>JBAJHX010000033.1:17519131-17536631 GCA_037176925.1 Amniataba percoides | reverse complement strand
AAAATCAAAGTGGCCTCCCAGACACAGATAGACTGTAATATGTAGGTTAGCGCACACTTATATACAAGCGCACACCCACAAAACATACACATGCATGCCGGACACCTGTGCATCAGTGTGTTATGCATAGGGATGACAGGGCGAAGAGCAGAGCAGCTTACTGTAATCTCATCAGCAGCACATCACTGGGGTAGAGGTCAACGAATGCACAAACATACACACAAATAAAGAGGGAAAAGTGTACGTGTGTGTGTGTATGTGTGTGTGTGAGAGAGAGAGAGCGAAAGAGAGAGATTTGAGTATTATTGAACATTAAAGTGGAGGAATATTTTCTCCCATCACTAGAAGTAGACAAGTAGCAGCCAATGACATGCATCAATCATTCTTAATGGAACATTTCAATTGATTTTCAACATGAGTATTCAAGGTCACAGCAACAGACTCTTTCCTCTCTGTGGTGTGTATTTGTGTGCGTTTCTGCACTATAAATGAAGTCAACAACTTCTAAGGAGGGAGAGAGAGAGAGAGAGAGAGAGAGAGAGAGAGAGAGAGAGAGATCTATTCTCTCGATGTATTCACAACATCTTTTTTCCGCATATCTTCTCATCTATTTCACTGTATAAAACTGAGCCATATCACAACCCTCTATCGCTTTCTATTGTAGCACCAGACGCACAATGAGGGCATGTGAGACAAACAGTGGCCATTAGCAAACGGCTAAGACCAACTGCTTCCTCAGCGAGAGGAAATGCCTCACAGTAACTGCGGTATGTGAATGGGCCAATTTGGCTGAGCCCAGAACAAATTATCTGTCTTTCTCAACCCTCCCTCTCTCTTTCTGTGTGTGTTCGATCCATTCTCGCTATGATTTCACTTACAATTCTCTCTATGTGTTTGTTCTATGAAACAAAGCATTCGGTCAATGGTGCATTGTTTGTGCGCCCAAGTGTGTGTGTGTGTGTGTTTTACAGGCTCCATAATGTTATTGTTTGGTCTCATTGTGATCAGTAAAGGCGCATTGTAGCCGGATGAGACAGAGATATTGTAAGCACAGCTAAATATGGAAAGTGCCACATCGGTCAATGGGGAAGAAATGTGTATTTATATTTCCTGCTTTTGTGAAACAACTGTAGCGAGTCGCTTTTTTTTTTCCTTGTCTGTGTGATTTCTGAGTGAATAAAGCACGATCTGGGAGGATGGGAGAAAAAGGACAAGCATGATGAAAGAAGATGGGAAGAAAAGAAGAAAAGCAAGGAGCTACAAAGAAGATCAGACAGGGAGAAGTGTAAAATGGATAGAAAAGAAAAGCAAGATGCCTCGCAAGCTGACACACTTGATCAATAACCCACTCAAAGAACAAATGTTGGCAAAAAAAAAAAACCTCACCTAAAGATTTGTCCTAAAAACTTAATTATAGGCCTAAACCTTAACCACACACAAAAACATTTCAAACAAACCTTGATTGTTCCTGTTTCTAAAACACTCATCAAGCCCTAACCCTAGCCTTAGCATTAGATGAAGTCTCAAACAAAATCTGACAGCATGGCAATTACTGTGCTCTTAACATGGCATTGTGGGCAGCTAGGATTGGTAGATGCCATGTTGAGCGCGAGTGCTGGGTATTTGTCACTGTGGGTGCCCCATCTCCTGCTTTTGCCTAAAGATAAAAGAGGTGGATGGCTATTCTTCCTTCACTCCAACCCAATCTCTGATTTCAGGGCTGAAACACAGAGGTTACAGCACGCTACTTCTGTTTATTATACTGCCTCAAAGAGCCGCTGTATATCTAAGGCAGAGAAAAAAAAATGCCATCACATAAGAAATTAATCTTTGTCACATAGCGTGGAGGAGATTAAACTACTAGCAGAATTGATTAGCAATAATAATGGTTTAAATTTCAAGATGTTTGTGATGTTTAACAGACAATAACAACCGGCGCAATGCTTTATGACTGATTAAGCAGGATATTACTAATTATTGTAAGGAGATGCAATTATTTTATTAGTGTATATATGCACTGGGTTGCAAGTTTACTATTGCACGACGCTAAAACTAATTAAATAAAATCCTTTCGGCAGATGTAGTAGAGAGAGAGGGGTAGTAGTGTAGTTTTAGTTTGGTAAAATTCATGTTTTCCCTTGAGAAATATCTTATACTATAGATGTAAAAATGTTATATTTCACTTGATGTGTCTGGAAATCACTCATGCCTGAATCGGTGAAATTTTATAATTTCAATCTGTCGAATGTTAAATGCTGTTACACATGTGTAATCTATATCATGGTGATTATGCCCAAACTACAAGCTTCTACATGTGAATTTGAAACATGAAATTTGTCCCACATGTGATTAACTCTGGTGTGATTTTGTGTACAGGAATGACAACCAACACATTTTCAAACTGCATTCGCGATAACAAAAAAAAAAAAAAAACTTTTCACATAAATACATCTATATGAATGCATATAAATAAATGTGGGCTAGAGGAACGAGGCAGCGATAGAGCGATAGACAAAAAGAGAGGGAGATGAAAGGATACTCTGAATGGACTTCTCGTTCCCATCTGATAGCAGAACTTCTTTCACGTCAGCACAAATGGCAACCTGAGAGACACAGAGACAGGAAAGAGACGGAGGAATGAAACAACACAGAACAAAAGAACAAAACCAAAAGCACCCTTAGATGAAGCAAACATCTGAACGCGCACACACGCACACAATAATGACATAACCATATCTACAAAGCTTCACTCTTGGCAGCCCAGCCCGCCCCACCCTCTCTCTCTCTATTGCTCCCTCTCCTCCCTGCCATTTCCCTCTCTATCTTCACCCCATTTTTATGTCTGCATTATTTTAATCATTCAATCAAATCAGTCAATACTTTTATCATTGTGGCTAGCGGTGGGGGCTGCTATCTTGCTATCACTCTGTTCAGTAATTGCATTGTGACAGGGGATGATGGCAAGCGCAGAGCCTTTTCATTTGACGCTGGGTGTTTATCGGGCCGAGCCATCACTCCGTTCGCCGCTGTCACTCTGCACTCGGCTCGCCGGGCCTGCCTGATGCCCTTCATATAACTTTGCAGAGCAGACTGCGAGAGACGGAGAGAAAGAGAGGGAGAGGGAGGGAGACGGGAGAATGGATAGACAGCTTTGTGCTGCGCCGTGTGTGAGGGAGATATAGATAGAGAGGTGTGTGCTTTACTATAACCTCATCTTTTCACATTCTCTTTTCTTTGCAGATGCTTTTTTTTTTATATCAGCAAGTATATGTCAGGCTGTCAATTTCTGTTAAGGAGTGTGTGTGTGTGCATATACCCATGGGAGAGTCTAAGTGCAAGTAGCTATTGTGTTGGTATGCACCCAAATCTTATATGACTGATTCAATGTAATCTTGACTCGTATGGAATATAGAAAACACATCATGTAGCATATCAAGTGTATGGAAATTTCTGGAAACACACACACACATACACACATCCACACACACACGCATGCTCTGACGCACACACGTTCGCACAGATACACACTCATGTTAAAGCCTGCAGGGTGTGTGAGGGGGGGGGGTCACTGAGTGTTGACTGTCCCGCCATCTGCTCAAATGGAGGAAGGGACCTCCAGGCTGAACCAGAGCATCCAGTTGAAAGATCAGGAGACCGTGAGGGACAACCCGCCACCCGCCAACACACCACTGTTCACCCACGCAAAGTCAGCTGTGTCAAACGCTCACAGATTTCTTCATAAAAACAAAAGTCATAAAAACGTCAAACTCTGCTGTGTAATAGGTAATATGATGTAAAACCGAAAGACCATGCATGACCATGATTATTCTCTAACCTTAAAACCACAGTTGAGTTTTTAAATGATTATGAACTGTCTCAGTTTAATGCGACTAACATTTCCATTCCTTGAGCCATATCGGTAGGTCAGCCTGCGTGACAGAGGTCATAGTTTTCAAAGCAGATTAGACAGTCAACGATAAAGAGGGTTAACACTGACTCAGAAATGGCCAAGACATGAGCTTTCAAGTCTGCTATGAGAGGCTTAATTTAATCTATTTTGGGGTTGAGGCTACAAATGTTGAGGTGATTCATTTGATTGCATGTGGGAAGGTACATGTGCTGTTAAGGGATGATCTAGACTGTCGCCATGAGAATTACATTTGATATTATCCTGAAATCTAGAGTGCAGTTTAACAGCACACTGCTGGGGAAGTGTGGGGAAGGGCCTGATTAAGGGAAGGGGTGAACGGATGACAAAAGTCAGGGTGGAAGGGAGAGAAGAAGTAAAACAGCCAAAAAAAGAATTAATGAACTTTTCACTTGGACAACAGAGAAAAAAAAAACTTGAGCGTGGTGTCAGTGACGGATGAAGAAGGGATGAGGACAAGGAGAGGTGTGAAGGAAGGACTCCATCTCAAGCCACCAATGTCAAAACATGGTGTATTGACTGCCAAGAGATAAAACCAGGCTTTCTCACACGCACACACACACGCACAACACACACAGAATGGCATCTAGCGGATCGATGAGACACTGACGCCTGCTATGTGGAGGGGCCCTTAAGACCCTGGCTAATAAACCCTATGGCTGACAGACTGCGGTATATCTGAGTGTGTCAGCGTGTGTGTGTGTGTGTGGATGTTTGTGTGTGCTGTGTCAATATGCAGCGTTCTGTAAGTCCTAAGCTAGTTCATATAGCTTGGTATCACTCTTCTTGTGTACGAGTGTGCTGATAAACAAAATTAAAAAAAGCAAATTAAACCAGTTATCATTCATTATATCATATAATATTATAACTATGTTTACATCTGAACAACTATTTTCATTCAAATTCTGAAAAACTAAAATGATTTTGGGAAGCTGCCTGAATATGTTTTACTAGTCTGAATCAAATCTGCAATGTCAGACTTTGTTTCCAATAAATATCCAATAAATCTGTATCCTAGTACAGTAAACCAATACCAAGTTAATAATAAAATGCATCAATAGTCACCTACACTGTGTTATTCTAGGCTCCATACCATCAAATGTGAGGGAAAGTCCTTATGCTAATCCCTTCTACAGCCAGATATTAAAAGAAAATTGACCACATTCTCAGTATTTTATCTTACCACCCAGTCAGCATAAGTGTGCCCAAAGTTGCAATTTAAGTGCTTTCTTAACATTGTTGTGTTGTTAAAAGCAATTTTTACCAAACATAAAACTTTCAAACAAAAAATCGTTACAGGGTTGACCTTATTACTAGGAATATTATTGTATTTCATGAACAAGCTTGATTCAGTGAGTGTTGCTTAATTCTGCATAAAAATATAATACTATGAAGTAGGAACAAATAATGTTGCTATATTAACAATTAAGGTATTTGTACATTTTTATTTTAAAAACTTTTTTTTTTTAAATCAGCATTTTAAGAATGTTTCGAAAACACTCACACAATTATGAGGTTGATTGCCACAGGTAAGTATTTAACATGACTGATAGTGTCTATTCCTCTGGATTACCTCCAATGGTTCACAAACAAAGGAGTTGTTTTCAGCACTAATAAACATTATAAATTACTCTTAGACCAAAAACCTGGGAGACTTTAACTTGTAGGATAAGATGGGAAATGTTCTGTGAATATGTCCTCAGGTGGTAAACACTGAAAAGTAGATGTTTACTGTTAATTTAATATGGGCAAAAAGGAAGCTTGTCAGCACCTGTGAAGGTACGCAAACACACACACAAATACACAGGCACACAAGAAGTGAATGATATGTATATGAATAGGTAAGGATACTGTGTGCTAATGCTGTTTGTGTATCGATCGCTCAATTTCATTAGGGAAGTCACTTCTTCTGCAGAAATCAGTGTGTGTGTGTGTGTGTGTTGGAGGGGTGCGGGGGGGTCACTTACCATGAGCCCTGCAAGACAAGTCATACCTCCTCCTAACTCACACACTGCACCCCTGAGAGACAGAGAGGGAGAGAGAGAAGAATGGGGGGTGAGATTCACCTTGCTGAGCCAAACCTAGCAGTTTAGCACACACACACACACACACACACACACACACACACACACACACACACACACACACACACACTGTACAGTAGATGCACATATACACACTCTCACACACGCATGCCTATCATACAAACCCATGCACACACACACACAGTAAACACAGCAGGGTAAGAAATATCAATTCAACCATCAACCTGAAAGCTGAATACTGAACATTGAGAAGCACAAGCTCAATCAGCGGGAATCTGAGGAACACACACACACACACACACACAAACACACACACACACACACACTGTAGTCCTGTAGCTCGCATGCTCATTCAACCCGTCTCTCCATCCTCTTCCTCCTTTCATCTCCCCTTCCCGTCCATCTCTACCCCTGTCCTCTTTCATCCCTCCCCGCCTCCACCCCCCCTCTCTTGCTGACCTTCACTACGCTGCTCTGATCAATACCCCTCTCCTCCTCGCCTCCCGCCTCTTGAATGTTTAAACAGGGAATCAAAGGGTGACGTTCCACCTTGAGTGGAAATCAAAGGTGCCTGGGTGCTTTTCAGCCCCGTGCCGCAGGGCAGGCCAGCGCTCAGCAGACGAGAGCAGGGGAAAGAGCAACGCAGAACAACACAGCGTGGCATGGAAAGGTACAGAATGACGCAAGTACCAAGCATTTACCGAGGGTCCCAGTCTGATTTAAATGAGAGGCATTTCCAGGTTATTCATTTTCAGGCCAATTTTAAATGCAGATGAACTGATGCATTTAAATGTAATTATATTTGACAAATTGTTTAACACGTTCCATTATCTCACAACAGCTGTGTGTTGGCATTTCTGTGGCTGTTGCTACTTTATCTTCCTCCACCTTCACCTTCCTGCTGCTAATTTGTGTTTTCAATTTTCCCTTTAATTTTACTGGAGAGGGAAAAACATTTTAAAAGTGACTTTTCCAACAGCGTTTCTCTACTGTGAAGGATCCGCGATCTGTTATTTCAACAAACGCGACGTTTTCAATAATCTCGAAAGCAATTTCCTGTCATGCAGCGGATTTCTGAAATCAAACCTGGTAGGAAGACAGCCACTATATAGAGCCAAAAAAACTGTCTCATTTATTTACAATGCAATAATGATTCAACATTTAAAATGTGTTTTAATTTTAATGTTTTTTTGATGTCAGCCTGCTCCAGAAAAAATTGAATTAGATCAGCTAAACTGATACAAGCTTAAATGCGACCTTGAAAACAGTATTGTAGATGCTGATTATTTATCACAGCTGTCAGCCCTTGTTTTATTGGTGAAACAGTCTTTTGAGGAAGGAGTGAGCAGGTGTAAAGAGCAGGAATAACTCACTTGAACATGTGACGCTTCTGCAGACAGTAATGAGCCATCACCTCTTCAGACGGCCACACACCTAAATCAGGCAGAGACGTAGAGAGTTAGAGACTCAGTTACCAACTGATGTTCATCCATTTCAGCGACAGATCTTTAATTTTCAGGCATTTATTTGGCATCTCCGGTGTGACAAACAACAAACGTCTCAACATCAAAACACCTTAATATTGATTAAAAAAAAACCCAAATAAAAACAATGAGTGTTCAGTGGAACATAATTGGATGCATTGTGTTTTCCAGTCTGTGTTCATTTGCTTCTCTTGTGGTTTCCACCTTGCCTGTGATCCAAGGCTTCTCTGTGTCTGTTTGTCTGTCTGTCCGTCTGCCTATCCTAAATCCTTGCAACACACTCTCATTGGGCACTGTGTATGCAAGTGTGTGTGTGTGTGTGTGTGTGACAGGGGGTCCAGTGGGTGATAATCACAGCGTGCAGGCCTGTCTGGCTTATCACCTACTGTCAGCCCTTCTCCTTCTGCCGTGCATGTAACACACACTAACACGCACACACACTTGCATGCTTGGTGCTATTTTCCCTCTGTCTCTTAACACACACACACACACACACACACACACACACACACACACACACACACATCTTGGCAGTAGAAAAAGTAAACATTCATTTGAATAAAACTTCAGCTTTTCGCTTCTGGCTTTGAACAAGAAGGTTCGGCTTGGCGCCGTCTGCGTGTGTTTGTGTGTGCATATGCATCTGTGTGTGTGTGTGTGTATTTATATGAAGGAGTTGTTGAGAGAAGAGAATGAGGGGATACAGAATGAGTTGGAGAAAGCGAGCAGCGAGGGAGGGAGACAGAGATAGAAAATGAGCGAGGTGAGGAGAGAAAACCGGGGAGGGAGGGAGGGAGGGAGGGAGGAGGAGAGAGAAAAGGTGGTAGTCGATATAATAAGCAGCTTACAGGCGGTCTCTCTTCACCTCATAGGGCAGACATCACTGCTCTCTCACTCTCCCTCTCTGCGTCTATCTCTCTCACTCTGCCTCTCTCTCGCTCTCTCTCTTTCCCCTCGCTCCGGTCCGCCAAGATTAGCTCAAGCAAGCAGGATTTAATAATGCCTATTGATAAAATGTCCAAATATTCCTTTTCCCCATTAGGAAAAAAAAAAAAAAAAAAACAAGCTTTCTACATCTTGGCCTGACAGCACACACACACACACACACACACACACACACACATATATAAATACAATGACAGCCAGAGTAGCTACTGTGTGTGTGTAGAGTGTCAAGACATGTAAGACTTAAATAAGGTGACATTTTAAATTTCATCTGTTATTCTCCTTCAGCCAGGTGCTGGTCACACAGAAGAGAAAACTTTGAACTGTCAAGTGACACATCAGTTAGTGCAGCAGTGGTATACAGTGTAAAGAGCAACTAACTCAAGACTTAAATGTGTTCTGGATGATAAAAATTAAGTGATTTAAAAAAAAATAATGTGAACAAATTCGATGTGAAGTTCAGAATCAACTATGCTTTAGTCTAATTCTTAACTATTCTGTCTCTAAGCCCTAAACCCATTTGTTCCAACTGACATAAATCACATTTCAAGTTCAATTTTATTTGAAAAAAAAAATTATATTAAAATGTAATTTAAAAAAAAGGTGGGATTTGTAGTTTTTGGAAAACATTTCTCAAACAGGGGTAAAATTAGCACTTTTAGGATATTTTTTTTCAGCCACTGATTAATATTTAAAATAACCTACAGTACAGTGATGTAGTTATGAAGAAAAAAGGTCACCTGGTGCAGCAGTATTGCTCATTGTTGGTTTTGGTCTTTACTAAATACTATTTAATCAATGACCAGTACTAAACTTACTCTCATCTCAAAAATGGAATAGCCTGAATAGCCCACTAAATTAACCTTCTAAAAGCACATATGAGACAATAAATGAGCCCAAAGTCCTGTTCAGACTCTGTCACTGGTCATACTGTAATTAGTTTAGACACACAAACAGTAAGCCAGCATGATAAAATAAATATCATGTACAGATTTATTTTTAGAAATACTAATCTTTACATCTATCGAGACAAAATATTGTGATATAGAGTTAAGATACTCTTGTTTAATGTGTAAGTTGAACTGGACTCAGCTGGAGTCACTGTACAGAACAGATGAACGTGTGGGATCTTATGTGTCTTAAACTGCATCCTAATCCCTCTCTTCCCCTTTGACACTTCCCCTTCTGATTGTGTGTTCGCATTAATCAGATGGGCTCCCTCCACACACCTTTGCCCTGTGAAATGACAGTTCAGCCTTTGCCCCCCCCCTGTGTCCACAGATGTGCGTCACCATGACATTTGACATCAGGGGCCACCCAAAACATCTTGGCCAGACGAACAGTAGAGGGTGGTAATGCAACATTAAACTGGGTGCGCTCTGCCATTCAACTACACAGGCAGAAGAGGAAAAATTATGGCACCCCGACTTTCATCTGCAGTTTTATTTTGTTTTCCATTCTTCTGTTTCCGTCCTGATGATGGGCACTAGTCATGACTGGTATCTTAGTGGGTACGACGCCACCATGAAGCTGACAGGGAAGGTGTCATGGGGAGGATTAAGACAAATCCTTACTGTACCCTTCTTTTAGGTTGTTTCCTGACGGGGTAATTATATATTCTAGGGACTGTACACATAAAATTAAGATGCTTCAAGACCTTCTGTGATTATGATGTAAAGGAACATAACATAAGACTGAGTTTAGTCAAGTACAAATAATGTACAGTTTTAATCTGGATGCTTCCTTCCATGTTTTCACACCCTGTTCCTTTCCACTAGCTGGTGCACAAACTCCCAGATTAACTTTCTTTAATACAAAGTGTGTGTGTGTGTGTGTGTGTGTGTGTGTGTGTGTGTGTGTGTGTGTGTGTGTGTGTGTGTGTGTGTGTGTGTGAGCATGAACACATGAATGTGTGTGGCAGACAGCAAGACAGACAGCGCTAAGTAATAAAGCTTTGTAAAGCATATGTGAATCGGATGGTTAATCCCCAACTCCAATAACATTAATAGCCCAGGGTGATAGGAACTGTGTGTGTATGTGTGTGCGTGTGTGTGTGTAAGTGTGGGGTTGTGCATGCATGTGTGATAAGTATTTGGTGCCTGTTTGTGCGAGTGTGCCTCCCAGGTTGAGGTGCACTGTAGGAAATGAAGGGATCAGGAGTAGAGAGCAGATTACTCTTCCTGAGGATAATGAAATTATTTCTCACCTTCAATTACTAGATGAGGAAAGGAAGCAATGTAGGTGTGTGTGTGTGTGCGCGTATCAGCTTAATATAGTTATCAGTCCCAGGCACTAAACCTTGTCAATGGTGTTACCTCGAAAACCATATGCAGTTTAATGGGGTTGAGTGCTGGAGACGTTGTTAACTCGCCTCTGGGTTGCCAATGTTAGTTTAGGAATGACTAAAACCTGTGAGACACACAAAAAAAAAGTAAATGTGTTTATGTATGGCGGCTTTGCATGTCTGTTGCGCATGTGTTCATTTTATACATGAGGAGGTTTGATAATTGTCCTTTTGCAAACTTTTCTCTTCTTCTTTGGAGTGGTTTACTCATGCCGCCGTGCAATAGGGCTGCATACTTTTCTCAAAAATATGTAATTGCTTTCATTTTCATTCTCGACCACCGTCTGACCAGTCACTGGTGCTTATTTCAAGCACACTTTAGGCTTTGTAAAGGCAGCCTCCAAATATAACCTAACAGAGATTATTTCTTTGGAGGAATAAATTATTTCATGTGTTTGTATTTCTATTATCATTACTAATATTACTACTACAATTGTTGTGTCAGATTTTAATTTTCTGTTTATTATAGGTTTCTTTTTCACTGTAATTTTACTTATTTTATGGTCAAGGTTTGATAAAGGTGCTGTAGGATTGAAACAAAGAATACAAGGTGTGTGTTTAACAGCTGAATATTGTCCACTGAAAAACCCTTCTTGAAGACAGGCTGCATTACTGGGTTGTTTTTATCAACTGAGAGGCACCCAGTGTTTTACTGGAAGTGAGAGGCCAACTGAATCCGATTTTTTTGGTCGTAGGTACCCACTGAATCTGCGGTAGCACGTCAAAGGTCCTAAACCCTCATTCCTCCGTGTTCTGGTGAACTGCCGCTGACCCCGGGAACTCCGCGACTTCCGGCGCCACTAATCTGGCCTCAGTAGCTGTCAGTAATCACATGCACAGGGACAGACTTATCCAGGTTTTGGGCTGCGGACTAAGAAAGGTAACCCAATCACACAGGAATCTCTCTCCCACCCACCTGCTCCAAGTTCTTCTCGAGGAATCCCGGGCCATCCCGAGGGCAGGGGATCAGCGGCAGAATTACCTAAAGGGCTATTTCAAATATCTGAAGGGGATCCAGGTGCTATTTTGGGAAAGGCAGCCTTAAATATCTCACAACCTCAGCCAAGCTAAGCTGACAGTACTTGAAACAAGGCTGTTACTCTGCTCTCAGTACCAAGAATTAATTAAACAGAGCCCGAGCACTTACATTTAAAAGATAACACCATCTGCTTAAGGAGAGCTTGTGCTGAAAGCAATATTGATCCCTGCTTTTCAGACTATTTGAATGACAGGTTGTCTCTTGCAGGTATGACATATTCTAAACTGTCTCTGACGACTCTGCATTTACAATAACAAAGGTGAGTTCACACATCAGACCAGCCGATGGCCACTGAGTCACCTTTATGACATAATGACATGAATTAACGGCAGCTGCTGTATTTACACTCAAGTGGGCTCTGACATACTCGATGCTGGTCAACCGTTCTCTTTAACAAAGCAGCGATTTAGCTCGGTGTCTTTCAACTTCGGAAAATAAAACGTCTGTTTTTTTTCCGCCTTTCTTTCATCGGCTTCTGTCGGGTCTCCTGCTGAGGACAAGATGCGGCTGTATGGGGCCATAGAAAGGATATGATGAGTAAAAGAGGAGACAGAGGAGGAGCAGGGGAGAAGAGGGAGATGATCGAAGGGGAGAGGAGGAACACAAACAGTTTGGAAGGAGAGGAGTAAATGTTAAAGGAGTGCAGAGGAGGAAGTTGTTGAGAGGAATGAGGTTGGAGTTGAGGATAGAAAGAACAAAAGGGGAAGAGTTAGGAGACAAAATGAAAGGTGGGGCTCATAAGATGGTCTGAGGAACAAATAACCTGTAGGACTCTTGGGTTATTTAGGCCCTTTGTGAATATTTGTGAATGCTTTTTGCCCTTCTCTTGTCAGAGCAGCATAACCTATATGACCTTACAATTATTTTTTCAATTTGACATACCATACTGGAACAACTGACGTTGTTTGATTATGCCAGCATGTTCAGCAACCTGGATGGGTTAAATAGCAAGAGGAGGGCGAAAAAAGGAGGCAGAAATGAAGAAGCAGAGGAAGACTAGCAAAAATGAGGCAAGGAGAGGAGTGACGAAAAAAAAGAGGAGGAATAGGAATGAGAGGAGTCATGGGAGGGAGGAGGTGTGGAGGAAAGGAATGGATGGGATAAAGAAAAAAAACAAGCACAGAAGGGGAGTGAGAGAGCAAGAGAGGTGTCAAGATGGGGTTAAGTGGGCCACGATGTTGCTTTGTGCACGTACACATACACACACACGTGCCTCTATCACTATTACATACTGATACACACAAACACACACCTCGCTATGTTGGTGTCATTCACACACACACACACACACACACACACACACACACACACACACACGCACACACACACACACACACACACACACAGTCTTTCTCTCCCCTCAGGCCCAGCGTGTCTTCAGGCTCCGTGGCTCTCTGGCGGTGATCCGTCTCCACATTAAGCGAGGCCTCAGATAATTCCTAAGCCTCCTCCATGGCCGATCCAATAAGGGATAAGACTCTCGGCTGGCCATGATCAACTGACAATCTGTCCTCTCACACGGCTACTTTAGTGGAGGCCGGGATTACCCCGGCCAGCCTAGACAGGGTACACACAGTTCACAAGACCACGGAGCTGATGTGTGTGTGTGTCTGTGTGTGTGTGTGTGTCTTTGAGTGTGTATCTTTGAGTGTGTGTGTAAGAAAGAAAGACAGGGTCAAAGACAGAGAGAGGCAGAGACAAATTTGAAAATGTTTAAGGAGTTAAAAGTGGGTATTTGAGCATGGGTATGTGCGTGTGTGTGTATGTCGTATTGCACTGAGGCATGAGTGAGTTTTTTGCTGCATCTCTCTTGTTGAGTAGTTACACAAGAGACGGTAAAACAGTTGCTATAAAACAATGTGATACTTAAAAAATGAAGAATAAAAAAAGTAACTTTTTTAATACTGAATTAAAAGTAGCAAA
The DNA here is from genome assembly GCA_037176925.1 of Amniataba percoides. Taxonomy (NCBI): domain Eukaryota; kingdom Metazoa; phylum Chordata; class Actinopteri; order Centrarchiformes; family Terapontidae; genus Amniataba; species Amniataba percoides. The sequence goes on along the minus strand of JBAJHX010000033.1, from coordinate 17,522,923 downwards.
AATCTTTTTTCCATTAAAAAATCATGGCTGTGACGCCAACACTAACAACTGTGATGTATGTTTGGATTGTACCTCACACAAGAATCAAAGCAGTTTTCTACTCCAAATACAATATCATTAAAAATTGTTCATTTTCCCTAATGGACTGAAATCCTCGATCAAACTTAATATACAATATGTCAAGGCTTGTGTAAAGATTATTTGTCAGAAGGAAAAACTTATTAAAAATAAAAAATATTCCAATGAATTTTCCTGGAGAGAAATAAAGTTTCTTACTATAAATCCCGGTTGAATGGCTGTACAAGTAAAGCAGAGAGCTGATCAGTCACTACAGTGTTGATACTGAAATCTGAACAACTCAGCAGATGGATATCAAACAATCCAGCTCAAAAAGAATTTCCTAATAGCAAAAACAAAGGTGTAATCAGCAACAAGAATCCGAATTCCTCCAAGTATTATAGAGGCACTTCAGCCTTTTGGGAGCCATCATGCTGTATATGAATTAGGTACCTACTGCAGTCAGATGATTGGAAGCAGAAAAGCTGAATTGCAGACACAAGTCAACAGGGATAAAGAACAAGTACTACAGATTTCACTTTCTAGTATTTCAAATCAAAAAAGCAAAACACTTTGTGGCCTTTAAGGCTCTCCATCCCCTGATGAATCAGATTAGTTCAGGTTTTTATAAAAGCTTAAACCGTTAATAGCAGTATGTTAATAATAATAGCAATTATAAGATGATCAATCTGCCGAGCTGGTATGGTAAATACACATGCTGTGAATAGGCAGTTTAGATAGCCTATTCGCCTTTCACCAGAAGAGCCCGGCAATGTGTGATAAGCATCGACATTCTAGCCAACAGAGTCTGCCTTGGAGACACTCCTGATCCCTTTTTCCATTGGAATAGGCTCATTTTAACACATACTCACATACATACACACACACACACACTCGCACACACGCTTGGAGGACTGTGCAGGGCTTCGATAAGCGTGGCCCTTCTCTCTCTCTCTCTCTGAGTAAACATCGTTTTGGATTAGGCAGAGTATAATGAGAGCAGGGGGCTATCTGCCCACCACGCCTGCATTGTGGCCCCCCGCTCCTCTCTGAGGGGGCCGGGACCAATCTTTACTCTGCTATTTATCCCCCTCCTCTGATAGCTTACTTATCTGCTGCAAAATGCCAGGGCTGACTGCCTGTCTAACTGCCCCTATAACTGTCTGCTTGCCTCCTTGTCTGCCTGGTTCCCTGCCTGCCTGCCTGTCTGTCTGTCACCCTGTCTTAAGGCTTGCAAGAGCATTAAAGACAAACGCGCGACTACGTGTCATTTTATCAATGTCAATTTTATTTTATTTTGTCAACACGTTCCTCTTCGTGACAGTATCGTTTCCTGGATCTCATCTGGTGCTGGTTGCTGATGCAGAAGACAGTGCCGCAGAGGGAGTGATATTATAAAGGCAGAGGAACGATATATGTAGTGCACTTTTCTTTGCACTGGAATGGAAGGTCATTGAGGCGGTTTCGTATAATGTTACACATAATTTAGAGCATTCGCCTCTGTACATAGTTTTATTTAAATCAACCCGTAATAATTACAGTATTGAGTGAGGTGTTTTAGGAAATGTACACATCTTTCAATTTTCCAACTAAATATGAAACAGACCGAAGAAAAAAATGGTTCTAAAACTGAAAGTGGTACTCTACATAATATCAGTGTTTTACAGGATTTTTTTTTTGTCATGAACCAAATTCCTGCACCCCCCATCCCATCATGCCTTGCACTTCTCATTGACCATGAATAGAAGCAGAGCCTGTGTTACTTGATGAAATAACGTCTGCTGCGCGACCATTGTTGGTACGGAGCGAGCATTCGGGAGGGACGCGGGGGAAGAAGTGAGCATCACGAGAGGAGAGTTGAACAAAGTACAGAGAGAGAAACAGATTGGAGGGAGCAGGGGAGAGATGCAGCGGCGCAGAATTACAGAGAGGAGGAACGATCGAATGAGAGGGGAGGGAAGGAGATGTGGGGAGAGACGGGAGGGGGCAGAAACAAAGAGGGAGTTTGACATGCGGCTAATAGACATATCAGCACTGAGGTGTGGGGTTTAGCCGGCAGACGAGAGCTTTGCAGAGCTTCATTCATTGATTAGCATACGGAGAGTGGCATGGGGCCGTGTGACAACCCCAGATTACACTGCACGCACGCACACACACACACACACACACAATGTAGATTGCCACAGATTGCATCTCTCTCCTTCCTTGGAGAAAGGCAAGGATGTCAAATTACAGGGTGTCACCTGCACCAAGCTATCTAGTTTCTTGAATGTTAATGTATATAAACAATTAGGGCAGGAGAAAGAGAAAGAGAGGGTAATGAGAGGGGTGATTGGCGAAGAGAAAGATGGAGGGCAGAGAAAGAAAAAGAGGAAAGAGACGGAGTTGGGACGGCATGAGGTGATGAGGGAAGAGACTGCAAGGGTGAAAAGGGCAGGAGGTGGGGAGGGGGGTCAGTGGAGGGAGGAGTGGGGAAGGTAGAAAATGAGAAAAGTGTGCAGTGAGGAGAGGAATACGACAGCTGAGATTAAAATGACTGATGAGAGGTTCTTGTTTCTTGGATCATGCAAAAAGAAGAATAAAACAATATGAGAAAGCATGACAGCTGCCACCGAGCCCCTCCCTGCCTCCAACCTGCTGGATTTTCCCTGAATGTGAACCGATGTGAAAGGGAAAAAAAAAAAATTTATTTTAGCTACAGCAAAGTCGAGGAGCAATATGGTGTGATATACAATAAAAACATTTGATTGTCTGATTAAAATCTACGTATTTCAACCATGTCTGCTTCAATTTGAATTCAAAAGAACACCCAAACAGCATAATAAGTGTGAAAACGGTTCTAGTTCTGTATTACTGTCGGCATCCTGTGACTATGAGGTTTGATAATATGGAGAATTGAAATTTTGACCGCCTAGTCATTTTAATGCAAGTGTCACCCTATTTGACATCAAAAACACCAGTTGTTTCAACAAAAAATTGGTGCCCTGGGTAGGCTTTGCTTAAAAAAAGAAAGCACTTCTCAAACGACCCCCATCTCCAAATAAATGAGATTGTGGAAGGCGAGAACACACCAATACCTGTGTCAGCTGGTCTGTTGTTGTCTGAGTAAGTCTGCGACCTCCGTGCCTGCTGAGTGTTCTCCGGATTCAAGAGCAACTACAATAAAATAATTTGCACCAAAAACTGGAAGTTGTAGTTTCAGTGTTGTTTCTGTCTATCCTTTGCTCAGCCAAGGCCTTTATTTATCGTTTTTTTAAACTAGTTGGCTAGCCTCTTACATCAATGTCATTTATTGAAGAGTGAATTTATTTAACTCCCATCCACAAATGATACAAGGACAAACATGCGAGAGTGCAATAACACATATACATTGTACTTACAGCTTATTTAACCGCGAGGATTCTGTGAAATGACGCGGCCTGGGGTGAAAAAGTACCATTTTATTTCTAGAAGCTGACCTTTAAGCCACCTGCAGCTGACAGTTATTTTTGTTGTCAATCTGATATCTGCTCATAACTTTCTAGATTAATCATTTGGCAATAAAATGTAAGAAAATAATGAAAATGTCCGTTGTAATTCCCAAATCCAAAAATATTACGTTTTCAATTATATAAAGCAGAAAATCAGCAAATCATCACATTTTGTTGGAACCAGCAAATTGTTATGTTTCGTGTCTTGTATGGGTTTCTCTGGTCCTGTCTGGTTTCATGTATTATGTTTTGTTCCTGTTCTGTT
>JBAJHX010000033.1:17505743-17519031 GCA_037176925.1 Amniataba percoides | reverse complement strand
ATCTTGCCTGCCTGTAAGTTTTTTGAGTTTAGCCTGGTGCTTTTTGGATTTTGCCTTTTGAAAGACTCTTTTAGTTTCGGATTTTGCTTTTTGGAAAGACTTTGAGTTTCAAAGGACTCCTTTTGTTTATTAAAGTTTTTGAACTTGCTCTGAAGCCTGCGTGTCCTGCATTTGGGTCCTGCCTCGTCTGTCTGCCTGCTAACCTTAACACAAATGTTTGGCATTTTTTTCTTAAAGTGATTCCAAGACAATTATTTGAAATATTTGGGTTTTTTTTCCTGTTGATTAACTAATTGATTAATTAGTCTAATTGCTGCAACTCTAAAGCCAACTAAAGATATGGTTAAGAAATCCTTAAAGTGCTCTGATAATCTGAATTTCTGCAAACCGAGGAAAGTCTGAAAGCTCAACAGCAACAAAAAAAAATCAACCTTGAGGGTGAGATTAGTCAATTCAAATGCTATAGAATAATATTTCTACTATATAGAGACATTACCATATTGGTGTAAGAATTGGTTGCACTTTATTTATTTGTGCTGTCTGAGTGACCTCGGGATCTCTTTTGCAAGCCTGCAAGACTTCACAATAAATTACTAGTCAGTTGCGCAAAGCAGCCAATTCATCACAATTTTAGAAAAGCAAAGTTTGATCTGTGACCCCCTGATATCCAGCTGTATTTGGATAAGACTGACGGGAAATGATAGCTCAACCTGCACTCTGCCATGACTCAGTATGAGGTGTGTGCATGAGAGTACACCCGAGTGTGCTTTTTCAGTGAAGACATATCAGCCCTCGTGTGTGTATGTGTGTTTGCACCTCTGTACGCACATCGGTGTGGGAGGAGGGCGACAATTATGAGCTGTATACCGCAAAGTTATCAGGATTCCAAGAGGGTGAAGAAAAGTATATATTCAGGACGAGTGACAGAAACAGGGAGCGGGAGACTGAAATCACATCCACCACTAGAGCGTCCAGGAGTCTGCCCAACAACTGCGCTGATGCCTTAAACATGAGACCCAGATTTTCTATCTCGGTGAAGAGGTGCTGAGGGGAGAGAGGAGCAGAGAGGGAGATGGGGGAAGACATAATATGGAGGTTATAGGGAGCAAAGGGAAGGGCGGGGGAGGTAAACAAGAGGGCGCAGATCAGTTTTGGATACAGAGCTGCTGAGGGACAGATTGTCAGACTGAGTGTGGATTGTGTTTTATCTGTGTGGATTGACTGTTAGTGTTGTATCAAATGCACATCTAATCACTAAGCAGTGTCTGAGTTATGCAACTTGATCAGGAGTACTAAGATTTCATAATAGGACTGAATAAACAACATTTTTTATTTACAACTAGGGATTATTTTCATTACCAGTCAGGCTGGGAATTATTTATTAGATTAATTAATTTATTATCTGGGTTATAAAAGGTCAGAAAAGTGTGCTATATATATATGTAAGAATTTCCTAGAGCCAAAACTGACATCTTGAAATAGTTTAAAACGTCAGATCAACAGTTTAAATCGCAAAAATGACCAGTTTATAAGTTTTATGGCTCTACAGAAAATCATGTTCTGCGTACACTGTGCTGATCCACTTGAATGGTTGGCTGCCTGCAGGGTCACTCCAGCCTGTGATTGGCCACTTAGTTTCACGCTCCAACCAACATCAAGCTGGCCGATTTAAATTTCCACAGGATAGATTTGGTGGCTTGCATGTTCAGCTGAGCAGCTGCTTTCTCTAACGCTGCACTGTGGATCACTTGCCTGTTTGTTGGACCCTCTGTTTATCCATTATTCCAATTTTCTACTTCCTGTCCACTTGTGTGATGTTGTATTACAAAAACAATTATTTTTCATTTTGATTACTGTAAAGATAAGCAATAAATTCATGTGCCCAACGGTGGAAATGATTTACTTTGATTTAACCTTAATAATTCATCAACCGAGTCACCTCTGATCACCTGCTGAATCTGGTCCCAGTTTAGCCATTTCAGAAATATTATTAAGAAAATCGCAACACTGCTTCTGACATTTGGCAAGGATGACAAGTCGAGGTAGCCTGCATGACTTGAAAGAGAGTAAACTGAAATGCTTTCAGACACAAACACACACACAAAAAAGGGTGAACTTCCAAGCAAAAACTGCTGTGCAAGGGCCGGGTGAAGGCAGTTTAAGGGAAGGTGAAAGCAGGACAGGAAAAACGGTTAATGGGGTGGTTAGGGGTGAGTTTGTGGAAGCGAGTATGGATGATTCAAATGGGTGTGGGCAGTGCTGATTGGGAGGAGGAGTGGTGGTGGCAGGGTGTTAATTTGGGTGGTTCAGAAGAGGAAGGAGACCCCTGGGGGCCCTCTGTCGCTCTCTCTCTCTCAACTGAAATAAACTGCACTGCGACAAACTCGCCATGAGAGGCCAGCGAGTGTGTGCGCATGTGATACAGCAGTGCCCGACCGGGTTGGTGTGCCTGTGTGTGTATTTGCATCTGTGTGTGTGCGTGTGCGCGTCCATATTTGTGTGTGCCTGAAGGCTCCCCGTGTGCAGGCGTTTCATTGGAGAGGCAGATGAGCAGGGCAGATATCCTGGGGCGGCCTGGCAGTGGCCAGAGCTTTATCTGAGCTGAAATGATTTTAGCACTCCGTTTTGGAGCACTAACCCAGGAGCAATGTCACCCCAGCCTCCTCCTTCTTCTCCCTATCCTTTTTCTCCTTCTTTCAGTCTTTCCCTGTCACTTTGGCATTTTTTTCTTCTCTTCTACTACTTATTTTCTCATCCCCCTCCTCTCGTCTCTCCTGTCTTTTTCTATCTCTGGCTGGCTACTGCTGGCTAGATTAGGAAGAAAGAGAAAATGAAAAAGGACTTTTTCGTTCATTAAATCAGTCTTATTAATTATTTTCTGTGTATAGTTTTAGTTTCATTGATGCTGTGTGACTTTTAAATTTAAATTCTTTGTTAATATTTGTCAGGGAGAGAGGGAGAGGAAGGGAAATACAGACAACGCATAGAAAACTGTAAACTGTGCACTACAGTCAAGGGCTGAATGCTTTTATTCTCACTTGGTAATGTGACTGGTGTGTGTGAAAAGTCAGAAAATGGTAAAAAAAAAAAAAAATGTCAGTCACATTTGAAGTTGACCAACGATGAAAAATGACACAAAATGATTGATTAAACTATACTCAAATAGAATTAAATTGTTAGCATTTTTGCTTAAAAACGAGAAAATATCACATAGTATAGCATCTTTGTGTGCCTCTCACTGAGGTGATGTAATATGACTGCATGTCAGTCAAGTCAGAAGGGTTTCTGAAACCCACCTGAATCCACTAGTCGGAAACACTGACATTAAGTAGCGCTCCATTGCATTTTCTCAGTATGAGGTTGGACATTCACACTTTCCTAGTTGTCAGGAATGCTGCATTACAGGAGGACTAATCCAAGTGGAGCCTCCGTTGCCCTCCACCTCCCACTTCTGAAAGCCGCACATATTTATTGCCTTCACGAAATGTCCCATATTTTACATGAGACTCTCGGGCAGAGGCACGCTGGTCTTCTGCAATCAGAGCCATTATCACGCTGGGCAGATGACGAGGACCCACCACGCAGCGTAGATGGTATCTTTCCCACTCCTCCTTTCTCATCTCATCTCCCCAGACTCTCTGTCTCTCTTCAGTCCACATCCCACCACCTCTCTCTCTCTCACTGCAGTTACCCTAGCTGCCACATGGGGAATTAGGTGGTATTACGAGGAAAGGCTTCTAGCTGAGCTTAACTGCATTACAAGAACAGGTAATATACCCTGAGAGTGTGTGTGTGAGTGATCAAGGGGACGGAGGGTGGAGGGACGAGGGGTTTCTTGTGGGTGCGAGAGAAAAAGCAGAATAGGAGGGAGAGGGAGAGAGAGCCAGAGAAAGGGGGTCTTAAGTGAATTGTCAACTCAAACGCTCTAATCACAGTGAAAGCTCCGGACAAAGAGCACCCACGGACGCCAACGGTGCACACCCTGGGGGCAACGAAAGGCCACTTAGCCCTATCTGACTCACTCTGTACCGCTGTCTATCTGCTTCTCCCTCTTTCTCTCACTGTATACGGAGGCAGGTTCTTCAAAATAATACCTTCCACAACACCTGAGACAGGGAGGTGGAGAGAGAAATGGAAGAAAGTGACGGGATAAAAATACAAATCAAATGAGCACTATTTCAAATATATACAATGAAGGGTAGGCAGGTAGATTGATCACTGGACAAAAGGGCCAAATGAATACCATGCGGTGAAATGGAACAGTAACACAAGTAGTAGCAATGTGAGGTTATTACAGGTGAATCAGTGCTAGATTGTATGTTGCAGAGTTTTATTGGCACATTTCTGCATATGTGACTTTCCTTTTTTGTTTTTTTGTTTAATATGGTTGAAAATATTCCTTGATATATTTCCTCAGAACTTTCTTCTTTCAGTTATAGATAATTCTAGATGGTAACTTTCCAAATGACCGTTACTGTTCAGTTAATTGTTCACCTGTGAATACGTTTATAAAAACAAAGTTATTCTACAAAGTTTATGTTCTGTATTTATCTGAATAAATATATCTTGGCTGATTGTGTGGAGGTGTGTGTGTTTGTGTGTGTGTGAGACGGGACATAATGTCTCAGCAGGGAGCCTTCATACTGACAGCTGTGTGTCATGCATTGTGTGTAGCAGACCCCCGGCCTGAAGTCGTATTCGCTCAAATCCATTCAAGGTGGGATCATTTGGGTTTTACTATGATCGCACAACAAACGGAGAGGACAGGAAAGGACAGGACAGGAGCACAGCACAAAGACGCTCGCTCCTCAAGAAGCTTGAGAGAGTTTCTAACAGAGACCACACCGGCCTCCATCCTGGCCCTCAGCAGCTCTGCAGGACCCCGACTTTCCATAAAGCCCATAGGCAGATCACTGGCTCCCCAGGGCTCGGCAGCCATGATGGCTCTATTCAACAGTCCTACTAATGCCATGCTGATTGTCTGAGCACAGCTAGCATGTTGTGTGGCTAAGCATGGGTCATTTCCTCGTTTCCTCCATGCCTCTTTTCAAATGTCCAGGCAGGGAGGGCCTTTACAGGGGCCATGGGGAGCTGCTGATGGTGACTAAAGATAGAGGTTTTTGCATCTGAGAAGTCAAACTGGAAAATCACAATGGTGGGCACAGGCACACTCGCTGGGTGCAATTATAATACAGAGCACGGGAATAAAAATTGGAGGGGTGTCAACTGAATCCCAAAGTAAAATAGAATAAAGTTGGTTGTGCCCCCTTCAGAGTGTGTCCATTGTGCAAGAGGGACAAAGAACGCTCATACATCCACGCTGAAACATAATGGATGCAGCCCCTCAGTCCACTGCTTATTGTAACACAGAAGACCTCTGTCTCCACACATGTGTGTTTGTCTGTGTGTGAGTGCTCACTTGGAGCTAAAGGTTCACCTCTGCGCCCCATAGGGCAACACCGCAGAGCAGCCCCGGTAAACAAAAAGACTGACAGGGGATCTTTTGTTTCAAGTGCTGTTAATTCCACGAACAACCTGGACTCTTCTGCACTGAAGTACACCATGATGTTGATGATGTGAGAAGATTTGCTGTATTGATGTAATGAGGTGTTTGTATTGTATCTGTTCAGACCAAAGGTGATTTTACAGCTTTGGTTGGACAATAAAGTTGGATTTTGTTCTGTTCTTTTCTTTTTTTTTTTTTTTTTTTTTTCAGGAGTTTGAAGTATAGAACATGTTTCTGAAGATGTTTTAGTCCTTCTGTTCTGCTCCTTTTTGAACAAGTAGGCAGAACAGAAAGGAGCAGTTTTGGGAACAGACTCTCCTTGTTCTACAAACTATGACTTTCTCTACACAAATAAATAAATGGATTAATCAGTTGTTAGGGGGTTCAGTCTGTTTTCAGGTCTTTTCAGATTGAGATGCATTTTCTGTGGGTTTGGACGGTTTATGATTTAATGCTCTAATTGAATGGTGTTCTTATTTAAGCCATTTTGAAATAACAGCTCTGATTAATGAGCTTAACAGTCACAGTACAGTTCATGTACTTATGCACACCGTCATGTCTGAATATCGTTGTTAGAGAAGTTTCTATTAATGTTTTGGGTCATTTAACTCTTTTTAACTACTCAAAACTGATTGCAGCCACTTCCCTGCACAAACTTTTCTGTGCCAGCACACACGAGAAGTTTGAACTGAAAGTCTGTTTGTATGTCACACAGAAACCCACCTCCACAACAAATTAATTGGAAGAATCAACAGTCAAGAAGTGGAAAAAAAATTCTTCTGTGATTCTGTGGTGCAGAAAACATGAAGGCAAAAGAGGCAGGGGCAGAAAATAGGGAAAAAGAGGAAGGAGGACAGGGCTTGAAAAAGAGAGAGACTGTCTGAGAGTGGCAGAGCAACAGAGAGTGAAATGGGGAAATGGAGAAGGGCAGAAGAGGTGGGACGACAACAAGAAAAGAATACTTTAACACCTAGTGTGAGTGAGATTGTGTGTGTATCACTAGTGTGACATCAAACCCAGGCAACATACAGAGAGCATGGCACTGTAACTGGGCACAGGGGGCTGTGATGAATAAGTCATACCAAAGATTGGAACTTACTGAAATAGCTCCCATGAAGTGTCTGCGTATTTGTGTATTTGTCTCAGTCCCTCTGGAGAACAGGGTGCCAAGACAATCTGGAGCCTGACCTGATCTTACCAGTTATAATTACTAAAAAGTGCCAAAAAATACCCTTGATATGTGGAAGGGAAGTTTTCTATTTAAGTTTTCAAACTCACTAATTGTCCTTTTGTTAGGGGTTGTTTGCTGCGTGTTACATAAAAGGTTTCCCACTGCGTATTAACCTGAGGTGCTCCGCCTCGCCTGAAAAAAAAACACCTCCACAAACATTAGAAGAAACTGTAACACTCTTATTTGGTTTATCATTAATCTCCATGGCAAAATCCTGTACATCACACAGCAAAGGCTGTGTATATTTTAAGTGCAAGGAAACTGTCTGCAGCGTCGTCCAAGACCTAAACTGTTCAAATTGTGAGATGCTTCTGTCTCAGCTCAGCAGGTGACAGTGATTGATGGATGACGTCATAGTTCACTTTTATTTATTTCTATATAAATCTGATGATCTCAAGTCCTGAAATTTTCTCACACACAGCACCATAACCAGGAAAAGAAAGAACAAACAAAACCTGAACATTTATAATAAAAGGAGTGACACACTTAAAGTTTCCTCCCTGTTGATGTTTTGGAGTTTTCATACATTGAACAAGAAAAGGCAGGAAATTCGGGAGTTTAAAGATGCAATCAGAGGGGGCAGACATTTAATATGGGTCATGGGAAATGTTTGAGAGGAATAAAAGCTAGTTTATACTATACTGTAGAGCTAATGATCAAACATACTGTGGTGAAAATGAAAATGATTTTTTTCTATCTTTCTTTGGGGTGATGTGATGTTATAGGGTTGGACTGACTTGCACTGTTTGATAAGTGACAGAGGCAGGCAGACAATAGCCAACTGTCAGAGCCTTGAGATGAGTGGGAGGGAGGGAAGAGTACACACACACACACACACACACACACACACACACACACACACACACACACACGAGCACGCACACGCACACACACAAACATACACACAGAGTCAGGGTCAGTAATTGAGTGGGAGGGAGAACCTCTCGTCATTCTTTCTGTTTGTCTGTCCCCCCCTCTCTGTCTCTCTCTCTCTCTCTCTCTCACACACACACACACACACACACACACACACGCACGCACACACACACACACACACACACTGTTACACACCAGTCACTCCATCATCACCCAACAAGACCAATTTGTTGCCACGAGTTACCAGCCGGGACCGGGACAATGTCAGCTGTCAATCAGAGCAGGACAGGCCTGTCATTGGCTTGGTGGTCACCAGTGGTTACAGATGGAACTGCTTAGTTAGTGAGATGATTTACTCTGTTGGCAAGGAGCGCCCTTAAGTTGACACACAGACACACACGGGGCTACACACACACACGCACAGTCTAAATTTGCAGAACACAAAAAATACAAACTCGCACTCGCACGTACACAAATACAGACACACATGGCCTTGAATAAAAAAGCAATATAAGATAGAGAATAAAAATGCATTGGTGCTGCCCCGTATCAGACAAAACAGAGCGACATTGAGATTAAGCGTCATGCTGCTGAGAGAGAGAAACAGAGATGTGAATAGTGAAAGGCAAGATATCATACATTCATTTTAAACAGGGGTGGGTGGTGATTGAGTGAGCAAGGCCGTGAATGAATCTCTGTGTGTGAGTGTGTGTGTGTGTTTGTGTGTTTGCATTCTGGCCCTAGGGTCGCAGCGGACGTATTGACACAAAATAAACAGCGCTCAATCTCCCGGCCTGTGATTGCTGCTCCGGTGTCAAGATAAGTCCTGGGCCGGTGGCAGCCGAGACCGGCCGCTTGCTCAACAATAGAGGACAGAGAAGAAGCAGAAAAGAGGAGAAATTTCACTGACTTTCTCTGCATGCTAGTTTCTCTTTATCGATCCAATATCAGTGCAAGAACTTTCTTTGTACTCTACAAACACTGTATTCAGTCAGAATTTAGGGTGTAAAGCAGTTATAATTCAGATTTCAGCTATTAATCTAAGCCTGCCCTTTTAGAAATAATCTTGAATCCTGAGCTAACATGAATTCAGGGTGCATCATACACACACTGTAAGGTGACATCTAGCAGAATTCCTGCTCTCTAATTGCAAAAATACTTGTGCAGATTAAAGACCAAAGGAATATACACACTTGCTTTAGAGTTCATTATTTTATTATGTCACTCACTCACTCACTCAATATCATTTCTGAGAAAAGGCCCCAAGAAGTAAGTTACACACTTGTTGGAGCCCTCTCTATTGCTCCTGTTGGTAATATTGACTATTCATCATTTGTTTAGAGAGAAGCCACAAGACTATGGAGATTTTTGACATGACTTCAGGTCAGGACTGTTTAGATATTTGGCCCTATTTTTATTGTGCGTTGGCACAAGTGAAACGGTGGTCATATCTCTGGTTTAATAGCTGTGAAACAACGGAGCTAATCGCACTGACGCATGACGACGACAGCTCAACAACTACAGACACAGCTTCTCCAGGAAATCACATTGTTAGCTCGAGGCTGACCCGTCTGATGTGCGTAGAGATGTGTGTGGTTATTTTGTCACAGCCTGGTGCCATTTGCGCTTGATTTAATAAAGGTAAACTCGCAGGACTGGACGCTGCGCTCTGACACGGCACTTCTCAAATCAGAGGCTGCAGATTTATCAACATATCTGTCCCGCTGCTTTCAGATGGCAGCTTGGATTTAATGAACTGAAGGAGAAGCCTTTCATACAGTGTAAAGCAGCTGCAGACAGCAGATACTGCAACAATCACTCATATTAATTTATGGATCAATGCAGAATGATCCACTGACTTTCCTGTTTTATCCACATGAATGTGATTTTTTATGCTAGTTTGAGTGTGCTGGCTGAAATGTGTTTAATTTAATGAGATTATTTATGTTTTGTGCACTATTTCGTTATTTCTGTGCATTTGCTGCCCCATCTGAATTAACCTCCCACCTGTCTGTGTTTCTCCTCTCACTTGTGCACCACACACTGGGCACCAACACATTTTGTCATTGCACAGCCATGAATGTGCACATCTTTATCTTTAAACCATTCACATGAACAAACTATCCAGTGTTTGCAATCTGATTCCAACCTAAAGGAGACTTTTTCTGTGATACATTTTCTAAATAATATGCAGGAGAGTGTTTAGAAAGAGAGTGTGCAGAGATCGTGTGACATCTTGAAAATTTTAGGCTTGATCAAGTTGTCCAGCAGCAGCCAACAGGTGAAGATTGTGTTTGATAATGGAGCCACATGAAATAAGAACAAACTAAGAATGGAGGAATGTGCAGATATAACCGAAAGGTGTTCAGACATTTTGATGCAGAAAGAAAGAAACAAACAGAAGAAAGAAACAGAGGGGGGAAAAAAAGCAAAAGAAGGAGAGACGGGGGAGGATGAATGGGAACGAGGGACGTGGAGACAGGTTGAGAGATCGTAGACAGGAAGGGCATCAACGCATTAAAGCCGAGTGGGTGTCAGGACTCCGAGTTCTTCGCCTGTCTCCTTTCTCACCTCCCTCCGCCTGCGGGCCACAACCAACACCTTCCACCCCTCTCCCCCTCCAGAAATGAATATTTCTCATCACCATATGAATATTGCGGGCGTGACAAGTGCGTGTAAACACACAAAGGCGGAGTGCTCAAATCCACTCACTGGGAGCTATTAAGTCGTCAGGCGGCACACAGAGGCTGACAGAGGAGAGAAACAGTGTGCATGTATGTGTGGAGGGTGGCAGGGAAGAGAAACGATGTGGCGGGCCACTGAACAGAGCAGCCAGAGAGAAAAAGAGAGGGAGAGAGAGAGAGTGGACAGGCAGTCAGGAAAAAAAAAACAAGGAAAGAAAGAAAGAATTGCTGGCAGACTGCTAATTTTACTTGTCGCAGAAAAAAACACCCAACCCGTGCTCAAACTGTCAACGTCACTGTCACCTCAAAACCCAGGGGAAGGTGCCCGGGCGTGTGTGTGTGTGTGTGTGTAGGACAGATGGGAATAGGAAACGTGTGTGTGAACAGGGTGCATGTGGAGAGAAAGGCAAAGACAATGTTTGCGCAGAGTGTCTTTTTGTGTAGCAGGTGTGTGAGCAGGGAGAGCCCTATTTGTGATATCGTGGGTTCGACTGTGTCCGTGGCGTGCACGCATGCAAATGCACGTCCGCACACGCAAACGACTCATGTGGCACTTGCCAACTTCCTCGTGTCAGATTCAGTGAGGTTCCTCACTCAATACGGTGTCTTTGGAGGGAGAGTGTGTGCGTGCGTTGTGGGTGTCTGGGGAAGGAGCAGGTTGTTTCCACTGATCAATGGAGAAGCTGCCAAGGTGACCCAGCTCCGCCTGTCTAAAAGCATCTACCTCTTCACCTGTGCTGCTCTCTTTCTTTTCATCCCAAACTTCCTCCCACCATCCCATCCTTTCACTGTATTCTTTCTGAGACATATTTTTTCTCTCTGCGATGGCCTCTGTCAACAGACTTCTGGATAATTATGTTTCTTTCTGCAGCAATGGCAGCGTTAGATGGCTGCTCGGTTAGTTGGCCCTTATGAAAATATGGAGATGACTGCCCGGAAATTTGTTGCAAGCATTAATATTTCCTTTGATATAACTCTTGTGATCCACTGACCTTTCATCTAGCTTTAACTGATAAAATATTCAGCATGTCAATTACTACAGTTTATTCTTGAAAACTAAAGGTTAACCATCTTTTGAAGAACACCTTCCTCTTCTTTTTTGTGTAGGTAAAATCAGTGTAGACCTAAAGCTAAATTAAGGACAATGGTCAATGAAAGAAAAATAACAATGAAAGCAAGGTCCGATCATGCAGTAAATACATCCCAAAATACAAATAACTCATGCTGGTTTTTGAGAATGGCATTGTGAACAGAAACTTTTGGCCTGTAGTGTACATGGAATACATCTGTCCTTGTGAGTATGATCCTGAAAAAGAGAAAAATGTGGGTGTCTTTGTAGAGGTATGCTGTTCGTATGTTGACATTTTAGCATGCGTACACAATGGCGAAAGAGAAGTATCTTGTTCAGTGACGAATCTTTTTTATTCTTGCTTGGGTTTAACCACTTACACAAGACCTTTGCATGGATACAGAAGCTGGGTGTAAACAAACATGCATTACAGTGGGTGCACACAAATGTTTTTTTTTTTTTTTTTTTGTTGAGGGGGTACCACTGCTTACTGTAACTAGAAAATGCAATTTCTGAAGAAATTGCGGTGTGAATGCTGAAAGCTGAAAGGCTTACGATAAACTGGATAGCTTTAAAAAGTTGTATGAAACCTGAAATTAATGGAAAATGTGGAATATTTGAAGATTTGTTGAATGAAAGGCTTACGCTAAACTGGATAGCTGAAGTTGTATGAAACCTGAAATTAATGGAAAATGTTGAATTTATGAAGATTTGTTGAATGAAAGGCTTACGCTAAACTGGACAGCTGAATGCTTTCAGCATTCACACCAATAATTGCACATTCAGGAGCTCAAAAGACAAACACTTGAGGTTATATAGAGTCAAGGATGCTGTCAATACTGTACAACCACTTAAGGAAACTATTATGTTCCCGTGATACTGTTTCACAAGGTAACCAAAGTTAACCCAAGACAACAGTGCCCAGAAAGAAGTAATTGAATTACTTGCACTTTAAGCAGAGATGGCATAGAGCAACCCAATCTCCAAACAAAGAGTTGTTATTTGACTCCTCTGTGTAACTGGGGGTATGTTGTATGACCACATATTTCAACATCCAATGCCAAAACTAATTCATTATTCGGTTCTTTCTGCAGATGTTTACTACAGTGTGGATAGGGTAAGGTTAGGAAACAAAAAAATAAATAAAGTCTGCATACTGCGTGCACCCGTTTTTCTTTAATCATCATCATCTTAAGTAAACAGCACACTGCTATGGTTAAAACAAATCCAATAATTCTCCTTTAACTGTGGCCATCAACACCAATTTTCTGACAGCCTCTCGTGCTCTCATCTTTTCATTCTCTCTTCAGAGTAATCACAGCACAAAAACGCTATCGAATGAATGAATGCCCCTGACACTCTCTGATTTAGGGGTCAACCAGGCAGTTAGACAGATTTCTCAGACCAAGCAGATACAGCTGTGACGTCAGGCACTAAGTGGGCCAGGGGTCTATCAGTCCGCGGATCTGTTAGGCTTGTAACCTGCGGCGACAGGTCCTTAACGCGCCGGGCGGACAGAGCCGTAACAGATGCCCAGCTAAGTGCCTGATTAAAACTTAATGTGCAGAAGGAGCAGCGTGCGAGTGTGTGTTCTTGTGCGGGTGTGCAGGCGTGGCTGAGTGTGTGTTGCACAGCGACAGGGAGGATATGAGATTGGCACCAGCCCTCCAGCGAGAGAGGAGCCATGCCAGCTGCTTCTCTCCCCAGAGACGTAGCCCTGAAGCTGGGCAGCGAGGCAGGCCGGACGGGGGGAGGCTCTTGGGGGTCCGTGGCACAGTCGCAACACAAGTGGCATATGTGACGTGCCACTCCACTTCTTATCAAATGAGATTTCATTTTCTAATTATAGTGGGGGGGGGGGGGGGGGGGGGGGGGGGGGGGGGGGGGGGGGGGGGGGGGGGGGGGGGGGGGGGGGGGGGGGG
>JBAJHX010000033.1:17471554-17481667 GCA_037176925.1 Amniataba percoides | reverse complement strand
TCTGTCTGTCTGTCTGTCTGTCTGTCTGTCTGTCTGTCTGTCTGTCTGTCTGACTATAAATTCATCTCTGTCTTTGTGCATCTGTCTGGTGCAGCAGTGAAGGTGATCAAAATCATATAAGGGGCCCCAAGTGTTTATGAAGTTACTGAGGCTCAAATAACTCATCAACGGGATCCTAATCCAGATATATGTTTGTGTTGCACTGTATCAACAAACACCTGCATTAAGCCTGCAGCATCCTTCTCTAGGCTACACACAGGCAAACGTACACGAGGTGCTCAGAGAGGTTCATGTTGCTTTTTTTCATAGCAAATATATCATTAAAAACTATATTTTAACTTTACGATTGCAAAAAGATCCCTGAAGTCTCTTACTGACAGTTGCACTCTAATTCTTTCTTGAAAGGAAAAAACAACACCCTGGCAGTGGATCTACTTTCCTCCAATTTTGGTAAATTTAGTTCCAGAGCTGTTTTTTCTTTTAAAACTGTACAGAATTTTCTCCTTAGCTCTTTCAGCACTGCAGGGCTCCTAATTTCATCAGCACAGCTTGTGTCTTTTTTAACAGTATTATATGAGAATGTTAATAATACATCGAGCACCATAGATACTGAGCAAAAATAATTTTTCACATCTGCAGTACCCACTCTGTGCATCTGCCCTCTTATATCTCTGTATGTGTGTGTTTATGTGTGTGTGTATTTGTGCTAGGCTCACCTACTCCTCTCAACAAATGACAGTGCTGTGGCTAACAAGCACTCCGGCCCATTTTGACTGGGCAACAAGGGCTTAATGACAAGTCACATAACAATGGAGAGGAGAGGGGAGTACAGTGGAGCGCTCCAGCCAAACTATCAGTCTGTCAAACAATGGCTTGTCAGCCCTCATCTTCTCTTCTCTCTCTCATTGTGCCACAGATAAACAAATCAAACACACACTCACCTATGCACATATGCTCCCATAAACAGTGACTGCTTGTTGTTTTTGCAAAAACAAACCTACTCGTCAACAAAAAAAAAAACAGAAAACTATGAGCAGGTATATGCATTAGCACACATGAAGATTCAGAAGCGCAACAAAGTGCAAACTCTGTCTCCCACACACACACACACACACAAACACACACACACACACAGGCAGTGTAACTGGCTATACAAGCAGGGTTTGATGACAGCCCCCAAACAATAGGGAGCAGAGAAGCCTAGCTATCTGCCTGTCACACAATGAAGGGGGTACTGCTGAAGAGGTTGTCACCACCAATACATGTAAACACACACGCACAAACACACTGAAAAAATCATCACAAAAATAAAAACATGAGCTGTGGAGTGTGTGCACGTGTGCATGCCAACGGGCACACACAGGAACACACACACATAAACGGGGTAATTCAGAGCGCTGCCATTTATGTGAAGAGCGCTCCGTTTTCCAGACTGTGAGTGGAAGTGAATTTGCTTTTTCTGTCGAGTGCAAGTCAGGTTGGATTAAACAACACTTGGCCAGTGCTGATGGGTTATCACTGCGCATCTGTGTGTGTGTGTGTGTGTGTGTGTGTGTGTGCCCGTGCTGTGATGATGCCCACAGGCACCTGGATTTGATGCAGGCAAATCTGTAGACAGCCCCCTTCTCCTGTCAGGACCCATCTCTCTCTTTTCTCTGTCTCCCAAGGTGTCCTTTCACTGTTTTCTCGCTCATCATGTTTCACTTTGTTTTTCATGTCTCCTCTCTGTGTTGCTCACTCCTTCTCTTTCACATCCCTGTCTCGTTTGCAACTCTGCTCTTGCTTGTCATCCGCGGTGGGGCTTAATGAGGCATTTTACAGTTTTAATTGGAGAAAGACACAGAGAAAGAGGCAGAGACAAAAAGAAAAAGTGGCTTCCACGCTAAGCATGTGACCCCGAGCAGCACCCACGCAGCATTTATATACACAGGCTTTTCACAAGACGTCAACTTCCCTCTGTGCCACAAATTTCTATCAAGTAATTATTCTTTTCATCTAATATGGATATACTCCTGCAAGAGCGTTTTTTTCTAACTTGTTGCACTTTCCTTTTTTTCCCCTCATGTTATTATATTATGGGACTGTGGTTTCTCTGAGCTCTAGGGATGCCTTTTTATTGTGCTGAGCCAATAAAACAAAGACTCTGTTGCAGTGTTGGGTAGTAATTAGCTGCTCTAATGAGGAATTCATAGAGTGCAGATATCAATATTGGAACAAAACCAGCCTTGAGTTCTCTTTTTTCGTTGTTGCTGACAGCCATGGATACAAAAGACTGAATGAGATCACAATGATACTCGGTGATGTTTTTAAAGTCTAATAATTCTCTGTTTTCAACCAAATTGTTACTATACATAAAAGCAGCCCTCTCACTCAGGAAAACATTTATATTACTGAATAATATCTGAAAAAATCCATCTGTAATGACGGCGTGCAGCCAGGCACGAGGATCAATGCTGTTCCAATCCAAAGAATTTAACATGTACAAAGAAACTTCTGTTAAATTTCCTTACAACACTTTAACTGAATGTGTGAGAGAGGCATTTGCTCGTCTGCAGTGAGGCTGGTACTATAGTATGCTTTATGCACGCTCTCACATACACACACACAAGGGGGATGAGGGGGATACATACATAGAGACACTCCACTTAAAATAACACTGCTTATCATTGTTAATGATTTATTATCATATAATAATGTAATGTAACACTGCTCATGTACCCTGTAGTCTGATCTCAAGGACCAGATTTTTTCTTTGAGATGCAGCTGAGAAGAGCAAACTACACTCTAGATGTTCATCACTATTAATACTTGAGACTGATGATTTTTACAGAAAACATGGTATATTAGTTTTGCACAGCCTTTTGTAACTTGATAATTGTATGGCTGTCTTTTTACATGTGACAATAACAAGGTGAGGGCTTTACTGTCCAACACTTGAAGACTTCAGCCACATGGAACAACTTCACTTCATCCACAGTGAGGTCCTCTGCGTATCTGTTCTCTCTCATCTTCTTCCCTTTCACACACTTCAGCACATCTGTTGTTCAGCTAATTCACCTAAAAAGGTCCTGAGCCTGACACTCAGTGAGTAATACAGATCTGTGAGAGTGCGTACAATTGGATGGATTGGAGGGAGCTGCAAAAACGAGGGGTCTGGCGTTAAGGAAAAGAGAACGAAGAAAAGGACCAAAGAGCCACAGTAAGTAAAGAAGAGTAGCGCTAATGGTGTCTGGATTGCAGTTCGATGGATGGCAAGGCAAAGGATCAGAACATAGCACTTGAACCTCCAGCACTCTGGAGATTTTAGCCACGTGAACGCTGATGACCCAGTGACCCTCCCACCTGGCTCAGGACAGGAGAGAAGAGGACTTTGTGGGGCGGTATCATAAAATACTGCAGCAGTGCACAGCAGCACTGTCACGGCTCTGCGCAGACAAGGTTGTTTGGTAAATTTATATTTACATTTATTGGAAATGGAAAGTAACAAAAGGAGACATAAAGTTTCTTTAAATCGTCAATGCAGGAAGTTGGGAAGAATTTACATAATCAATCTATGTTCCATGTCTTATTCAAGCTCAATACTTGTGGAAATACCAGCAGGTTAAACAGTTATCAGTAAGACACTTGCATGGTATGTATCTTAAATTTTATTTTTAGATGCTAATACTGAGGTTTATGTTGTGCCAACCTAATAACATGCTATCCTAACAGTACCCATTTTAATGTGTTTCCATTATTTGGCATAACAGGCAATCAAAAATATGTATAATGCTTTTTTAATCCTACACTGCATAACCTTGTAGCAGAGTTGCCATAACTTGACCACAAAGTGCAACCTCTGAATACATGTCAAAATGTGAATGTGTGTGCATGTGTTTACTAAATGCACGTTTATTTGTGCCTGCAATTACTATATAAAGTGTTTGCATGCAAGCCCTCGGTTTGTTTATGTGCTTCATGTTAGCACACTGATGTGTGTTTGTGTATCTGTGTGTCTGTCTGTGTCCCAGTGAGTATAATGGTCCCTGGAGGCAGGCCAGCGTCCATCAGCAGACAGCAGGCATTAGTGCACTGCCTGAGTATCGATGGACCACCGGTGCTTGACAGCAGGCCCCTCCCTACGGTCACAGGACGGGATGGGTATATGTATGGCTTTGTGCGTGTGTGTGTGTGTAATAGACACAGACAGTGTTTTTGATACATACATATATATACACACAGGCAGAGACAGAGTTGTCTGTGTGTGTCACAGAGAAAGAGATGTGTGCATATGACCCCTGACCCCAGGCTATGCATCACAGCTCTGTGTGTGTCTATGTGTGTGCGTGTGTGGATGAGGGGCCGCCCGGCTGTCATCGATCTCACACACACCAGGCCAGCACTTAACACTTGGACTGTAGCGACTAATACACTCACACCCTCTATTACTGCCCCACTGGAGGCACAGCGTGTGTGTATGTGTGTGTGTGTGTGTGCGCATGGCCTACTGCCAAACTCATGCTGCTGCTGTTCAATGGCAGCACAATAGATTACACATATAACAGTGTAATGATATATCTCTATTAGACATTCTTCTCTTCACTCTCCTCCCCTCTCCCCTCTTCTCTGCAAGCCCATCTATGTTTGGTTTTTTTTGCTGTACATATATGGAGGACGGGATTGTCATTGTTACTGCACTGTTTTTTCTATTATTGAGGTTTAGTTTTTGAAAGATACAGAAAATCACTAAAAGTTGAGAATTGAGAATTGAGCAGCAAAAATAAAAAAACATGAGCATAAATGAATAAATGCAAGTTTTAATCTACTTAACTTTCAATTTATTCATTTTTGTTTGTTTCTCTCTCTATTAGTTTTTTGCACTAAGAAATGAAAGCAGCCAGCTTTAATAAGGTACGATCCATTCAGAGTTTAAATTGCACCAGTAGTGATGACCTGGATTTGCATTTTCTAAGTTTAAAAACAAATGGATTCAAGGCTGTACATTTAACAGTCTGAGCCAAGTAAATTGTTCCAATGTCAAATACGCATTTACAAAATAAATAAACATTTACCACTGTAAACATCTGTAGAGGATTTTAAAGAATGTCTGAGAGTGAACACTTAGGTGAAGTGGATCAGACCAACACAGCATCTCTAAATTTCTTTCAAACGGCAATGCAGGCTGTGCTGATGCTTGGATGGTTAAGAAAAACATAAGTGGAACATTCATCACAGAATAAGAGTTGTTTTGTCCATTGGAGTGTGGTCAGGAGATGGCGAGGCTCATGGTTGTTATGGTAGATATCATGAAATGCAAGTATCGGACAATAAAGGAAGAAGAGGCAGAAACAGGAGCAGAGGTTAAAACATCTGCAATTGCTGATGATAGCAGCAACATAATGGAGCCTTGCTTCACACCATTGCACACAATACACCTACACACAGCTTAACTTATGTCAACTTAGTTAACATGTTGAAAGCTACATTTGAACCAAATATATTTATGTCCAAATGATAACTTCCAGTTTCTACCTGCTATTCATGTGCTACAATGTATTTACAGTATATAGTAAAGTATATACAGTATTTGTTTTTTGGGTTTGGACTGCTGGTCATTACAAAAAAAAAGCACATTAAAAACATCAACTTGAGCTCAGCGGAATCTCACTTGCAGCCTTAATATAAAATGGCCATTAAAATAAAATCTAAATGGATGCACTTTTATTCTATCGTCCTTATACTATATAAATAAGTACAGGCACTTTTTGCACAGCAGTAGAATAAGCAACTCTTAAAAGATGACAAGGTTTCCTACTCACGATTCAGGAAGGATAAAAAATCCTGTAGTGGATCAAACTGCATACAGTTATTTTACATTTGTTATCACATACTAAAACTGTTCAGCTGCCACAAAGTGAGGCAAGAATTCAAGAAGCAATATCCAGTAGACAAAGCTGCCTGTGTGTCTTTTTAGTAACTGATGTGGATTTGATATGGATGTTTACTTATGACTCTGTGTCCATGGGAACAGATTCATAGGTTTCAATATCAAACTCCTCAGTGTCATGGGGGTTAAGGGACCTTTCGCTAAAAAGCCTACTCAAGTGAACAAGGTTCATATGCGGCACAAAGAGCTGACTATCTGTGGCGATGTTTTCATGCAAGGATGGAAACAGTCCACTAAGCATGCTGTCAAGACACACACACACAAATACACACATGCACTAGTGTGTACGCGTGTGTATCGTACACTGTTCTGTGCACCAGCAATGTGGAAAGTAAAGCAATGTCTATGCCACATTTCCCAGGGGCAGTTACCCACCTGTCACACACTACATGCACACACAGTGAGTCTTGCACTATCCTGCTCCTCATTCTTTCCAGTAATAGCTTGTCAAAGCGGCCGGCTAACTGAAGCTAAATAATGCCTTATACACAACTGGGCATTATCCGCTAGGCTAGCTAGTCTCTCACCACAGCTGCCCAGAGGCTAATGTCCAAATGAGATGGTTCATTTCAGCTCTCTCTGTCTCTCTCTCTCTTCCACTTCCACTTTTCTATGTTTATCTTCGTGACCTTGTCCTTTTTCTCCCATGGAGGTAAAGGACAGGACGCAGGAGTGGTAGAGAGGAGAAGAGGCAGGCTGAGGAGAGAGCAGATAAGGGGAGATGGCCATGGCTGCTGGGGTTTTTTTGTCTGTGTGTTGGAGAGGGGCATTAACGGGAGAGAGAGAGACAGAGAGACAGAGAGAGACATACAAGGAGAGACAGGAAGCTTCAGGCCATAGACCATAAGCCAAGCAGCCTCTTAAGTGATCTGATTGCCTTGCCAGGGAACTACAGTGACCATGCTCAGAATGGTTACTAATAATACATCTCCATTTAGACTGACCCTGCAAACACACACGCGCACCTGAATACACACACACACACTTAAACACACACACACACAAGCAAAGAGAAAGGCAAACGCGCACACTTGCGCTGACAAAAGAGATCACTCTCTTGTCTCATAATGCCAAAACGATGAAAACTAAACATAGAAGTCTACAAAGAGAAAAGGCGAGGGAGAAATAAAGGCAGGCCATCCTGGCTCTGTCCACGTCCTTTAGCAGACAAGCAAAAGTGAATGACACTTATTTTCAATTGATCAGCAAAGCACTGTGGTGTGTGTGCATCTGTGCGTGTGTGTGTGTCTATGCTGGATGAGAATGGGCTTAAATGACGATCATTGATTAGCTTTAGGCCTATGGCCCACTTAGGGCACGCCATGTGTTTGCACTCACACAGAGTTGCCCACATACAAACACACACACACAAAATTATCATAAGTGGATGGTGGACTGAGACTGAAAGATAACTGGACCAACAGAGAGTGAAAAAGGGAAAGTTGAAGGGAAAAACAAATGGATAGAGGGAGGAGGAGGAAACAGAGAATGGATGAAAGAGAGGGGAATAACAGAAGAGATTGAGGAAGAGGGGAGGTGAAATAAATTGATAATGAATTAAAAACATTTTTATTTCAAGTATTTTGTTTCACCTTTTTTTTTCTTGTAGTTTCAACTTTTATTTTTCAAACCCGCTTTTCTTAGTAGATGGGCTTCCAAGTTTTACATACAGATGTATGAGTGGGCCTCCTTGAGTCTCTACAACAACTTCTGTGCTCCTTGTCAGAGATTATCTGGAGGATCAAACAATGTTGTTCTAAAATATATTCCCTTATTTTTCTATATTTTTTAATTTTCATGATGGCAGTGGAGAGCACTGTCTAACAGGTCAGTTCAGAATCTCCTGTGCATGTTAAACCGAGATGAGATCTGGTGCCTGTGAAGGCTGTGATATATAATTCATATCATTTTCATAGTGATCCCTACATTCACTCCACACTTAATTAGTCAGCCATTTGTATCTTGTAAACTGCTAAGCACTGCTAGACTTAACAACCACACTAAGAACTATTAGTCCTGTATCTACTGTACTGTATCGTACTGTATATCTACAGATGTGTCCGTGAGTTTAGTACACCTCTTTACTGGAACACTGTGGTATGATAGCACAAATGGCAAACTGACAACTAGCTTCAGTATACAGATAGCCCGGCATCCGTGCACACACATGCACAAACATAAGCAGCAGTGGAGCCATACAAAGACTTACAGCACCCCCAACTGGGGAACGACTCAGACAAAACGAAGCAGAGGGAAGCACTGTACAGATATACGTGCACAAACACAAGCTGTGCATTCACATAAATGGTGGGGGGGGCTCTGCACATACAGTAGCTTATACCCATTATAAAGGTGCACAATTCATGAATTATTTCTCTCACTATTTGTTTCTCTCCCGCTTTCTGTACTAAGACACTTCACACCCCTTATGTGTGTGTTATGTAGCTTATAGTGTTTGTGCAGTGTAGTTATAGCTGAGCAAATGTTTTCCCGCACACAGTCCAAACAAAGGCCAGGTGACACTCACATTTGCACACACACACACATCCACAAGCACACACACCATGAAAGAGGTGCAATTAGAGCATCCCACTCCAATTAACCAGCTCTCTAAACAAATCCACATTAGGCCCCTCCATTGTGGCTGCGCTCGAAAACAGCCACTTGGGAAAGCAGCATAAAAGCTCCAACTGTATTTCTCCTCCAGGACACATGTGCGAGTGTGTGTGTGTGTGTATGTGTGTGTGTGTGAGAGAGTTCAGACTAGCAGTGGTTACACAGTGGCACAGACTCTGGGCTGTTATGATTATGGTGGTGATGGGAAGATTGTGCAATCACTGGTGGGTGGAGAGAGTGAGAGGAAGGCAGAGAGGGAGGGAAGGAGCACAGCGGAGAGGGTGGAAAGGATTGAAACGAGGAGGGAAGATGTCACCAGCAGCACAGGAAGGGAAAATTAGAACCTGTAGTACTCACGTAGTAAACTCCAACTCTGCACTGCACAGGAGGGAAACAACTTTTTACCAATCTTCCTTGGTTTAAAAAAAGCTTCTCATCATATTTGTAGAGTTAAATATATCTTAAACTTGACAAAATCACCACCCTGAGTCTAATAATGGTATTGAGCGATAATCAAATGGCTGGCTGATATAGCAGGCATGAGTTGTACAATTCTTTGTCTGAAGGATTGTGTTCTGATATTTTTTCCTACTATCCAGAATAAAGCTGCACACGGCCATTGTTTTCACTTTGACTAACCAACGATTACAATTTATCTTGTACTACATCATACTGCACTAAATACAGTAATATGTCCAAGGCATAACAAACAAATGTAATACATTTCAAACATATTAAACTTAAAAAGATATGTAAAAGTAAAAAGCAGCAAATTATCACATTTATGAACCTTGAAACAGCACATAGTTGGCCTTTTTTAATTAAAATTTACTTTTAATTTCCTATGGATTTATCAATCATCAAAATAGTACAAAGCAGATTTTATCAATCTCCACATTAGTCAGTGAACAAATGGTTTCAGTCAATCAACACAAATATACATACATATACATATATATAGATAGATATGTTTAGACTGTCTGAAGGTATGGTAAAAAGTGGATCTCCACATCTGTCCATGGAAGCTAAACAAAGCTGTGATATTTTATATATTTAGCAGCATGGGATTTTTAATGTTTTCATGTATATAAAGTATGTAGCAGTCTTACAGTTTCTCACCATATGAATCTCTAAGTCAGACTTTCCTCCCACATCAAATACATCCACACAGCTACATCAGTCAATTCACTTTGTCCAGGTTTATCTTAAAGAAAGTTGTAGTGAGGGTGAGAGCAGTGTTGGTTATGCGAGTCTACAAACCACAAAAATGGGAATTGTGTGGAGCCTGATTTTCACATCTAAAAAAGCCATTTTAATGGTATCATTCAAAACCACAATGAGGAAAAAATGAATAGAGAAGAAAGGAAGTCAAAAGACACACAAAGAGGTGGCAAAAAGGGAAGAAAGGAAGGGAGGAAGAAGATGGAGGGGACTGAAAAATTATGTCTCCATCTGTGATCCCACACTTAACCCTCCCTCCAGTTCCAGTCCCGAACACACACACACACACACACACAGACACACACACACACACACACACACACACACACACACACACACACACACACACA
>JBAJHX010000033.1:17435094-17453896 GCA_037176925.1 Amniataba percoides | reverse complement strand
GTGTGTGTGTGTGTGTGTGTGTGTGTGTGTGTGTGTGTGTGTGTGTGTGTGTGTGTGTGTGTGTGTGTGCGCACGTCAGCTAATTGCTCTCATTTCCCCCTAGACAGGCTCTTTCTCCCTCTCACTTATAATCTGCCTTCACCACATTGGTGGTACTCCTCTTTACACCCATCTCTCTCTCTCTCTCCCTCTCTCTAGCACTGGCTCCTCTCTTCTCGTTTCAAATGCACACACTATCTCACTCTTCCACCCTCTCTCACTTTTCTGTTGTTAACACACACATACACCAGGCGGCTTAAGTGTCTGTGTATGTGTGTATACGTCTCCCTAATCTGTCTCTCTCTGTTCTCCGGAGTCTTTGATAAAGTGCTGATGGCATAGACACATGCAGGCGGGTGGGCAGGCCCATTAGCATGGTAAAGAGATAGTGTATCAGAGCAAGAGATTAGACGCCACAGACTGGGAGCTGTCAAGGTCAAGACCGCACTTGTGAAACAGCCTGTACCACAGAGACAGGGAGGGGGGATAATATGGAGGGGTTTGAGAGGAGGGAGGCCAATATCAGATGGGAGCATGGATGAATGAAAGGAGAGTAAAGACAGAGTCAGAAGAGAGGGAGGGAGAGAAGGGTTGGGGCAACTGGACATATAGAGGAGAAAAGATGAGAAAGCTGGCATACAATAAGATAAGAGCAATGTCTGAGAGGAAGTTTTAAACATTAGAGATCTTCTGCCTCTGACCTCTGTCTCTGTCTCCCTCTTTCTTCTAGACTGTGAACCAGCACCAAACATAGTTCTGAATATTCAACCCGGAGCAAATCACAACGGACCAGAAGACTTTGAAATGATGCTGGAGGAGGTAATGCACTCACCTGCAAGACTGTCTCAACGGCCTTAAAGGGATTTATTTATTTTAAGTTTTTAAAGTCAAGATTTTTAAATGTCTTTTTCCTGAAATACACCTGCAGACAAGGCAAATTAGATATACGTCGATTCACTTTTTTCAATATACCATATTGACCATATATCATATAAATGATATATGGTGATGATAAAATGATCCATGCTGAAAAGTGACAATGTCTTGAAGACAGTTTCTGTTAAAGCATCAGTACGAATATTTGTACCTCAACAAGTGAGTGTAAATGCAATATTCTCTTTTTCATAAATTTTTAAAGTCCAATTTACTGCCAATCAAACGTTACATAGAAAATATTGTCTGCAGTTTGAATCATCAGTTTACCAAAATCATAATCACACCTTGTTTTCCCTCTAATGCTTTCTAAAGTAAGGTATTCAGATGCTGAAATACAAATTGAATTAAATTGCTGTTCTGTTAACCACACAAATTACTTTGACAACTATGACAACTATGTGGTCACAAGTTATTTGTAATAAACAATCTGTAGTATCTGCATTTTAATGTAGGCCAACATCAAGAACACTCAACACTAGTTTGGAAGTTGTGTTGGTGGATACAGACCAAGAAATGCTTTTATTCTCCCAAACACAGGAATCCCTTAAGATGGCATTTCTATACACAGAGCTGGGCCTGGACCATCCACGGCGTCAACGCAAGAGGAAGACATGATGACCCAAACATCATCCATTATAGCCACAATAACCACGAGGATACAGTGGTGCCCAAATCTTTAACAAGACAAGTGTAAAAGAAGATGACATCAAGAGTGGACGTAGCTGCAATTGTCTTTATTATAAGACAGGAATCAGTGAGAGAGGAAACACCAAAGACTCATTTTAATACTTTTGCTACGGTGCAGCCTGAATACCGTTGTCCATTTATATTAGCACTTATAAAGTATGTCCATGGCCTTCAGATAGCAGGCCTTCTCTGATACGTAGCACTGCTCACTGTGGTTGGGATTAAACCGAGTGTTGGTGGAGTACTGGATTACCAAACCTTCCCCTGCTTCTGTCAGGATTGAGGACTTTTCAAGCATCTTGCCATTATTGGCATGGTTTGTGCTCATCAGCACTTCCAGACGGTCCGGTAACTCACTAATAGAAGAGAGATCCGTGACGACGGATTCTTTCCCAAAGTTAAGCACCATGAGGAAGGCTCGGTCAAGCCCGTCCATCTCTCTGAGGTAGGAGAAGACGTTGGCATCAGTGTGTACGTAACAGAACCACCCACGGTGAAAGGCGAGCTCTGACTGACGTAGGGTGTTCAGGAAACGGTACTGAGAAAGAACAGAACCTTCATCTTTCTTCTGAACCTGGAGGAAAAACCGTGGCAAAGAGATATATGACATAAAATAAACTCGAGCAGACTGACCAGATGTTTCTCCACAGTTTAACGGTACCAAAAGGAGTTCTGTACCTCCACATTGACGCTTGCGTAGTCAGGGTGAACAGGTAACCAGGTGATGTTTGTTTTGTTGTTAAAGCCCGCATTCATGTCATCACTCCACTGCATTGGAGACCGCTCAGGGTCCCGACTGTTACTCTGCAGTGAAAGGACAGTAATCATTTTCAGCTTGTTATGACAGTGAATGTAGATGGACACACGTTAATGTGTTTATTCTCAGTTGGAAGTTATTTATATACAACAAGATTAAACTAATGCAGTATAAAATGCAACAAACCTGCAATAAATCCTACCATCATGAAGCTTTAACTGTTCAGTTTTTGTTGTTATACACAGGCTGTGATTTAACTTTATGGCCTTTTACTAAGCTGTTATGTTATTATGTATTTATGCTTCAGTTTATTGTAAACACAATATATCCTGTTTTTGTAATGTCATCCATTAAAATAGTAATTTATTACACATCTAATGCATTTGGACACATTATAGTAAATATTTAAATGTGTTTTTCAGCACTCACTGAATTGTATTTGCCAAAAGGGTCCTGTATCTGACTGTCAGTGACATTAATGTTCTCCATGCCAATCTCCTCGCCGTAATAGGTGGTGGGTGTCCCTGGAAGGGTCAGTAGCAGCATGTTGATGGCACGAATATAGATCTGACCAGCACTAGAGGCGATTCGAGGTTTGTCATGGTTCCCAACCTGATAACAGTGGAGGTTAGAGAAATACAAAAGAAGGTCAAGAGATGAGTGAGATAAGTTAGTAAGGAAGAGGACAGGGTGAAATGGATGGGATGGGATCATGGAAGAGGAAGATGATGTTGAAAAGTCAGGGATACAGGACACATAGATAAAGGAAGTGAGACCAGAGTGACTCAGTCTGAGGTTAGACAGTCACAAAGGAGTTAATGACACTGGGACAATCATAGAGCGGTACACAATATCCTGCACTTCATCCTTTGTGCTGTTGAGAGGGGCAGGTCAGTGTAGCTCACATTGGAAACACTTAGCTGTGACAAGGAAAATCATAATCCATTGGTGGCTAATCCCATAAGGAAACTAAATCATGCACCTTTGTTTTCTGAGGTATTGGTTAGGTGCCATGGTCAAATGTGACTCCTTACACCTAATCCGCTAAAACAGAAGAAATTAATGTGTGCCTGCAGGTCTCATTAACCCATTTGTCCACCTTATCACAGATCATTTTAATGTGTCAATGTCATCATCAGTGTCACAGTCTTTGAATATTTGGCACACCCTGTGTAACAAATAATACATGAAACACAGTGGTTATAAAGACTTGAGAGAAAAATACCTCTAATAATATCTAATCAGACAGCATATTGAGACTGATGCAGCAGTTCATAGCTTGCACATCATGCAAGTATCACACTGTGACCCTCATCTGGAGAGAGCCATGATTTGATCTTGTGGTTTTTACTATTAGGATAGAGAACAGAATTGGCAAATAATTGGCACAAATGGTTTTAGAAAGCAGATCATTCTGAGCTCTGTCCATATGGCAGTATCATCTTTAAAGGAGACAGTGTGCAATTTTGACCGTGGCAAACTCACAACCCAGTTGGCCCATCTGCCCCGGGGCATGTTTGACATCCACAGGTTGACCAGATGATGAGCCCACAAGCCGCTGGTGTTCTGAGGCAGGTCGAGTAGGTAAAAGTTAAAAGGGAAGTCACTTTCTCTGACCAGCGGGGTGCTATAGTACATCATGGTCTTTTCCACCTCGTGGTAATCATATGATTCTGTCACCATGAACCTGGAGTGGAGCAAGAATTTGTGTCAAACTCACATTCAAGACTCAGCATGAGTTTCATAGTTTAAATCTACTCGAACTCCATATGAGCCATACTATATCTATTTCATGTAACATTATTAGCCTTTAAGAAAATGACTTAATAGTCCAACACTAAGACATTCATTTGTATCTGAAAATGTTCCAATCTTTAAAAAAAGGGGCATTTTTAGGCTCACACACCTGTATCTGCCAGGCTCACGGCTGTAGATGTCCATCTCAGCCCTCCAGTCTCTCAGCAGGTCATGTAAGCCCACCTGACTGGTGGTGTAGTCATGGTAGAGGTCCCACTCTGTAGTTATGGCCTCCTGGAGTGTTGCAAATATATAAAAAAAATATGAGGCAATGTAGCTATTTCTGGATTTGTGGACAATTTGGAGAGCTGTCAAAGTGTTATAGTCAGCATTTAAATAAAGCTTCTCTCCTGAGATCATCAACCACAGTGGATTAAGGGAGCTGGGAGTAAATGTGCTCCTTTGTGAGGTCAACGCTCAGGGTTCAGTCACAGGCCAGGTGGTTGGAAAATATGTAGAAACCAGATAAAGAGACCAAGTGATAACATACTTTTGGGTTCGCTGATCAACATGTGTAAGGAATATTCAAAAATGTTTGGAATGACCTCAAACACCTGTCCGGGAACCAGCTCAGTACCTGCTTCACTCCTGAAAGCCTGGTTCAGGGACAGTGATGTAATACTAAAAATACCTTCTTTCTTTTGTTTGGAGAAGCTCAAACACAGAGACACCACACAAACTCCACACAGAAAGGACCAGGCCATGAACCTTTTCACGGAGTTGATAACCGAGGCAGCAGCATTGACCACTGAGCTGACGTGCTGCCACATGAGCAAACCCGCCAGCCAACAATCAGAAAAGCACAGAGCGAGTCTGAATTTAAAACACAGGCAGTTACTCAGTTATGATTGGAGTCATATTTAAACTGTCAGTAAACATACCGCTTTGACTCTTTTGGACTTTTCTACTTTGTCGTAAATGCATAAAAATCTCTGGTGCTTAACAATATCTTTTCGCTATGATCACTATAGAGCTTGGAGTGAGTTATTGCTTAAATAAGTAGTCAGTTAATTTGGTTGGACTTCTGTAGTGGTGAGCGCAGCTCTCAGTCAACAGTAAGTAGACAAGTCAGTCTCAGGACCACAGCGTTATTCTGCAGCAGTCAGTAAATCACAATGACTTGCTAATCCACCAAAATATGCCTCTTTTCTACTAATCTTTCCTCTGTGAGAAATAACTTCAGTCTCCATGGGACAAAAAGTCTTTCTCAGTGAGCTTAACCCTGCATGAGTCATGAACCCTTTGAATTACAAGAACAGTATTTTCTCCAGAGGGGCAGCAGGTCAACCCGACATTTGACCCACAGATAAATGATGCACACCATGTACAGTGTGAACTCTCCCACTCAGCTTTTGATGGTGTTTTTCAACCAGCTGCACTGGAAAATACCGCTTCAGCCCACAACGCTGCTTTTATCCCTCAGATCATTAAAATCTGGACTCTGACATGTCACACGTTATATAATTCGACAAAATAAAATCATAATATAATTATATAACTGATTGTTGCAGCAGGAATTGTTAACCAAACTGAACTTTGTTCTTTTGAGCTCAGAGACGGCAGAGCTGCCAGGTGACAATGGAGCAATAGAAGAGTTATTGTTTGTGGTGATTGTGTGGTTTGTGAAGCAGTGGGTATTGTTGTAGAGTTGCAGAAAACACGATAAAATGTTCAACTTTGAGTCTTTAGTCTTCTAGCGATGTCTTGAGGTGGTGGCGACTGTTTAATTTACATATTTTAGTTGATCTGCTTTGTAAAGAAGTCTTCAGTTGCACCCTCAGATATCACTGAGACCATGTTTGAATGGTGCTAAAGCTTGGTGTTACGTGAGGTTGAATGAGTTTGGTCTCTCTGAAATGAGTCTGCAGACACTGCAGCCGGAGCCCATCAGAGAAAAACAGTCGTACCAGAGTGGGATTAGATGTTATGAGGTGCAAAGAGCAAACACTCACAGGTGGTTTGTTCGGGTCCACCTGTGGTTCATCTCTCAAGTGTGGCGCCTCCAGGATGTGCTTCACTGCATCCATCCGGAAGCCATCCACTCCTTTGTCCAGCCAGAAACGAATAATATCCTAAAATGAAATCAGGAATACCAAGTAATTAAAGAGTTTTATTTTACACTGATTTAAGCAAGCTATTCATTCGAATATGTCAAAGGAATGTTGAATATAAACATGCACAGGACATACACTCGCTCCTTCAGCTGTACTTTGTGCAGAAGCAGTTAAAAACACAGAGGGGTTAACTAGTTAAAGTTAATGTGTAATCAGGAGGACATTTCACTTTATCACTGCAGATTATACCAGATAATGGATACCTCAACAGTCGTGGGAGAGTGGAGAAGATAAAACAGATGAGGATGACACTGACAAAGATCGTAGCGTGACATGTCATGTGTAACGAACAGAAAAACAAAAGCATGTGAGAAGGAGTGTGCGTGTGGTCACGTGAGCTTACAGTAATCTCTTGGCGGACGTCCGGGTTCCTGAAGTTCAGGTCTGGTTGCTCCTTGAGGAACTGGTGCAGGTAGCATTGTCCTCTGACCTCGTCGTACGTCCATGATGAGTTCCCAAATATACTTACCTGAGAGAAACAGAGGAAAACAGGATTAGCAAGTGCAGAAACTGCACATCTGATGATCATAAAGACAGCAGTTTTAATTCATATCAGAGAGGAAAGTCAGGCAAAAGAGAGCAGTACAAGCACCGACCCAGTTATTCGGCTTCGGTGCGGTGGCGTTGCAGTCAGTCCAGACGTAGTAATCCTCGTAGTGAGGATCTCTAATCCGGCTCAGGTTGAACCAGCGGTGGCGGTCACTGGTGTGATTGGGAATGAAATCCATGATCAGCTTCAAACCTGGCGGAAACAGAGAGAGTGTGAGTCAAAGAAAAAGACCCTGCCATCGGGCCAACGCTGCTGGTTCTCCATCACTTCTCCCACCTCTGTTGTGCATCTCAGCCAGAAGCTCTTCGAAGTCCTTCATGGTGCCAAAGAGCGGGTCGATGTCCCGGAAGTCTTCCACATCGTAGCCGAAGTCCTTCATGGGAGAACGGTAGAAAGGACTGATCCAGATCGCCTTGATGTTCAGGTACTGGAAGTGATCGAGCTGCTGCTGAATTCCTGCAAGACCAGAGACACCACAGCGATGAAAACTGGACGCAGCTTTGGCCCAGAAACAAGACCGACCACAAAGAAGAGCGAAACCTGCATTAATACTGATACTGTTAAGAGTTATCATGTATGTGTGTTACACTGCTAATAAATCATACTAGTCAAGAAGGATGTGGAAGTGAAAATCAGAGCTTTTCTTAAATGAAATCAACAAGTTATGTATTGTCATACTGTAAAATAACACTATTGTTCACTCAAAACAAGCTACTTTTAAACTCTATTTTAAATATAGTTGTGCAAATTCTTTAAATTAGAACCAGACACTTATTTTTTTTACAGACCAGCAGCTCTTTGCTGATGATTAAATGAAGTAAATTATTTACTCGTGTTTTATTTCCGTTTGACAATGACTAAGTAATAAATGTTGGTAATTTATTATATATTACAAGTTCTTTTTATTGGATGCTTATAAACATTTGTAAATGAACTAATCATGCTTAAATCTGTCATATAAAGTGACTTATTATAATGTTTGTTTTTTATTTAGATCTAAAATGAGCTGCTACATATAATAATAACATAACTGACTTTTATTATAAGGGGACCCTGCTGGTCTGAAGTGGACTCTCATTACACCTCATCCCTGCACAGATCTTTAATGTGAACCTGGACTTCTTCCTGCAGCAGGGTCTTGGGGGGGGTCTCTTACCTTTGAGGTCTCCCACCCCGTCCCCGTCCGAGTCTTTGAAGGAGCGGGGGTAGACCTGGTAGACCGACGTGGCCTGCCACCAGCTGAGGCAGCGCGGGGACAGCGCGATCACGGTGACGGTGAGCGCCACGAGGGCCAGCGTGCAGGCCACCGTCAGCCAGAACAGCAGCTCGCGGGGCAGCCGGTACCGGGCCCGGGACGAGTACAGCAGCAGCACCTCCTTCGGCATCCCGGCGTACGGCTGCAGCTGCGTGTACCGCTCCGCGGGGTCCGGGTCCGGGTCCAGCTTCACCACCGAGTCCCGCTTCTGTGCGGGCCCGGAGTCCACGCCGTCCTCCGCAGGGCCCCCCCTCTCCTCCTGCTTCTCCTCCTCCGGGTCCAGGTAGCCCGGGTTCCTGCTGCAGACCCCCAGCTCCACGCTGCCGCTGCGCCTCCTCACACTCATCTGATCCGAGGAGGGAAAACCTGAAGAGAGTCCGAGCTGCTGGTCTGATCCGAGCTGCTGGTCTGATCCCTCTTCTTCAGAGAGACTGAACGAGAAGGAATTTATCTGCACGGAGAGGGTCAGAGTACACACACACACTCCTCTATTATAACACACACACACACCTCTCTACTATAACACACAGCCCTCTCTGTCACAAACACACACACTTCTCTATTATCACGCACACCCCTCTCTGTTACAAACACAAGTATCTCTGTTATAAAAACACACTTCTCTGTCACACACACACACATATATACACACACTCCTCTTTGCCACACAAACACACACACACACACACACACTCCTCTCTGTCACACACATGGTGCCACCTGTGGAATGTGGGAAACCGGAGACCTGGATGGATGAAGGTCAGCATTTCTTGCTGCAGTGCTGGCTGGGAGCATTTCTGTCCTTTACATCAACACAGTGTCAGTAAACGTGTGCAGGAAAACACACTTTGAAAAGTTATTTAGACAAAATGTCCCCTGTGACTGTTTCAGGTCACTGTTACTGAATGATTCAGTCGTTTTCCCTGTAAACAGGAACTAATGATTATTTTCATTATGGATTAATCTGATCATTTTCTTCATTACGATCAGTCAGTAATCAGAAATGCCGTCATTACACTGCTGTACATCATTCAAGTGCAGACAGGTGAGGTGGAAATCAAAGCTTTTCTTCATTGAAAAAAACAAGATGTGTACCATTCATCTGTGTAACGTGTTTATGTTAAACTGTACTGTTGATCTAGTTATAAATATTCTTTAAATTGGAAAGTCTTTTATTCGATTATACTTCTAATCACTTTTTTTCTGTTTTTATTTTATAGTTTGTTCTATTTCATGAAAGCAAAGCTATTTTGTGCCTTTTGACTCCATTTATGTATTTACAATACTTTGTGAACAGCAACTCATTCAAGTATGATGCCGACATTCCTTTAAAAATTAATCATTTATTTAAGGTGCAGAAGTTGCAATAATTTCTTTGTTGATGATTAAATTAAGTCAGTGATTTACGCAAGTTTTATTGCAGTTGAAGCTAATGTTTGGGTCAACAACTTGTCAGACTGTTTATACTTTGTTGTAGCTGGCAAGGATGCAGTAATAAATGGTGGTAATTTATTAAACATTATTTTAAAAAAAGAGTTCTGCTTAATAGGTGCTTACAAATCATTAGTGTTAGAAAATGAATTTACCATGAGTAAAGCTACATGAAACAGATAACCATCAGTAATCCAATTTCACCAGGACTTTCACCAACATGTTGAATTTTATACAAATAAATAAACCAGGGCGAGAAACAGGACAGAAGTTCAGAAGTCATTATGTTTAAACTTTTCAGCAGGATGTGCCCGCAGGACTTACTGTTCTGCATATCGTTTCAGAAACATATTCAAGTCTTATTGCTTTCTTTTGTCTTTTTCCTTGACTTTTTCTTGTTCGCAAAGGCTCTCTGTGTTCTCTGGCACAGAACAATGTGAAACAGAGTTCAAACTGTCTTTGGATAACACCAAAAACAGCACAAACTTTCCATTGTGTTGTATTCAACAGTGGAGCTTACAATAAAAAAAAAGCTGACATTGGAAGTTGTCAGTGGGAAAAGAAAAAGCATTGCAGTTTAAACTTAAATCCATCTTTTATTGACGTTTATGTTCACTGTATGGTCTGTAACATCACAATAGCATACTGGGAAATTAGTACAGGAAGAAAGGATGGTGAATACCCTGGTGTCTCACAACCCTCACCTTGCTTTAGTCTTCTCAAAGGTAAAGGTGAGCGGGCCATACGTTACTGTCAAATGCACGCTAGTTTATCACTGCCTCACTCCGTCTTCAAAGTACAGCATTTTTATAAGAGCTAAAAAGCACGGGAATAAATAAAAACAAGCGTGGAATTTATCACTGCCATCACACCTGTTAATTCTGACTGTGTGTATATATAAAGGGTGACCAGAGATGACAGAAGGAGGTATAAGGGTTCATTTCCATCCCAAAAATTAAAAAAGAAAACCTCCACATGAGGAATGTCATGTGTCTTTCGCCATTTGTAGCTGTTCCCAAATTCTCACCTCTCTTCTGGAGTCCTTGCGGTCACGCCGACACGGCCCAGGAGAGCTGACAGGTTCAGATAAAAAAAAAAATCTTTACTTAACACATCCCAAAATCAAAACAATAAGTCGGGGTTGAATTATTCAGGCACCACCAAAGTCTCCTTCGAAAAATCCTAGATGAGTCTCCGACATTAAAGTCCAACGACCAGAATAACGATCAAGTACTCGTTCGGTTTTTTGTCATTAAATGACCAATGAGGAGAGATCGTGACGCTGCAGTGCTGTCTGCATTCAGTCCATGCAGTGGAATCAGTGTGAGTAATGGAAAAAATTACATTCACAAAAATAAATGTTTCTCCCTCTTTTCCTCCCTTAATTCCTCTCCTAGCCCAGTGTCTGTTATAGCTTAAACATAAACCCAAACTGAGGACTCTGTTCAGTGTGGTAAAAACCTGACAACAATGTTAAAAAAAGGCAGGAAACACAACACAGAAGTAGGAATGATTTCATTTCAGGAGCAATATCAAATCATACGCAGTGAAAAATAGATGTTGTCCAACTAATTTCAGTCTTAAAATAGCAAGCGGGGATTGAAAGTTATTAAAATAAGAATAATACTCTTGCTTTGTGTTCCACTTTTCGCCGTGTTGTTCTTTTACCGTCACCTTTTATCTCTAACATTGTCATCCATCACACTGAACACGCCCGCGTTATCCCCGTCCGCCCGGAACGTCTCCCACTCGCACACAAAATACACTCCTCCCTCAATCACAAAACATGCACAACTATAGAGAACCCGACCCTCCCACTCCCTCCACCACAAACAAAGGAAAAAAAAATCAATCATCCCATTAAAACAACGCAACTGCAAAAGAACTACACATTCAAGTACCTATTTGTCGTATGGCACCGAGAGCAAGTGTACCACAAGAACATTAAATCAGCCAGCAAAACTCTGTTAGGCCTCTTTCAATACTGCCACTTCAGAAAGCACAATGTATCTGCAATTGAATGACTGAAAAAAAGTGTATATTACAGTTTTGTATATACTTATAGCCTATTTTAAATGCATCTACAGAAAAGAATACACATGCAAAAAAAAAAAAAAAAAGTCTATCCATGTTGACTACTGTCTCAAAAAGACTTTTTGTGTCAAAAACAGAGGAGGCTTCTTTTTCGGACAAATATTTCTTTCTGAAAGTTTCGATCAGCGTATTAGTGCTCGTGTTGAGAAAACTGAAATGGTTAATCCAGAGAGTCAAACCAGGACTTTCCCCGACAAATGTCCTGTGCCTTTGAGGCAAAGTCTATGAAGGTAGCTGTGGGGAGGGAAAAAAATGAAGGATAGGTATTTCAGTGTGAATGCAGCTCGGGGTGAAGGGTCTATTCTCCTCTGCCCTGCAGTGTCTCTCCTTTACTTCATACAGTGAAACTTACTTCTCTCTCCCAATCTGCTGTACAAGGTATTTTAAAAAGAAAAAAAGGACCACAGCCACAGCACTCTGGAAAGCAATACATACCAAAAACATTTAAAAAAAAGAAATTAAAAAAATGGTAAATAAAGGAATTGCTTCAATCGAAACAAAAGAAAAAGGCATTTTGTTTAGTTTTTTTTTTTCCACACAGGATATTTAAGAGATAGAAAAGGCAAGTTGTAGCACAAGCAGGATTGGTTGTGTGCATGTGTTGAGAAGAAAGAGGGAAGAAGAAGAGGAAGGTGAGGCTGGAATTCCTTTACCACTTAAACCATGTCTTTGGAAAGCTGCTGTGTGGGAACAATGTGTGTGCAACGTTCTGGTTTTAAAATTTGTCTACACACACACAAAGACCACACGCACATGAGGCCACAACGAATACCACAGCTTGGAATTAAGATGAAACAAACAAATCAAAATATATATATCTATATATATGTTTATCTATATATATATTTATGAATTTAATATATAATTTCTATCTTTCTATCTCTTAAACGACAGCAGGCTCAAAAGCTTATGATTCTGGCGACGTCTGCCAACGCAAATGACGTCCGAGTCTCCTCTGTCCTCCGAAGAGACGGAGAAAGCAAAGAGAGAGCGAGAGAGAGAGGGGAAGAGTGAGAAACCAACTGTGCGAGAATATCCTTTAAGCGGCAGGAGGAGAGAAAGTGAGCAGAGACGTGCAAAAAGAGTCATCACACTTTAGTTTTAACTTTCTCCGTGTAACCCCCGTCTGCAGACCGCGTCTCGTTTTGAGTTTGGCAACAACAGTACTGAGGAGCGAAACTCAAATCCAGTCTCTCACAAGCACCCACCCCTTATCTGAAGGTGTGCGGCCCCACGTGACACGCTCTCGGGCCCTTAATTCAAGGACTTAACCCAGATGTTGAAGGACGTATAGTGAGGACTTCAAGAGTTTTAGATCCAGGAGTTTTGTGAGTCCCCCCC
Source organism: Amniataba percoides (assembly GCA_037176925.1). NCBI lineage: Eukaryota > Metazoa > Chordata > Actinopteri > Centrarchiformes > Terapontidae > Amniataba > Amniataba percoides. The sequence goes on along the minus strand of JBAJHX010000033.1, from coordinate 17,440,895 downwards.
CCGCGAACACGGTGCATGAGCAGGCGAAGTGTTTGTGTACCAGTAATGCCCAGAGCCCCGAAGTCTCCTGGACTGGACAGCATAGTTTTAGGTGTGTGGGAGTCGCAGGCTCGCGTGGTCGATCGGCTGCCAGTCAGGTGCAAGTAACGTTCACACTTCAAAACAAATAATGCCAAATGCAAAAAAAAAAAAAATGCAGCCGACAAACCAGTTAAGTCTGTTGGGTTTTTTATCCACGAGCCGCTGGTTTGTTAATGATGGCCGGCTGGATGTTGAGTTGCAAGGTCCTCCCTCCTCTCTCGGTTCGGAGAAAGGCACCATAGAGACCCACAGCGTTTCTGCTCCCGTGTCTCCATCAGTCGACAACAAAATCAACCATCACAAAGAAAGCAAGAAAACCTGGGGCAAGAGAAACTGTGCTTGTTTGCCTCTCCTCTGACGTATATCCTGTATATGTGGGTTCTGCTTTCAGACCGTCGATGCAGTTGTTCTTATTTTTCTCCGTTTTTGTTCTACAAAAGGAACCAATGAAATCTGTCCTGCAGTCCTCCACGTCGCGTGTCATCCGTTTTTTAAAACCAAGATGTCTGCTTCGATTGATCTCTCAGTGAGGGGGAAAAAAGAATTTAAAAAACAAACAAACAAACAAACAAAAAAAACTCCCAGAGGAAATAAAAAGGTGACCGGATGTGATCTTGTGTGGAAAAGTGGTGCTGTTGTTTTGTGGAGGGTTAGGGGTGGATGGGGTGGTGGCAGGTCAGGCAGTTGTGCTGGACAGCTACCAGTGGTACTCCGACTCAGCTCCGTTCTGCAGAAGGAAAGCCACGGAGAGAAGTGGAAGAAAAGAGTATGGCGGGTAAAGGAGAGAAATGAGAAGAAAGAATGACAGACAAAATAGGGAGAAATAAAAAAAAACAGAGGACACAAAAAGTTATCAAATGTAGAAACACCATTGTTTCATTCAATGACTTCTGTTCCAAAAACCTGGACTTCACAACCAGGTTTTCCTCTGATCAACACAACAACAAAAATAAAAGACAAAATAAAAAAGCAGTTACAACAGCAGCGTAAGCGAGGGCACGCTTTACTCCTCAGCGTGTTGGTTCTTTCCTCAGCGGGACGCCAACACAACAACTCCGAGGCCTTTCGTCTTATTGCGGGGAGCGACACAGAAACGCAGACTTTTCATGTGCTTTGCGTGCAGTTTGTGGAAAGACTTGGGTGCGACAGATGCGATTCTGCGTGTGGGGGCGGTGCATGCGTGTTGGCGTGCGTGCGAATGTGGGGGTGGAGGGGAGGGGGGGGGTTGTTGGACGGACAGGACCAGAAACAACGACCATTCACCCTCGTCGAACCCGGGGGCAGCCCGAGTCTGCACACAAACGTCCACACACGCCTGAGACTCTTGAAAAAATGGAGCTCCGCATGCTGAAGAGAGAGAGAGTAGGTCCGAGCAGGGAGTAGAGACTGATGGAGGAGTGACGGAGGGAGGTGCAGGGGGAAGATGCGTCGGAGGGTCGCCACTTGCATGTGTGTAAGAATGCGTGTGATTGTGTGTGTGTGTGTGTGTGTGTGTGTGTGTGTGTGTGTGCGTGTGGGGTTGTATATATGTGTGTAGATGAGGGGGTTGGAAGAAAAAAAGGGGAGGAAGAGGAGGAGGGAGAGGAGGGGGTGTAACAGTTATATATGTGATCACTTACCAAATGAAACAGGAGGGCTGCGTTAATCAGAGGTGAACACACAGTTAGACAAATCGGTACATCCCTTATCAATGTGTGTGTGTGTGTGTGTGTGTGTGTGTGTGTGTGTGTGTGTGTGTGTGTGTGTTTTCTAAGGTAGAACCAGTCTACTGTTTGCGCTGCTAATATCAAATTGTCTCTAAGTGTTTTTATTTCTTCCTTTTAACAGAAGAAAAGCAGGGTTTTTTGTTTATTAATTAAAGGTGCCATCAGTTTTTATAAATTTAGTAAATTTGTCACTCACATGCCGCCTTGCTTCAGTTACTTTTCACTCTGTTCAGCTGCATCACATTTTGAGTCTGGTCTAAATATCCTTGAGTTTTTGTTTAATCTATCAGGTTCAGCTGTTTTCTTTTTGGTCTGAGTAGGTCCAAACATATTATGCACTAGCAGCATTATGAATGTAACATAAGCTACTGTCAGTACTCATAATTTTGTTGTTTTGACCGTTCATCAGCCTTCTCAAGATTAAAATAAACATTGTAGGTAAAACACTGACATGCCAGTCTTTCCAAGTTCAGTTACACATCTTGTCAGTGTAACACCACCTTCCCCGAGTCACTTCACTCTGTACAGATGTACAAATTGATGTCATATTAAAAGAAAAAAGCAACATGATGTGTCCAGAATAGAACAGCTTCAGCGCTGCTCGCCAAGTCTGTGGACCTCTTTAATTACATCATTCCTCCATAATGTATTTCCTCATTTACAACCTTGAGATCAAGATCTGTTTTGAAAGCGTGCTGCAGATAGAAAGAAAAGTAATAAAGTAATAAAGATTTATAACCAAAGGTAGTATCAGAGACAGATTTGAAAATAGAAAAATTTGTATTGTTTAATGGTTATGGTGATGGGGTGAACATTGTCTGACACGTTGGTCCAAAAGCTTACATATGTGTGAAACTGATTTGAGATCTGGTGACGGTAAAGACATTTAATTCACATCACTATTTCATTCTTATCAAACCAATATCTCTGCTCTTTTATGCTCTTTAATTTGCTCCCCATCTGTATATACTTTAACTAAAACTTTGTAATGATTGACAGGTTTATGTAATACTCTTCTGGCAGGTAGCCTGTTTTTTTGTCTCTGAAGATGGCAGAAGGTAGTAATCCTAACATTTGTCAGTGAAAGTCGAACAAGAAACTATTGAACACAGGTGTGGTAGGGTGCCAAAGATGTTATCAAGACACATATACTACTGATAGCACCTTTAATTGTTTTTTAGCAAAACATAAAGTGCTGTTAACTGCAATTTAATTATGCAACTTGCAGTCCTTGCAGATTTAAAAAATATATTTCATTAGCAAACCTTAACATTACAGTATTCCTTAAACATTATTGCTATGAAGAAGGCTATTTAAATCTACTTAAAGCCACAATGTTGAGAGCACCATCTTCTGTGCGTGTGTGTGTGTGTGTGTGTGAATATCTGCGCAAGTGGAAGGCAAACAATCATAGTAACTCTACGTCCTTATAGACAAACCAAGACAACACTATGGGATGAACATCACCTCACTCCCAGCACAAGCTACCCGACAGACACAGAACTCTTCTCTCAGGAGACAGACTTCACCTCAGGACAGTTCACATGTCCATCAGCAGCAGAAACACACACACACACACAAGTAAACACCAGACATTATAGCTAATAAACAAGTAAACAGAGCTTCATAATGATACTGCAATGCCTCTTGCAGACACCCGATTCATCATTCAAACACACACACACACACACACACACACACACACACACACTAACAACTCATCCACTGCAACAACACAGAGCACACAGGTGTCCTCGACTCCCTGTTTTTCGAGCCATTATGTCAGAAAGAGCATGTTTCTGTACAACTGACAGGCAAGTAAAGATCTCTGCAGAATGCAGGAGTGTATTTCAACATCTGTGGGAAATACTATACCAATAATTAAAACCGAAGCTTTAATAATAAGTTTTACCTCAACTTAACAGAGGCCTTTATTTGAGACAGAAAACTATTTGAAACATGCTATTATTTTTCATTTAACATTTTAGGGATATTTAAGGGCTCATTGTTTGCAACAAACATGGTTGCATGTCACAAAAGTAAACAACTAACAGCACTAGCAACAAACACAAGACATTTATCGGTGTCTCTGGAAATATACTGAGCAAAAGAACAATCAGCAAAGAACAATAATGCTGCATAGATAGTTGGAAAATTATCGTTGGACACATTGATACTTTACAATGAAACTGCTGTCATCCTTGAAGGTATAAACTACAAACCTGTCAGAGCCAAACTTTCTGAAACTTTATACAGGTTTTCAAGAGTGTTCCTTAATGCAATCGGTCGTTCTTTATGATGAACTAAATCTGTGCCTTGTTGGTAGTTAGCGTTACTTATTGTTTATTTTAAAATATTTAGTTTTAACTAGTGCTTTACATTCAGTGTATGCACATAGTTGTGTATGTAACTTGTATTTCCAATATTAAATAAGAAGTATATAGATAAAAGGCATTATAAAGTTGAGAGATGCAGATTAGCATTTCACTTCCAGCAGGAAAAGTAAGACGACTGGGAGATACTTGTGTTTGGGTCTGTTGCTTTGGCATCTGGACATACATTTCAGCTTAGATTCAGAAAGCTTAAGAGTCCTTTGGGGTATCTTTGTGTTGGGACAGAGAAGAGGGAGAGAAGAGGGGTAAACAAATCTTTGATGCCCCACTGCAGTAAATAAATGAGATGAGAATGTTTTCACCTGCAGTCACTGGGTTTGGTCAAAGAACAAAAGTTCTCAGTTCCACCAGAAAGATTTTTGACAAAGCTGTGCTGTCATGCATGCATAAGCCATCATGAGAGCTGACAGGAAGATGTGCATCATGCACCATGCACAGTGGTTTATTGTCATCGGAGGGTGTGGTGCGCTCAAAGCCTTCTCTGAAGTCAACAGTAAAACTTAATCCTCAGTGGTTTTGAGAGTGTAAATAAAAGCAACACACACAGAGCATCAGCCTGGTCCATCAGATGGGATGAATCAACATTAGAGTAAGAGGTTTTCAGAGACCACTCAAACTCGTATGAGAAAGATGAAAGCAACAAATTAGACAGCTGACACCTCAGCTGTGTTGTGTCGCCTTAACATTTTGTAACGTGTAAAAGAAGGACAAAGCTCACACTCATCACATACACTGATACTCACCCCATCTTCCTCCCTGTACGGGTTCAGACGGTTGTATACTGCTTCAATAACACCGCGCCTGCAGGAAGACATAAAAATGTGACTAGGATACAGTCTGGTTATGTGTAGCTGTGAAAAGAGGAAATAGTGTTGTCACCATAAACTTAGGTTTAATTTATTCTTAGAGAGCTACCCTCACTGACGTCTACCTGGACTGAGCACATTCTCACAAGATAATTTGTTTTTTTAAATCTGTTGTGGTCGGTTGATGGTTTCTGAAAGTACTGGTCAGAAGGGTGAAGCTGGCCAATGTTTTATATTCTACTTGACCTTTCATACTTTTATTTGAGATGTTTTAGGACTGCAGGATAATGTATAACACCTGTTAATGTAACGCTGTGCATCTATCTGAGTGCGGTGTTCCTTACTTGCTGGAAAGGCCTCCCCCTGGTGGCAGAGTGGGCATGCCGCTGTCGGTGGACAGGTTCCTCATCACTGTTACCAGGTCCGGAAACCCCTCCTCCCCTGGCCGAGACAGCATCTCTACAACAACAACCAGACATGCTGTTACACAAGTCGGTATTAACAGAGCTGGTGATAGCCAAGAGCAGCTGGGGAAAGACAGGGGAGGGAGAGGGACCAAATATGTGACAAGTGAGAGGAAAGGAAGTGAAGATGGACACCGAGCAAGTGAATTTGTAGAAATGAGTGTGTGTCTGAGAGAGAGTGAGAGTTAGAGTGAGAGAGAGTGAGAGAGAGAGTGAGAGAGAGAGAGAGAGAGAGAGAGAGAGAGAGAGAGAGAGAGAGAGAGAGAGAGAGAGAGAGGGCGAAAAAAAGAGAACCTACACCCGCTCTATCTCAAACGCACACACATCCACCCCCCCCCCCCCACCTCCCCT
>JBAJHX010000033.1:17418448-17428882 GCA_037176925.1 Amniataba percoides | reverse complement strand
CTTATAGAGCGAGCAGGAGATACTGGTGCCGGATAAAGGCCCTCTTTCATCATCTTCAAAGTATAATTTGCACAGTAGTCAAACTGGCTGGTTCCTTTTTCAGTTCCAGGAGCAGATGATTGACATTAAATGCAACTCATTCCCTTTTTGGAGACACTTTATCTGAAATGATCCATTATGCAATGTAAGAAGTAGTGGGGGAGGGAAAAAATTGATTACCTCAAAAGCTAGCTACCATTAAGCAACATGCAAACACGAACGAAACAGTAGTGACCAAATATCGCTTTTCTGATCTGACACATATTCCCTGAAAGTGACGAAAAGTGGATAACTAAATGCTTTTTTGACACTGCTCTGATACAAGTCTAATGGCGAGCTTCCTTAAAATGAAGACGATTTTATCTCGAAGTTTGCCAATGGTAGCATGTCTTATTGTCAGCTCTATATCCGTAACTACTATCTTCAACAGGTTTGCAGCAAAATACAGACATGTGGGATTCTGATGATGCTACTGACACTTCAATAAGTTAACGACTTGATATTGTTTGTGATTCTATCAACAGTCAACTAAAAATGAGAAGAGCTTCATGAAAGATGAGAGCTTTGGTCAGTACTAAAATCAAGTAGTAAAATCAATGCAGTCATGCCATGTAAGTGCATATAATAGCTGCTCTGTACATATTATTCTTTGAGTCCGTGTTTACACTCAATTCCTCAAAGTATTAAGAGATCCAGGTCTTAGTCCAGTTCATGTATGTACTTTTTAAAGCTATTACAACTTAGAACATTCGGCTTAAAACAAATTGGTTCCTACACAACTATGATCAGGGTTTAGTGCAGAAAATACCACACATTGTGAGCAATAAAGATTCAGTGCTTTACAAAAACAAGACTCATGGTTAATTAATTATGATGATTAAATAACCATTAGCTACATGTGCATTTGAATGAGTAAAAGACTACATCATATCTGCATCAGTTGGTGTAATGCACTGTCCTCAGTTATGTTTAGTTAAAATTATAGTTTTACCCCTTAATAAGGGCTTGTTTTTATTTTTTACCAATTTGAGAGGTAGAAAAAAAACACGCCGGGGATATCACAGATCCCCGTCTTTGATGATTCATCACTGAAGTCGCATCAGAAGCAGTCAATTTCCTGGAGTAAGTGCTCTTTGATCAGACAGCTTCAGTCATCTTCAGCGCTGTGGCGTCGGGGAAGCTGGGGCCGTTACTTGACCAGACTGGAGTCTATCAGGCTGAAGCCAAGGGAGGAAAGTAAATGTGTAATGTTATACTGGACTGCGAGAGAGACGAGTGTGTGCGCTCGTATATACCTGCTCTCTCTCTATCCACAAAACTGGCCTGCCTTCAATTTCACTCCCAGGCCTCAAAAGTTGAGAAACAGTGAGATGTGGCGAAAAGCGGGGCAGAGGGATGAATGACATGTTGTTGCGTGGGTTCAACATTTCCCATGTATTAAATGGTTTAAAGCAATCTGCATTCCTGAAGGACATACTGTACTAACACGTGCAATGTGTTTGCATTTTACAACAGACAGTAAAATATATGCATTTCACAGGTTGAGACCGGTCCAGATTCTCTTATAGCTGCAAAAATTAGACAATGAATCGATTAGCTGTCAAGTAATAAATTAATGGCCAACTACTTTGATAACTGAGTAATTGTTTTGAGTGAAGAGTGTCCAAATTCTTATATTTCGGCTTATTAAATGTAAATATTTTCTGGTTTCTCTCGTCCTCTGTGATAGTAAACAGAATATCTTTTGGGTTGTGGGCATTTAAGGACATTACCTTCAGCTTTGGTATTGGTATTATCAGAATTTCAATCTGCAATTCAGTCTTTTCCTCTTTAGACACATTACACCCATCTCCCCGTCTGTTTGCCTCCGGACAAACTCATCCTCAAGTTATCCCGAGTTTAATCACCAATCTATACTGAGCGTTCATCTCTTTTTATTCAAAGAGCAAGCGTGACCAAAAGTGTGTAGATAAATGCCTTCGGACGGCCCGGTGGACCCGCAGCAGCCGTACTGAGGGCTAAAACAGCACAGCTAGTGCAGGATTTCACATCAAGGTGCCAACACAAACATGCCACTGATGATGCTGCCATTTCTGGAACACACTGTCACACACAAACACGCTGCCAAACACACAGCCACAAACAACCCAATAAAACTTCCCACAACAAGCCAATGAAACAAGTAAATTCCTGCACTGGATTTTCATGGGATCGGTACACAAAATATGAACCAACTGCGGTTTTTAAATGACATTAGGCTCTGCTCCATACAAGTAATAGTAAATAATAAAACAGACATTTAATATTTACACAATAGAAATACATGCAAGCATAGGAAATGTTGTCCCTCCTCCCATTTAAGTGACTCTAAACAGCTACCAGAGTAAACATTCAATGATGATAATGATGAATTTAAACCTCGTGTACAAATTAAAGTTACTCTGTGAGGTCTGCAAATGTGCAACAAAGATATGAACACACAGACATTATTTCACCAAATATAAATCATCAAAAACTGCTGTGCCATTCGCTAATTAAATCCACTATATTCCATCAGTTATAGATTAATAAGATAACATAACACAAGATAAAAAACAACAAGTACTTAATAACAACTCAGACATGTCAATAACAGGCCAAACATCAGCAGGGCCTTTACCATCACCACCACTGAGATATAATACAGATATATCGCTGTCATTATGATCATTAATTATAATCATGACAATAACAATATTAAAAATAACTGATCTGAAAATGTTGCTAGCTGTAACCTGCTAAGTTGTCAAAGTGTTGTCAACACATCTGCAGCCGGTGTTGGTGCGAGAAAACCTTCATTATTCCCAGGTTTTAGACGGGACTTACTTTCTGCCTCTGTGACTCCTTCTTCTTGTGTCTTCAGCTGCAGGTGTGTTGTTGTTTTGAGGGCTTTTATCTCTCGTTTATGTCAGCCACTTTCGCTTCTCGGCCCCTTTCTCGTCAGCTTAGCTTGGATGAGGCTAGCCCGCATTTCACACGATCAGTTCTCCTTTCAGCATGTCCCTGCACCGCACTAAGGCCTTTATGTACATGTTTGGCACTGTGAACACGGGCAGCGACAGGTTAAGAGGCGCTACGCAGGCTGTCGGTTGGTTAAAAGGTTCGTTTCGAAAAGATGTTTTAGTGATTTGAGCAGCTAGCTGGTTTCGGCTAAAGCTAAATGTATGAGGCAGATGACGTTCTTTCTCAACATGCAGTGAGAGGGGGCGGGGTCAGACGCTCGTTCGCTTCGATGATTGGACAAACGCTGACTGGAAGCTGAGACGCGATTGGTGGACTCACGAGTCAGTCACACCTCTTTCCCTCAACAGTGTAAACACTGAACATCAAAATGTTTGATGTGTTTGTGCTTGCTGCTGCTGCTGCTGGTGTGTGTGTGTGTGTGTGTGTGTGTGTGTGTGTTTCTCTGTGTGTGTGTGTAATTTATACACACATATTCAATTGAATTGTGAATTCTCCATATTCATTAAAGATCTGATAGATCACTAGAGCTGACATGATTAATTGATTAATCAATTATACTTCCACTGATTAATAGCCATTTATTTTGGACAACTGATCAGTCATTTTTAGTCATTTTCTTAAGAGAAATTATCTTATTTGGGCTGAGAGGAAACTGGTCAAATCAGAAGTCAGTCACGCCTTCTCTCTGATAAACTGCAAACAGTAAAAGTTTGATCCTCTTACACTTGCTGGAGGTGGTGGTGGTGGTGGTGGTGTGTGTGTGTGTGTGTGTGTGTGTGTGTGTGTGTGTGTGTGTGTGTGTTTTAAAGAGCAAGCGCAGAGTGTTTCATCAGAGCAAAATCAGAAATAAGTCATGATAAATGGGAAAAGTAAAACATAACTAAATAAACCACACAATAGCAATAAAAGACAAAGGTAAAGTGATCATGGTGTGATTAATTACAGCAGAGTCTGCAAATCTAGTACACTGCGTACACCAGAATGATATATAATGGCATTAAGTAATGATATTTAGGTTTTGTTCATATTAATGAAGCACTATAATAGAAACAGATTAAAGAAGGTACTTTATGACGTAAGTATAACATATTAACACTGAATTATATTGCACAGTATATGGGCAATAAAATATTGTATGACATGCAATGAAATATAACAGAATATATAATATATACACTTACATGTTATGTTTTGTTTGACAGTCAATAATATAAGATGTAGACTGTGGAATAATAAACCTTTTAATAAAACTAGATAATGGCTGCACCCCATTTATTTTTGTCAGCTCCAAGGCTCTGCCACTGTGGGACTTTTATGAGACTTAGACAGCATTCAGCTGGAAGGACACCCAGGACAGACCACATTAGAGGAATCATATTATTTTATGTCTCATGTGTCCTTGGAGGTGGCTGGCTGAAGGATGCCTTGTACCTTGCTAAGCCTGATGCCACCATGATGAGAAAATTACTTCTGATGCTGCATGCTCAAGTGGTTCTTCTTGTCCTGAAAAAGGGAGTGGACATTTGTGAGAGGATGACTGGATATAACACATCTTAATGCATCCTCGCAGACGTCATCCACCGCGAGGAATCCACTCTAATCAAAAGATCAACTGCTCAGGTACACAGTCGCCTCACAGTTGAAGGGCTTTCTGTACAAAATCATTATGTTGTTGTTTTTTTTGTACAATGGAGAAGTTTCTTTCCCTTACAGATAAAAGTGAACAAAAGCTTCATTGCGCATTGTGATAACATCAGTGCTAACCTCCACTGCCCATCAACAGCAGGTTACAACAGGTGGGGCCACATTCTCTTTCAGCAAACTACTTGACTACTAAACTTGAGTGGATCTGCAGCTCAAAGAAATTTAAGGCTGTGGGTAACCATTTAGCATGATGGGTTAAATGTATCAGTGTGATTTAGAAATGGTGAAGTACCTTTGGCAACACATGAAAGAAACTGTATTCTTTATATTGGGTAAGCAACCAATATGTTTTCCTCATTGCAGCAACTTGGAAATAAAGCTTCCACCTACCATTGAAAACTTCTGCTTTCTTCCAACAGCTTCCTGCAGTATTTGCCATAGTCGTTCAATTATATGAAGAGGACACACTAATGTTGCAGCACTAAAGTATGTTCTTCTGACAGCATCAGAACATAACCCTAAATCTGTCTTATCTATGCAGAGCAAGTAATGTAGTATGGAAGTTATTTTTATATGCATTTACAAGTAAAAACATCAAAACCTTCATTTTAATGTTTAATTGTGTATAATACACAGAGTATTATGTCATCAAGTTGGCGCCTGTAGTCTGTCTGTGTGTTTAAAAATATCTCAGAACACTTCAATTATACCATCAATAATGTATAAAATCATTTAAAAATATATAATAAACTTCATGGAGGCACCAGCTGTTCCTCCTGTGGGTTAGATTACATTTTGGAGCAGAGTATGTCATGCACATATGAGGAAACCTGGCTTTGAAAGTACTCTGTGCTGTATATGTTTTATACCATAATATACACCTCCTCTCCCTGATATGAATCACCACAGTGTTTCCAAATATTAAATAAATTATAGCTTTAATAGTGACGTGAAGTCCAGTGCCTTCTGCTTGACCCAGCACCAGTGGAAATACCAAAGATAACATGGAATCCCTTCATATTTATATGAACTGAAGTAGTATTATCTTAATCCATCCATTATCTTTACCACTTATCCTCATATAGGGTTCTTGGGGGTGCTGGAGCTTATTCCAGGTGACACAACTGGCGAGAGATGGGCTACATCCTGGACTGGGTGCCAGTCAATAGTAAGGCTGACATATCGAGACAATGAAAAAACAGTCACACTCATTTTCACATCTATGTGCAATTTAGAGTTACCAGTTAACCCAATTTACATGTCTTTGGATTGTGACAGTGTTTTGATGAACTACTTCAAATGACTGCAGAGTGCCCAATGAGAAAAATCAGATCAAACTTAAAATATATAATGCCTTTTATGCAATGAAAATACAACAGCGCCATGAAATAATAGAAATAGTAAACAGTAAGGAAGCAATAATTTGGAGAATAAGATACATGGTAGAGAACGGAGAGACCAGTGGAGCATGGTAGAAGAGCGCAGATTAAATTGGATTAAGAGAAAGCTAAATTAAAAAATGTCCCAAGATTTATTTTAAAGGTGTTAACAGATTGTAATTAGCTCCTAAAACTCCGTTTATCCTTAAACAACTAAAGGATCTTAAGATTTCTTCTATATGCGGTGTTGTATTCTGAACTATCTGTGGCTTGTTTTTAGCTTTCTAATGTAGGCCGGAAATTAAAGTATTGCAATAATCAATCCCTCTAGTGATTAAAGCATAGACGTCTCTCTCTCTATGATTTCCTGAGAGAGAAAATGCTGCACCTTGGATATTTTTCTAAACATAATCCAAGCAGAGTTTTTTAAATACTCCACCTGTGGATCAACAGCAATGCTTGATTTGAATAACACCATATGTGTGTTAAGATGTATGATAAGAATGCACATCTGCTTTTAGTTTTGTTTTCTGTATGCCAAAGCTATTGTATTTGCATACATATTCATGTGCTTAGTATGATGGTTTAATATACAGATGGGTTAACAACTCCTGCAACATGCACTGGTTTATTTTGCGAGATTGACATTACATAAATGAGGTGAAACACACTCAAGCTTTATGTTGAACGAGGCCACCAGCTGGAATGTGTAAATGCCTTTTTCATTAACTGTCCAATACATGAAAGAAAGAGTTTTCTATAGCATTATTTTTCTCTACACATCAGCGCAAGTTATAGAGCAAACACCGAGTTAAGTGCCTTCACTGCTTTCTCTCTGCTTGTATGAAATCACCCCATGTCTGATCCTCTCCGCAGAGTGCAGCAATCACGCCTTGCCTTGCCCTCCACTCTTCAAACACAAGAGCACTTGAAAAGCTGATTTCCTGCTCCTCAGAGGGAGCAGGTTTCTTTTGTCAACTGAGGAGCCAGGTCAAAACAATAATTGTAGGCAAATCGTGCCTGAAAATATACAGCGCTCATTTGATTTACATGTCATTTTCATAAGTCTGCTCTCCAGGCCTCCTTAACAGCCCACTATGTTACATTAGGGCTTTATCCAATGTTTATGAGGGCAAATCAATTTCATTCACTGGGTATAATGTATAGAGCGTAAGTGAGTGTGTGTGAGAGGGAGACAGGGAGAATGTATACCACAACCACACACTTACACATACATATTAATGCATGTTATGTGAGGGGGCAAGCTGCTCCCCCTGCTTAATGGGATTAGAGTCATTAACCAACTGTTTACTAAATGAGAGAGGACCTCTTTCTCCTGCTTTGTCTCCAACTCTTTGTCTTCTCGCTCTCTCTCTCTTCCTCACTCTCTACCATTTCTCTCCCTCCTGCTCTCCCTCTCTTCTGTCTCTGATCCCTAATCAGCGAAACGGCCTAGAAGTGCCTTGGGGCTGAATACGAATGAGTGCAGCTGCCCAGTCCGGATTACTATCACACACAGGCTTGAGTTCGATGAACAATTTCACACACACACACACAGGCGTGTGCAAAAAAAAACAAAAAAAAACTGTGCATGTAAACACAGTAGACATGTGGACATATTTCACTCACATTCATTCCAAACATTTGCTGACATGTATTTTTTCAAGCATGTGTCACACTATGAATATATCTCACAGCATGCACAGAGAGCCACTCTAAGATCTGATCACATGCCTGTAACGTTAAGCAGCAGACATATGCTGGGACACACCCACTACTTATAATGTGTCACAGAACATGTGTGTACATGGCCTCTATATTAATGTCGGGGGGGGCATGTGCTGCGGCCATATGTCGCCAGTCATCAGCAAGTAACAGTATGGGACCAGCAATGCATTTTGCCATGGTGGAAGTTCATAAGCACTACAGGACTTTTGCAGCTTTAATAATCCCATGCATACTCTGTGTCACGGGATTTTCATATGATCAACATATATATATGACCTATAAATGACAGCCACTGTCATTGACTACTGTGCGGCTCCATGAGAGTAGCTGAAAGTTAATGTCTTGCTCCCTAACTCAGCAGTAGGTAATGAAGGAGCATCAAGCTACTGATCTACTTCCCCACCTGGATTTATTCTGCCAGTCTCAAGCTGAACCAACAACCTGCCAATCACAAATGTGCTTCCAGGAACTTCAGGTCACAGTGGCCCAAAGGCCTGAGAGGATACCGTATCTTGTGTAGTGCAGGAAGGTTTAAGTGTAATTACAGTGCTGTTAAAATGCCCTGCTATAGAAAGGTTGGCCTGAGTTGGTAAATTAGAGCCCTGGCTGAGTGAACCCACTGTGCTGGTTCAGAGATGGATGGCAGGTGTGGATCTTCAGCAGTATCGCACCCCCATCTAGTGGGAGAGAGAGGTACTGCTGCCAAATGTACAGTCTAGGAGAGATGTGGATGGAGCAAGAGAAAAAAGGGGATGGGGAGAAGATAGTAATGGAGAAAAAGAAAAGTTCTGGTTTTGATAACACATTTAATTTCACTGAGTTCAGTCAGAGTTTAGTCCAAGCTCTTCACTGCATGTCAGTGTGCTTCCTAAAATATTTCTCTTTTTGCGATAGAAAGGCACTTAACCCCTCCTATAATTTATTAACCTTATTCTTTACCTTTGCATTCAAGTGGCTGCCAGCCAATTCATTTTGCCATTACAGTTCATGAAGTACTCTGTGGGGGTCTGACTGCAACATGGCCACTGCACAGCATTTAGTGACAAAAACAACTCGAATGGCTATTGAAATGGCAATAAACGGATTGATTTACTGAGTGAGCTGTATGCCAAGGTGAGCCAGGGAACTCTGGGTATACATGCAGTCTTCGTTTTCTCTCTGAGATCTCTCAGTGATCTCTTTTTGACTGATATTGGGAGAAGAGTTCAGCTGGAAGAAATCGTTTAACAAAGCAAGGACGATCTTCTCCCTGAGCGCGCAGAGAGACGGCCACCACTCCTGTTTCTGCCGCATCTTCATAGTCTGTTCCAGCTCTTCCTCAGTCTGCATTTCTGCTCGGCCTTGAGCTTGTGGGTGTCACGTCAATCTCACCCAAGGGAACACACCAAAGCAGACTCATTTTAGCTTTATGGAAAGATGCTCTTGAGATGGAGAGTTCAAGGAAAGTGGGGAGAGTACTGTAGAAAAGAGACAGGAAGAAAGACAGAAAGAAAAGGATGCATGAAGCAGATGAGTAAGAGTATTAAGGTGTTAAAAATGTCAGACTGGTGGACTAATCTGACAAAGGCAAACAATCCTTTCTTCTTTGTCATTGTAGACCTGTGTATACTCTCCATGCCACATTTTAGGAAGTGTGTCCAAAGTGTCTTTTGTATAGAGACATCTGGACGCAGGCCTTGCTTAGAGATTTGCTGGTGCCGGACAACAATCAGAGGAATTTCTCCACAGTAATCAGTTCATCAGAAATAAACCCAATGTAGGTCAACATATGCAACTTATTGCATCTTGGTGGTGGCTTGACCTGCTGCAGTGTGCTACAACGATAAAATCTTCTTATGTTTCACTGCAACGTATCACTATATTGCTATGTCATATTGAAGACATGCAAAAATTTATGTAAAAAGGGGATGTAAGTGTTGAAAAAGAACCTTTATGAAGTGGCTTCACAATCAGATGCAGTTTAGCTCACTCTGTTTGGCCTTCATGTCAAAGTTAAGTAGTAGAAAGCGGACACTGTGCCAATCAGAGAGTGAGGCTCACTGGTAAACAGTGTGCTAATGGGCTCACTAACAAACCAGCCAAACTAGAGATTGTTAATTAAAGATTCAAACTCACCCGGTCTGACCCACATATTGTGTGTGTGAGAGTGTGTGAGCGTGCACTAGGAGATCCTAACTTGCCCTCCCACAGAATGAGTACATGTCCATTATTGATGGTATCATTAAAAAATGCACAAGGACAAAATAGGCAATGCTGTGGAGGGTTTTGGGTGATAAAGCTACGTGTGTGTGTGTGTGTGTGTGTGTGTGTGTGTGTGTGTGTGTGTGTGCCCCCAGATGCATTTGATAAAGAGATTTCAAATAAATCTGCTAAACTTTAGAAAAACTTTTTTAACTTTTCCACAGTACTGTTTATATTGCAGTTATATATTTCATGTTTGATGTGGCTGTTAGAATTTTGATAAAGTTCATCAGTGTTCAGTGTTTCCCCAAATATCATTTAGTTCAAGTGAATATTTATAACCAAGTAACTTTTATCAATCTTAATTTCAGTCTAAGTCTGCATTCAAGTGTGTGTGTGTGTGTGTGTGTGTGTGTGTGTGTGTGTGTGTGTGTGTGTGTGTGTGTGTGTGTGTGTGTGT
>JBAJHX010000033.1:17389366-17418348 GCA_037176925.1 Amniataba percoides | reverse complement strand
TGTGTGTGTGTGTGTGTGTGTGTGTGTGTGTGTGTGTGTGTGTGTGTGTGTGTGTGTGTGTGTGTGTGTGTGGTGTCTGTTGTGGTGTCGGCCCAGTGCAGTGTGATCTAACAGCAGCTGACAGGCAGGTTTGAGGCCTCTCTCTAGGGTCCTCAGTGTGTGTTTGTTGATGTGTGTGTCTGTGTGTGTCTGTGTGTGTGTGTGTGTCCTGCTCTAGTGGTGTGTGCTAATTGGAAGCTCAGCGGGACGGGCAGCAGGTCCTCCGTAGTGCCAGTGTGTGCATGTGGAGTCATACACATTCTCTCTCTGTCTCTCTCTCTCTCTCTCTCTCTGCCACACACACATATACAAACACACACACACAGAGCTCAACAGCAGTCTGGTCCGTTAGCCTTTCTACATTTAACATGAGTCCAGTCTGCAGCCTCTTCACTTATTCATCTCTCTCCACCTCCTCCTCAGCCACCTCTCGCCTGCACTAACCTGAAACGACAGCTGCGCTGTGGCCGATGGAGACCTGCCCGCCTCCCCCGTCTCACTGGACATCAGAAACATACACACACCACCAAGGAGCTGTGCAGGCATTTCCAGGAGAACAGAAGAGAAGGAGAGGAGAACAGAGAGGGAAGACGTGTGTGGGATCAATGGTGTACAAGAGTAGGGGGGGATGTGGTGTAGATGTGCGTGTGCGTGTGTGGGGGGGAGGGGGATCGATGGTGTGCCCAGTGGTGTGTGAATGTGTTATTTACCTGAACAGGCTGGGGACGGAAGAGATGAGACATTCACCTTCTCCTGAGAAATCCCACAGCACACACGCTTACATGCAGACATGAGCACACGCGCACGAACACATGGATTAACGCACACATAACACACAGACAAAATTGTTGGTACCCTTCTATTAAAGGAAGAAAAACTCACCGTCATTTTTGCCCTGGTCAGTTTGTTTTTTTGTGAACCAAAAATTCAAAAACAATGTGATTTGCAATCATTCACTTTCAATTAGAAAAAGAACTTTTGTCAGTTTCAAGTTATTTCAGAAATCTTTTTGCGTTCTTCTTTCTGTAACAGAAAGTTACCAACAATTCACGTGTGTATACACACACATACACAGAGGAACAAATAAACATTCCTACACATGCACATACTGTGAAGAAAACTTGAAAATAAAAAACTAAACACGCTGAAGAAGAGCTGAAAGGGGAGAGTGTAGGGTAAAAACACACACACACAAACTTTTTAAAACTGCTATTGTTGACTTCTGAAAACTGCTTTGTCAGACAAACATGAATAATGAACACCTCACTGACCTTTACAGGAACTCTTCTCTTCACTTGACCTCTGTCAACAGATGTCTCAAAGCAGGGTCAGTGTCCCTGAAGCTGGCAGGGTTTCATTGTCCTGCTCAAATTCAGATTCATCAGAAGTTTGGTTAAGAACCAGGTCATCCAACTGTCAAGATGAAAAATTAATGCCAAGGTGGGTCATCATGTGGGCTTCAGTTAAAACACTTAAATCTTCTATATGTAACATTCAAAAAATGCTTGTTAACAATGCCTCCTGCACCTGTTAAGTCACCTGCAGTCAGCATTATGTTGCTTGTTGACTGCTCCGGAGGCATCAGCCAGCATCAACCAAAACAGTGACATGACAATCGAGAGCCAAAGTGACTGACAGGCATCATGCTTTTGAAATAAAGTTTTCAAAAACATAATAATAGCTTGCACAACAGTCAAAATCTTTGTCGGATTCGCTGAATATGTAATATAAAGGATTTGGTCCTGTGTTCTCACATGACTCTATTGTGTGTGTGCGTGTGTGTGTTTTGGTGGTTGGATGTCAGTTACTTTACACCGTGTCTGACAGCCAGCATATGATCCTGAGACAGCGTGACAGCTGCCTTCACACCCCTCTCAGCACGCACACACACAAACACAGACTTATACATACACACGCACGGTGAGTGACAGCAGAGCTTCGCCACCCGGTGACAGACCTGCTACATCGACCTGCAGCCAATAGGCCCAAGGATAGGGAGGTGGAAGGGTTGACGGTAAGATGGAGGTTGCGCTTAAGAGTGTGACTTGAGGCTAGACAGGAGATAGATACAGGGATGGACAAGACACCAAAGGGCTGGTGGATGAATGGATGGATGGATGGATGTCAGAGGTCGGGATCAGATCTAAGTGTAGCTAGGAAAGGGAGAAAAAAGAAAAAGTGGAGGAGGAGGTCATTTGAGTGATGGGAAAATGACACAAAGAGAAAAGAGGAATGAAAGTAGGTGATGCTGAGGCTGGAGAGGCCGTCAGTTGAATCACAAAGCTGCATGATCATATTTGGCCAATGAGCAACGGCAAACAGTGAATACGCTTCCTCGGAGAGCTTTTCACATCATCGTCGCCTTCAAAACAAAACTCCCTCCTCTCGCGGCTTTCATAGATTCTCAAAATGTAGTCACCCCAGGGCATGTTTTTTTTTCCTCAGGCAACCCCGCCTCCATCCCTCTGCCCTGGAAGCAGCAGTCCCCCTTACTGATAAGCGCCAGAGATTGAGGAGCGTTGGGGGCACTGATGGGTGGTGGGAGCATCCATTGTTGAGACGCCTTCATCGGAGCGCGATGGCAGGCAGCGTCCTCCTCGGCGCTCCCTAATGCAGCGAGAGACGCCTGACATTCCACACCGTGTAAATCAAGAGAGAGCTGTGGACTTCATACATATGTGAAGCACACACTCACACACAGCAGCGCTTAAGGAGGCAGCGAGAAAGAAAAATGAGGGAAAAACAATGAGCGTTAGCGTTGAGGCAGATTTCAGAAGTGTGAAATCTTCTCCCCATTAGTTTGCTCCTTCTCCTCTCTTCCCGTGTTAAGATTGTCACGCTTGAGAGGGCCCGTGTCTCCTCTGACGATGACAGGCGTGCTGTTGACATGAGCGTTGGGTTATTCATCTACGTGCTTGTTTGTTTGTGTCTCGCTGTCCACATCCGTTCCCTCCAGAGTTGGCAAGGTGACAAATAGTGGAACACAAAACTTGAAATTTGATTTCCCGACAGGCGTGAGATGGAAGAAGAAGTCAACAACAGCCTTGCACAAGGTTAAAAATCTACACTCTGAGGAGAAAAAAACCCCAGAAAACTTGTGCTGTAAACTGATGCAAATTTCAGCATGAAACAAAACTGCAGGAAAGTATTCTCATTTGAAGACCAATGATTTCATAAATCTGAAACACTGCAAATTTGAGCCACTGACATCAATCTATGTTTGATATATCCACATTGAATTCACACACTGAAGCACACAAGGTATTGCAGAACTATAATTTCATCAGGCTAAAATGATATAAAATGAATGTGTGGAAAAGGCCAGTTTCTGACACTCAAAATGCAAACGACTGAACTAACTTCATATTACTATAACTATACTATAAATATTACTTCAGTTACATTGTTTTGTATGAATAATAGCATTAAATAACTTCCAGTTTTTTCCAAGGACACACTTGATAACATTTTCACTTTTATCATCAACCTAGGTTTGATATGTCTGCTTTTAATACACATAAAGAATCATAGAAAACATTGAAGACCTGTAAATTTATATGTTTAGGAATCAGCAGGTGTTAACATTGTTCATGGTGCTTTTACTTTGACAAATACTACCAATATGTACTAAAACACCACACAAACACGCACACTCATACACACACGGAGAACCCCGTGCTGTGCTTGAGGGCAGGCTCACCGTAGGCCTTTTCCCAAAGCAGAGGTGATGTGTCCTGGTCCACTAATGTCAACATCGCAGCCAGGGTCGGAGAGCTGTCAAACACACTAACGCACAACCTTTTCCAGCTAACACTAACACGGTGAGAGAGTGTGATTATGTGCATCCCCAAAATGCCAAGTGTTCCCCTTGTCCTTTCTCAATATTTGAAGGAGTTCCTCCGTTGTGTTGTCTTACCTTGCCTTTAAGGTAAACCTGCCCGAGCAGCTATGTCCAGTGAGTGTGTGTAGGTATTTGTGTCCATGGCGAGAGTGATCTTTTCTTTTTGTTCTTGTTCTTCCCATCGCTGTTAACTGATAATATTGTGTATTTCACCTGTATTTATTACCTGTCTCACATTTTTATGCAACATTTTACAAAAAAAAATACTAACAATGAAAACATAAAGGGCACACAAATGTGGTTCTATGTGGCATGATGAGGAAATATGCAAGTTTGCTTATCAGCGTGCTAAACTGTTTTATGTCTTCTCTTAGTCCAAGTTTGCGCTTTGTGATTAGCTTTTCTGCTTGCAAAGAGTTTCCTGTATTGTAAAAAAGGTAACTATAACTGGCAGCAATGTGAAAGAAAGTAGCTTCAGTGGTAAAGATGATGATTGATATAAAATGTAACACAAATTATTATAATCAAAAAGTAATTTTGTACAAATACATAGTGAAGTTAAAGACAATTACCTGGATCATCAATTGGATTAAAGTATGTAGCATAAGGGTTGAAAACACCTGTCTGTTTGCTGCTTGGCTTAATGGATTGTACTAAAGTAGCAGATGTTTTAAGGAGTGGCGAATCCCAACTTTACCTACAGTAGGATGCTGCAAATGGTTGCTTTAAAACTCAGGTGATCATGGACAGACAATTCATCTCTGTACAACAGCCCAGTTCAGAAATATCTGCAGTATGCTAGATACAAAATAGCAGATTGATGTACATTTATCACAAATACGTATTGTGTTGAACTTGCCATGAAAAAATGTGTCAGGTTTCATTTGTCAAACTGGAACACACACACACACAGTAAATGAGTTAAGACACACATCAGACATGGCGGATAGCATGCAGCGAAGGTATGCAGGTGTTGGAGCGTGAAGGGTTTTCCCTGCTAATACGGATATAATGATGTGACTATAACTGTATCACTGTGAGAGTGAGAGCGTGTCTGTGTGCCGCCCGATCAGCGGAGCAGTTGTTTTTGTGATCTGCTGGACAATTCCTCATGACTCACACCTCAAGACAGAGTAGAGTTAAAGATAGAGGTAACACGAGATAGATAGCGGTTGATAAACAAGAGGAGACAACGGCTAGTGTGTTGTTTTGACTGCGCTGAGAGGGAAGTGAAGCCAACAGTGAGTTGGCCTACATTCATGCAGCTTTCTGTGTGAGGGGAAACAGCCCTGTGTCTGTCTAATTATTCATCCACACAGCATGTTTGTGTGTGTACATATGCCTCAGATAGTGTGTGTGATGCATAATCTAGATCAGTACGATTCCAAAGCAGAAGTACTTGTACCTCAGAGGGCACTTGAGTTACCAAAGGGCACACAGAAAAATAACCAGAGCAGCTGAATACTATGAGCAGAGAAGTGTACGTTTGATGAAAGTAATGCATGGTTGAAAAGAAATGGCATTACAGTTGAAACAGCCAGACGTGATGGACAAAGGTTTGGACAAAAGTTAGCTGAAAGCCATGGACAAATGCTGGAAATGAAGTCATAAGTAATAAATAGGCCTAAATGGTTGAAACAAAGGTAATGGGGAAATGGTTGAAGCTATACACCTAAATACACTTAAATATTACTTCAGCTGTGTTGTTTTATACATTAATTAATTTGGACATTTTGTACATTAATAGTCTTGAATAACATCTGGTTTTCAACTGAAATGAACACATGGACTTGGTTTTAACTCAATGGGAGTACATCAGGCAAAAACGCAGGGAATCACTGATCCAGACTATGTGTGTGTGTGTGTGTGTGTGTGTGTGTGTGTGTGTGTGTGTGTGTGTGTGTGTGTGTGTGTAGGGTCAAGATGAGACAGTGTCACTCTCTTTTTTTTCCAAGGTGACACACTTGAAAACATTTTCACTTTCAGACTCTAAAGGTGGTATTAATCTCCATCAAATGTCCCAAAAGACATGACTCACACACACACACACGCACACACAAAGACACATCAATGCACACAATCGCACAAACACATTTACACAAAAACATATCACAGCTCAGTTGTCTCTGGCATTTCAGTGATTTAGAGCGTCATCCCTGGTTGCCACTAGCTTGAAACTGTGATCTTCACATATATGACACCTCAGCTCAACACGGCCTACACACACACACACACTAAAGGGATGTCTCTGCTCTGCCTCTCCTGCCGTCACATTCTCACTTCCTGATTTAGACAGACAGAGACCAATCCTTTGGGACACAGACGCACTTCTCTCTTTCGCTCCCTCGCTCCTTCCTCCATTCCTCCCCTTTCCTTGATCTGCTGCTCCCTCTCGTGGGGATGGAGAGAGGCGGGGCCGGAGGTTAGACAGATGGAGGCGGGTGATACACCGATACACAGCCAGTCTCAGGTTTGCTCCTACGGGAATGATGTGATGGAGAAGAGCAGAGAGAAGGGGAAGTAGAGGGAAAAACATGGAAGTCTCACTTAGTTTCTTTTTTTTCTCTCAGCAGTTATGAGAAGACAAGGAGAGGTCAGCCTGGTTGTACACGGAAAAGCCTTGAAAAAGACATTTTTAAACACTTATATGTTGATATTGTTTCCATTATATTATATGTGGTTCTATCCATTAACAAATGGGAAGAAATGTTTTAGGGAATCATATTTACTGACACACATTTATCCTGAATTCAGAGACATTTTGGGATCTCCATCAGAATTCTAAATACGGTTCTGTAGACTTAAACAGTATTTGGCTGCAGTTTGAAATGACTGTCCACTGCTTGTTAAGGGGTTTGAATGTCATCGCCCCACATGTGTTTGTCACGTCTGTCACCCCACTGAAGAGGACAGACATGTTGCATTACACTATTCCCAGTGGCCTGTTTCTTATTCCACAACCTGCTTTTGAGAAAATTCTGCCATCTTCATTGAGGAGATTGAAAAATACTCCCAATCTTCTCTTATTCATCTCTCATTTTTCTATATATTTACTGAATATCTTTTAACAGTTAATGCTCTTCCTATATATGTATATGTTTTCATTTTTTGTTTGCTGTATAAGTCTTGCTTCCAGGACTCTCTATCAAACTCTTTTTATTCTGTTGCAAGTGCAAGATAACCAATTACCATATAAAAGATCCAATTTCATTCAGTAAATGTAAGTTTTATCCAGCCTTTATTTAACCAGGAAATCCTCATTGAGGTCAGAAACTCTCTTCTTTGCAGAGTCTGGGCAAATATAGGTAGCAATAACAGTGAGATATAGACAAACAACATAAAACGCATCACAAAAAATCTGCCACAAATTAGAACTGCAATTATCAATTCAGAAATTTTAAAAAAGTTCTAATACAACCACATAAAAGATTGTATTACAAATAATACTAGAAAAATAAAGACAAATATTCTATATGTATATATAAAACACATAAAAACATTAGCAGCCAGAAGAGAGATCACAACTTCTGCAGCAATGAACAGAGAGAGATGTGTGCAGTTTCAGATCTGATCTAACCTGTGTGTTGTACTGAGAGGAGGGAGAGAAAAGTGAGACAGCCAGTATGTGACTGATTGAGCAAAGGTTTAAAGTCCAGAGCTGCAAAATAACAGTACAAGAAATGGCTGGTGTAGAAAAAATATCAGCACAGGAAATTACTGGTGTAGGCTACTGTGATACAATGGACCGTCTATTTCCTACCTGGGTCAGGAGAGACAGAGGCAGAGAGGAAGTTGACTTCTAGAGTGCTGCGAGGTTTCTTTTTCCTTCCTCCTGCTTGTTTCTACTGTCACTGCTGTCAACACCCGCTTTAGGTCACTGAGAGGCTACCGCTCCATCTACCTGTGTTTTAGCACATCACACGCTGCACTGCACCCAGTATACACACACACACACACACACACACACACACACACACACACTCAAAAGGGAGAGACCACTCGAGGCAGATCAAGGAGGAAACAGGGATTTGTTTATATGGATTGAGTGACCTCGCAAAGGTTGTCAATTAAAGGGAGGAAGGAGGAGGAAGAGGAGAGGTCCGCAAAGCATTCTTGTGAATAGGTGAAAATAATAGGTAAATAATAGATCCCGGTGATTAATTATTGAAGGAGAACATTGATGCTTTCATGCTCAGGAGCTGAACTTACATTCCTGGGTTCATTCATGAAAAAAAGGTATATGAAGGAAACATGAAAGGAGGATGAGAGGGTGAGGGGGGGTATTGTTGCTATGCCAGGTTTCAGTTGAGTGTTTGCTGCAACACACACACACACACACACACGCACACACACACACATACACACACACCTCCGACACAGATCTTTGTCCACATTCATTGGTACACTCTATTCTCTATGTCCTAACTTTATGCAACTGTATTATTTCATGAAGGCTGGGAACTATTATTTCTCCTCAAAGAACATATACAGTATATTCAGTCTGCCTCAAAGAAAAGGAGCTTTCATGAACTGTACAGCATGCTGCTCCCTTTCATGGGAACATGGGAACTTCAATCAAACATAAAACCTCAGGAATCTCAGATCTGCTCACAGTAATCTCTCATCATTGTCATCAGTTTTAGTATTTATTTCATCTATTTTCATTCAATCTGTGATTATGCTCTTTATTTTTTATTTACCCCATGATATAATTAATATAACCTCATCTAGTTTCTTACACTTCACTCTACAGGTGAGATTTTAGCCATTTCACATTATCAGCAACTGCATTTTGTCAAATGTACACATTAATTACATGTGAGGAGAAAGGAAAACCTTTCTATGTGTACATGTGATGACCAAAAAAGCTGATTCTGATTCTGAGGAAAACAAAAGAAGAAAGTTTGAGTTTAATCGTACACAAAAGTCAGTGAGTCAAACTGAAACGCTTGCTTCTGGCTGCTCACATAGAAAATGGACGTTAGACACAAACAGGACCTTCAACCACCGACAACACTCAAACACACACACAGTCTCCCTTTTGGGCGCCCTATAATGCCAGATCCTCTTGAGCTGACAGGTGACAGAACAGTCTACATCAACATAGGTCTACTCTCTTTTACTGCACACACACACACAGACACACACAGACACACGCCCTGCTGCTGTACAGTAGACAGCTCCAGACATGCCAGAGCTGGACATGCCCAAGAGGCAGAGCCTGTTCCCTGTCACCTATCAGCTGGTGGGAGACAGCGGGATGTTTGTGTGTGTGTGTGTGTGTGTGTGTGTGTGTGTGTGTGTGTGTGTGTGTTTGTACTTTGTGTTTTCAAGGCTTTTACATGTTCTTGCACTCCAGTTCATTTTTGACATGACATTTTCTATGACCCCTGCAATTAGTAGAGTAATAGCATAAGAACCTTGGTAGAGCTTAACATAAATTATACTGTACAGCAGAGGATTTACCTCTTTGTGTCAAACCAATATCAATACATTAAGTATTACTGTTTCTCTGCATATGGACTGTTAATGCGTGTTTGTGAGGAGTTCTACATGTGTGATGGATGAGGATGTACAATAATATGTTTTTATATGTTTTTTTAATAGAAAAAACAAGCGATAATTATTTCAGGACATGACAGGATAATAAAAAAGAAAATGGATGAGAATACATTAATGCAAAAGACAATAAAAGTAGGTTTTATAGCTAGATATATAGTGATACTGTCCTACTGGTTATGACCTGTGCTTGCACTCATACAAAGAGGACAAAAAGCTTTTGCAAGCCTTCCTAAGCTGGTTGAGACTCTGCATACCATCAGTCTAACAGTCAGTGAGTAAGCTTGTGGATTTAGTGTTGGGGGTACTAACATGTCACAGGACATGCCAGGGAAGAATAAAGGAGACACGAGGAGGCAGCAGCCTACCCAGGACTACTGGCACGGCAGCCAGGGGCGGGGCCAAGACAGCATGGCACACGTCGACCTCAGACCCCCCTCCTCCTCCACTTTCCCCCACGGGCTCTGACAGGCGGCACGGGCGCCCCTTGGCCCAGTGAGGGGTGGACAGCCATCTGACAACTCCCCACCTGCATGACCTTTACCATGCTTGACCCCCTGCAGGAGACAATCACCTCATAGCAAACAGCCCCATGGGAGATGTAGACACACAGCGCAGTCAGGAAGACGCACAAATAGACAGACACACACGATGCACACACAGATTGACAGAAGATGAGATGGAGGGACGGTTAGTCAGGCTGTGGCATGCATACATGCTGCATGCTTGTGGTGAGTCATTTAGATCTGGCTGGCTGCTTTCCAACAACAACAACTGTATGTTGGGCAGTGAATATTTAACCAGGTTCAGGTCTCTAGACAACTAAAGGGATGCAAAAACAAAGTAATGATGATGGCAGATTTATACTTTAACTCTGTATTTGTTGTGTTATTTACACCTGGATTCTCCTTGATTTGGTTTTGTCGATAATTAGCCAAATTACCAACTTGTAATTTTGAGTCAACATTATAAAAAAAAAATCATCCCTGTTAAAAATGAGGCAACATCATAGTATTTTGTCAACAAAAGGCTTTTTGCTGTTATGTCACTTTTGAGGGTTTCGGTACAAAATATGCATTTAAACTGTCTTCTTCCTCTCTTGATTATTATTAGTATTATTAGTATTTTTTGTTATTAGTCTTAATAGCAGCTGATTAAATTCTATTTTATTTTATGAATTTGATAGCATTACATACAACTTTCTACATTCAATTCATCTTGTGTAGTATTTTTAATTGATATTTTTTTTATTGTTCTGTTTATCATGGTCACATTTTGTGTGTATCAATCTCTAAATCCTTTTTTAGTGGATTTCTTGTGAAGCCCTTTGGATTCCATCTGAATAGTGTGAAAGATGCCATATGAATACATTTTGTTTGATAAATAGCAGCACGACTATTAATTAGTATATCAGGGATTTTTTTTTTTAATGCACTGCCTCTTTAAGCCGGTCTGACGTCATCACAAAGCGACATGAGGCAACGAACGTGAAACGCTGTTGTCGGTACAAACACCAGAAAGTAAGTAAAGTTTTGTCTTTAATATATTTATGTTTAAGAAAACTTATATATTGATTTCGTATATTATATTAAACGTCGCCAGCGAGTCTTTCTTTGCACCGCTTTAAGTCATTTTAAGGCGATTTAACGCAACGCGAAGCTTCTAAAACTGTCGCATCTTCTTCGACAGTCATCAAACTGGAGATACTAAACATCTTACTAACATCATGTTTTTCCAATTTTCAGGTTCGTATTTTCTCTTCCTTTCGGCTGCAGCATCCAGTAATTAACTAATGAATCCGTTGATTAGACGGAGGCTTCCTCCATCTGTGAGGCGCCTGCTGACTGATATTGGTCCAAAAGAAGAGGAGGAGGAGGAAGATGGGAGCACTGACACCGTGATCAGAGATGGGATCCTGCTCCCATCCAGAGGAGCCGCGTCAGGGCAAGAGGAGCTTCTCACAGCAGCCGCGACTGTGGAGGAAAAGGCTGCAGAGGATGGAGGAAAGTCCAGGCGAGGTGCAGTCTGCATGCTGTGTCAACGTAAACCCTCCTGCTACACCTGCCCTCGCTGCAACCTTCACTACTGTGGCCTGGACTGCTACCGGAGCCCAGATCACTCTGCCTGCTCCGAGGAGTTTTACAAGGAGTCTGTTCTGCAGGAGCTGAAGGAGATGGGGAAGACGGAGGGCGAGGTCAGGAGGAAAATGCAGGAGGTTCTCGTGGGACTCAGAGAAAAAGCAGCAAGGACAGATGGCGGGATGGAGAGTTTGTTAAAGGAAGCTGGTGTGGTGTCAGATGATGGAGAGGAAACGGATAGCGTGCAGGTTGTCGAGCTGCTGTCCAGGCTGGCAGTGCTTCAGGAGTCCGGAGAGGAAGGGAGCGCAACAGAGGCTGAGGATATTTTGAGGAAACTCGAGGAGATTGGAGGAGGAGAGGAGGCGCTGCTGCCTGGAGACGTGGACAAGGGCGATGAAAATGCAGAAGGGGAGCCGGATTTGGCCGATCGCCTCTCGGGGCTGGATGTCGACAAACTCTCCGAGGTGGAGCTCTGGGAACTTCTCAGCAGCAAGGAGAAAGAGGAGTTTGTGGGTCTGATGAAGGGGGGTGCTCTCGGTGGCCTGGTTCCCCTGTGGAGGCCGTGGTGGGAGGAGCACAAGGTGGGACGGGGAGTGCTGGTGGAGGTGCTCGAAGAGGAAGTGGGCAAACTGGAGAAGGAAAATTCAGCCACTGTGAATGAGCAGGCTGTCGATAATCAAGTCAAGAGGTCACAAGGAGCGGTGACAAAGCTGAAGAAGGCCAAAGGAGGAAAGAGAAAGGAAAGAAACAAGGGCAAAGAAACAGTTTCCTGTGTTCCTCCTGTTTCTTCAAAAATCCCAAAGTTGAGCTCCTTATGTGCAAATCCATCTCCTCTTGTATGTTATGGTTTAGTCAATGCACTTTTTGGCTACACATTCACAGTGTGCCTGTTTAACAATGACACAGATTCACTGATGTTCGAGTTTTGTGACATGGTGCTTGCTCTGTCAGAGGCGTTGAACTCAAACAAGGTCTTTAATTCAGCCCAAGAGGCCTTAAACTGTGGGGAAACTCTCATCCTGGGGGGAGGCTACCTTGACAAGGAGGATCCTCTTGCCCCAGACAGGGCGGTGGAAGCGGTCGCTCACATCCTGACCGGCAGAGACAGCGAGGACGTCACGGGATACTGCCTGGCAGCCCTGAGCCAGCTTCGCTCCGTGCTCTCTCAGGCCAGAGCAGCCCTGTCGAAGGAGGGAGAGGAGGGTGCAAGGAGGCAGAAGTGCTTCCTCGCATGCAAGAAGTGTGAATTCTTTCAAGCCTGGGCGCTGGACAATGAACACAGGATCCGTACGCTCGCTCTGGAGTTGTGGAGCGAACACAGTAAAAGAGAGAGCGTGAGGAGCAGCATGCAGAGAGCAAAGACTGTAGTTGAGGAAAACTTAAAGAAAAGAAAGAGCAAAGGCGACAGCAAGCTGATTGAAGAACTCAGCTAATAAAGTATTTTTGAACATACTAATGGTTGTAAAAGTTAAAGTTGTAAAATGTAATAAAAATACATGAAAATTTAACCATTAAAAGTCATTATTGATCTTTTCTCAGTTAAACGCTGTTCAGGATAAGTAATATAAATACAGTTTAGCATTATAACTTAGAATAGAAACAGTCACAACAAAATATAAGTAGAAATCTTTTATGTAATGATGGCTTGTATTTAACAACCACAAACAGAACTAGAATGTAAGATTATAATAAGGGGGGTTATAATTGAGCTACATAAATTCATAAATTGACAAAAGCAGAAGAGTATTTGCTTATTTATTTTTTTAATCTGGTGGTGTGGTCGGTCTTAAAGTTTGAAGATACCAGACAAAGCAGATGTAAGTTGATTTTTTATTTCGTAGTTTTTCACCGGCTTTTTTATGACCAAAGATCATATTACTCATGACAAGTATAAGTTAGTCCTGTGTGTGTCATGAAATGACTGCTAGTTACATGTAATTATACAACTATGTGCTAAAAGATAATCCTTGAAAAATGTGACTGACATAATAACATTTTATCATTTAGCAGAGTAAAATACAAAGCCAAAAGCTCAAAAGGACAAAGTGTAAAGGTCAAGAGTGAACTTTTACAGATAAATAAAAATGAGCATATATACATCTTGCACATGTAGTCACCCATATCTTTTCCTCACACACACACAAGGTTAACTTTCTTTGCAGGGTATACACAACACAAACACAATATATAATACAACAAATTTCTCAGTCGCTGTTTAAATTCAAATTTCAAATTGATTTATTTCAAACCCAAAATCCCAAAACATTGTTTGAATCAGAGGGCTTTACAATCTGTACAATTGTGACATCATCTGTCCTAAGACCACTGAACCAGGCCAGAAAAACTTTCCCCAGAAAAAAAAATCCTCTGGGGAAAAACAGGAAGAACCCTGAGGAGGAGCCACAGATGTGGGATCCCTATCACCTGGGATGGACAGACAGATGTGCAACAGATGCCACATGAACATCATCATAAATCACATATGTAGTTCTTCTTCTTGGGTCTTAATAAATTGTTGCTGTACTGATTTTATGGGTTTCTGTGTGAATGTACCAGCTGATGGAAAAGGAGTCCAGGTGGATGTCTAGATGTCCTCACACAGATCACGACAGGCGGACCAGGTAGGTCTCCTGCAGCAACACGCGCTTTACATGACATCATCAGTGTGCTCGCTGTGATTAGTTCTCGCGTTGCTTCCTCCGCGTGGTCACGTGGTGCGCGTGTCCTTCCACTGTGAGACAGAAAACATGGCCGCGCTCTTGAGATCGGCACGGTTGCTGAAGTTTTCGCCTTCGGGCTTGCTGCAGATCGCGGGGAACAGCAGAAACGGGCCGCCGCTCCGTCGGCTGTGCGGCGGAGCTCTCGGCGGAGCCAGAGCCGGAGTCTCCCCGCTGCACGTCGCCCCTGCGGCGGGCAGCACGTCCAGGTATCACGCCGCTCCGTTTAGCCGCCGTGGCTTCTTGATCCACGCGTGACGCAGGGGTGTCATTGAGCCTCAATGACACCCAGACACACACTCACACAGACACATACCAAATGAACATAAGCTGCGGTGGTAAATGTGCTGTAGTTGTTACAAGTGTGTTAGAGTAAATGGCCTGTAATGTGAATGACTGTAAACATGGCCCCTGGTTTACACAAGGTGATGGTGAGGGGTTGTGTAACATGCCATGCTGACAGTTTCACAACATTAAATTAAAAAAACATTTATTGCAATTAGCTACTAATGAAATGAGATGAAGTCAGCAGTCAGTGTTGACATCCCCTGGCTGCTCCTCCTTTTTTGTGTGTGTTTTATAAGCTTCATGCTAACTTTAAGCTAAAGGGCCCATCACTGGAGAGCCTGTCATGCTGCAGCTGAACTGATGCAGATGAGCTGTTGTCAGATTTGGCCTCCATCGCTTTATCATAAAAAAGAGAAGCTGATCTAAGCTGATGTGGAAAATGATGCACATCTGTCATTAATGTGGGGTCTTTTCTGTCAAGGTCACGGCTCCCTGACAAAAGTAGGAGCAGCCTGAGAGCAGACAGCATCCATGTGTGAATCTGAGTCACTGCTTTTATTTTACATGTGTGCAGTCGTTTCCTGAACACATCTTGTGCCATTCAGACACACTAAAACAAGTTCCACCTCCTCACGTTCATCTGTGATTGTCTCTGTTTCTCTCCTCTTCTTAAACTTTAATGCTGTTTTCTTTTATCCCTCTTTTGTCCATCTTCGTTCTCTCTGCTCTCACCGTCTGATCCTCTGCAGTCGCGTGTGGCCGTGTGCGGTGGGGTGTGTGCGTCGCTATGTCGTGGCCACGGAGAAGAACGACGACGCCAGCGTTGCCGTGCGGTCCAAGCAGGCGCAGCAGTTCGACTGGGCCCTGAACAAGCTGGACAACTCTGTGAGGAGAACCGGTCGCATCACCAAGACCACGCTGCTGCGCATCTTCCACGATATCTGCAGGGCAGGTAGGCGGCCGGAGAAATGTTTTGGAGGGGGGAGGGACATTGAAAGGCTGGACAGTTCGGGAAGACTTTTGTGGAAGATGAGACATCATGGAGGTGTTTGGTGTACTGATGAAGAAAGGTTCTCTGCAGCTTCACAATTAAGTGGTATCGGCATCAGAAGATGAGCTCAGACCTGTTGCAACCGTCCAGTTATACCAAACGATGCACTGAGTTATGTTTGATTATGAATAATTCAACCGTGGTAGAAACTCAGATTGCTTTCCTTTTCTCTTTCTCTTCTTTCTCTTCCTTATCTTGGTTTATTCTTGTGTGCCTTTACTTGTTCTTGCATTTTTTCATTGAGAAAATAGTCAGTTACAGATGCAGTCTGTATCTACATGTTTATTATATCATTGTAGTATCGGTATTAATAGTTTATAGAGCCCTCTAGGTTTAAGATTCAAGATTTTATTTGTTGTGCATGCCAATTACATGAAGCAGCCATTGGCAATGATTTTCTTGAGTCACAGGCTCCTTCTAACAGTGCTCAAAAATGCTGTGAATGAAATCCACACAGAAATGACTTAAGGCTCAAGATATAGGGACTGAATTTAGATATGAAGTAAAATAAAAATATTTTTGATCAGTTTTGTTATTCGGATTCGTCAACTCATCTCCTGAACATCAGTAACAGGAAGTCATAATATACAGTACATTGAATGGTGTGTGCTTTATATTTCTTCTTATTAGACCATCTGACTCTCCTCTCTCTTGTGTGTCTGCAGGTTATCCCAGCGGTAACCAGGCCTTGTTACTGCTGCGGAGCTGTGGGTCCCTGCTGCCTGAGGTGCCCATGGAGGAGCGCACTGAGCTGGCACACCGTGTGTGGGAGAAGCTGCAGGAGTTGGGTAAGAGGCTGCACCGATAGCAACCACCTAAATATTTTATTATCCAAAGTATTACCATGGGTTATTGCTATTGCTGAGAGGATGTCTTCTTATTAAACTGGGGCTGAATTAGAGTGAGGGAGGCTAAAAGTGACCATATAGTCTGTATCATCATATTCTTTTGTAGAGGACTCGCTGCTCTTATAATGTGTTATATATATATAGGTGTTACAGTCATGTTGATGTTGTAGGTTTGCTCATTGTCCTCCCCAGGTGCACAGTATGACGCTAGCCATTACAACGCCTTGCTGAAGGTCTACCTGCAGAATGGGTTCAAGTTCACCCCCACTGACTTCCTGGCCAAGATGGAAGCAGCTAACGTCCAGCCCAACAGAGTAAGCACTGCAGTGCTGAACTGGTTCAGAAATTCCCATAGATTCAATGATTTTAAGCTTTGTTTAATTTTCTTTCATTTCTCTGCACAGGTGACCTACCAAAGACTCATAGCAGCCTACTGTGAAAATGGAGACATCGAGGGAGCCAGGTGAGGAAGCTTTGTGTTTTGCTTGTGAATCAACCAGCAACAGTTCTGACATCTGCTGCCTTTCTACTCCTGATGTTTACAGCACCAGTATCTACTATTAGTCTTTTTCCCCCATTTAACTCTCTTCTCTGCTGTCACAGCACCATATTGGGCTTCATGAAGAGCAAAGATTTACCCATCACTGATGCTGTTTTCAACTCCCTGGTGACAGGCCATGCTCGTGCAGGGTGAGTCTCGCTGCTCTGGCTCATGCAGAATACTGTATTCAGTGGCACATAATATGTATTGGTGGTGAAATCATTAGATTTTAAAGCAGCTCTGCAACTATACAGGGACATCGAGAGTGCTAGGAACGTCCTGTCTGTGATGAGTGGAGCTGGGATGGAACCGGGTCCCGACACTTACCTGTCACTGCTTAAGGCCTACGCTGAGAAGGGAGACATGGACAGTGTGAAAAAGGTTTGTGTGTTTATTCAGTTGGTTGTCAGGATGATGTACAATGCACATTTTATGCAACTTTTTCCACTTTTTCTTTGTTGTTTACTCCCTTGTCTCCATCATCACAATGTTCCTCCTCCTTCCTCTTGCTGTT
Source organism: Amniataba percoides (assembly GCA_037176925.1). Lineage (NCBI taxonomy): Eukaryota > Metazoa > Chordata > Actinopteri > Centrarchiformes > Terapontidae > Amniataba > Amniataba percoides. The sequence continues at coordinate 17,400,872 of JBAJHX010000033.1, read as the reverse complement.
TTTTTTTTCACCCTTTCCTTTTTTTTGTCTCTTTCCTTGCCTCCCAAACTTTGCTTGTTTATTCAACCGGTCTCCTCCCTCCTTTCTCTCCCTCTCCCTTTCTCTCTTTCTGTCAGACTCTGGAGGAAGCAGAGAGTGCAGACTGTAGCATGATGGACAGGGACATCATGCAGGTCATCTTCTCTCTGGCCAAGGCCGGACACCAGCAGCACATCCCAGAGATGGTTGAGCGTTTGAAGCACGAGAGGGGTTATGTTCCAGGTACGCATGCACACAAAGCTCACATTTTTTCCCCTTCGCTGTAGTCAAATTCAAACCTGGGATTTTTGCTTTGTAGTTTTCCAGATTTCCTTTGTCATATTGAGAGGCCGCCCATTGCTGCTTTACATATTAAACCACATTGAAAAAATAATGCTTTTTCTTGGTGTGTTGTTCTTCTCGTAGATGCCATGAACTTGTGTCTGAGCCTCATCACTCAGGGCCTTGAGGACACTGCTTTTCACATCCTTAAGACATTCCCAGCAGTGCAGGGCGATGGCGCAGACTCCCCCGACCAGGGCAACTTCCTCCTCAGACACTGCGTCAACATGGACATGGTCCGTGGTCCTTCCTTCATTTAGTATCTCAAGAGTCGATTTTAAGATGCCATTGCAGTGTATGCTCACTGTCAATTTTGATTATTTAAACTGTATTTTTGATTTTGATGATTTGATTTGTGCTTGTTCTACAGCCAGCGGAGAAGTTGGGCCGCTATTGCAAAGAACTCCAGGAGATGAATATGCATGCCATGCCGCTCAGCTTCACTCTGTTCTGTGCTCTGGAGGCCAAGAAGACTGGTACAGCACGTCATTTTATTTACTTGCAGTTGGCTCTATTTTCATTAAGTTGTTGAGTCTTTTAACTGAGTTATTACCATTCTGTTTTTTTCTTGCAGAAATGGCTTTGGGGTTGATGAAGATATTTAAGGAGCTGAACCTACCTATAAGGTGTCACTACTTTTGGCCCCTCCTCACCCAGCACTTGAAAGACAACAACTTAGCTGGTACACACACACACACACACACACACACACACACACACACACACACAAAAAGCATTTAATTATTATGTATTCTCTTTCGCATTGGCCACTTTCTTTTGGACCTTGTTTGCAAAGTGTTGTTCAACAAGACCAAACCATAAATCATCTTTTTGCTATTCAAGTTTTGAACGAACTGCTTCATGTATCCTGTGCTTAAACAGTAAGAGGGCAGTGCTTTTAGAGAGACCAGTCAATCCCAAAGAGGCTGCATGAATCTTTTCAGTTCCTAAAACTGCTCCAGTCTCATGAACATGAGAGCCAAATGGTTGACATTGAGCCACAAGCAGGAAAAGAACGTACCTACCAGCTGTTTTTGCATCCAGCCTGAAATGGAGAGGGTTTTTAGTTTTTTTGTTTTTTTTTTTTGTTTTTTTGGGGGCATGATATTTGCAGTTTATGGGCATGTGTGTTATTTTTGTGGTGTAAAGGGGATTATGACTTCCTCCGTCCTCTGTACCAGAAAGGGCTTTTAAAGGAGTGTTTCCCTCAAATATTAATGCAGTGCAGAGTGGTCCAACTGGGACAGATTTCACTGGGCTGGGGCAGTCAAGGGCGGAGAGGTCTGATCCCTGCATGAGAGAGTTAGAGCGGGAAGGGATGAAACAAACACACAGACGTTCACACTCACTCACACACACGCAGCTCTCTCTGGAGAGCTCTCGGAATAGATCGCAAAGTTTAGAAGAGGTCCTAACTCTCCATGTCAGCCACTTTCGACAGATGAGTCTCTGGACCAAAAAGACACCCTGACTTTAAAAGAGTGCACTCAGGCATGAATGTCACAGTTCTTAATCCTCATCTTGATTTTCAAATTGTGGTCTCCTGTAGCCTGCTGGCTTCCTTTCTACAGGACATTTTTTGTCAGATTTAAAAAAAAAAAGTTCTGTATTGGGGCATTTCCTGCACAAACTGACTCTATTTATGTTGTGACGAAAACTGTATCAATTGAAAAGAAGCTGCTTAAAGAAGTAAACGGCACACAGTGAGCTGATCTGGTGACCTCTGGCCCATGGCAGGAGACACCTAACGTTCCCTGTTGGGGACACTGGGGGAGCTCAGAAGCCTGCAGCACCTCCCTGGCAAACGCTCATACATGGATGCACATACAGGCCTGAGGCTGAGGGGTCAGAGGTCATTTTGCTCCAGTGGCTGTCCTCAAATGATTTTATCGAACCAAGATTGTTTTGCAGCTCAATTCTTCATCCAAATCATCCTTGTGTTTTTTTTTTCCCCATCGAAGAACAGTGTTAAACTCACTACTCCAAACATCTGGCTGGTCCATGCAGGGTTTTGAGACGCCACAGTTGATGACCCATTTTAACATAGCTGCTTATTTTTTATTTTTTTTACTGAGCCTTCAGCCTGTGTTGGAAACTGTGTCCAGTGGAAAACATGAAGTTTATTCTCTCTATCTGCCACATGAGACAGTTTAATGGCTCAGCGCATGAAGTTTAGTGGATTATTTCTCTCCCCCAATTTCTGTCTCTGCTGAAGAAAATTGTTATTTTCTTTCTCTTTTTTTTTTTGTCAGTGATGAGCTTGTGGGGAAAATCGTCTCAGTGACAGATAGCCAGCATTTGGAGACTTGTCAGATTTCACAACTCATTATGAATGTACCCTGTCAAATGAGTTCAGTAGCGGCTTGGCTTTTAAGTGCTTTATTTGTGCTGAGCTCTGGCTCTCTCTTTGGGGTTTTTTAGAGCGATTAATAAATGATGTATTTTTCCCCTGTCAACTAATTGACAGCATTTGAGCTGGCAGGGAGGAGAAACTGGTTAGTCCGGTGCGGCGACGGAGCAGATTGACTCCTCCGTGCGGTCCAGACAGATTCTCCGTTTGAACGGTGAGATGCTTCAGCGCCTGGCTTGGCAGCGTGAAGAAGAGGACGAGACATGAGTTTAAACATGCACAACCACGCGCACATAGACGCAAACTCTTACTTGGATTGTCTAACCGCACAGTCTCAAAGCTGCACAGATATGTCAGATGGCATCCATTTAGATATCACAGTGTGGTGAAAGAAAGGAAGGAAGGAAGGAAAGTGAAGAAACTTCTCTTTTACTCGCACACCGGCTTGTTTCCGATGGTGTTAGCCTTAACCCTCATGAATCATGCAGCTCCTCTCTTTCTCCTTCACACGCTCATTGGCTGCAGGAGGTGTGTGTTTGTGTGTGTCCACATTTGTGAGAGGGCGGTGGAATGGGCGGGGGGCAGAGGAGGGGGGAGCTTTCGGGGGGGCAGTGCAGGTGATGTGACTGATGCGGAGTGACTTGATTTCATGTAAATGCAAGCGCTCTGAGGGAATTCACTTTGGATTACGCGCCCCACTGTGCACGGCCCATGAAATATTAAGCGCCGTGTCACTTTTTGTCCACAGGTGTCACTAGCGGGCAGAGAGGCCGGAGCTGTGGAGTCAGAGGGGAGCAAGGGGGGTGGGTGGGAGGGATGGGGGGAGGACTGAAGAGGGGAGAAAAAAAATCCCATTGCCTTTTGATGAGGTGTGGATTTGGCGGGTTTAGCGGAAGCATATGCTGGCCCGTACTTCCCACCTGCCGCCAGCTAGCCATCGCTTGTCAGTCCTCACGACGCAGCCTGCTCTTATCACTTCTGACACGGCGGAGCACAAAAAAAGAGGGAGGGAGAGGGGAGGGAAGCTGCAGAGGAAGGGATTGTTTGTGGCCTTGCGTGTTTTTGGCTGAGGAGAGATGTAAAGGCTACCCTGTTTAGTCTGCTCTCCTTCCTGGCCGCCCACCCTTCCTCTCCGCCTCACCTGACTCTATTTACGTGACCTCATCTTCAACCCGTTCGCTCTTTCTTTCTTTAATGCTTTCAAACAGAGTGTGCCGCAACGAAGAAGCACTGCCACAGCAATCTGTAATGCAGTCCTCCATAAACTCCATTTCCACCCTCCGCTGAGTTAATTGGGGGGACAAGAGCCACCTTGATTAAAAAAAAAGGAAAACAGAAATGAAGAGAGCGAGGACGAAATTAGCAGCTTTTCGTGCTTCATAAAATATTTGTGTACTCTCTTCTGTTTTCACCCGTTTATTGCCCCGCAGCAAAAAAGAAAAAAAAAGTCTACCTTTTTAGAGAGTCATGGACACGGAGAGATGGAGAGACAGATGGTGTTGGGGGAGAAAGAAAAGGAGAAGTGACAGGTACTCATGTCCGAGGACGGGAGGAGATGACAGCGACCGGTTCACTCCACTCCTCTTTTCCTCTCTTTTCCTCCGTCCTCACTTCTCGTCTGTGACAGTTAACCTGAAGACATGAATCTGATGATGATATCTTGTGACCACTGCCATGCTTAACTCACTACTTTGATACTTCTTGCCCGGATGGTATGTCAGGCTTTATGCTGACCAACCTGGAGAGGCCTTCACTTTTCTCAGTTCTCCTCAGTGCTGAATCTGTATTTAAACAGTTCAGACATGGGAGGGAAAGAAAGAAGAGGGTTACTCACAGAGGATGATTGTGGACTGAAAAGTAAAGGAATTACAGCATAAATGACATTACGTTATATCACGTTTTGCATTTTTTAAAATGTATTCTAAATTAGTTTTTTTAGTTGTATCCAGCAAGTACAGATCGTGAGGCTATTGAGACTTTATGCAGGATGGAAGCAATTTTTATGGCACATTTGGTTCAGAGATTGAAGCAGTTTGGTCAAAAGTGTCTCCTGTCATTACCACGGCGATTAAGACCGCTGAGATATTATTGCAATCGGGGAAACTAACTGTACTTACTGTTCCTCTTCCTGGACTTCTGGGAGTCATGTCATCACCGTGAGTTTCCGACGAAAATGGTGGAAACGCAGACATGAACAGTACTGTAGCTGTACTAGAATTATACCACTCAGACGCAAACAAATGACATTTCTTACCAGCTCATTCCTGCTTATTCGTGACTACGCCAAAAGCCTGTAAATAAAGGGGATGAAAACTGAGCAAAAACAACCTCGGGTTCAAAGGGTTAAGAGCTCTTGGTCACAGGCTTGACTTGCAAAAAAACAAAAACAAAAAAAACACACAAATACGCTTGTTGGGCAACCGAAAAGTGCTGATGATCATGAGAGCTCACGGGCGGAAGCAGGAAAGTGCAAGATAGAGAGAAGGCCAGCCTGTACATTTATACCTCCAGCTCTTCATTCACTTGTTTTCCGTCTGTCTGGCTCACCGTGAAATTGATTATGGATTATTCAGGAGGAAAGCAGGTGCTCCTTCTCTCCTTTCATAAAAAAAAGCCAGGCTGAAAGCGATTAGGGGGTAAGAATGGACGGAGGGACGGCAGAATGGATGGATCCTCCATTGAGTAGAAAGAGGAAGATCGCCTGTTTACTTTTTCTTGAAAGCCGGGTAGATGGATAGTGAGAGGGGCGGATGAATGAGTGATATGGATGGTGGAAGAAGGCTGGATGGGCGGATGGATGGATGGAGTGGTTCAGGTAGACTTACCTGGGATAATGCAGCCACAGCCGCAGGTTTTAATGGCGTATAAAAGCCCAAGACTCATCTTTTATTCAGCTAAAGAGCAAGTCTGCCAGGTGAACACATACGTCCCAAGAGGATGCAGAAACACGGAGCCGTATATGTGTGTGCGTGTGTGTGTGTGAAGGGTAAATACACACAGCATCTTGAGCTGTGTCAACTCAAGGAAGCACTTTAAGGGTAGTTTGCTGAAGTCCGCATGGGAACAAGGTGTATTGGTACACAGGATGAAGTCATATACAGCATATAGACGCACCTAAAATGGCATAGCAACACGCACCGAGAACGAACACACACACACGTCGACCGCCCTGTATGCCCTCATTTAGGCCAGTGTCCTTTGTGGGCACGCTCGCAGACATATGCAAAGTGCTGCGGTGCCTCCTCCGTATGTGTGCGCACACACACTGTTGTGGGCACATCGAGAGTGTGTGAGTGGCTGTTCCATATGCATGTGGCTGTTTTGGCCTCCTTCCCCGGGGCAGGACCTCGGGGCTCTGCTGGAGAGCAGGGTGATGGTGCAAGAGTCCACTTGAGGCCGAGTGCGTGTTTATGTACACGTATCCTTCAGTCCAAGGTGGAGAGGGAGGTGGCCATTAGCATTTTGTCGACGGCCGGCGTGTGCATGCGTGTGCGATTTTAAATGGAGCGGTGAGCTGACACATAGTTTATTTCTTAGACCCATATTTACAGAGCGCTCACACAGCTCCAGGCCTGTGCATGAGAGTGAAGGGAGGATGCAGAATGTAATTTGAATTAAGTCAAAGAAATAGGGTTGTTTTCCCAGACAGTGTTTTTTTTTCCTGACATACATACACGATAACTAATTTTACACTGAAATGTTTTTGGTCCAGATGTCTGTGTTATTCAGCACACATTATTGAGAAGTCGGTGCCAAACTGCACTTGTTTGTGAAATGTGTTGTTTATATCATATTAAATGTAATATTATTAGGTTTGGGATTATTTGTTTTGAAGAGACCAACTCGGATTGTGGAACTTCATGGAGGACATTTTCACTATTTTCTGGCATTTTCTAGACACAAAGTGTAATCCATTAGTAAGAGGAAAAAAGAAGATTATATAAAAATATATTACCGGTAATCTGCAATAGAAATAACCTTTTATTGCAGCCCTGATCTCTTACTCGTTCTTGTTTTGACTCTTGTTCTTACCTCTACACTACACAAAAACAAGCCTATCCAACTTGTGTTTTCAAAGACAAAAACTTATTAATTACTTTGTGTGTGCGTGTCTATGTGTGTGTTGCAGGTGTAGTTGGGTTGTTGAAGGGCATGCAGGAGCTTGGGGTGTCCCCTGATACAGAGACTTTATCCATTTACATCCTCCCCATCTTCCCCAGCTTGGAAGCAGCTCAACAGGCCCTCCAGGTAATCCATAACTTTGTGTGTGTGTGTGTGTGTGTGTGTGTGTGTGTGTGTGTGTAGTGTGTGTTTCATACTTGGCTGCATTAAAAACTTTGCTGACATAAAGGTGATTTTCTCCTTTCAGGAAGCGGGCATATCTCAGGAGTCAGAGGGCTATGTGTGCTCTGTGGTTCGATTGATGGCTGTTAAGGACCTGGGCGAACTCTACACCAAATGTAAGCACACACACACACACACACACACACACACAAACTCTCACACACTGACACACTCTCGCACACACAAACACTCATTCCAAAGAAGCTACTGCATCTTGAGCACCCATCATCATAAAAATCGCTGCTTTGCCTGCGGGCTAATTGGACCAGTGTTAACACACACACACACACACACACACACACACACACACACACACACACACACACACACACACACACACACACACACAAGCTCACACACTCATACATTTGCCCACTTACTCCTCTGTGCTCATCAGGCCTTTTAAGAGATTAGTCTGTGTGAATATGTAAAGAGAGCGAACGAGAGACGCCTCAACTGGCAGAGGGATGGGATAGAGGAGGCTGTTACATAATGGATGACTCTTCCTGTTTTCTGTCTTTCATCTCGTTTTAGTCTCAAACATCCACCACTCCTTTTCACATACATTGCTCCGTCTCTTCTTTATGTATTTCAGAGTCCCCGATGGACTTCCCCCCTCCCCCCAAATGAAGATTTTTTTTTTTCTCTCAGCGTTTTATGTATTTCTCAGAACTCCCTTAAAAAGCTTCCCTCAAAAAGTTTGACATGTAAAAATTGCAGAACCTTTGCTGCTTTGAGAGTCTTAGAATTTTTCTATCTTGCGTGATTGGAAATTGAACACTTTTAGCTGTTGAACTACACAAATGAAACAATTTAAAGATCACAGAAGTTTTTTTTATTTATTATTTTTTACTTTATTTGACTGTTTTATTATCAATTTTACAGATTATATAGATTAGATTTCTTACACTGCCCTTCCATACCAAGTCTGTAAACTTGTTTAGCAGAATAATTGACTTTCTGCCTTAACTCCCTTTGTTCTAGTTTGACTTTTCAGTAGCCAACATATAAACATGAGCATACACAATATACTTTGTCAGTCTTACAGGTTAGATTTTTGTCACTAAGTCACCAACATGATAATCCACGTTTCATTGCATCATAAACCACATCGATCAGTCCACATAAAGACAAGTTGTTGCCGTCTTTTCTCTCTCTTTCCCTCTCATCATCTCTGCCTCTTATCTTCCAGTGTCTGATCCCTCCTTCCCCTCGATGGACCTCAGTCTTTTCCGCGGCAGCCTCATCCTGGGCTTCAAAAAGTGAGCAGATTAACTCTTCTTCTGTATACGTCTTTACATGTTCTCAGTTCTTTCATATTCCATATTTCTCCATATTTCCCCTCATAACTTCTGGCTGGCGTTTAAGGGAGGCCTGTGGCATAATGGAGGTCACTGCAGCATATGCTATGACTATGACATGTGCAGCCTATCACACCATCTACGGCGTCTGTGTGTGTGTGTGCGTGCGTGCGTGTGTGTGTGGGCAGCTGCAGGGAAAAACACTCTCTCACACACAAACACGGATGCCTCATGCATATGGAGGCCGTCATCCCTCAGCTCTTACCCCAAAGCACCGTGGGAGATATGTAAATCAGCAGATGCCCACCACTGCCCCTTGTACCCAGACCTCCATACCGATCTTTCTCTCCCTCTCTCTCTCACACACACACACACACACAGAGTTAGCCCTAGGACCAGGGACTGACCCGTGGGCTTTTGTTGAAGGGGTATTTATGAATATTTACAGTTTAACACTACATACCCACACAAAAACACTCTGGCCCCTCAGCAGGGTTGGAGGTGGGTCAAAGAGAAAAGCTGTGACTTGTCTGCAGAGACCAAAGTTATTTCTTCCACTAAAAAGCCAAAATACACTCAGTCAAGCTTAACTTTGAACTTTTTTCAGTCAATACATTCTTACTTGTAGCTGATGTTTTCATTAAATCAGTGGATGTTGATAATTTATTAAACATAACTGATAGAAAATAAAAAATAATGCAGAAATGCAACTTAGCCTCTTGGTCTAATCTTTATTTAAATTTCATGAGATTAGTGTCATTCAACTTTCTGTTCCTGGTGGCATAATGTTATAGTTTTTACCAGCTTTTTACGAGTGTTTGACCAAAATAGGGGTAGTAATACTAGACGGTTTTGTTTGCAAAGAGTCTAAGCTCCCTTCAAAACCAAAAATAAAAGTACCTATTTTTTGTGCAGAAATTGGCATGTTGCATGTGTGTGTGTTTGTGTGTATATGCATGTACGCGTCTTTCAGATACTTTGAATCTGTGTATCCACTAATTGTTGTCCGTCTTTTTTTTTGCCTGAATACACTTCCTCTTCTCCATTTGCTTTGCTCTCATTGCATTAACACACACGCACACACCTACACACTCCTCTGACTGTTAGGTTGCCTGACAGGGTCATAATTGGGCTTGTCACTTGCGGAGTTTTTGTGCATGTGCGCCTGTGTGTGTGTGTGTGAGTGTGTGTAAGCGCCGTGTCATTGCAATGCGGGACCTGCCCCTGTCAAAGACAAGGTCAGGGGATAATTTAATCATTAAAGACCTCTTCTTCTCCTCTCATCTCCCCCCTCTCCTCCTCTCCACCATCTAGCTGACAACGCCAGAAATGTCACACGTTGTCATCATTTAGCCTGTGTGTGTGTGTCTGCGTGTGTGTCTGCGTGTGTGTCTGCGTGTGTGTGAGCATGTCTTTTGTGGTTTCCCAGGCTTTTGTACTGCCGTCTCTCCTTTCTTGTACTGTGGGATTGAGAGTGTCAAACTGTAAAATCTGTCGCTCTTTCTTGCCGTGTTGTATTGTACTACACTGTCAATTCAGTGGCTGTGGCGACATGACACTGTCAGGATTATGCTCACTTGAATCAAGTCTCATTTGCTGTCGGAGAATGAATTAATCTGTACTCATTTATTTAATTTTTTTCATATTTGAAAACTTCTTATACAGTGTATAGTATGTATTTGGTTATTACAAGTTTGGGGTAAAATGAATAGAATTTTAAAGAAATAGATAAAATAGATTTTTTTTTGCTAATATTGCGAATATATTTGGATTTTAAAAAATATTCACAAGAACATAAGTTCAACAACAGATTCAGTGCCTTTTCTCATCAACAGTACACACACTTGACAAAGATAGTTTGAAGTGTTGCAGTGTTGTGATTTGACCATTTTCAACCTTAAAGATGATCATTTGTGGGGAAAAATGGCAATGAAAGGAGTAAAAAAAATGAGAACCAAGCAGATTAAATTGTAGATGTTTAGTTTTCTGAAGAATTGTCCTGAGGAGGTCAATGCATAGAGGAAAATAAATCCATGCTGGAGGTGTGTGTGTGTTGAAGAGATCCACATTAACCCTGACATGTTGGAGTCTTGTTGACCCACCGGTGGTGAATGTCAGATGAGTGCTCATGTCTTGTCCTCTACTGCCCCCTGCAGGTCTACTGACGTGGAGAGCATGGTGAAGGTAAGAGCTCAGAGTGTCTGTCTGTATATATCTATGTGCATATACCAGAAAACAGAGTTTGTCATTTTTTAAATAATAAGTTCAGGCACTCATTAAAGCTAAAACTCAACTCTGATGCTTTTGTTTTAGCAATTAAGGCGTCGGCTGAATCTTCAGCTGTCTGCATGAGGGTTTCTTCCTTTCTACATAATAGCTATGATATCCAATTTACTCACCATCTGCTGCATAGAGAGATACATTTAGGAAGGATATACAGTATGACAGATGCCATCTGCTGCCTTTTATGCAAATCTCTTTATTGCACGCTGAGCATGTAAATAAAGAAATGTTTAAGATGGATGCTCATCTGAATTGAAAAATACTGAATTCATCCATCAGGGAGCAAGATGAGCAAGATTTTAAGCAAGATGGTCTACACATTTAAAAACACTGCAAATATTTTACACTTAGGAAAATTTTAATTGCCGCAAAATTTGTAGTTTACAGATTGAAAGAATGTTACTTTGCAAATGTTAATATAAGAAATAAATCTTATATTTAAGCCTGAGAGGAAATTTAACTCCCAATCTACATGTGGTGATTTCATTTTTACTCATACCTGCTGTGTCTGATCTTTTGTCCGTTTTTAAAGTAAAACCCTCGTTCCACTTTGTGTATGTAGGTACCGAATTTTACTTTTCTTTTTTCTTTCTTCTTTTCCTTAGATTACTGAGCTCTTGTACAAAGACGAGCGCTTCTCCAAAATAAAGTCCAATCCTGTTGGTAAGGACACATTTATACACACTGTTCTCACTGACAAGTCAGGACATTTGTATCTGACAGTGTACTTGTATGCAAGATGTGTTTGTGTGTAGGTGAGAGAGCGAGAGATGGGAGGAGGCCATTGTGTGTCTGTGTGTCTGTGTGTGTGTGTGTGTGTGTGTGTGTGTGTGTGTGTGTGTGTGTGTGTGTGTGTGTGTGTGTGTGT
>JBAJHX010000033.1:17346413-17360393 GCA_037176925.1 Amniataba percoides | reverse complement strand
TGTGTGTGTGTGTGTGTGTGTGTGTGTGTGTGTGTGTGTGTGTGTGTGTGTGTGTCTGTGTGTGTGTGTCTGTGTGTCTGTGTGTCTGTGTGTGTGTCTCTGTGTGTCTCTGTGTGTGTGTCTGTGTGTGTGTCTGTGTGTGTGTGTGCGCGTGTGTGTGTGCGCGTGTGTGTGTGTGTCCCAAAGCTGAAAGCAAAGGTATTTCAGGAGATCGTATTCAGTATGTCATATTTTGTCCTGCTGTGTGAGTGTAAGACCTTGAGAGATATTTGGTTATGGTCCACAGGGACTGTGGCGAGATACCCTTTATTAATATTGGAGGGGAAATCAACTAGAAATCATGCAAATGGATAAAGATGCATTACTTGAGATTCTTGCTCACTTCTCTTCCTCTTTTTTATACATGAAGTGAAAAAATTCATGGTTTCCAGGTCAGGTTTCTCATCACACGTACATTTATGACTCTGAGTTACATGAAATAAAAACTTTCAAGAGGAATTAATCTGAATTTTTGTCACCAAAATATTGCAAAAATGAACTCTCTCTCCACTAAATACAATAATCTGTTACTGTGAAAAACTGAGGTGATGTTTTTCTGCAGGTTGGAGTTATGTGTTACTGGTTCTTGATTGTTTAAATTGCAGGGAAATCAAAATTTGCACACCATTTTTTTGCACACCCCCTTTTTTTTCCCCTTTCTTTTTGTGACTACTTTAAATAAATTTTAAATCATTTGGGGTATTTTGCTCCAGTGCAGACTTCTCCATTTGAGTCTCTTGCACTCAACTACATTTTAAATTATTATATCAAAGTAATTCAAATCTTCAAGGGAAAAAAAAAACAAATCAACAAGGGAGCTGGTGATGAATTTAGTCCATCACATCTCCCGGATGCATTCGTCCAGTTGTCAGACCCCGGTGATGGCAGAGGCGTTCTTTCTCCACAATCTCTGACTTATTCATCCAGCCGCACATTTATGTCAGGAAATGCTTGCCCACATCCCACCACAGAGTCTGGTGGTCTGAAATTGGCCTCCTGGTACTTCACTTATTTAACACAGTTCCTACATTACAGCTCAATGACTTTGCATTGAGCCTGGGGACATGAATATGCAGAAGTTAGATGGGTGAGCGACTGGTGGAAGGAGGACGAAGACGAGGTGGAGAAAGACAAAGTGCTGAAGATACAAATACTGAGATGAAAACGCCGCTCTCATCTAACAGTGATTATTTCGCTCTCACTTGCGGAGTGATTACCCGTCTCAGCCATTCAGTTGCATGTGTGATTAGAGCGCACACTAATGAGCACAGACACAGCGCTCGCAAACTACACTTCATCACTTTTTAAACAGGAATCAAAGGAATCCATCTTGTTCATATTAATATGTTCCCGTCACACAATCCTAACTGTTCTCCATTTCATCCTGACGCATGTTTGTTGTTGGACACGTTAAAAGGATATCCAAATCTTAAATTTCATCATTCTGTGGCAAAATAGCAGTCAGTACTCATCAGAGTGCCTTTTTGCAGACAAAGGCCTCGTAATACGATCAAATCTGAGTAGCTGACACATTGAAGATGCAACCAAAGGAAAATAAATCTCAGACATTTCAAAATATTATTGTAATATACAGTAAAAACAGCGTGTTTCTTAAATATGATAATTCTTTAAAACAGTGCGAGATGTAGGTAGAGACGAGTGTAGAAATCGGGCACATATGGATCTAGAAATTCCTGGTCCTTTTTTTATCTTTTATTTACCAAGTAGGTCAGTTTCAGCAGCTCCTCTGGATCACATTAACAGTGAAGGAAACGGAAAGACACCGACAGAAGTAAAACAAAAACAGTGCAGATCCACTCAGACACCGAGGCGACATGTGTCTGCTCTTCATTCCTCCCTGACATATCCTGAGTGATTATCCCTCTCAATCTTTAAACAGGGATGTCTGACGAGCATGCATGTTAATGAACAGATATATTACTTACTACTCTCATCTTCATCACTATTTAAACACAAACTATGGATTACATGATTCCAAAGCTATAATATGCTTCCTGCTTGATATGCATCTTTTTTCTTTCCAGCTCCGTCCTCTCTATAAGACAGAAGGACTTCTTTTATCAGGTTTAATTTCACAAGACCAAGAAGAGGGATAGATACTGATAGAAAAGAAATCTAAATGAAGACAAAAAATAACTAAGGTAATAATAGTGAGCCTAAAGATGGTTGGAGTTTGTCATCCAATCGTCTTACTTGAACTGAAGACGATGTTAAAACCATGGACTCCACGCTGCTATGATGCCTGTTAAACCCTGAAAACTGAGTTGCTCATGCAGGATAAATAGTTGTGTTAGAAAATAAAACTTCAAGGACATCTCACTGCAAAGACTGTTCTAAAAACACGTTCCTCCATTTGTCTCGTGTTAAAGTTTATGAATTTGAGGCCCTGCTGATGTGACCCGGGGCTAAACCGGTGTGCCCTTTTTTTTGTCTCTCTCATCACGGCCTTGTTTTCGTCTCCCTGACTCGTCTTCCAGGGTCACTGGAGGGTAGCGGCCCGACTCCTCCATCCCATCATCATGAGCGAAGCAGGGCCAAAACTCTGAAAAGCTTTTAAGTAGGCGAGCAGACAATAATGATGACAAGGCTATCGGGAGAGAAGGAGGTGAGGTCGGTGGGGAGCAGGAGGAGAGCGAGAGGGATGAAGTCAGTCATTAAGAAGTGAAACGGTGACGGAAGGAAGCAGCGAGGCGGGCGCTTCACGGACTCGTCTACAACTGCTTACGTGCGTGTCGGGAGGGCCGATTTGAGTAAAAAGGGAGGGGGGAGCATTCCCAGGGTGTCCAGAGCTTTTAGGCAGCATGTGTGAGAGACGGAGACGGTGGGCCCGGGCCGGCTGTGGTGTCACCTTTGGGAGTGGTCGGTGTAGAGATGGGGAGGCGGGGGCGGAGGGAGGGGGGAAAAAAAAGAGGAGAGAGTGAGTGAGAGCACGGAGCAAAGTTGAGTGAAGTGGCACAGTGTCGGTCTAATTGCCTGATTGTACGAAAGCCATTCTGCCGCTTAGTGACTCTGAATGAAGGCAGCCTGCTCCGTGTGTGTGTGTGTGTCGCCCTGTTAAAAGCCTCACAGGCCACTCGCTTTTAATTCTGTACGAGGTGGAGAAGGAGTGAAACACGTAAGTTTACGACTGGCTAGTAATCGGACCTCATTGCTGCTCAGCCAGGAGAACACACTCTCTCATTCGCTCAGAGCACAGCAGTGACATTAATGCATCTCCTGCACACACACACACACTTACACTTGAGATACACACGCAAACACGCTGTATATTGTATGTATGGTTGCATGTTTTCATCATAAGCGGTCGTGCGCAGGTTAAACGTTCAGCAAGTCTCTCCGTTATCGAATTTTCTCCATAAAGCGCACATATTTCTAAATCCTCGTCTCATATTTGAACATATATCGCATTATTAAGGTCTGGTGCACTGAAATTGCTCGTTTTTTATCAGCATCACTGCCAATGTGCTCTAATTTTTACCTTAAAGGAAAAGCAGGCATTGCAGTTGCAAAGAGATTATTCAGCATCTCAAACTGTGTAACTTTGACTACTGAAAGTCTCTTCATACTGATGGCAGAGGTGTGGTAACATTTGCATGCCAGTCAGTGACACAAGTATTGTAACATGAACATTTAAGGTTACAGAAGAAGCACCACTCTAACAGAATTTGTCCACCAGAGAACAATTGTAAGTTTATTATAGTTTATTTTAGCTAGTAATGCCCCCCCACGGCCCCCAAAATCCAGTATTTGTCAAGATAAAAGTCAGTCCTCCAGTCAGTTATCCCTCTCTTTCTTGCTGACTATCATATCTTTTCCTTCTTCTCTCCCTGCAATTGATGAAAGTCTTGAAGCCGTGAAAGGAGCAGCTTTGACTCAGGCTGTATTTCTGTTTACACTGAGTGCTATTTATGGTCTTCGATAAGACTAAGTGATGATAATTATGCTTTCTAGTGTGAACGGTGCTGTACATTTAAATTCATAAAGAAAAGAGGAGTCATTAAATCCATAATTAACCTTTAACTTGAGCGTGCGGGTGCTGATATGAATGCGTGGGTGTGTCGGAGAACGCGTGTGTTTATTTTACTGTAAGTATGTGAAGAGCACAGGCTGGAGAGCCGTCTTGACTTCGGATAAAAGGAAAAAAATAAGTTGATGCCCACCTTATGTTATCTCTCATGCTTTCCTCTTGTCTCTTTCCTGCAGCGCTGTAACGCCGTGGCTGAACAGAAGACGATCTTGTTGTCCTACGTGGCTCAGAAGGCTCGAAATCCCGGAGAGGTAAAATCGTCATCTGTAGGATCTGCAACGAATAATTAAATAACATGAGAATCATTTGTGTCACATTTTTCACAGTTTCTGTCTACAATGATGCCGCTGTGCTATGACTGTAATTTCTTTTAGTCTGGTGTGATGCATCTTCATCAAAAGATGGTCAGAACTACCACATTAATACTCACGTATTAATGAACTAGAATTTTTATCTTAATCTTGTTTTTTCATCCAAAAACATTTCTTTCCCATCTGATGTCAGATTTTTTTTGTTTTATAAACCAGACCATTAACTGTTTGAAAATTGTTAATTGTATTACATTATAAATTAATGTAATTATATTAGAGTACTGACTTCTTTTTGAAATTTCAGTGAATAATTACACGAGTGAATCCCCGGACATAAACATCGCACATTTCGTTGCAAAAATTAATTTCAGTTTTGGTTCAGCTGTGGAGCCACTTGAATTTCAGTGCATAGCAACAAACCTTAATGTATATCTGCACATTCAAAATTAAGTAAAAAACAGAGATGATGTTGTCTTATATGAATGAATGGTTTGTGTGTGCAGGTGGGAAAGATCAAATCCCTGCTGAGCCTGATTCCAGACGTCGCCGATAAGGACGTCCTGAACACGTACCTGATGAAATGTCATGGTAAGACACATTCACACAAGGCCGGGCCCTGGATGGGTGTTGTGCAGCAGGCGGCTCGCTGGCCTGTGCTTAAGTCAACATTAGCCGACACATTAACAATGCATCAGATCAAAGTGTGTGTGTGTGTGTGTCTGAGAAGACATTCAGGGGTTATAAGAACGCATGTCCTCTAATGAGTTAGCTGTCCTGGCTAGCCTAGCGTACTAAATGCAACACGGTCCACCACTCAACTCTTCTGTTTTTTTTTTTTTTCTTCCCACGTTTTTGTCTCCATCACGTCTTGAACTTTCCACCTTTTTTTCCCTGTCTCCTTTCTTGTCCTCTATTTCTTTCTCCTGCCCTCCTTTCTTTTACCCTCATGTTCTCATCTCCTCCCCTTCACCTCCTCGCCCTCCCATCTCCCCTCTTTCGTACCTTGTCACACCAGAGATGAGCAGACATGACTATTTAATTAGCATTAGATAGCCGGCCGGTCAAGGCAGCCATAGGGGACACAATTAGTGATGCTCCGCTCGCCTCTGTTCTCTGCCCCGTCTTCTTTCTCGCCTTTGAGGGCTTTTCTTTTCTCTTGTCTCTTTAATTTGTGTTTTTTTTTTAAATAGTGACCTTGCTTCCCTTACTTTTTGTCTCTTTTGATACACACAACCGCACACTTTGGTTTTCACAGTTACAGATGAATACACCTGCATTAACATTTTGGTCGTCATTTCAGATCAGTCTGAATGAAGCTGAGTGTGTATGAGTGTGAAGTTCTTCCAAAGCTGTGAAACTGCCAGCGTACCTTTTCTCTCCTCTGTTTCATCGTTGCTCCACATTCAGAGGAAAACAAAATAGCCTTCACATGATCTGCTTTTCTTCCTGCTGCTTGTTTATCACAAGCAACCAGCAGCATTTTTAAAGTAATGTGTAAGGCACATATTTGACAGAGATTTGACTGTCTGCATGTGCATCTAGGAAATCAGCTCTGATGGCACAAGTTGACTAACAATAGACCAAAATGGAAAATAACATGAATATACCTTCAATAGCATACGTTTTTTGTTTCTCCAGAAGATACATTCAAATAAGAATTTGACTTTTTTTTTATTTATTTATTTATTTTTTTTCTTTTCACTCATATTGTGACACTTTCTTTCTCTCTCCCTCTCGCCTGACAGTTCAGGATAAGGACTTATCGTCAGCCAAGGCGCTGTACGAGCAGATGCAGAAGGAAGGGATGGACCTAGACGAGTTGTCACTCAAACGGCTGGCCGTGCTTTACCGCGAGGCAGGAGAGACCGCGCCCTTCCCTGAGCCCCCTGTGAGTTTCACACACACACACACATAATATCTCCTAACCCTACACTACAAAAACACACAAAAAATAACACATCGCAGCTCCTAAAAAGCGTTGACAGTTGTCCAGTTGGCATCTTAATGTATGCCATCGTGTGTGTGTGTGTGTGTGTGTGTGTGTGTGTGTGTGTGTGCCATCGTAATGGGACAGAGTAATCTGCCTGCTCCGGGTAGTTATATATACACAGGCTCGCAGCTAGCCTCCTCTGTGTGTGTGTGTGTGTTTGTGTGTGCCCCACGGTCACAAAGTACATGTATTGTGTAAGCGAGATGGTGTCACTGCAATAGCCGCTCTCTTTTTCCAGCTCCTAGTGTTTTTGAGCATTTCTGCACATTGCACATTTTGTAAGTTGATGTATCCCTATTTTTGGCAGAGGACCTACACACACATAAATACACACACACACACACACAGTCCTCTCAACCCTAGCACTTTAATGTGCTGTCCCCTCGAGGCAGGTGTAGGACGAAGCCCACCTCTTACCTTCCCATCACTCACCTGCAGTGCAAAGATAGAAGGAGAAAAGGGGATGAAGGTAGAGGAGCTGCTGCATTATTCACTGAATGTCAGGATAGTTAAGAGATGGCTGAGTTTTATGAGCACCGCAGAGCCGGAGGAGTTGCAAGGAGAGGCAAAGGTGAGTGGTCGTGGTGTGCAGAAGTTTCAACGAACAGCAGAAACCCTCCTCTCCATCTGTGCGGAGGTTGCTTCTCCACTGATGGCAAACCTTTTCTTACAGATTTGTTCTTAAGCGGCATGTACGAGATTTAAGAGAACTCGCAGGTAGCTTTATATGGAAATTTGAGGTTGATGTTAATATTCGACTCTTTGTGACGAAGCTTCATTCGTCTAGTTGAAACAAATTATTTCCTACATTGTCCACATTACCCTGGAACTACTTTCTACTGAGAAAATTGTCCCTTCTGTGGATTATCCAGAGTTCACAGTGAGATGGGTGAATTATCCAGAGTATCAGGGACACTGCACCGGGAGTGTTAGTTGAATTTTACTAATTTAATTAAAAAAAGTCTCAGATGGATGCTCACACAAATAAAACCACATCTAGTGAGAAAATGGGTTTTTGTGATTAGAGTGTTTCAAACCCTACCAGGTCTCTCTCTCCCTCTGCAGCTATTTATCAGCATTAATTACTACATTAATAAGAAAACGTACAATGTAAGAAGCCGGCGTAATCTGCAGAAAAGCTCTCACCTTCTCCCCTCCAAAAAAAAAAAAACACCCACCACAACACTTTGTCTGGATCAAAACACTGATTAATTAGCCAGGAACAGAGGCAGGGAGCGCAAGTGTGTGTTTGGGGAGTGTGCTACAAATCCCTTATTTGTGTATTAATGGGGATTTAAAGATGAAACGAGACAACCTGGTTGGAGAGTAGAGACTTTTTAGACAGACCCAGGTGGGCTCCACAGCTGCTTACTTTTGGAAAGCAAGCAAGATAGAAACACACACACACACACACACACCTCACATCATCACTACATGGCAGCTTTGTTTTGTGTATGCTTGATGCTAAGTCGTCCTTTCTTGTCTTTTCAGGAGTCCTTTAGGTTTTATGCAAAGAAGCTGAGAGAGAAAGCTGACAAAGCCCAGACGACAGCTGAGGAATAGAGATTCATCCTGCACCCATATTACCTCCATCCAGATCCCACAGTTTTCTCCCTTTCTTTTTTTACAAGTTGTTCTTTGACATAATTTGATTGTGTTGGGTGTTATGCTCTGTCCACTGCGCTATTGATAATGTTGATGATGAAGATGATGTTGAGAATGTACAGAAGTATTTATGCTAATAAATGATGTTAGGGATCCACCTTCTGTGCCTGGGTCTTTGTGTGGTTTCAGATGTGTCCATTTAGTGGTACAGTTCACTTTTTTCAGGGTAGCAGTTAAAGAACAAATGAAGCTAGTTACATTAAAAATGACTGTTTTCGATGGAGGTGTCACAGCGAGTCTACAATACATTACAGTTACCAATTAAATCTATGCCAACACACTCAAACTGTGTATATATATGTTTATATCGTCTATATGTTTATACAGTTAGGATATGAAAAATCAAATTACTTCATCAAACTGCATCTCTAAAATGTCAGCACTAAACTTGAAACGGAAAAGTATTATTCTTTTTTCTGACGTTACCAGAACTGTTTCATTATTGATATTGTACGTTTTATTTGTAGAGCTCTTTTCAAAACCATGAGATCTTTCACATGACTTTTAACTTTCACAATTGGTTCTAATTTTTCCAGTTGTGTGCAGCTAAGTGGTGGAAAGTGCTGTACTATTTCAGTGCTTCACTTGAGTATTTCCATTTTATGCTACTTTCTACTTCTATTTCATTAAATCCCAAAGGGAAATTGTACATTTCTTACTCTGCTACATTTGTCTGACAGCTGTAGTTGCTTTACAAATTAAAACTTTACACAGAAAACCCAGAAACACACAAAATGTGCATTGTTACAGATCAAACTACCCCAAAGTGCATTTGAATTAGCATTTTTGTGCGGTATCGATTTGGGATACAGCTCACACAGCATGTCTACTGTGATAAAGGTTGATATCAGATGGGAATGCCTTCTCAGTTCTCAAGAAATAAGGTAGTATTCACTCTTACTCTACAAAAAATAACATAGTCACCCTTCATTTTTGGTTTAAACCAGCTCCGCTAAAGTATTTGCATGTGTCAAAGTGTTTGCATACACAATAGTTTGCAGCATTGATTTTAGCTTTGATGTTCAAGCACCCTCTTGTATCTTGTCCCCTGACCTCCATCTGCAGCCCTCCTCTGCTTCGCTTTGAACTCTTTTTGGTCGTCAGTACTGGCCTCAGATATTTCTCTTTCATGTAGCACGAGCTGGTCTTGACCCTGACTGCAGCAGGCCTTAGATAACACACACTGGATGTGTGCTCATTGACATCAGAGGGTCAGCTCAGGCAGTGGAGCTTATTTTGAATACAAATTAAGATGATGGAGAAATCACATGGTTGCCTGGATACTTTGTTATGAACCTTGTTTTTTTCAAGTTTGTATAAAACCCAATTTTTTGCCTCTAGCAGTTTTTAATAAAAACGAACATAGTTGACACTGATGGGTAAAATGAATTATTATGGACTGACCTCAGAAGTACAGGGAACAGTTTTTTCATGCTCTTTGAGAACAAGTGATTTTTTTTTGTATAATTAGAGTTTCCTCAATAGAAACTTTTTTAGCTTGTCATTTTGGTGTAATGTGCACTTCGTTTTTATGATTTCACATTCTTAAAATAACATTATTTAAGGGTTTTGTGTGGTGCTAAACCACAACCACAGTATGAAGAATAATACCTGAAAAAAAATCACATTATCAATAACATTCATTGTTATGAAATGGCACAGCTACAAGTGACGACACCACGTAACTGAATGACGAAAGGATTGGCCAAAGGATTGAGTGTGACGACAAAAATAAACAGTCTCAAGTGGAGCAATTTGATTTAATACTTTACTAATTTGGACTCAAACCATGTCGGTAAAGTATTTATCAGGCTTTTGCACCAGTGCAAAAACACATCTTACATAATCTTCAATCTATGAGGACACAAGTACGAGTGTGACTTACTAAATCTCTACTAGGCTTTTTTTTCTAGTGCTCCGTATACTGGCACACACATTGTTAAGCTTAATAACCTTACATATACAAAAAAGATAAAGCTGCAGAAAAAAAGAAGATTGAAAATGGAACAAGCAAAAGCTGCAGATGGATATCTGCCAAAGTGGCGCTCTAATCATTTGCCAAGACGAAGAAGAGAGGGAGAGAGAAAAAAAAATGCCATTAACTTTGATGATTTTACAGTGCTCTGCTGCCATCCAGCAGCAGATAGCATTACTGCAACAAGTGCATCTATAATAACAAAATGGGTACAACTTTTTCTTCTTACCTACATTCTAATAATTTATATATTTAAAGTTAACACTGTGTATTTGTTGAGATTGTTCTGAGTGGCCAAAGATGGTTTCAAGAAGGGTGACTTTTTACAGTCTGCTAGGGTGGTTCCCATTTCACAGGTTTCCACCTTAAAAGACTGCAGGAGTTAGTGGCGTAGAAAAGATTGTAAAATTGCAAATTCAAAAGATATCATTTACTTTCCTTCCCTAAATTAAGAAATTTTCGACCGTGGAACATCTTAATAAGAACAGTTAAATGATGGAAAGCACGGGTCAGTGTCGAACCAGCCGAACTAGAACCTAAATCCTTTCCTTCTACTGCTGCAAAAAAAAAATCCAAATGTAAAAATTCACCCCTCATGTTTAATCTGATCAGTGAAACTGGTCCAGATGTGTTCACCAGTCTTGGCTGGACTTCTGCTTGATGAATCTAAGCGACAAGTAATAGAGTGCCATGAAGCACAGACAGACCGCCACCAGGACCAGATAGCACGAATAGAGAGGGTACTGGTTCATGTTCATGGCCTCCACCACCTAAAAGACAGACACACAGGTTTACAGGCTGAGAGGTGTTGACTTGTTCGTGTCCTGCAGCCTCACAGTGTTCATGACAAAAAAGACTAATGTGCGACTCTCATTGACGTCCGTGTAACTCACATGTATGCCATCGACATTGATGGTGAAGTTTGAGATGGTGACGGGGTACTTGTTGCCTCTGAACTGCACCTGCAGCATGCCCTCAAAACCCCAGCGCATGAAGGAGGCGTGAGAGAGCCACGAGGCCACTAGGGAGTCAAAAACATGCACACATATTAACATCACATGATGACCGAGCCGTCCTGTATCCTCACACATATTCCTCGTGCTCCAACATGTTTCAACCACAGACAGTTAATCCAGCTCCTCACCGAGCCACATGTTCTCCAGGCTGATGACAAAACCTCCAGTCAAATAGAAGACGGTGAACAAGGCGTTGCCCATGAAGGCTGAGGTCTGCAGGGTGGGCAGTGAAGCAGCTACGAACAGCGCCATGCTTCGGCTGCAGTAAACCATCAGCCACACCAGCAGGAAGTTGAGCAGGAAACGCTCCGGAGCCTCGTTAAGCCCCGCCAGCCAATAGATGGGCAGGCCGTACACCAAGGTGAACACACAGTGCTCTGGTAACTCTCCCAGGACCTGAGTAAGGAGAAAGAACATGTTTAAGTAGACAGAACAGAAAGAAAAGCAGAAAAAGACCCATGCATTCACACTCAGGGTTGTTTCTGGTTGATGTATTCTCATTCAGACACATATAGTACATCATATTTCCTTGTGCTTTTTCAAAACCAGTTGATAGTACAGTGTTATACAGGATATGCTGAAATGAGACTCCAGCATGGAGTGAGACTGACCCCTGCTGGAGATGCAGAAGCTTTACCTTGGCGAAGAAGTAGGAGGTGACAGAGTACATGCCGTCCTCCAGCTCGTGGTACAGCATGGCTCTCTCTGTGTGACCTGCGGAGAAGTTAGTCTGATGAAGTGCAGCATTATCACCTCTGGCTTTGTCTTGTTTTTCTCAAATGATGTGATGCCAACTTCTGCAAATGCATTAACTATCTCTGGTTCTGTTCGAACAAAGACTATATAGAATTTTTTTTTTTCTTTGCTTTGCTTATTTTCTTATCCTTTTTCTAACAATATCTTGTGATACTTGTAATAATGCTTGGACAAATAAGATGTTGAAATGCCTCACAACCACATTAATAAAAAATACTGAAACGAAGAACTACTACATAGAAAACAGAGTTTGCAGGGATGTATACAAGTGATGGCATCTGAGTATTAGTTTAACCAAAGAAACAGATATGAATATCAAAATGTGACCCCATCCCTGGCTTTCTGGCTCAAATGTTCGACTTCTGACAGAAAAAAGCCTCTGAGGTCAGAATCTGAATGTGACCGAATGCAGACTGACTCTGACTCTCATCCTTTTAACCAGCTCTAATGACTCACATTTAGCTATGACGTCCAGCACCACAGCGAATGGCGTGAGAGCTCCGATCATGTAGAGGAGGGCCACTGTGTCCTGGATGGACAGACGCTCTTCCCCCGCCCCGTAGTAAAGACAACCGACCAGCAGTGACATGAGGAGGGCCTCGAAGCCGTGAACCAATAAGGTGACCAGGTCTCTGAAGTCATTATACATGTGACGCCTGAGGGAGGAGAAAGGCAGCGAGGTCAGAGTTCATATGTGTCCCTCTTCGGTGCTGTAATACAGTGATTCCCAATCAGGACTGCATGTACCTCACTGATGTACACTGAGCAGAGAAATCATAACAAGAAGCTAAAAGTAACAGACAAATGTATTGAAAAGCATACATTTTTCTTACCTGATGAGGATTGTAAATTGGTTGAGTTTCCCAGGCAGTCTGTTTTTCTGTTTGGAAATAGTGATTACTTCCTCTCCCTTTACCTTACTCTGCTGCTGAGAGCTGAAGGTAGGAAAAAAAAGCGTTAGCGCACATTGTTGATGTTGAATTGTGAATATCTAGAAATTAAGCATCTGAAGTTCAAAACTTCAGAGTTGTGTGTCCACAACTAAAACTAAACACAAAGTATTTTACCTCTGAATCAGATCGCTTTCACAACAGTCGAATTATTGGCCAGAAAGTTGAATTTTCATGTGTCAAAGGGAGAATGTATTTCTCTAAACTCATATAATCATGCAGTCAGAGCTTTGGCTCTCTCTGGATGGCAAAGCAACTGAAAAAAACTCCCCGAGGCTTCCTGGGTTTTACCATATTTTTGTCTAAAAACATGTGCACTGCACAGATTTCTCAGAGGATGATGATGACAAAAGAGACTCCAACTCATAGGAAGCTATGCCTTTGTTAGGGGAAGGTAATGAGAGCAAAGTTAATGGAAAGCTACCTCTCAGTTTGCGGAGGTACCGTGTCTGTCCCAGCTGGCTTCCACATGTGATCGTCTGTGTCTCTGACCTTTCCCATGAACTGCTCTGCCAGAACGGCGGCCCGTTCCAAACACTCGGCCTCTTGCTCTGGACTGCGGCGGTCTATACTGATCAGATCAACTGAATACACACAGACACACACAAACAACGACACATACGCACCAACAAAATGAGTGTTGAACAACTCTCAGACTTTGTTGTGTGCTGGAAGGAAGCACCACTTAATGCTATTTTAACAGCTTTCTACAGACACACTAACCATAGAAGTCAGAGGGGTTACAGTATCTCGGGCAGGGGTATCCCAGGGCAGTAAAGTAGTTCACCATGTCCCGAGCTGCACCACAGTAAACGGCTGAACCCGAAGACAGCAGGACGACGAGGTCGAAGAGCTGGAAGATGTCTGACCGAGGCTGGTGGACAGACAGCAGGACCAGGCGGTTTCCCCGGGCCAGGCGGGACAGTGTGATCACCAGGTTGTGGGCTGTGAAGCTGTCCAAACCCGATGTGGGCTCGTCCAGGATCAAAATACCTGAAATATTAAACAACAAAACAATTCAATAAACCATTAAAATGACACAACTGTGTCTGAGCCTGAATCGTCTCCCTCCCCATTTCTGGTTAGACACTGCTGGTTGGGCGGATGTGGTGATGCAGATTGGATCCAGAAAAGCTGTTGAGATTTCATCTTATCAGGACCGGTTATTTGAACAAAGAACTGTAACAATAATAATGTAATACTTCAAAATGGAGAGGGTTCCTTCTTATT
>JBAJHX010000033.1:17329113-17339818 GCA_037176925.1 Amniataba percoides | reverse complement strand
CGCCACGTGTTAATTGAGGCAGGAGGCAGGTTCAGCAGGTTCAAGCTACAAATGTGTGTGTGTGTGTGTGTGTGTGTTAGTGTGTACGTGTGTGTGTGTGTGTATGTGCTTGGGGCAAAGGTATGTTACAGTTTGAAACTGCATATATGGATGTACAGATACACAGTTAACTGCTGTGTATGTGTCATACGTAGATGTAAATTCAGTATTCAGGGTTGTGTAGCAGGTAGGCTGCAGATAAACACACCTTTCGCTGTAGGACGGATGTTGACAGCAAATGTGATGCCAGTCATGCCATTAAGTTTCACAATGTCCTGTAATTGGATCAATGACAAATACACAAGAAGAAGATAAAGATATAGGTGATTTATGTGTTTGTTGGGGGAGGTTTTCCCTTTATTTTATTTTTTATTTTTTTGCAATGTCTTAACCTTTCCTCAGTATAAATCCATAGTCATGTTACTCATAGAAAAAGATAAATGTAGAAAGTTGTACAACAGGGCCTATGCAATAAATTTCCCAAAATATCCTCAATACATATAAAAATCCAGGGAGATTTTCATCTGCCTCACTACACCTCATACTTCTTGTTGTTTCTACTGCTTATTGTGATTTCTCTCTTTCTCCTTGTCTCTTCACTTTCCAGAGTGATAACTTGTTGAGCTATCT
Organism: Amniataba percoides; assembly: GCA_037176925.1. NCBI lineage: Eukaryota > Metazoa > Chordata > Actinopteri > Centrarchiformes > Terapontidae > Amniataba > Amniataba percoides. The sequence continues at coordinate 17,339,149 of JBAJHX010000033.1, read as the reverse complement.
GACAGTGGAGGAGACTCTCACCTACACTGCCCAGCTGGCCCTGCGGAAACACTCGGCTGAAGCTATCAAGAAGAAGGTGATCTTAATCTTGTCATTTCATTGAACATGTTTTTAAAAAAGGGTAAAAGTTGTGCAGCTTTCAAGAAAATCAACAGCTAGTTTTGCCTATTTCTTAAAACCTAAAAATGACCCCTCGTTAGCTGATTCATGAGTAGTAGTAAATGTATTGTCACCTGACCCTTGACCTCTGACTCTTGTGCAGGTGTCGGCGGTGATGGCCGAGCTGAGTCTGAGTCATGTGGCCCACAGTGTTATTGGAGGCCGTGTTTTCCCAGGGATCTCTGGGGGCGAGAGGAGGAGGGTCTCCATCGCCAGCCAGCTTCTGCAGAACCCAAGTAAGTGTGTCTTTAACTGGAGTAAGCCTGAGGAGAACCACAGGAGTTTTTAATCTGCACATCACGAGCATCAGACTACAATAGGTACTATCACTGCTAATTTAAATCATGATGATGAGATAAATTGAGGTAAAAGTGACTTATTATCCTTTAAATTCTTATGGCTTCACAGAACTCGAATAGGGAGTTATGAAGTAGATAAAGTGAAGCTTTAGAGGAGATTTTTGAGACACAAGGGATGAGGATTATGTAGAAGAAAAAGACAGATGTCCCTAATGCTTTGCATGGTCTGGTTAGTATATGATTGCATATAACACCTGATATTTCATATACTGTTTAAGGCAATGGGACTGGAGAACAGAAGAAAGTTCACCACAAGACCTTTCTCTCCCTGAAGAGTTTTAGAAGTCCATGCTGAAAAACAAAAAGATCTGAGTAGGAGAGGAATAAGGAAAGGACAGAGGAAGAGATGGAGAAGAGTAATGAAAGACTGGGTTATCACACCGAGAAGGGAATGAGCAGAGACCCACCTCTGTGTGTGTGTGTGTGTGCCTGCGCTCATCCCAGGTGTAGTTTATCAGGTCCACAGTCCTCCAGGGAGGATGAAGGGTCTCGGTCCTCATTCAGGATTAGAATGGCCACGGACACACACACACAGTCACACGCAGAGTAATGAGGAGTTCCCATTCGCTGCCTCTCCAATCAACCAGGAAATGAATTAATCTCACAATTAAAGCATCTGCTAATTCCACTCTGCTTTCTCAAAGCAAAGAGGCAATCTTTTAATTGTCCTAATTAGAGTAATTAACTAAAAAAAAAAAAAAAAGGAACTCACTTATCTTCACAAGTTAGGTTGGCCCCGCTGAGAGTCCTGCATGTGCCACTTAATAAAAAGTACATTTAAAAGTTTCCAACTTAAAAGAAGAAAAAAGTTATTGTCCTGCCTTTCTCCTCTTCTCAACATTTCAATGTGTGACAAACCTGGGCGATGATGTCATTGCAGGGGTGATCCTATTGGACGAGCCGACCACTGGCCTAGACAGCATGACGGCCAATCAGATTGTGGTGCTGCTGGCAGAGCTGTCCAGGAGGAACCGCATCGTCATAGTTACCATCCACCAACCGCGCTCTGAGCTCTTCAGGGTGAGATACACTGAAGGAAGGAGAAAGAGCAACAAATAGACTGAAGTCTATCTTAAAACAATACACACATGCCCACATGTGCCTATGCCAGCTGTGGGTAGAGTTTAATAAAAGTGATGGATTCACAGTCAGTAGTTTTAATTACACAAATCAACTGACAACTTAGTATGTAGTTTCCTCTCTTGTTATTTCCTTTTTTGCTGAGTTGCAGTGGAGGAATGGAAAAACACTCTAACTTCATTTTATTCTGCTGACTCAGACTGCTGAAACCTTGTTATAGTTTTAGCTGCACATTTAAGTTATTTCTATTCATAGTGAGGACTGTGGATTTTGTCCTCCATCTCTAACACTACAATACTACATTTTCAGTACTAAAACTGATCTGTTCTTGGCCATGACGATCAGGAGAAACAATTAGAGCAATCAGAAACTATTTCAGTGTAAATATGGGCGGGTGGGTGTTGTTTCACTTTATAAATATTAATTTATGAAGTTTAACTATTCTATATCCCTGTGTGTGTGTGTGTATGTGTGTGTGTGTTAGGTGTTCAGCAGGATAGCTATAATGAGTCGTGGAGAGCTGGTGTTCTGTGGGGAGCCGGAAGAGATGGTGGACTTCTTCAGCCAATGTGGATATGAGTGTCCAGAGTACTGCAACCCCTTTGACATCTATGGTACTGTATAATCCTGGTTATGTACTGTATATTTGTATTAAAGCCACATGTAAAAGGTTGCAAAAAGAATGAATTCTGTGTTTAGTGGACAATTAAAATATCCCAAATGTTGTGATGTTAAACAGTCGACTTCACCTCAGTGGACACGCGCAACAGTGACAGGGAGGCGGCCACCTTCAATCGCATGCATGAGATCACTTCATCCTATCAGAGGTCTGCCATCTACCAGAACATGCTGAGGAAAACAGAGCAGAGCCTGCAGCAGACTGACAAGCCAGCCATCCCCTTCAAGAGCAAAGAGTCACCTAGCGGTGCAGCCAAACTCGAGGTCCTGCTCAGGTTAGTGCTGAGCGAATCCCCGGTGCCCTCTGCAGCAATAACTGTAAAACAGTGTTTCTTTTCATTTAGTCTGTATCTGCATCTGTACTTCAATGTGTGTTTTGTGTGCAGGCGGACGACAAGGAACCTGTCCAGGGACCGGATGGGAGTTCTGATGCGTCTGTCTCAAAACCTGATCTACGGCCTCTTTGTGGCCTTCTTTGTGATGCATTTAGACAACGATGTCACCAAGGGCGCTGTACAGGACCGCATCGGCATCATCTATCAGAGCATCGGTGCTTCGCCTTACACTGGCATGCTGAATGCTGTAGCTCTCTGTGAGTTCAACCAACAGCATACACCTGGACATAGAAGGGAAAAACACGTTTTATTCCAGTTTTTGGAATAAGGCACACTCTCGTACGGTACATATTACCATAAACAATAAGCAAGGTATTTTGACATGAAAAAATGGAAACTAAAACAGTAATAAGCAGCAGCTCTGTGGGCTAGAAGGTCAGATAACTTGGAAAGAATAACTGAAATGTCCAAGGCAAAAGACGAAGTAGGACTCCAGTTACCACATCTCAGCGGTTACATTACGCCTGGGTGACATTATATTCCATCTAACTCCATGTGTTTGATAGCATCACCCAATAAATATCTACATGAGGTGGATACGATGACTCCAGGGAAATTCTGAAGTGCATGTGGTCTGAGTCAAAGCGATCCATTATCTCTGTCAAACTTATCTCAGCTGTGTAAGCTCTCTTATCGTGCATTCACTGGGTGAAAGGTGTCTGCAGTATTTTTGTTCCCTTCAGCAAAAAGGACTAAAGCCTCTTGGTTTTTGCTTGGTGAAAGTGCCTGAAGAGACTTTATGCACTCTCTGTGTCTCTCTTCGGTAAGAGCTGACAAGTTGTGGGTTAGAAATTTAATGATAGTACCAGCACTGCAGTTCATTGCCAGAAATGCAGCCAGATATTAGCATAAACAAAATACTTTCATAAGAATAGATTTAATTTCAGGAGCATTTGCATTAAGATTATATATGTGTTATCTTTTGTTATTTTCCGTGTCTCTACACACTTGTCACAGAGATCCTGTAGTTTGAGGTCCTCGGGAGAAATGACCTTTGCCTCATTCAGAGCTCAATGAACCCAAGTAGCTTTTTACCTACAGACCTACCTTACCTTTACTATCTACATCATCCATGTGAACATATATTTGTGCCCTCTGTGTGAAACAAGTTTATGTTTGGTATTTGTAGCAGCTACAGTGACTTCAGATAACCTCAAATGCAGACAGACATGCATTCACACATGCTGTATAGACACTATATCTCCCAGACTCACTCACTACCCTGCAAGACCTTCAGCAGACTACAAACACCGGCCCTTTAAAGACAATATGAATTATTGGGCCTGGATGTGACTGCTAACTCATCAATTTACTGTATGGTGATTTTATACTGCTGTTAGGTCACTTTTAAATTGTGAGCTGTCCGATGGCAATGTTACTAATAGTTTTGTATTGATGTAACTTCATGAGGTCAAGACACTCTTGAAAAACATTTTTTCATTTATTGTGAGAGTTGTATAGTGAAATTAAGGTTAATGTACACAATATGTAATAAGGTCTTAGTAGAATTTAATCTTAACATTACTTTCATTCATATGGTATACATTAAAAGATGATCTACACAATAAGCTGTGAAGGATACTGGAGGTTGTCTCCTGACTGTCTTCCTCAGTTATCAGCCAACACATTAGCTGTAGAGCTCTGGCTGTCACAGATACTGAAGATAAGAGATGTGATAAAACACTGGGTTGAGCAGAAGTCAGACAAGAGTTAAAAGGTAATTAAATGAATGACAAAAGCACCCAAACAGCCTGAGGTAGTGGATGGCCTTGAATCGCGTAGATAAAGACTGATAGGATTCGATACTGACCAGTATGTTCCAAGAAACGGGTTTACTGAGTTGCTTTGCTGAATGAGACTGAGTTTCACTTCGCTGAGATATCAAGAAGAATCAGTACACTGGCTTCTTGCACACAGGCTCTTTGGTCTTCATGGTTTTAGCACTGAGGAAAGTACAATCTTTATGTAGCTCTTGTCAAAATCAAGATTTCATGAGATAGTATTTCAAGTGCCAAAATGGAATGGTGAAAAATGAATATTACTGTTTAACAAGTACTTTTCCCTGGTAAATATAACCCAAATACAAATGGGTGTCCCAATTTTTAACTATTCAATCTATTGTCGGCTCTCAGCATTACGTTTTCTCCTCTTTCCCACTCATCATATGATCCACTCTTTCTCCCTGTCAGTCCCCGCACTGCGAGCCATCGGTGATCAGGAGAGCAAGGATGGCCTGTACAGTAAATGGCAAATGTTCTTGGCCTACATCTTTCACATCCTCCCCCTCAGCATCCTGAGTGTTTTCATCTTCACCTCCTTCCTTTACTGGTATGTTTTTATTTGGGGTCAAGGCAAGTTGCACATTAAAACTGCTTCAAGGATTTCAGAGTATGTGCACCATGAACTCTTAAAAAAACTTTTCTTTTGTCTCTTCAATGTTTTGTCCCTTCTTGCTCTCGTCTCAGGACGGTGGGGATGCACCCTGACAGCTTACGCTTCCTTTGTTTCACTGCTGTGGTTCTGGTACCACATATTATAGGTGAGGAGATGAGAGTAAGGGGAAATAGCAAAGCAGGAAAATTAGTCTTCTGATATGATATGAATTCATATCCTGTATCTCTCCTAAAATTTTACCTTTGAATATTCAGTGTTTTAGAAACATCAGTAAAAAGTGTCAGACCTACTTTTGATTTTATACGTGCTTTTTATTTTCCCCAGGTGAGCTGCTAACTGTGGTGTTATTGGGAGTGGTGCAAGACCCTAACATGGTCAACACTGGAGTGGCTCTGCTCAATATTGCAGGGATCTTGGTGGGATCTGGTTTCCTAAGGTGAGACACCAAATAGGCACTTAATGTCACTTTAATTTTCATTGTTTTACAGATACAGGCCCAGATATATAAAACTGTAACGCACCTTCCTCTTCTCTTTCCTCTCAACAGGAGCACCCAGCAGATGCCCGTGGTCTTCCAGTGGCTCAGCTACCTGACCTTCCAGAAGTACAGCTGCGAGCTGCTCATCGTCACTGAGTTCCAAGGACTCAACTTCACATGCAGTAAGTTGCTTTTAACATGTGACCATCCTCTGTGTCCAGCTACCTTGAGAATGAAATTTAAATAAAATAATTCAGCTATTTGCATGTTTATAGCTCACTGACTGTCACATGATGAGTAGTAGTTTTTAAAAAAAAAGTAAACATTATGTTTTTGAAATCACCATCTGTAGAGGACACTGGGAATACATCTATCCCCTGTAGAACAAACTAGTCCTGGATCACATTTACAGTTCAGGAAAGTGATGCACAGCTGACTCAATATTGTCTTTAAACTTTCTTCTATCACTACATTAAATTGTGCTGTATATACTCTAGAATTATCTGCAATCATTGATATCTAATTATCAATTTGACATGATGGCAGGACACTGACACTCTCATTGAGATGACTTGTAAAGTATGAGGTCAGTGTTCAAGGACTCTCTGCAGGACTAATAAAAGGGCACCTGACAACTGCAGCTCCATCTCTGTTAACTCTTTATCTCCGGTGTGTTGTTGCAGATGTTTCCAGACCTTTGCCGGGTGCCTGTCTGATCACTCAAGGCAACCAGATCATTGATGAGGGCTATCCTGGAGCTCTGTCCCGATACACGCTGGATTTTGTTCTCCTCTACTCCTTCCTGCCTGCTCTCCTGCTGCTCGGCATGATCAGCTTCAAGATCAGAGACAAGCTTGTACTTCACTAAAATCACAGAGACATATTTGGAGGAAAATCTTCTGCTTAAACTGAGTTTGCTTCTAAGATTGCTAAACAGATTCACAGTTTGATGTTATCAGTGAGGGAGGAATTACTTTTTTTTTTACTTAACTGAAAGTGCTAATAACAGTGTAGAAATACTCTGATACAAGTAAGAGTTCAAGAGTATAAAAGCATTAGCATCAAAATACATGTATAGATACTGTAAGTAAAAAAAAAGTAAAAGAACTATGCATACAAAATATTTTAGAATGATGTGGATTAAATTGTTGGATTATAACTATACATTAATATACAAATTACCACAATGTTGCAGCTTGTGAAATTCACAGAGGGATCAATCATCAAATCTTTATCTAGAATAATGAATAATTGATTTGTTGATTAGAATTGGTATTATCAATCTGAATCTGCACAGTAACTTTTAAATAAATGTAGTGAAGTAAAAAGTTGCAGAAAATGGAAATACGTAAATACAGTGCTTGAGTAAATGTACTTAAGTTACTTTTCAGAAAAAAAAAAAGATATCCTAAAGTTGAGGCCCATTCTAACATGTATTATCTGTCTTTAACCCTTTCCTCTAACATTCAGTGAATATTTCTATCTAAGAACTGACTTTCAAGCTTTTCAGAAGTTTCATAAAGTGTTCATTGTATTATAACCAATAAACAACCTGCTGCTTTAACACTGATCAGGCTCGAACAACTGAGACTAAATCAAACAGATTCAATCCAGGTCCTGTATAGTTTAGAAGCTTAAACTGTAAATCTCCAGTTTACTTCAAAATTCAACTATGACTGTGACTGAAGAATATTTTCGTTGTGTTAAAATGTCCCTTTTGTGCCACATGTATTTTGTTGAATGTTGTGACCATTGTGTGTCATGAATAGGAAGTAATGCCTATTGTAATAATGTAAAATTGTTTATTTTTTTAGAAAACACTGTAACATCAGTACATGAGTAGTTTTTGTTAAGTTAAAAAAGTTTGAAAAGAGTATTTAGTTATTCAAGTTGAATTACAAAAAACAAAACAAAAAGGGAAATAAATAATGTAAAATGTACATTAATATGTAGTGTATGTGTGTGGAAGCATAAAAATTATCTCTCATGTCTCCAGCTCCAGTCCTTTCCATGACTTAGCTGCATTCCTCCTATATTGATCCAGCTCCTGAAAAACAGATGCAGACAAAAAGGGAGGTGAAAGAAACATGACACATTTTCTATAATAATTAAGTTCAATTAAAAAGTACAGGTCATTGTATAGACATAGTATAAACTCATAATGACAAAATTATTTAGTTTTTTCTACACCACTACACAAATGTAGGTTTAAGGCACAGATAACATTATCTTTAGAGCACCAGCAACATGTGACATATTTAGATGAACACTGCAGAATACCCAAAAAGGTCAAGGACTCCAAACATCAAACATTCAGATAGGTCACCGGGGATATTTAGTTTTTTTTTTTCCTCCAGTTGGTCTTTTAAGTTTTCAGGCTTGCATTTTGAATCACTGCTTCTACAAACATGTTGGCAACTTGCTTTTTGGCATTTTAGTAGATTTAGCATTAAATGCAATAAAAACATATAGTGTATTTATACTTTCTAACAAGAATCTGGAGATTTTTTACTCTTAAGATGAACTGTTTGATTTTGTGATATTTAGTATAATAAAATGCTGTACGTGGTCTTTTAAGCCTGTATAAGATATGATAAGATATGCCTTTATTGATCCCAAGAGGGGAATTTGATTGTTGCAGGTTTTCAAGGACAGATACAAGTACAGATAAATGAGTGATGGTAAAAAAAAAAAAAAAAGAATAATTCAGAATTAAAACAAGAATCCATTACAGAAACAGAAAGAAATAAAAACCTCACAAAAGCAATTAAAGACAAAACAGGTCAAGTGTGATAAGTAGCAGCAGAGTCAGTAACTGTTTGTCTGTATTAATCTAACAGTATTATAGAACTACAATATATATATAAAAGTATATACTATACTTTTATAGTATATAAAGTATACTTTATATACTATATAAAGTATAGTATCTACTATATACAGTTTAACATATTAATACAATTTAGTATAGTTCAGTGCAATATAGTATGATATATAAGATATAGAATAAGGTGAAATCTAGTAATATAATATAACAGTATAGCACAGTAACATATAATGTCATATATAAATAAATACCTATAAATATTAAAAAATCATAGAATTTATAAATACTATATTTTCACTTAAAGCAGCCTTAGGAGTTTTTAGCCACTAGTCGTACTGTGCTGCAGTTTCTTATGACTGCTTGATGTAAATAAGACAAGATTCAAACTTGACTTCAGAGGGACATGCATTCATCAGTTTGTTAGGCCCTGGCGATACACACAATGTGTTTTAGAGTGTGACACGAAATACAAAATATTGTTTGTCTACAAGAAAACCTCACAAGGCTACTTTAAACACTGCAAACACTGCCTCTCTCAAAATTCACTGGGTACACTCATTTCTATCTGTGCTTCTCAAGTAAGGTGATTTCTCACCTCATGCTATCACTGATTTTGACTGGGAAGGTTTGACAGGTTAAATTATTTATATTGACTGGATTTTTTAAAAACCAAATGGGTCTTTGGAGATTCTAGAAAAGCTTTTAAAACTGCCTTTTGCTTGAATTTCCCTGAGGGAGTCTTGAATTTTCTTGAGGGATCAATAAAGTGACGTCTAAGTCTCTAAGTCTATGACCTCCTGGAAATTCTAAAAGAGGGAAGATATTCATCTTGTACTTAGCTCTGTGAGAAAAACATAACGATAACACAATGAAGGGTCAAAACCTTAGACATGTGAATAAGAGGAATATTATGTGTCAGCATTACATACAAGACAGGGATATAGTTTGCATTTAGGATATCAGTGTTTCTCTATACTGAGCTGGAATAAACCTTTACCCTTTTTGTCCTATTGGTTACTCAGACCAATTACAGTTTGTGCCATCCAATAGCAGAGCAAGCTAACCAGCATCACATCAGGTGAGACTCAGGTTACTGCAGTTCAAGTGCCACAGTGGCACCGGCGGGAAGACTACTAATCTCTGAGGTTATAACTGCAGGTATATTACAGCCTGTTAATGAGACCATGACAGAAACACCACTACATATATTTACAGGTTACTGACGGACAAAAGGTTACTGTAGAGCATTACTCTGGTTCAAGACAACGTTTGATGAAAAGTGAATTCTTATTTCATTCAGCTATTCTTTGGAAGTAAAGGGGCAAAAACCTGATTCTATGTATGTTTTGTATGTAACCTCACTAAACTAAAGTAACATTTTTATGTTGTTTATAAAATAAAATGTTCTAAATAAGCATAATTAAAAACCTTGAGTAATCTGGAGCTTAACCCTAAGACTAAGAGAGAGCAGCAGCAACAAAACATAAAACAAATTATAGCAATGAACAGAAAAAGCTAATTCTTATTGCAGCGTTTATAGTTGAAATATCTAAATGTCTTTCAGGATTTTATAGTTGCTGTTTGTAAAATATCATCACCCGAACTCCTTCCTCTCATCACATCACACCCATCCTGCAAGAACTCCACTGGCTCCCCATCAAGCACA
>JBAJHX010000033.1:17307622-17329013 GCA_037176925.1 Amniataba percoides | reverse complement strand
TTCTCTTTGTTTGTACAGTGTCCTTGGGTGCCCTGAAAGGCGCTTTAAATAAAATGTATTATTATTATTATTATAAAAGCAACATTCAAATTTCGCCCTTTCCCCCGGCTCAAAGTGCATGTTTCTACTGGTCCCATTTGCTCCACGATCTCTTACAGGTTGCCTTGCTTTTACAGAGTCCCACCCTCACTCTCTGTGCACAGTTATTGGTTGGGGGAGCTACACACCACTGCCCAAAGATTGACACAGACATGTCCCGTGCACAGCAAAATGAGAAAATACAGGCAGAACGCAGAGTCTCTGCAGATACAGAAACAACCAAGGTTGTAAGGGTTATAAGTGATGACTGAGATGGATTGTTTTTGTATGAGTGTCTCTCTGGCAGAAAATGTGGCACTATAACATTGATATTTTCATTTCTTTTAATGTCATCCTCCCTTATACTTTTTCTTCACAGGTAGGTCAAAGGTCAGGGTCACACTGAACAGACAGGTGAACAAGGATTTCTGATGAACACTGACTGATCGCCATACTGATGAGTCATGACACTGATTGTGGTATCATAGTCTGTGCAGGATGATAGGAGCATGATGTGCCTTTCTGATAGTTTAAACAACTGTGCAGCTATACAGTAAGTGGGGATGTGACTGGTAGAGATGTGTTACCTGGTCTTTCTGGGCTCTCATGGCATCGATCTGAGGCTCATTGTACTGTGGGTCTTTGGCTGGATCCTTAAGTTCCCTCTGCTCACTGGTATTCTGCAAAGACAGGGTCAGTTAGATGGACAGCAATACATTAAAAACAGATTGCTTACAGAGGTTGGTGCTCTTATGAACATGGATATTCATATGAGATGACTGTGTGACTGTGTTTGTCACTGGACTACCTCTTGGGGAAAGACACACTCGTAGACCTTCTTCCAGAGGTCCCTTGGGTTTTTGGCATGCAGAGAAGAAATGTCCACATCAGTGGTAGGAGGAGAACCTAACATAATTGGAACATTATTTGAATAATATCACACAATCTGGATCACGTCAACACAGATTAAGGCAGAAGGCAGCTTTAAATCACGTGTATGTATCAATGCACTGAACTAGTGTTTTAATTAAATTTAGATGAATTACGCTTTTGGCCACCAAGTGACGCTGTGCTCACCTATTTGGCTGAAGGAGTCGGACCCTGCTGGAATGATGAGGGGCTTGGTGGCATCGAAGGACACAGTTTTCCTGATCACAACATTAGAAAAATATTTAAACAGGCATGAACTACATTTTCCCTTCATCCCTACAGTGTATAATCAATTCTGAGATGAAAATCATCAGATCCAAAATGTCTGATACAATCTTCTATTCTGTGTATATCATCATTTCTTATAGTCATAGAATCATTTAAATGTGAAAAGCAACTGGGGAATATACCAAGTATTAGTTAAATTGTAAAAAGCTGTGATATCTTCCTCACCCTCTGTCCAGACCGAAAGCCATGTGGGAGAAGAAACTCTTTGTTTTTGACATGAGGCTCTCTGACTTGATGCTAGTAAACTGATGAAAAGACATGCAGACAGAAAAATGTTAAATAAAAAAAAATATAACAGTTGATACCATGGATTTATACCATGAATTTCTTTCAATTGAGAGAGAAAATGAAACTTCCAAACTTCCATTTGTTTGAAGCAAAATTATATTAAATACAAATATGTTGTATGCACTTACAATTAGAGAGGCTGCATAGTAGTGGGCAACAAAACGCAGTGTTTTACTAACTACTTTCTTCTTGTCAGAATCAAACTCCTACAACACAAATGAAAAAAACAGAAAATCAAGTGCGATGCAAGTTATACCAATGTAACTGTGACTTTAATGAACAAAAATTTTTAAAAATTATCTATTTTAAGTTAGAATAACAAGTGTTTTAAATTCAGCCACTATGGGACCAACTCCAGTTGTGAGGATGAGGTGTATTATTTACCTGAAAGATGTCATATTTGCTGCCAATGATGAGCAAAGGAACGGGAAAGGGACTGACCAGCTCTCTGTCCTGTTAACAGAGTCATAGTTAAAGTAGAAGTAGGTTTAAAAGTTATTTTTAATTACATTTGTCTTGACTGTGGTACATGAGATAAAGTGCGACATATGACAAATATATGACATATATCATATCATATAAGCATTTTCTGAGAGACTATATATGTTACTATATGTTGCCCTGCACTGACTGAAAGAAGAAAAAAGAACATGCTGCTATAATGATGATTGTAATGAGCTAAGGTCTTACAGGATAGTCTTTAGGTAGGACGCATGCTGCTGAGTAGGGAGGTATCTGGGGTTTGCCTCCAGGTTTGGCCCTCTGTGCTTGTTGCACCTTGGAAGAGATTTTCTCCAATTGAGCTTGTGCTGACTGCAGCAGTTTCTCCATGGTCCCCCACAGGTTGTTGGGTTTGGACAGGTCCAGAATGAGGATGACAGAGAGAGACCTAAGAAGAGACTGGAAGGATTATGCACTGAAGCTCAAACCAAGACAACACCCCTCCTTTACTTACAAGACTGTGGTGTTCAAACAATGCTTTATTTAACCCTTCAGTTTCTACAGTACAATTGGTTATGTTGTGCTGAAAAAAACTAAACATTTTAAAGGCAAAATCAAAAGTATCCACAAACCTAAATAGCCCAAGACTCCTAAATGTTAAAGACACCTATGTAAATAATAGTCACATTCAGAGCATGTCACATAGTGCCCTCCAGTGGTGAAAATATAGTCAACTATGACAGAGATCAATGTGTGTAAGTGACCAACCTGACGCTGATGGGGGTGATGGGGATCTGGACCAGGTCTGACAAAGAGGTCCCTCCTCCCAGCTCCCATATGTGGGCAATGTCTTTGGGCTGAAAGAAGAAACTATCAGATTTTTGCAGCATCTCATTACACACATTTGCTGCATTATAACTGCAAATAAGCTATTGAAAAAAAAAAAAAAACACCAAGTTTGATGCAATCACAGTTTATGAAGATTATCAGCTGTCACAGGGTTTCCTTACTGTGTTGTGTCCTCTGGCTCGTCTGCCAAAAGTGTACTCCAGTGCCAGAGTTGGTTTGGACGCTTCATCCCTGGTGGATAAAAAAAAAAAAAAAACTGTATTCCAAGATAATCTAATCAAAAATATTATTTTCTAACTTTTGGTGCCCTCAGCATAATCTCACAGGCTTATTTTAGCTAATGAAGTTTGCTGAGGTGTCATTTTGTGTCTTGTCATCAGCTCTGTATTTGAATAAGACATTGAGATGCAGCTGATAGCTTTTGACTTAGATTTTTAAATTACTCGATTGAACTTTTGAGTTTTGGGGTTTCGCGCAGAAAAGAAAGAGTGTCAAGAGCAGGTTTAGTTTAAGTTTGAGTTAATTCACTACAAACACACTCACCTGTCCAGAGACCTGAGGAGAATGGACGTTTTACCCTAAAGAAAAAAAGAAGAAGAAAAGCAAAGGTGAGTATGGCAGCTAACTTTAATATATGTAGGTGATAAAAAGACAAACTTAAACACACCCCGGCCTTGCTTCCCATCAGAAACACGGTCCTCTCGCTGACCGTCTCTCCTCTTTCCTCCTCTCCACTTTCAGCCTCCCGGTTCTGGACCTCCGCTGCAGCCAGCTCCCATAACGTGTCTGAGCTGCCAAATACGACACAAAACGGAAATTTTATTACATAATCTGTCATTATGTTAGAAAATTAATAAAACGGGGGAACAAAGTGATGCTCACCTTATTTTAGGCATCAAACTTGATCTTTTACACACTAAACCGACCAAAGTTGAGCGGCTAACACTAAGGAAGCAGCTACAAGCGTTGCCGGAGTAACGGCGCATTTGATGACGTATTCATATTCACTCCTCAGCGGGCATTGTGGGAAATGTAGTGCCAGCTGTGTAATAGCGTGCCAATAATAATTTATGACAGTAATAAATGTGTTGGATTTATCAAATGTGTGAAATCTCTTTTTGTATTTCTATCATGTTTGTGATGTTACCTTTACACTTGCTCATTGGGTAGGACTATCTGTTATACAATTACACATTTATTTTCTTGATAATATCAATTCTATGTTCCACAAACACACCAAAGCTAAATATAAATGGAGCAAATGGTGCAAAACTTAGCAAAAATATAGAATTAGACTGATTAGGAAATGTAGTGTTGATCCTGAAAAACACCTTTTCTTGTTACACATAATATTCTCCAAGATGAATCCTCAAATATTTTGCATGGTTTGCAGGTATGTATTCATTTTCGGAACACACACATTAATAGACAGGAAGTCTCAGTATAGTTGTTAACCCGTGTGCGTCACCAGACTGAAAAGAGAAAGAAATTCCCTATCTGTCATGTGCCAAGTAATTTTCTCCTGTGATATGTCTCAAGTTGACATTGATTCATAGTCTGGGACAAATACAAAGACTAAATCCAAAAACATATGAACACTGATTCTGAGAAACACTGCTCCTATTGCATGTATTTTCTGACAAATCTAACAGAAAGATTTTATAGTGTTTGTGTATAGTGTCTGAACTTCATCAATGTTAGATTGATCTTTCATTTTTAATGATTTGAACCATAAATAAACAAGAGATAGTTTAAAAACACTCCTCTTTAATGAGAACACAATGAAGCATTTTTCTCAGTAGCAGCAAAGTAACATTTCCCCCTCCCCACTCATTTGAATCATAAGCTACTGGAAAGTAGACAGAAACCTTCCAAATGAAATTAAAACACATTTAAGTTACATTTGATAAAATACTGTACATGAAATTACGTCACCCAGTTGACAGCACAAGTCACAGCTGAAATCTTCAGTGAATCACAAACAAGCATTTCTCCGTATAGCCATGATCTTTAACATGGTGTTAAATGTTGTTTTGAATAAATTGCATATGGGTGGAAATGAAGGATAGTGAGTCTCTCTTGATTAACAAGATGTAGTCAGATGGTCTGTCAAGACTTTTTCCTGGGCTGGTCACAGTAGGGTACATTTTCTAGTAGAAGGTTGTCCCTGGGTCGAAGCACTGTGAGAGCAAGAGAGAAAAATCTTAGCAAACAGGTCATCTCATCAGAAAATATCAAGTCAGAGTTGAGTTGTTCTTATTGTTATTATTTTATTTTGTGTTATTTTCTTGCATGGTACCACATTTTTAAGAAAAGACAGGAGAGGAGAAAAATGACAACATACAGAGCTTATCTTCCTCAACATGTTCCATCTGTAGTACAGTCTCTCGAAGAACAACTTCCACATCTGAGCCCATTTTGATCATCTGTAAAAGCAGAGGGATGATGAGTGTGGACAGATTATAAGACAATGGACAGATACACATGGAGGACCTACTCAGTAATCAATCTATATAAAGAAATCATGTCACTTTGTGCTGCACTGTCACTGTTTACCTTATTAATGTTTTCTTCAGACGTTTCATTTTTGTTTTTCTTGAACTCCTCGTTGATCTTTAACCTTGCAGCTTTGCGGGAAAGTAAAAACATACATATAGTTATGCATTCGATACCGCAGGTGATTCACTCATTCATTCAGCAGCTGTTGGGTAAATAAACATCCATCATAGATTACAGCCACAGATTTGCTTTTGCAAATGAACAAAACTACATAGCTCACCTGTCAGTGCTCTTTCATCATCTTTGAATACAGCCATCCTTGTTCTGTGTAGCGCTTTAAAAGCCCTGAGTACCTGCATTAAGAAATAAGAAAAAAATCTTTTAGCAACTTCAGGACCTTGACAACTGTTTACTTGCACTGCACAACCGTCTTACTTTCTGCATGTTGATGTGGCTTGTTTTCATATATAAATATTCCTACAATATATAAATGATTTTATATTATTTATACTTGGTCGTATTAGTTCATCATTGCCTTGTTGAGCTGTTGAGCCTTGTTTTAAACTACATGTATCTATAAATCAGTGTACGTACAGTGAGAGTTGTGAAAACCGGACTCAAACCCCTTGTATGTGAACACCACAGTTAAATACAGTCTATTGTGATCACATGCCTGATCAATAAAGATGATTCAGATTCTGATTGAAGTGGCGCAACTGTGAAAACTAGCAATTTCCTGCCATTTAAAAAACCTCCTTCTTAGAACACGCAAATGTGCATGTTTATAATGAAACAATCACGGTAAACACTGCTGTAATGTAATGTGCTTGTAACGTTATTTTCACAAAAACGTGATTATTTCTCGTCCTCACCTTCAAACGAGTTGCCATGTTGACTCCTTCAGTTCGCTTCCGGTGCTAACGGAAGTTTCTGCGACCAATCAGTGACATGTCTTAATGTGACGTCTTTTTTGGGCAGCCAATGAACATTCGCTATAGTTTGACAAGCTGAAGTCAATAAACAGTGTCAAACTATTTACATACAAATGCTGGGGAGATCATTTACTTAAACATATAAATATATCTTTATATTTTCATATCTGTGTATAAAGATATCTTTACCTACAGTTAATGGTAGAGCTATGCACAGTTCCTTTACCTATAAGTCAAGAGGAAAGTGGATTGAATAGGAGTAGGCAAATTAAAACTCATCTGTACATTCAAGATTTTATTTGTCATTTACACAAATAAATTAGATGGACCAGGTGTTGGTACAGTGGCCTTTAATAAAGCTCAAAACATGAAAAGCACATAAATGAAAATGACTAAAAGTTCAAGATACATGGAGAGAATTTAGTATATGAGATTAAATATAAAACTCAAATAAACAAAAATATTAAATAGAATATGTAGAGAAATGTACAAATATGAATATAATTCTGTAGAGGCAATGTGCTGAGGTGTAAAAAAGACTGCAGTACAATAAGATATCAGTGGACGAGCGCCACCGGTAGGGGGCAGTGTTGTGACTCAGAGGACGCCCGCCGCTGTAAAGAAAACCAAAGAAGGAGAAGAGGTCGGTTCAGGCTGCGCAAACATGGCGGATGAAACAGTCAAGGCGCAGGCTGCCCAGCCGGGTGGAGACACAATATTTGGAAAAATCATCCGCAAAGAGATTCCTGCCACCTTACTCTATGAAGATGATCAGGTATGCACTGAATACCTGCACTCATAAACACACCTGGGTGCAGTAAAGCCCGCCGCGCCTCTGCAGCGTGGCGGTGAGCTCCTTTTAGCTTTGACAGTAGCTCTGCAGAAAGTATACTGTGAATATTTAAACACAATTAATGAGTTTTATTTAACACCACTGTGGTAAGACGATGCAGTTTGGACTCAGGCCGCAGAAAAAAGTGCTGCAGTGCAGAAAAGATTAGCAAAACTTGACTGATTCTCATTCGTGGTTTCGTTTCTGTAGTGCATGTTTTAAGTCAGTGCTCGTGTTACATCTGATGCCACTTGGTCTGCAGCCAGGTGGCACTGCACTGAGGCAGGACAGGGTCCACTTGGCCAAGACACCCCAACAGATCCCTTTTTAAAACAGTAGCTGCAGACTTTGCGCATGCATTTGTATTTTTGTGCTTTGTGTTGTTTTCCCTTCTTGGGCGTATCTTTTAGTCCATAATAGTCCACACCAGACTGCATAAAAAACGGATAACGTGACAGCTCCCCAAAAGTGAAGCCAAAACATCCCAGTCGCCCCCTGATGGCTGGTTGCAGTACAATTCATAAACTCCGCCCACGCCATCTTAGCAGATGGGACATGAGCCAAAATAAAAAATTAAAGTATGTGTTAAATCGATTTTTTTTTTCAATGATAGTTTCTGTCTTTTTAGGTCATTTTTGTCATGCTGATTTTTCAAGAGTCAAAGAGTTAATTTTTGTGATAACTTTGTTTTTGGTTAATTGATGTTGTGAAAACTGGGCGGAACATCTTATATGTATGTCATTAAGGATAGTAACATGGAGACAAGATGTAAATTTAAATGAAGCAGGTGATCATGAGCTAACAGTCACTAATTTCTAATTACAGATCCAGTTGGGAGGGGAAAACAAAACACGTGTACAAATAAATTAGCAACAACACACCTAAAAAAAGTCTTATTCAAGTGTTTATTATTCCTCACTGTGCATTTACAAATGAATTGTGTGTAGAAGAAACTGATGCTTGCTACTGATCCAAAATCCAGATGACACAGTGAAAGCTTTTGGCATTTATAAATATGTGCAAATCTAATCAGTTTCACTTCTCATTGCATCTGAAACGGTTTATAAGTTCTCACTCCTCAAGTGCAATAAAAAGAATCTAGTAAACAATGCTGGGAAAAAGAATAAAACAAGGAAAGCACATCAACAGGATGACTCACAGACATCAGCAGTTCAGCCCCCCGAAGCTGATCTTCTCCCTCTTTGTGCACAAACTGATATCTCCCAATGCGGAGAGATGATTATGAAACATATTCAACACACACACAAACTCATCACCAACAGATTCAGGGAGAGTTTGGAAAGACAATGACTTTCCATTTTTATGGAAATATATGGTGTTGTTCTGGTTTGGATAATAGCACTGGCTAAAAATAAACTCCTCAAAAATGTGAACCTGCCTGTCTTACCAGCCTGTTTTATCACGACAGAAGGAATCTGATCTGTAGTGATAAAATACCACTGCCTTGTCAAACAGGCTTCACTGCACTGACAACAAGAATGTGGAGACAGTAGGAGATTTAATGATTATTATTTATCTGTGTTTTTATTTTGTTTTCTTTTTAATGGTTTTATATGCTATCATTCTCCCAGAGACTGCAGAGGAAGCTTATTAGCCTGTACGGTTAAGTCTGCTAAATCATTTACATGATTGATCAAAGTGCCTGTTTTCTTAATTAATGTGCTTTGTTCCCTCTTAAATGAACATAATAAACATAAGCATTGCAATGGCTGCCAATGATTTGATGCTACTACACACTTTTTTCCAAGAGAGAGAAAAGGGAAATGCCTGTTGTAGTTGTTGCCCAGTAGTTACCCTCTTATACTAGTTTTTACACCATAAAAATGCACAAATAATGTACATCTGTACAATGTCATTAATGGTCAGTAGTAGATATTTAAAAATCCACATAATATTAAGACACATTACCAAGAATTCACTAGGTATTTTCATCTGGAATTAACCATAATGCAGTTTTTCATATTTCTACAGTAATACCATTTGACTTCATTACCCTTCATGTTGTGACAATATCTGAACAGTCCCAGAACACATCACAAAATGTAATAACAAAACATACTGAACTACTGAAGTGGAAGCCACATTGCAAATTGAACATTTATTTATTGCATGATATCATGTAGATGTTTCTAATTTTCTGCTCACTGCAGCTGTCTGCACAGGCTAAAGTCTTCTTCATTTGTTCTTTTGTATTTCAGTGTGTAGCCTTCCCGGATATTTCTCCTCAGGCTCCCACTCACATCCTCGTCGTCCCAAAAAAGCCAATTGTTCAGCTGTCTAAAGCGGAGGAAAGTGATGCTGCAGTAAGTGTGATTGTACAGTGTTCAGTGATTTGTTCAACGCCTTCCTATCAGTGACCTCCTGATGGAAGCCCTTACAGCCATTTTAAAGCTCGTCTGAACAGTTGGTTATGCATTTTTACCTCAGTGTCATGCATTCATTCTCTCTCTGTCTCTTAGCTGCTGGGCCACTTGATGTTAGTTGCAAAGAAGTGTGCGCAAGATGCAGGCCTGACCAAAGGCTACAGGATCGTTGTCAATGATGGACCAGATGGAGGCCAGTCTGTCTACCATATCCACATCCATGTCTTGGGTGGACGCCAGATGCAGTGGCCCCCTGGCTAACCTCCGTCACTCACCACAGACCATCCTGCCATCAGTGTACACGTCTGTCGTGTGATTGTCGGCTACAACACCTTGTCACGTCAAACAAGAGTCAGAACAGAACCTGGAAATTTCTCAATGATAATAAAATGCACTTAATAGCAGCTTTGTTTGTCTTTGTCTTGCTTGAAGTGAAACACAGGCCGAACCTGTCATTCTGTTCATTAAAACTAATCACTGCAGTTGAACAGTGTCGTCTGTAAAAGACTCGCCTGATCTTCATCTGTGCACTGATCATGAGCAGTACATATACTAATGACAATATAGGATAGAACTGTGAGGGCCCCTCTGCATGTTCACCCTACTGTTTTCTGTCTTCAGAGCTGCTGACCAATGTTTGATTACTGTTTGTAATAAAATTACTTTAGTAGACCTGTGTATCTACTGATGGTGCCTGATGTTGGAGGATGGGATCACTGTTTTCATCAAGACTGGTATGGACTGGTCAGGTTGAGGAGTACAGGGTGCATCTGCATTAAACTGCAAATGTGCAAATTCATTGTTAGGGCCTTCATCTAATAACTCCTCACGGCACGCACAAACACACATGCTTTCAGATTGTTATCACCATGTATACTCGCATTTGTTTCTTTTGAAAAATCGTGGACTGAAATCTGGGGCAATGAAAGAATTATGGCTGTTAACAATATTAAATAACATGAGCCGAGAATCAAACAACAAGAAAAGTGACAGACTGCAGCCAGCTGCCTAGTCAACAAACTGAGGAAATGATAAAGGGATTTATATGGGATGGAGAGTGCAAATATAACACTGACACAAAAGCAAACAGGAAATCCCCATATTCCTGTTTCCTTTGACAAAGCTGTGAAAACCAGATGATAAGTGAACAAACACGCTGACCTATTTTGCAGATGGTGCACTATTTTCATAAAAACAAGGTTGGTGTGAAAAACCTGCAGAAATGACATCCATTTGCTAATAAAAGCCCCCTTTTTAAGAGGAGCCTGAGTCGTGACCTGCTCTCACTGCTCTCTCTTCTTCATCCACTTGACCATCTGTCCAAAGGACGGTCGTGATGTGAGCTGTGCTCGGCGCTGTGCACCTCCATCTGCAGCAGGTACAGGCAGGCACAGACAAGTCTGCAAAAAATTGAAAAAAGATGAATCATTTTTTACCCTCTTGTTTTGGCAAGAACATTTTTTATTCTGCATGTATTGTTTCAAAACTGTTTCATGAAATCGTTGGGTTTTGTTTTACCATTAAGCAGTGAAACCATGGCTCAGGTTCAGGTGCAGCACCATGTGGACATGATGCTCCATACTGTGAGCAGCAGGGTGCTTGCTTGCTTTTCTGATCACCACTAGAGGGAGGCAAATAATTCAAGATATAACATAATAAAGTTCAAGTTTGGAGCCTCAGCATTTGGATTTTTGCAGCCTATTGAGAGAAAACAGAGCTGTGTTGTGATCAGCGATGCATGTTTTTACATGTATGGGCATGCAGCTGCAGGGCACAAATGTTTTACAGGGATAATGAGAAGTATGTAAACCACGTCATTTGACTTTTATTGTTTTATGTTGTGACTACTGTAAATATTAAAAGTTGTTTCACTTGATCTCTATATTTGGCTTGACACCAGGCCTCCTTCCTTCTCTACAACCATGCATGCAAAGTTATGGCTTATTTACTGTACTTATTGAAATGTGTGTGCATTGTATCTTTGTGTCAAAGATTCAGACATGTATTTGAGGACAATAATTCATGTAAATGTGAGCAAAGACACAAACCAAACATGCATGAAGAGAAGATTAATTCAGTCTAAACACTAAATATTAAAACCAATTAATCGCTATAACTGGACATTACACGCCCTCAATGATAGAATTTATTTAGATACTGTACTATTTGGGGGTAACTATCCTTTATCGTTTCTCAAGCATTTCCATTTTCTAGCACTTTATACCTCCAATGCACCATAACTCAATTAAATTCAGTTCAATGCAAAAACAAGAGGCATTAGTAAGATATGTGCAGTATGAAATAAATAAAACAGCTCATACACGTTATAAGACTTCACTATTCTGCACATATGGATTAATAGAAAGAAGTTATTGATAGGAAGAAATACGCTATTGATAGAAATAAATTGGATATTTATAATAATAGAAACAAGGTAATGATATTATTTGGATCTTGATATGAAGAAATGTGATATTGATAAGGACAGGATATTGACAGATGTCAGGTGAGGTAGCAGGTCATCCTCCTCATTTGGGTTCTGAAAAAACATTTTGTACAAATGATCATAAAATCACAAACATTTTACATTTAATTTTAATTCAGGCTGAAGGAGCTGCAGCTGTGTGAATCTTTCTGCTCACACTCACGCATGTGTGTGGTGAAACTAGGGCGGCAGTGCGCATGCGCAGCTGGGGGGGGCGTGCTTCCTACCGTCGCCGTGCAGCAGCTCTTTCACTCGGTGCAGCGGCGGCGGCGCGTGAAGGGGCGCACGAGACCAGACCGAACAGCGGAGCGGACATGTCGGACGGCGCGAGTCAGGAAGCGGCCGCGGCCCCGAGCGGCGGCGGCCCGACGAGGCGCGCGCCCAGACCGGCCGTCGGTAATAGAGTGACCGTGGTGCTCGGCGCGCAGTGGGGCGACGAGGGGAAAGGGAAAGTTGTGGACCTCCTCGCGCAGGACGCGGACATGGTGTGCAGGTGTCAGGTCGGTGTCTCGCGCTCCTCCTCCTCCTCCTCTTCCTCTTCCGCTCGCCTCGCGCAGCTGACGGCTAACAACACCTCTGTTCGCGATGTTGCTGCACCGTTTTCCGCTAATGTCACCTTGAATCCCTGCTAGCCGCCTTAGCTCCTCTGTTACCTTGTTTTTTGTTTGTTTTTAAAAATGCCTGCATGCACGAGCCGCCTCCTGTCGTGTGCACATGACGAGCTGACTGAAGACCAGGTGCATCACCTCCAGGCTGTGTTTTTTTTTTTTTTGTGGGGGGGTGTCTTTGCAGCCTGGCTAACAGGAAGCAGGCAGCAGATCTGGATTTATCCTCTTAAATTAAAAAGACACTGTATCTTGTGGGGTCGATGCTCGTTGCAGCACTGATGCATTTACATCCTGCCTGCGTTAAAGTTATATAAACTGTAAACCATGATTGCATTACTTTCATTGTAGATTCACCTGTTCATCACTTTCTCAGGTAATAAATTAGTTTCTTGGTCCATGAAATGTAAGAAAATGTTGATTAGTGTTGCACAAAGGTGAAGTCTTGTTTTGTCCAAAGCACGAAGATAGTCAGATTACTGTCATAGAAGACTAAAGAAACCAGAAGAAATTCACATTTGAGATGCTGAAATAAGGGAATTTGGACACATTTACTTCAGAAAATGACCCAGAAATATTAATTTCTTATCACAATAGTTATCTCAATAATCTAAACTAAACTAATTACTGCAGACCTAATGTGCTGTACTGTAGATACGACTTTCTTTCACCATTAGATTAGTATAAATATTACAGGGAAACAGTCAAAAAGTCCAAACATTTGGTACAACATATTCTCAAATTTGAGCTTTTCTGTAGTTTGTGTTGTTGTAGAGCTGCAGTGATAAGGGGATTCATAAATTAGTTGTCAACTTTGGGAGACAGTCATCAAGATTTCTCACCATTTTCTGCCTTGCATGGACCAAACAACAAATCCATTAATTTGGAAAATGATTGACAGATTAATTGGTTGCACCACTAAACAATTAGTTTATTAGTTTGTTACTATATAAGTAATAACGTTACTCCTCCAAATATCCTTTATCTTAGTCTTTTAATGGTTGTGAAGGTGTCTTTATATACATTACTGTCATCATGTTACATTACAATAATCAAATATGTGACTTAATCAGACTTTTGCAGCGATCCAATAAGTTTAGAAATTACCGCTAAACCCTAAAATGTCCCCGTACTTGGTTGACCATCTTTACATCACACTGTCCTTCTTTGGGAGGCCCGTACGTGTAGCGTCTTATCATTTCACACAGGCTGGGAGGAGGCACAGTGCAAAACAAGACAATATACGGTGATAACATTTACCTAACTGTGTCAGGATGCACAAACAGATGTTGCTTACGTACTTACTTAAAACCAATCTGACATCAGGATCTGAGGGGTGTGTTGAAGTGAGCTGTGCAGTGATCCTGTGTAGGCGGAGTGGACTTGTAACACCCAGACAATGTACGTACAAGTGGTGTAATTGTGACAGTTGTATTAAGTATTTCTGAACATCAAATGATTGTGATGCATTTCTCCCATAAAGCCACGGGAGGCCTCTGTACGCTCTTTATTTGAACTCTGTCAGTCGTGTTGGCTCAGCGGTTCGACTCCTGGCGCTCTTTGTTGAATTTGAACGCACCCTGTTGTCCTCATGCAAAACACGTGGGCTGGAGACCATGAAATGGCACGCATTGTTGTCTTGGTCTCACAAAACTGGAATAGGTGAGACAGTGAGGGACAGCAGCGAAGGGAGCCGCTGCCTGTAATGTTTAAAAAGCTTCTGCTGTGATGGCCCAGAGCCACATACTTCAAACCACATCTACTCCCAGACAGCTGAAGTCCAGCCAGCCTGTTGAGGACTGGTCATATTTGGCGTTCTGGCCTCTGGCATGAAGCTGTATAGATCTTATTTAGTGAACCTGCCTGGACTTAAAAGCATAATAACTGCATGTTTTGGCGTAAGTGATTGTCTGGCCAGTAAAACGTGTGAACAACTCGGTGAGTGTCAGCACAACAATGTGGAGCACTTCCTATATTTGAAAGGAGTGCAGACCCTCCCTGCAGCTCTCAGTGGTTTCTGTCTGTTTTTGCTTGTGACTGAGTGTAAAACTGTAGAGAGGGAAACAAAGTCATATGTAAAAGTAAGAAAGCTGCATTAGAGTGCACTTTATTATTTGGTGTACTTTCTTTTATTGGTTTGTCGACAACATAGAAACAGTTAAAAGTTGTTGGGTGGGTACAAACTGGAGGACGCTGTGACTATGCCTCCTCTTAACTGCTTCGCCAAAACCCCAAAATATCCAATCATAGAGGACGAAGATACAAGTAAATTTAAGAAGCATAGGCAGGATTTAAAATGATCAATTTGTTATTTGTTATATTATTCAATATTTAATATTAACTAGTTATGTTTTCATTTTCTGGACTCATCGTTATTTGTTGCAGCTTTAGTGACATTTAGCATTTAGCTCACATCTCTGCTGTCCCCAAGTACAGATTTACAGATTACATAACTGGTGTTCATCAAATATATCAAACTTTTGAAATATCACATATGAAAACATTGTCTAATAACAAGAGCCACTACTAAATACTCAGTTATGAGTAAGTAAAGAAGAGCAAGAATCTGTGCATGAATTACGAAAACAGTTACTGATACTAAACATCAGGTCTGTAACAATTAGTCAGTTAATTGATAAGTTCAACAAGGGGAAAATTAAGCAACAACTGTTTTCATAACTGATTCATCATTTTGAGTAATTTTTTGCAGTCAAGTGTGTGAATCACCTGTTGGTTCCAGCTTCTCAACCTTGAGGCTTTTCTACTTTTCTTTAACATATCTGACACTAGTTGAAATATCTTTTTGGTTCTGGAGTGCTGACTTGTACTAAACAAGTCATTTGAAGGCGTCACTTCGGGCTCCCTCAGCCTCTCTTTAATAACGCAGACAATGTTGCTAATCTTTTGACTATGCATACTAACTCTGTGGAGTTCAGAGGACTATCATTTGTCTCTGTTGATAAGAAGTTGACATAACAAGGATTCTCCCGAGCCTCTAAGTCTGCTCAGGCAGGAGGTGTGTAAAAATAAACTGCTTTCTGGCAGTGGTCCTGTGCAGCGTCCCCTCCATACATTAGGGTGTGTGTGTGTGTGTGTGTGTGTGTGTGTGCGTGTGTGTGTGCGTGCGCATGCACGTGCATGCACGTGCGCGTTGGGCGCTTGTTGATGTGTGAGGAGCAGTGAAGTACGGCCTTGATCTTTTTATAAAATAAGCTTTGCTAGCAGTCGTGTTGGGTGTTGCTTACAGTCCAAACCTCTAAGATCCTAGAAGTCACAGTTGGGGTTTCAAGAATGGAAAGAGGGGTGTGGAACTTAAGGGGGCAGGTCTCAGGAGACTGATGGCAGAATAGTTGTTGTGTAATATCATATATACATATCATCTTTCATCATGTAAGTGGTGCAGATATTTGTTAATTAGCATCCTTAAAGGCAGCAGTATACTTTTTTCAGAGTGGTATTTGGCTGTACAGGTTAAATCATTCGAAAGTCACACAGAAGGAAAACGAATGCAGCTGTTTTGATAGTCAATTGAATGTTCAAGTCAGTTTACAAGCAGGTATTTAAAAGCTTTGCTTTGTCACATGTGTTAGGAAATTGATTTTTGAGGGTAATCTTTACCATCCTCTGTCATTTTTAGAGTGTAATCAATGAATTGATTATTCAAGAAAATAATCAGCAGTTCGAGTTTTTTTTCCAGTCCTTGTCTGTTTAAGTTAGCCTTTTTTCTGAGGTTTACTAAAGTTAAAGTTCAGAAATTGTTCTTATATTTAAAGCACTTTAAACTAACACATTTTTGCACCTACTACGGCAGCTAGCAAACTAGCTCATCAAGTTAAACCGATGACATTTCCTGCTTGCTCAAGTAAATCTCCAGAGAGCCCAGTCATTTATTCACCAGACGACACTTTATTTGCAATGTTTCGTAATGATATACGATTTCAGCTGTACCATGCACAGATCCAGTGCACTTGACACTGTTGCTCTGGAGACCAAAGCTTGGTTTGGTGTTGTCTTGTTGGCCATTTCACTGTAAATTGAGGCTGTATGCACAATATCTGTCAAGACTTCAAAGGATGTATAAAAAAAGGTCAGATACGTGTTATATGTCATGTACAGAAGTTGACTCTGCCAAACAGAAAGACCTACATTCCTGCAGATTGACCAATAAAATGTTGAGAGAACAGCAGAGTATGTTATCTGACCTGTTTAATAAATCATTACTGAAAGTAACAGGTACAATCACTTCTTTCCTCCTCACTGCTATTTCTCTTTTGAGTGCATGCTGGGAGTGGAGTTAGTGAGTCCTAAGGTGATTGTTTTATAATGCCAGAGATGTTGACATGTAAGCTACATGCCTGGGCACTGTGCACTTTACTTTTCCCTCTTTGTGTATTTATATGGTCACACTATGCTGCTACTCCACCAGTGAGTACTTCTAGCCCACTGTATCCACTGTACTCTATCATATATTCTTTATATATTGTACGGTGCCTTGCTTAAAACAATTAAAGCTGAATAAATCTTGAATGACTTAAAAATGGCAGCTGGTTGCCAACGCAAAGCCTTGAACTTGAGACCTTGAACCTATTCAAGACTTAATTTCTGCACTCACCATGGCACCCTGCTGCTTAGAGACAGCTAAACACACAGCACGTTTGATATTCGATCATGAGGAAACATACAATATCTCGTTGTTGCCGACAATGCAGGAAAGGTTGCCGCTAAATCTGAAAAACAAGCCGACAAGCTGCTTCCAGCTTCTCAGTTACTTTCTGGCTTTTATTCTGATTGTTGAAGACATCAACTCAGTCTGTTAATTATAATGTACATATTTCACCATGTGTTACGTTTATATGCACCTTATCAGTTTCCAGGTAGTTTTTTTTCACTAAACATTCAGTAAGATTTAGTGTGCACACAGTTTGGTGTATTATTAAAGGTTTTGGTCATATAGTTCTGCTTCTGAAGAGTTTATCCAGGAACTTAAATGTAATAATAAAATTATTGCTAACATGAAACCACAGGTTGCTATATGGATCTTAAAATATCACTGATTCATGATATTTTAGTATTCTTTTCATTAAATGTATTTTGGACTCTCTAGATCAGCAGCTGCCTTCGAGGGCCAACTTGAGATCCCCATGTTGCTTTTTCACAGCTGACATTTTGACTTGTCGTTGTAGGAAAAGAACAGGTGTTGGTAACAACATTAACGATGGTGTCCTGGGAACCAGTAAAAAGAAAGACGGTACGCACATCACTAGAAGCAGTTAAATGTTATAGATGTACGATCGATTGTTAATATTTGACTGCTTCAATAAATGGACGATTCATTATTTAATTTTCTGCAAATAAACTAAATGATTAATGAAGACATTTGTGCAGTAATAGTAACCCACATCTTCCCTTTTGTGTGCAAATGATGCTGTTTGCATGGAACTGATATTACAGTATGAACATGCTTCAGAGGTATTTGAAGAATATTTGTACATTTATTGTGTTATTGTAGAAAAGATCACAAGAATCAACATCACCGCTAAGTGAACACGCTCAGCTCGTCTTCCCCGGCACCGCTCTGTTAAATGAAATTCATCTGAGCTCTTTTTGTAATCTCAAACCACAGTGCATAATCAGTGTTGCTGTAGTAGTGCACAAACCACAGTACAGTAGCAGGGGAGTATCAGAAGTTGAGTAGATGGGAATAAGAGGCTGATCACGAGACTGCATGAGAACCAGAATTAGGCTCTGTGGGGGATGGCATGAATCGTAAAAGCATCTAAAAAGGAGAGGCATCTGCACCCCCATCTGTTCCCCCTCTCCACCTTCAGGGTACTGCTGTGGCCAGGAATAACCCCGTGTGGTCAAAGCACATGCTGGGCATGATTTATATCCACAGGCTGCAGCATGAGGAACACATCCTGGTCATAAGTTGAATTGGCACCTGAGGTAGCGAGCTGTGACGCAAAGCTGCAGAGGCCTGAATGGATCTGCAGCGGCCTTATCGTCACAGCAAAAAATGAAAAATACTTCCTCCATTCATTTGTCCCTTTGTCTCTCACCTTAGGGTTTTTGTGCTTTGCTTACGCGTTTTTTGCTGCTAATATCCTTTTTTTCCCCAGCATCTGCATGCCGATGAGCTGCAGAGTGTGACCCCTCTCACTGTGAAATGTAAAGCAGAGAGCAGCAAAGCAGGCCGGATTGTGACGTAGTCGTCACAGGACTCGCTGTTCCCCTCCTGGGCTCCACTTAAACATTTTTATCTCTAATGACAGCTGTGTTCAAATCACGTGCAAGCTATGCAGCCTCCAGATTAACACCCAGCAGGCACATCTGTGTTAAATACAGTCTTCAGTCCTCGCCTGCTTGGAAACTTTGTCACTATTGACAAACCAGCCACGCAGTTGATTTGGCAAACACGTGTGTTGTTTGCCCCAAATGTGTGGTGGTGTTGTTCTGCTTCCTGGAAGGTTAACAAACCTTCTTATTAAGTGAAAAGTGAAATGTGTGTGTCTGAATGTGTTTTTTGTTTTTTAATGTCAAATTGTTTTAGCTAAATAAATAGTATCCTTATCAGGTTGTATTATTTGGGGCTCTAGCAGGTGTTTGTATTTAAGAACATAATGGTTTAAGTAGTTTGTCACCCAATGACTTGTGGACGAACCACTCATACAAAAAGATTAGTTCTTAAATGGCATGTAGGTGTGAATTTTAAAGAGAATTTTCTCTCTCAGTCTCATTACACTCTCACTCAGAATCCTTAATCTGAATAACAGCACACACCTCCTTATGAAGAGGCAGCATTCATCCAGCCAAAAGGTATGATTTATGAGAGATTTGGCCAATGAAGAAAGGTTTGGTGGACCCAATTTGAAACACATGTACTTGCAGTTCTCACAGAAAAAAAAGACAGGTTTGATGCAGAAAGGTTGCCGCACAAGGTCCTTGACAGCTTTTGTTTTTGGCCTCAGTTTTGTCATCACACTTGGTGCCAAAAATGGAGAGTCAGCCTGTAAGAGGGCTGCAAAACTACACACCATTCCTCCAGCTGGAGGAGAAAGATGAGAGCAGCAAGTCTTGACAGGACACGGTTTTGGATGCAGGACATGTTTACATAATATTTAATCCATAGTTCCAATAATCCATTATACTTGTCCCTCCAGTTTACAGCTTACTCTGGAGCGGGACCTTTACTTGAGGTCTGAGTGTGAACAGGAGTCTCTAAGCAACAACAGGTTTATGTGAGATGCTTGTTGCTACTCGCCAAACTATTCAGCCTGCCTTCCAGCTCAGCCAAACAAAGTTTCAGAGGCTCCATTAGGCTCATGCCTCTCTGTGTTTCTGTCCATCTCCCCTCATCGGCTTCTGTCTCTTCCTCGCAGGGCGGCAACAACGCAGGGCACACAGTGGTGGTCGACTCGGTGGAGTACGACTTTCACCTCCTCCCCAGCGGCATCATCAACCCCAAGGTCACCGCCTTCATTGGTGTGTAATGCTCTCACACACACACACACACACACACACACAGACATACTCTCACACACAATTACTCACAGGCAAGCGTTTCAAGGCCGTCTTCCCTCGCTACCTTCTTGATGAATTGATCGAAACTCCTTTTAGCCGGCCGCTCATCGCCAGAGTAACGGCCTCCATTTTGACGACTTCCACAGCAAGTGCGACCACTTTGACTCGGAGCCAGACTGCAGGCTACAGCGCATCCACTCATCTGCAGTAACTTCATTAGCTAATGGTTTCTTACTCTTTCTTTCTGGCCCCCAGCCCTCCACACATCTGCACTTTAGCATGCAAGGCTGTAGGATCTGTCAATACTGAATCACATTTCTGTGGGGGGTTTTTTTTCTCCTCGGGCGTGTGACACATTCATGCTATTCTGCAGGCTCACAAGCTCAGAAACACTTTGATGGTCTTTCAGCACATTTCAGTTTGCACCACTCATTTCTTTCTTTTATTTCTCATTCTTCAAATATTTTTTTAAAAAAGTAATTACAGCCATGTGTTGTTTTTGCTTAAAGCAGCTGCACATCTTATTTTTGTTTTGTCCACATTTTTTCACTCCACTTATTATCACGTGAAGCTTTTTGCTGCGCTTTTTTCTTTCCTTTTTCATAAAGCATTTCCATAATAGTACATTCAATTTGGTGGAAGCTTTTATTCCCAAGTGCCCAATGTTACGATAACTGTATAATTAATTGCTCTCGGCTCTGTAAAGGCACCTACTCTCTCTAATAATTCATGCTCTGCACGCTGAGCTTTCCAGGAGGCAAAAACTGTTAAATGCAATGACGGAGTTGAGGTGATTTACTCTTGTCTAAATCACGTCAGCTCAGGTCAGAACTTCCCTCTCTGAGTTTCACAGTTGTTGTGCTGTGGAAGGTTTTAGGATCAGCAGACTGATCTGTCATTGGTGATTGGCATTTTCTTTTCTTACTGTCCATTAAAACCTGCAAATGAATTATTTCATTTTGACTCACGACAAAATTGGAAATGCAGCATCTCTTCCTTGATGGTGCTGTGTTTTTTTGCGTATGACGTATTTTTAACTATGCCAATAGCTTCATGGATAGAAATATTTATCTGTGTGTTGGTCCAAGCTGAAATATCTGAAAATATCTGGATTGCTGTAAATTTGGCAGAGCCACTCATGATCCCCAGATGATGAATTCTTATGACTTTGATGATCCCCTGTGTAAGTGACACTATAAAAATGTTGGTTTACTGCAGGATTAAAATCAAGTTCATGGTGCTGTGTAATAAATAAATAA
>JBAJHX010000033.1:17278498-17301921 GCA_037176925.1 Amniataba percoides | reverse complement strand
TGTGTGTGTGTGTGTGTGTGTGTGTGTGTGTGTGTGTGTGTGTGTGTGTGTCTGTGTCTGTGTCTGTGTCTGTGTGTGTCTGTGTGTGTGTGCATGCATGTGGGAGTACGCGTGTGTGCACAAGAGTGTCTGTGTGTGTGTGATACAGAGAGAGATAGAGAGAAAATGCATGTTCACCAGGATGCCTTAATGGCATAGTCATTATAAGCTTTCAGCAGATTGCCATGACAGGCTGGTGGATTTCCAGGCATCGTGCAAGCTCTGTTGCTGGAAGCCAGGGCAGAAAACAGCCATAGAGCTGCATCAAAAGAGTGCTGTGAGCCAGAATTTAACCTGAACTCAGGTTCTAACTTCTGTCTAATGGCGCTAAAGCACACATTGCTTTATATTTTTACTTTGCAAATATTGTACTTCATACTCAACATTTATTTTACATTTATCTGACAACTGTATTTACTAGTTATCTTACAATA
Source organism: Amniataba percoides (assembly GCA_037176925.1). Taxonomy (NCBI): domain Eukaryota; kingdom Metazoa; phylum Chordata; class Actinopteri; order Centrarchiformes; family Terapontidae; genus Amniataba; species Amniataba percoides. The sequence goes on along the minus strand of JBAJHX010000033.1, from coordinate 17,301,448 downwards.
CTTTAAATTAAGATTTGCACGCTAAGCTTTGAAAGTACAACACAAAACCTTTTGGAACTAAATCAGCGTGTGCATCCATTTATGCAGGTTTTGTATGTCTATGACTTGTTAGCAGTTCAACCAAAGAACAGTTTTCCCTTTAAACATCAAGATGTGTTCAAGAGGTCAAAGTGTAGGTGCCCAATCCCTGAACTGAGCTACCTGACTGTGTGTAAAAGTCAAAGCTAACTGCACCTGAACCAGCTACAACATGCAGTGAGGTACTAACAATCTAATAATGATTAAATGATTTATCAGTTACAGGATCCAAGTACTTTTTGTACTAAACTGCATTTTTATTATATGCCTTCTGTACAAAGTAAACCTTTGAATGCCTGAATATTTTTACATTTTTCCTTTGTAATTTTTACCTAAGTAAAATATGTGAGTGCTCCTTCCACCACTGGCTACAGACATTTTCACTCCTGCACTGTGCCCATGTGGTCATTGGATACTGCATGTTTGACATGAGCTGGAGCTGATGATGCAACTCAGAAACCAAAGAAGATCTATTTCCATTCTGTAGTTTGTGTGTAAGCAAGTCCTTTTAATAGGCCGAGTTACAGGAGGTGCGTGTTGAGTATGTAAATTGTTAACTAGTGTAACGTGTTATTGAAGTCGTCCTTCTCTGCTACTCTGTCATGCTTGAAGGGGCCGTACTGTGTCAGTAAAAAGTTCTTTAAGTGATGCATCAGCATTAGACTATTTAAATTAGGTTTCAGTATTCAGTATCACAGTGCTCAACAGCGATGTTGGATGAAACAATGTATGGTAATGCACCCAAATATTAGGAAGGTTCTTCAGTCTTCAGTCAGAAATGACAGGTCTAACATCTACTATGTTTTATCTTGAATTTATATCACTGCCCCAAAACATTCACATGAACTTTTGGTCCTCCAACATTTTCCTTCAAGGATCCTGGGGTGTTAAAAGTGTTTCACAGTAGTTTGATGGATGAACTTTGAAACCGTTAAAAGGCATGTTATAGACTGAAATCACATGCTGATGCTACCTTTTTGTCTTCCCCTCCCTCTTCTCTCAGCCTCGGGACAACAAAGAAGGGGATTGGTCCGGTGTACTCAGCCAAGGCAGCGCGCAGCGGCCTCCGGATATGTGACCTGTTGGCTGACTTCAGTCAGTTCTCTGAAAGGTTTGCACCAATAATACAGGATTATATATGTCTTTATAAAATCTGTAGTGCTCTCCAAAGACCACTGGGTGCTTAATTTAGATTAGTTACTAATGATCTCTGTGTGTAAAGTTTATTTGCTTCACACCCTCACAGCCCCTTTCCCTCACTAAAGGAAGCTTTACTATTCATTTTATTCACACACTTAGCTTTGGTTTTATTGCTCGGTTGAACTACAAGAAACCTTTCCAGGGACCTTTTTAGAAATGTTACCTGCATTTTGACCGGAGGAACTTGAGCCTAAGGGGGCACTGAGATCGAAAAACACCCCACGTTTAAAACAGCTCAAAGGGCTGCGTTAGATGTGAAATACAATCCAGGAAGTCTAATTTGAGTAACAGATGTATGAGTTTGAAGGATATTCAGACACCAAAGCATTGCACAGAGGTTTAAAATACTCTGAGACTGAATTTTACAACTCTGGAAAGTTAGCACAGCAGCAGAATCTTCTTTCGTGGTGATGACTGCAAAGTAAATACTGGAAAAGCAGTGACAAATTAATCCACCAGAAATATGCACTTGCATCTAAACTCTTTTGCAGATGACCAGGGGTGTAACTCCTGTTCCTCAACCAATGAATGCAATAAATGCAGGGGTAATCCTTTGTGATGTCTTGTGGACTATCACGGTGGAGTTTCACTGACTGGTCAAACCACTTACAGTGGTCAAAAAATAGCTTTTCCATTAATGGCCTAGTGTGACGAATCATGGTTCTTCAGATGTAGTGGAAACAAAAACAAGAATTGCTCATAAGGGCCATTTTGTTCCAGAGTTTAGTAGCTGGGACTGCTGGTTCATAAGAGCAATGAACCTCTAATGCACATTAAAAATAGCAAGATATGTTGTGTGTGTGTGTGTCCTGTGTTTTTAGTCCCATGATGCAGAGTGGTGTCATACCAGCCCCAGTTTGTTAGAGTGAATGACAGCCAAAAAACTGATTAGTGTTGCTGTTACAGGTATAAAGTATTGGCCCAGCAGTACAAGGCCATGTACCCTACGCTGGAGATTGACATTGAGGGAGAGCTGGTCAAATTAAAGGTAATATAAATTTGACTGAAAAATGTTTCTGGAAGCTTTAACTCGCCCTCCTTTTGTAGTATCATTTCATATGTTGTGTGATCTCAGGACTACGTGGAGCGGATCAAGCCCATGGTGAGAGACGGCGTGCACTACATGTACGAGGCTCTTCACGGTCCGCCCAAGAAGATCCTGGTGGAAGGAGCTAACGCTGCACTTCTGGACATCGACTTTGGTCAGTGCATCGCTGTGTGTGCACGTGTGAGCGCGCATGTGAATCAAGCGCACCTTAACTTAACACCTGAGCTCTGAATAATTTCTAATGATCCTTTTGTGAAAATAAGCCAACTTCCCTGTGCTAACCTGTGCTTTTGAGAGCGCTGTTGAGTGCGTTTACAGTGACCCCGGTGATGTTGCCCTGAAACACTTAAAGCTTTGTGATGCTCTTTACAAAAGCCTGCTTGGAGCTCAGACTAGGGATGACGGTAAGTTTACTAACTGCTACTGAAGTGCTCTGGCATCCAAGCTTGACGTGCACGCTCACTGTTAAACCACCAACAACGCCACCTGACTGTGCATGAGCACGAAGGCATCCTGTGTCAGCAGCCTGTCAGTCAGTCAGTCCAAAAGTACAGAGTAGTAATTAAATCCAGAAATGTTGTCTCAGAAGCATGGTGGTTTCTGTTTTTCCTTTCAGATAATAACACCGGAGACTTCACATGCTAATGTGGACATTATAGTATGTCACTGTCACCCTAACAGCGCAGACTGGTCGTTACTGAGTGCAGTGACAGCACAGAGCGGATTACATTACAGTCGAGCTTCAGCGTTGGTTATTATCAAAGCACCATGCTTGTAATAACTCTGGTGGTATCAGGGCACGGTGTCCTCCACACTGATAGGCTTCTTTTTTCTCGCTGGCTATATCTATACTCCATTAGAAATTGTGTGAAAAGTCACAGTTTCATTGAGCCTTAACTTAAACTGTCATTTTACATTAAGCTCATGTATTTGCAATGCTCTTATCTAGATGTGTGAAATTTGGGAACATGCAGTGCTTCAGTGTTTGTACAAAGGGCACTTAGAAAGGACACGTGACTGTTTCTGGAAACACTAAACCTGTTCTTCTTTGGTTAGACACCAGTACTGTGATATTCTGCATGATGGCAGCTTCTAGCGTCAGAGCGTGAAAAGGCTTTTGTTTGCTTTTCAAAGCCTTTTTTTTTAATATCTTAGGTTGAGTTGAGGTAAGTGGTTATTACCTGAGGGACACCCTCGGGTGTAGATAGTGAGAATAGCGTCCAGTGTGACAGCTCTAACCATCACTTTGTGGTCTGGCATGAAGAGGTGTCAAACGGGTGTGGTTCAGAATGTGACACAGCTTGATTTGTTTTGAGAACATTTCACTTAATTGAGTGAACGTTTTTTTTTTTATAAACCAGTGAGCATGCCCAGAGGTGTTTGTCCAATGAGGTGTAGTGTCCAGTGACTAAACATAGAAGCAGGTTCTACGAGCCGGGCTTGTTGGGCAAGTATATCACAGCGGCTCCTAAAACAACTGTCCGCTGTGGGAACACCTTGTACACCTTATAACTCTCACTTGTCTAATTCCACATCATTTGTTCACAAAGAAACATCCAATAAATAACTAAGAAATCAGAAAAACTTGCCTCTACATGGGTAGATTGTGAAAAGGACAGTTACCTCGACATATAGTGGACTGGTGTCAGTTTACCTTAATGTGAACAAATACAGAGGTTAAAAACTTCAAGGTTCAAGTTTTAGCCCGCAGTGTCACTTACTGATACCTCAGCTGGATCCCACAAAGCTTTGTATGAACTGGTACTCTAAAACGTAGTGAATAATTATCTATCAAAGAGAAGTGAGACAAAGACAAATAAAAGGGGTGGAAAAAGCCATCAATGTAAACTTTGTCTCAGTTTACTTGATGTTGTCTTGGGCGGAGGGGGGGCACTGTGTCACACTTTGCTCTGGACAAGTCAGTTTCAGTTGCATGTTTGTTCAACCAGCATCTTCTGTATAAATGAAATGTATGATCAGTCTCCACTACCACTGTGTTGATACAGGGACGTACCCGTTTGTGACATCGTCCAACTGCACGGTGGGCGGGGTGTGTACGGGTCTCGGCATGCCGCCCCAGAACGTTGGGGAGGTCTACGGAGTCGTCAAGGCGTACACCACCAGAGTCGGCATTGGAGCTTTCCCCTCAGAGCAGAACAACGTAAGAGGACGCGCGTAGTCACATGCACCACCCATCAATATGCAAACATGACATAAAAACAAACAGCAAGTCCTTTTCAAGTCATGTATTTTGAAAAAATGTGTCACAAAATGTGTCATTTTGAAGTTGACTTTTAGCTGCAAGGATCAAGCACTCGTGTTATTCGCCTTGTCTACATAAAAAGTGTCATGTCTTCATATGTACCGTATAGTTTTGTTCTCAAACAGCACCACCCAGAGGAGGTTTTGCCACATTGACACCGATAACCAGCTGCAGTAAACTTCACTCATATTGTTGTCTTTAGGAGGTCGGAGAGCTTCTTCAGACTCGGGGGAAGGAGGTGGGTGTGACCACAGGCAGGAAGAGGCGATGTGGTTGGCTGGATCTGGTGCTCATTAAATATGCACACATGATTAATGGCTTCACCGCGTAAGTTCCTTTTGCACGCATTTGTGTTGATTTGTGTAGTTTTATATTTGTGTATCAGAGGTCCTAATGCAGTATTTTTTTGTTGCGTTCTTCAGAAGTCTTTCCTCTCAGAGTGCGATTAGGGCTGATTATCATCTGCGGGTGCACACTTTTTATAACTTCCCGGTCCTCTTTGCTCTCTCCCAGTTTAGCACTCACGAAACTGGACATACTTGACGTGTTCACAGAGATCAAAGTGGGCGTTGCGTACAAAGTCGACAACCAAACTATACCTCACTTTCCAGGTGAGCCAGTGTGTGAATGAATTATTTTAATTACGCTATTACTGACTTTTGACATTAGCTATAATCTGATGTTGTTAGTAGGAAAAAAGAATTGATGCCTTCAGTAGATATTTTCTAACCTCTCCTTGACTCCAACTTTTCCTCCTCTTCCAGTCTGAGCGATTATTTATAGAGAGCTCTATTTCAAGGCAGAAACATATTGATCTGTTGTCATAGCTGCAGGATTACAGCCTCCTGTGAAGCTAATGGTGTGATATTACCACCACCGCCCAACCCTCTCCCAAACCCCTCGTGTCATTGATTATGTGCCAGCCAATCAGGAGGTGTTGCAGCGTGTGGAAGTCCAGTATGAGACGCTGCCGGGCTGGAACAGCGACACTTCGGCCGCGAGAAGCTTTGAGGAGCTGCCCGAGAACGCCCAGAAATATATGCGCTTCATCGAGGAGCATGTGGGAGTGCCTGGTATGACCCCACGTATACACTCTTATTGTCAATACACAGATATGTAGAAGATTAAAAAAAACATACAACTTCAGCTGTCTTATCTGATCGTATCAAAAGTGCAACATCAACTAAATTAATTTGAATTGTTAAATATCTGAACACTTCTTCCTCCACTGCTTTTAACAAATAAGCACATGCATGACGAAAGACTGCAGTCAGTGAAAGCACCATTGTGACAGCAAAGTGAGGAGGTATTTGTGACCAGCAATGCATTTTCATGTTTAAATATATCCACATTAAACTACACAAATCGAAGTCCAACTAACGCTTAAGCAAACCCAAAGTACTGGTTAACCAGTAACCTGGTTTCTGGAGTAGATGAGCACTTACTCATTGACACACAGACATGTGGTAACAGAGCAGGAGCCCCTCTGCTGTGGAGAAATAAACACACCATCCTCTGCTTCTCCGTTTCCCCAGTCAAGTGGATCGGAGTGGGCAAGTCTCGGGAGTCCATGATCCAGCTGTTCTAGACGAGGGGAGCAGAAACACGAGGATGCACAGCAGCGAGTCAACTGTACCCTTCTCCCCTCTGCCCCGACACACACACAGCCTACCTACCTGTCTCAACTCTACGACATAGACATGAACATCATGTCCATTCTTAATGCTTTACCACTGTATCACCAGACTGTCCCACGCCACAGAGCGAAGCTCTCTGGCGTCAGACTCCCATCAGACCGACCTCCATGGAACGAAGCATCTCCATCTGGGTTTTTAACAGTTTTTAACTTTAGGGTAACAGTTCCACAGTCAGTTTCCTCCCTTAATTTGTCCCTGTTTATGTGGTAGCCATTTATTTCAGACATAAAAACACACTCGGTGACACCAGCCACCATGAGGTCTGAGAGAGGACACGAGGGAACGGACTCGACACACACAAACACACACTGACTGCTGACTGCCCTGAGGAACTGTCCGCCGATGTTTGGTTGATCAAATGTTGTTCAAGTGTATTTTTGTTAATCTATGCGGTGTTTAAAAAATGCGCTGTGCCAGTCCGGTGTACATCAAACGTTTTAACCTCTGCACTTTAGATGCTTTGGACTATATCTGCTTTATGTTTTATTCTGCCAGGTTTACAGAACAACCTGATACTATAAAAGGGATCCTTTAATATTCGTAATGCGTCTTTATTTGTTTTTCGTCATCAGACAGAATACTACTTATGTTGCCTTGTCATTCAACCAAAAAAAAGCTTTTAAATTTCCTGTAGCGAGCGGCTGCTTCCACTGAATGTTGATGAAGTGTGGGTGCACATTGTGATTTTCTGTTTAATTTTAGCAGGTGAGCTTGTGCGTTTTCCATGAATTGGTACAGAAAATCTGGTATAACACGGGAAAATCAGTTCATTAGGTCAGCATCTTTCTGTTCACATTCTTGAGTGTTTATTTCATTATTACCACTGATTTCTTTGCACTTTGTGTATGATGTTCTGTCAAAGTGTGGGAGGGGGGGTTAACAACTTTTACACGCAAAAAAAGTGTAAATATGGACTGATAAATACTGAACAACACAGTCGGCCATCTTTCTCCTTTTTGTTTGTATCCAGTCTTCTGCCATTGCCAAAAAAAATAAGGCTTGAAATGAGTCTTTGGTTGTTCTCACTGTTTGACACCAAGCCAGTCAGAGCTACCTGACGGTGTGTTGTCACAGCTGGAAAAATGATAACGTGTGTAATGATGTATTCATGCAGTGTCCGCAGAATGGGAAGAGCAGGAAAACCTCCCTTTGCTCTGACTTGGGAGTGTTTGCACATTGTTCTACGATGGTTGCCCTTACAGTAAGTCTTCAAGCAGTTGCATCATTTAAATGGGTGATTCAGCTACTTTAATAGTGTTGCATAACCAGGTACCACATATAAACTGACTGAAATCAATGACTCCATTGTTTTAGTGTTATGATAAAGAAAATCATGAAAAAATCATGTTACTGATGTGGGCGTTCATGTGATCGGATACATCAAGATGGAAGTTGTATAATTACAAAATATGTGACTGCAGTATAACATCCACTAAATCTGGATTATATTGCAGTCATCTTTAATAAATTGCCCCTCAGAATAGGCCCAGTTTCTCAGTTATAAATGCCGCTTGGATGTTGACATGAATGTCGTTTACATGCCAGAAACTCATAATTCCTATCGCGTCAGTGTGACCTGAATGTAGCATTAGTCGGACTTTGGAAAGCTCTTTGTGTGAATTTTATAAATTATGATCCCAGAACAGCTTGTTTGATTTGAAACTTTTAAGTTTTGAGGAATTATAATTGATCTTTTATAGACACACAGCTGTCATAGCAGTTTGTCACAAAAGTATAATTTCCACTTAAAAAACTTTGTGGTCATTTGAAAGCACCAACAGGTTCTTAAAATCTTTTATTTCCACATAACTGCAGGAATTCTTTTCAGATGCAGTTAAATGTGTGTTTGTGTTTTTATATTGGGAACTCAACCTGTTTTGCAGTGTCAGCGTGAACACATTACACATTTTGGGGGTTTTATTCCAAAACGCGCGAATGGGTTTGATACCGGACACTTAGCATTGAGTATTTTTAACCAAGCAATGAGTCACCAATACAGTGTTGCTGGAAAATATTCAAATTATCAGTATGTCATTTTGGAATAAAACTCAGTATACACTCAGTCGGAAACATTTTGCTCAGGACATTGATTAAAAGAGGAATAAAAAAAAAAAAAGTAACTCTTCATGTTAGTTTTATCTTTTGTGATTGTGTGAAACTTCTGAAACCGGTCTGACTCACCTCTGTCTGCTCTACTGAACAGTGCATGTTTGGTATCTTTGAATCTATTTTTTTCTCTTGCTTTTGCTGTGTTAAAATGAACAGTTATCCCTTTACATGCTCACACTGCCAATTACCACTGACTTCCTTTTCACAACCTGAAAATCCATTATACTGTCTTTCTTTTCTTTTCATTTTATTCTGAGCATTTTCCTCCTCACTGTTTTTTCAGGACAGATTTCTCTCTCTGGACTAAATGAATGTTTTAGGCTATGTACGCACAATATACATACAAAAACCTTCAAAACACAGTCATTGTGTGACTTTTTCATTCTCATTAAACCCTGTCACATGCAGTTTTGAGCCCTTTAATTTTCAGCAAAGACATTTTCAGGTTGGAGAAATCATCACATTTCCTGAAAATTTCTCCTGACATGATATTTGGTGTCTGTCGAAACTTTGGGACTAGAGTTTCAAATAAAGTTCTGTGGGTTTGAAAAATGTTTGGCTGCAGAGCATGAGTTTGTAATATCAACAGGTTTCATTAAAACAAACTAGCCAGAGTGAGGTAAGTGTTCTAGATAAGTTAAGTACATCTTGTCAAGTAAACCAAATAGCTATCTAAATATCAAGATTATCTGGCTGTTAGGCTAGCCTGTTGATTTACCCCTTAGATTTTATTTTCAACACAAATGACTATTAAAAGCCGGCAATGAATTACTATTGTGTTAAAAGAAGTGCTGAAAAATAGCAAAAAGATCACAAAATAACATAAACTGATTTTTTTCCTCTTATATATCTGTATGAGCCTCCGTGAGAATTTTAAGTCTTAAGTCAGAAATTCAGAATCAGTTTGCAGGTCTATGACTCACAACCTCAGTAAATACACTTCTATGATATAGAACACCTAAAATAATTCTGTTAGAAATGTTGCTGTCAGGCCTGCAGTTCAGTTCGATTCGAGTGCCTTTTTCAGATGATAACGTCCAGTGGTTTCTTCTTCTCTTTTTGGAAACTACTGGACTAAACTCCTGAACTCTATCTGAAGTTCATTATCTCCACTTTAACAAGCTATAACAGTAAAAAGCTGCTTACACAGAATCAAAGTATTCAACATCTAATAATGTTATATATACTGAGTAATAATATATCAGGTATAGGAGGCATTTTACTGCAGGACAAGGACTTTTACTTTTGATACTATATAGCAGATTTAGTTACTTCTGTACTAAAGTAGCATATAACAATAACCCTTGCAATATATTATATATTTATATAAAAAATATATATGCATATGTATTTTTCATTATGATATTTATACTTAGGAAAATATATCAATGAACCATGGTGAGGAAGATTTGCTATTATGTTCTTTGTGCGAATACATTATAAAACTGTTTTTTATTTCATATTTCATCTGCAAATAGTTTTCTTTCATAATTTCACCGTATTTGATTGTTTTGAGGGACACAACTACGGTCTCTGCAATTATTGCTATCATGAACATAGAGACTAGTTTTCTTCATGGGCACTAGAGGGAGGCATATGACTGTAAATGAACACTAAAGACTCGTTAATGAAGCAACAGCCCGACCGAGAGCCATCCTCTCCTCGGGAATCTTTTATGGAGAGTCACAGACACACAGAGATGACTAACAGTTTTAAATATTAATCCACTGAAAGCCAAACAAACCACACACACATAAGATCCAGTGATGGAAAGTGTGAATAGTCACCCAAATACTGAAGTAGTTTTAGGAACTTGTACTTGAGTGTTTTCTGCTGCTTTATATTTCTCTATAACAATTCAGAGGGAAATATTGTACTCTCTACTTCACTTCTTGCCTTTATTTAATAACTTAAGTTACTTTGGAAATTAAGATTCGTAATTTAATATATGTGTTTATAATCTTTTTTTTCAGCCCTAGGGAAAAATTCACAGGCTACCCAGCAGTAGTTAAAGTAGATAAAATGAGCTCAACTTTTACCAGCATTAATGTGACAAATTCATGCATCAATATTTATTATCTCATAATATAATATGCACAATTGCCCATAGTACAAAATGAGCAATTTTTTTACATTTGATTCTTTTGTCTTTTTACTTAAGTTTTGAGTGCAGCATTTTTACTTGAGTATTTTTACTACTTTCCCTCAAATGAATGATGAATATAGTAAATGATGAGTTCTTCAAAATCACTGCTGGTAAGTAACACAATAAGCCGTAAAATGCAAAGTTGTAACGTTCTCAAATCAGATTTGCAAAGTGATGACAAAGTACAAGTAGCCTCCTGCTTTCAAAGTGATCATAAAGAAAAGAAAAACTCAAACTGAAGGAGAAACACGAGCGTCGTTAATAACATTAACCGTGTTTACTTATGTGGAATATCTGAGTACTTCCTCCCCCTCCTCTCTCCTTTCTGTTAGTGCTTACTATTAATACCCTCTGTGACCACAGGTTGGCTTTAACCACAGCCTCACCTGCAGCTCATTTCCCTGCCCTCACCGAGCTTCCTCTCCCTATTTGACTACATCTGAATGCACCAACAACCTCTAAAAACCCACAAACTCTCACACACTCAGAGATCACCCAGATGCGTCCAGAACAGGACGAGCGTGAGAACATCTTGCCTCCACTTTCCGCGGACTGGACATTCGTTGCTTCACAGCTGTCCGGCGTGAGGTCATCCCATTGAATAAACGGTGTCACCTTCAAGCACACACACACACACAAAATAAAACACACAGTGGCATCTGGCATGAAGCCTCGTCTCCCTCAGTACTATGTGACAACGTTGATGACAGGCTGGACGGCGTCACAGTGGGGACGAAGGGCACCGCTGCCCCACGATTTGGGTCGGGGCTGCGCTAATTTTGCGCCCAGCCGCCCCTCCCTCCTCTTTACCCCTCATCATCCATCACCTCCTCCCCCGCTTCTTGTGCAACTCATTCAATCCTCTCTACCCTCCAAACTCAACCTCCCTCCCCTTCATCCTTGTCTATGCGCTGCTCCCCTCCTCCCTCCTTCATTTGAATCCCACAGTGAGGCCTCTTTGTCCAATGGCTGCCGCTGCATTGTGCTGCAAAGAGAAGCAGAGTAAATGGACAAGCAAATGAGTCTTCTCCTTCAGTCAACTGTGGTGTTCGCACTCACATGCATGCAAACATTCTTGTATATGTACCCATTCAGGACGATATTTTCTTTAACTGAACATCTTTCCATTGTGTGTCCCTGACCTCTGACCTGGAGACAAAGGCCTCTTTATGAAAAGGAATTACCAAGACAAACAGCAGAGCGTGCACATATCAGTTCATCCATCAGTCTCTGAGCTCTGCTGCTGCAGAAAATTCTGTTCTTTAAGATTCATCGTCTTATTTAAACCTGCATTATTATTATTATTGTTTGAAATGCAGTTAACTGTAAACACAATCCTGTCAAATTATCACATTATAAAGTTATATTGCAGATGCATTACCTGGACACCTGATGAATGTAAGTCCAATATTTCTCCTCCTTCGAGCTCTTGTTTGGTCTCCACCGACTTCCAAAGCTTCACTGTGTTCACCAGTCACATGTTTGTCATTGGGTGCTGGGCAGGTAGTGTACAAGAAAGTTTATGTGGATTTTTTTACTGAGAACAGCTGTCTGCTGCAGCTGGAAATGTGATCGGAGCAGTGAGACTCGACAAAAACTAAACAAAGCAGTGAATTTAAAGGGCTTAAAACAATCTGAGGAAAATGGTGATCATTTTCTGCAGGTTTTTCACTGCTAGTGATACCTTTAACATTATATACAGTCATTTGTTCCATTATTGATACAGAAATGCTAATTAGTGCAGCTTTAGTCTTTCAGTGAGGCCTCAGTGAGTTTGAAAATCTTTCTGTTGAAAAAAAAAAGTCATAGAAAAGTCATTTTTGTTCTAACAGACATCACCTTTGAATAAGACCATGATGGGATAAATGATACTGTGAATATCCAGTGGGCTGAAGACCTCAGAAAGAAACCTAGAAGGTAGAAATCCTTTTTTTAATACATCCACAGCTCCCCCACCTCTTTTTACCGTCTCTCTGTTGAGGTGGTCTGACTTGTTGCAAAGTCAACAGGGAGAAGCAGTCAGGTAACGTGTGTTTTTGTCAGTCTTACATTTAAAAGAGACATTCCACCCCAAAGCGAGTTTAGAATAAAAGTTAGGCATCAGAAATATCGTCTTTTTACTGGAACATTTTTGTCTATTGCTCGAGGTCTTAACTCCTGCAGCCAAGCAATGAAAAAAACACTGAGAAGTTTAAAGGTCGGGTCAATGTCAAGCTTTTTCTCTCCGAAACAGGCAGATCTTTTATGCTTTTAATGAAATTCAGTACACTGTTCTGCATCTGTCCTCTGCCTCGTTCACCACTCCTAGTGTCATTAAAGAGCCCGGTCCAACGTGTGAGTGATTTAAGGGTGTTTGACAGTGCTGTGCCACTTCCACCGTGCTCTTGAGCAACACGGAAAGCCAGTATCTGATCTGCTGTGCCGCTAACCCGAGACTCTAACCTCTCCGTGGAATGCATGGCTGTAAAAAGCCTGTAAAGTTGTTTTTACTCACTGTCTCTCCTGACCCTTCTTCACCTGCTTCAATTTTTCTCTCCTCCTCTTTCCAAACTCCCCTTCCCCCCCTCCTCAGCCCCTGAACTGTGGCCGCTCTGTAAAAGAGCCCAAACGCAGCAGATGTGTGACGGCCGACACCGTTAACAGCTGTCAGCTCTTATATCAGCTCCTGTTTGGTCTCTAACCACACACACCAGCCTACAGTATATACACCCCAAACAGTTGTGGAACAAACTTAAAGGGTGAAATCCAACCTGCCTGTAGTGAAAGGCGAGTGCTTTTCATTTCTTTCTTTTTATTTGCACAGGAAAAATGTCAAATTCACCTTGATTTTTAGGAAACAAATACACCTCCTGGTGTTCAGTTTGATTAAAAGAAATAAATAATTCGATATGCCAAACATCTGCGGGGATAAAGAGCTCTGGAAACCCCTTTTTTTTTTTGCCTTCTCACCAGTCGTACCTCAACTTGATAAAAACTGAGTACACAAAGGATCACCTAAAGTTTAAGTGGAGGAAAGAGCACAGGAGCTGTTATTTGATTCAAATATTATTCAAGTCAAAGTAAGACTGCTTGTTTTGGATAGTAGTCAAGTGGGATAGGAGCTCCTTCAAAGGCTGCCTGTGTGCAATAATTACTTCACTGTGAAAAGGCAAACATAGCAGTCTGACCATAGTAATTGAATTACCAACCGATGTGATGACGCTCCATTCATGGTTAAGAAAATGTCTAAGGACCAAAGAGCTTCCAAAAACCAAAGTACACTTATTCTGCCTTAAATAAAAATATTATGTATAAAAAATAGTATTTCTTCATTGTACTGCTTTTACTGAAGTGTTATGAACTTTCCCTGGTGCACTTTAGTTGATATCATTATAATCTTTACAATACTTAACAAAAATGACTAATCTAATTATCTTAGACTAATTCCTGAAAGAGAGTATGTTTGCTTGTTGTTCTTGATTTTGTCTTTCTTGTCAGAATGCTTCAAATCAAGTGCTTGCGAGATAATCAAACAGTGTCTGAAAGCTTTTGTAACTTCCAGCATTCATGCCCACTTCCTGCAGCGATTGGCCAGGTGCGTGAAAGTGAGAGAGAAAGCAGGGTTTGAACTTCTTCCTGATGCTCTCTCTCTTTCTTTTATTCTTTACATGCCTACTTCCATCTCTTTTCACTGCCTACATCTCTCTCTCTGTGACGGTTTTTAACCCCACCTTCGAGTGCGGTCATTTGGAGCTCTTTAATCTTTAGATGTGCCCAGCTGACACCAACTAGTTTGTTTCAGGCGACCTAAGCTCGACTTTATCTAACCTCATTGTTTCTTTCTGGCATTCAGCCCCTGCTCAGCATCTGGCTGCCGTCCAAGGCCTCGATGCCCATCTCTGCCAGCTCCATCCCTTGCCTGTTGCCCCCCTTACTTCGGCTCAAAACACACAAAACACACACTACCGGTCGGAGCCTGTAAGCTTCGGCTCCGAGCCCCGACCCCGGCTCCAACCTTCGGGTCCCAGCCTCTGGCCCCGAGCTTTTACCTTCTCCCCAACCCAGCTGCTGTCGCCTTCCCAGCCGTCCAGCCCAGCATGAGAAGCCTAGCAGCTGTTGATCAATGGGCAGCCTGGGCCAACGCCTGCCTGTCCCCTCCCCTGACCTCCTACCCTCACACACACACACACACACACACACACACAGATGCATGCACACTCTCCCCAGGGAGGCAACAGATGGGGGTCAGCCAGAGGAAAAGGGGTGTGGTGGGCTACAAAGGGCTGGGTTAGGTGTGTGTTTGTGTGTCTGTATGTGTGTGTGATTGTCAAATAGCTTATTCCTCTATTACATACATGGACTCGTGGCGTGTTTTTTTTTTTTTGTATGTGTGTGATCTTTGAGGGGCTGTGGCTGGACATTTGCTAGCCGCGTGTCTCCAGTATGGACAGGTGTTGGCGTCAGCAGTGTCCAGACTCGTTTCGGCAGCTGCTGCCCCCCCCCGTCCCCTCTCCTCTCCTCTCATCTCTCCCTCCCTCCCCCCTGACAGATGTAGCCACACCACCACCACCTCTCAGCTTTTTATGGGCCCAGCCTGTTTTGACTTTAAATATTTGCCCAGGAGGCGTTTGTTCTGTTCTGACAAGGGAAGGGGGGGGGCATTGGAGAAGAGAGGGGTAGGTTTTAAACATGTCACATAGACACACATTTTCTGTGTATGAATATGTACACCTATGAGCTCTTCAGGTCGCAAACACCTGCCCAGACAGAGGTTGAGGGCTGGTTTGTCCTGTTTTTGTCCCACCGGGATAAAAGGACCAACGACTAACAGGGAGAAAGAAAACAGTTCACCAACCGACCTGCGGCCCTCGGCTGACAGCTGACAGGAAATGAATCTACACAGAACTGACTTTTTACTTTTTTGTACCTCTAAAGGCTGCAAATCTCTGACATGAACATCCAACTTCAGGAGTGTCTGTATGTCGATAAAGTTGTTAAACTGTGAACAATGTTTGACTCATCAAACAACATTAATGGTCAATTTACAGTGTAATTGTCAAAAAAAGAGGTTTAATGGAGTAAATGAAAAGTTCAAACCCTTTTAAAGCCACACTGATCGATGTTTTCATCAGCTTAATGACTGGATCAAATACCTCCACTGTGAGAGTTGGTGCTCGTGATGATGAGGCCACGGAGAATTACCACCCTGCCTTTAGCACCCTTCAGCGCATTGTTTTGGTTTTACAGCCTGAAATCTCACTGTTTTGGTTCACACTCACTGTTCTGATGGGAAGCAGCTGTGTTCAGCTAAACAGCTCCGATAAACCCACTGAACACGACCTGCTCAGCACTAGTCAGCAAACAGACCCAGTTGGTGAACATAGTGGAGCATTTAGCAGCCAAAGAGCTGGATGTGTCTCTGAGGAGCTGGTGGAGATCAAAACAGAGCCAAAAAAAGAGGGAATATTTGACTCAAATTCATTGGGTGACCTGAGACATGACTTTCAATGAACGTTGCTCTATTTCTGCTGGATGAATAAGTGTGAATGAGTTAATATGTGTTGCGTTTACATCTTTTTCCGCTGTCCCAGGTGGTCTAAAAGTTGATTAATAGTAGAGAATATACATACAGAAAAGAAAGACTTCCTACTTTTACAAAAATAATCATACTGTGTCACATTTGTGACACAAAGTCCACATTTCTGAGTTGACACAGTTATAATTGAGTAAACTTTTGTTTGATGTAAAAAAAGTTCCTTATTCTGTATGTCTTCCTGTGTCTTATTGCGTAAGCATGAAAAAAGGAACTTCCTGATCCACTACTCCACTATGCTGTAGAAAGTGTGCAATAATACAGTATATCAACCTCTGTGCATGTGAAAATCAAAGTGAATTTATGATTTAACAGCGATTCTGCACAGTTTGCTGCAAGTATTTCCAAATAAATCCTCCTGAGTTTAGAGCAACTGCACAGCAGAGGTGAAGCAAATAGCTAAACAAAAGAAGAATCAGTGAATGGCTGCACCTGTAGTCAACATTTTTGCATTTTGCACAAGAACAAGCAGCCAAAAAAAAACACCAATAGGCTAAAACTATGCATCAACAAACGCTAATCTCAAGGTGACACGTGCACTGTGAAGTGTCTGTTTTTCCAAAACATCTCTGAGGAGCGACTGAAGCTTCTGATCCATCAGAAGAGACAGAGAGAAAGAAATGCAAAGAGAGATGCAAAGGAGTTAGAGAGGAATGTGGATATAAAAGAATGATATACAGTCGGGGTTTGGAGTTGAAAGATAATTAGAACAGCAGTGAAGGATTCTGCTGCTGATCCCAGAAAAAACACCTCCGCCAGCTGGGTTCAAAGTCCAGGAGGGAGAGAAGACAAGGAGGGGAGAAGACGGAAAGGGAAAGAGAGAGGGCCACAGGAAGGGAGAGATTTGGGGATCTAGCAGAAGAGTGGTGGAGCGCACCTTGTTGTGCCATCTGGGCTGACTCCCCCACCACAAACACACACACACGCATCTCTCCTTCCTCCTCCTCCCAGCCCATTAGGATGGAGGATTAAGGTGGTGGCAATTACAAGACGCAGCCGACAGCAGCGTACCTGGCAATACATTTAACTGTCCAGGGGAGGGAGACGGGAGGGTAAGAGAGGAGGGGAGGAAAGGTGGAGACGGAGAGGTAGATTGAGAGGGAGGCAGCAAAGGAGGAGTAATAAATGAGGCGGGGTGAGAAAAAGGGAGATCGTTAGTAAAAAAAAAAACAAGACAACACACACAAATCAGGATTGTTGTGATAGCAGCAAAAAGAAACTTTCTTCATCGCCAGCTCGGCCTACTCATCTTCAAAAATGGCCGAGTGAGCAAGTGAGTGCCAAACAGATGCTGGCACAATTGCTGTGATGCCCCCCCCCCCCCATCTACCCACCCCAACACACTCAACCCCAACACCACCGACACTCTACCCCTCATCCCCTTCACCCACCCAGCCAGCCAGGGGGGGGGCTACGACTATGGATGGCGCCCATATGGCCGCAGCTGATGGGGGTGATTGTCGGTATTGTTCACTTTGTCAGCGATCCTGGGGATGCGGGAGAGAGCTAATGATAATGCAGAGTGCAGATGTGCTCCGGAGCAGCCCAGTCGTTAAGCAACAACAGCTTGTGTTTTGTGTGTGCGCGTGTGTATGTGTGTGCACGTGTGGGTTCCTGGGCTTTTGTGTGTGTGTGCGTGCGTGCGTGTGTGACTGTGTGTGAGAAAGAGAGTTACAACCACAGCTGCTTGCCAGCCTGTCTGCCTTCTTGAGAAGACCTTCTGGAGGACCTACAGTGCAAAATGCACACATGCAAACTCACAACTGTATAAGTCACATGCACGCGCACAAACACACGCACATATAGACACACACACATACACACAGCCACACATCTGTTGGGTTTCTTAATGTTGATCAGTACGTTTACTCATCCAAAGTGTTTCCTGTGTACGAGGTAAAGTCGCCCAAACTTTGAGGTCATTTTTAGTTTTAGAACGATAAAAACTTTGTGAAGTGATTTTGTCGTTTTTAAACTTTACAGTAAAAGATTTTCAAGTAACATGCTGTTTCTGTCTAATCAAAGCAAGACAGATTCTTTAATCCAATATAAGTGATTGGACTGGCACTGATACAGACTTTTTTTTAAAGAGGATATGATATAGTTGATGACTTAACCAATCCACAGTAAATACAGATTCTTAAAATTGTTGTAAGTTGGTTGTAAATCATTAAGTCAAGCCAATACATTTATGAAACCTAATACCACAATTTTGCCTCGAGGGGGTTTATAATCTGCATACCAGACAGACTTCTCTGTTTTTAGACCCTCCATTTGGATCAGAGAAAAAAAAATGGAGAAACCTCAAGAAGAGCAACAGAGGAGGGATCCCTCTTCCAGGGCAGACATGCAACAGATGTCATTTTTAAAGAACAGACCAAAATATAAAATAAAAATATGGAAAATCCAGACTAAAGTATTACTGATATATTATAAAGTCACAGTGGGCCTTCAAGTGTCCTCATGATCATGAAAAAAATTTGAGTACGTTTTGGAAAAAGCAAGCCCTGTTATTTGGTTGGTACTCGTTATCAGATTATTTCTCCCTTGCTGGAAATCAAATTTGCATCTTCTCCTGTTGGTCTTTGGGTCCACAGACATGTAGGTCAGATGAGCTGGAAAACAAACACTAGAGTGTGAGCGGTTGTTTTTCTACGTGTGATAGACTGGCGACCTGTCCAGGTTGTGCCCACCTCTCACTCGATGTGTGCCGAGAAATGCTGCAGGCTCTGCGCAGGATGAATAAAAGTGCTGTAAGTAAGTGGAGAAAAAGCTTTCCACTCATCTGTTGTGCTGCGGGTTCCTTTCACCTGCTCATGTCCTGATTCAGTGTAACAGCTTTGAGTTAAAGGGAAAGAAAATGGGCTGAGGTGATTCCTTGTGTTACCTCAGAGATTTTATATTCAAGGGGAGGCCCTCATACAAACCTTAGACAGTTAACAACACTTTTAGATAAAATGAGCTGTATCTGCACACTGACTATTGAACAGACTTGCATCTTTGTATGGGCTGTTCATGACCTTTGAACAACAAATGCTGTTTGAGAGTCTGTGGCTATGAAATTATAAGAGCAAAACTTTATCAGACAGCTTAAACTAAATAATTTGCACAATAACGTTGCAATTTTTAACTAACTGATGCATAGAGGACCGTTCTCTAAAGCTGTTTTGTAGTCGACCCTGACCTCTGACCTTACTGTGTGATAACTGTCCCACAGACTCACACGTATCACATTTAATTAGGTTTAACTGATATTTGCACGTGTAGGAGTCTTGGTTAATGGCTCTGTGGGTGTTTACTTGATGTGCATTAGATGCTCACGTTGTCATGTAAAGTTAATATCATGGCAACTTTAGCATGTGAATGAAGGGCGTTTCTTAGTTCCTTTGAGGGGTCCTACATTAAATTTGGGGACCACCGTCCTACATGAAAGGAGCAGATGTGACAATATAGTGTATTTATGGTGATGAAACTCAGGCTGGTTAATTCAATTGAGTTGAATTTCTTTGCACAGAGGTAAAAAAAAAGGGGGAGGAGGAATCAAAGATGTAAAAACAAAGAGAGAAAGAACTCTCTTTCGCTCTTTCAGTCTCCTTTCCTCCTTCTCCACTTCTTCTTGCCCACCACCATACAGATGGTCCCAAGCTGCCTTCAATAATCCAATGCACAGCCATGCCAGTACACCCCAGGCTACACCCCTGATGCTACACTACTCACACACACATATACACGGAGACAGTGCCAGTTCTCTAGGCAGGACCCCTGTCTCTCTAGCCCAGATTGGATCAGTTTGGTTCAGCATGGAGCAGTAACACTGGGCCTTAGGGCTCTACAAGGACCTGCAGGGTCCCACGTTGGCCTCGAGTAGCTGGGGCCACAATGGAAAAAAGCTCTTGGGCATGATTTTGTTATCTTTTGATGATGACTATTGTTATTATTACACAAGCTGGAGTGGCCACATGTTTTCATCTCTTAAAGCCCTGTTTGTTTGGAGGCGCGCAAGAGCTGACACAGACAATAAAAACAGAAGGAGGGAGATGTGTGTGTATGTGTGTGTGTGTGGAACGAAAGGGACATGAGCGAAACACTGACAAGGAACTTCTTAAGAGGAAAAAGAAACAGGAGAACAGAGGCGAAGAGTTTTGGCGTTTGCATGAAGGAGCGGAAAAAAAATATGAAGGAAGAGAGGGAGAGTGAGGAAGGGAGGGAGGGAGGAGGATGGAGGTAGAGAGAGACGGAGGGATGGAGGCAGATAGAGAAACAGGAGGTATGGAAAAGAAGGATGGGTACGCAGAGGGAGAGATGGATGCGGCGGATGGGGGAGGGATGGAAGAAGGGATGGAAGGAGGAATGTGACAGATGGGTCGTGCCTGGCCAGAGCTGGGAGGGAGCGGAGAGGTTGGCATCACAGGGTGAGAGAACACACACACACACACAAAATACACACAGTAACTGCACGCATACATGCATGTGCGCCAGTTAACTCCTCTCATGCACATTCTCTGCCGTCAGGAGTGTTTTCAGTGTCTTCTTGTGTGTCAAGAAAACGTCGGCCATATGATAAATAGGCAAATAGATGGTGCAGCGGACATGTTTCGACATATTGTTTGCATAAATTTGTTTTCTGCACTTGCAATCAATCTCCATGCGTTGGCAGGATAAGATAATAGTTCAATATGCTGGGTCTGATTCACGCTTTCACGTCAGAATTTCACAAAGTTGTGCTATAAATCGAGACCAACCTGGCAAAATTGCAAGTCAGGTGGATGAACATGAGCTGAGGTATGAGAGCCTTCCTCCTGTTGAAGCACAGCACTCAACTACAACAATCATATGCTGTCTTCTGTGATAGCAGTTGGGAAATCTGAATTAAAATGCGTTTAACTAGTAGTACCAGTGAAAAAAACACAAGTAAAAATCCTTAATTCAAAGGTATGAAAGTGTTAAGTGTGCACTTAAAGTTTAATGATAAAATCACTCCATCTTCAAAGAAAACCGTTTACATATACTGATGGTTCATTTACATGCCTGACAAGTTTTTTTTTTTAGTTATTTTAATCCAGTTAACTTTGCTTATATTTCACACTCAGTTCAGTCTCATAACTGAAACTTACATTTATAAAGTCTAAAACCTGCATCTTTGTGTCTCCCTGCTCAGCCCCTCACTAATTATCATCTGGTATATTAACAAATTGTATTGTATCAAACGTGCTGTTATTTTATTACACCGCATGGCTTTTAAACAGAAGCTTTCATTGTTTAGCACCAATCCTCCGTTCAGTGTCATGTTGCAGGGTTATGCCAAACATCTTGTTTGTGTTGCACATTATTTACAGTTTGTTTTGTTTTAGAAAAGTTTGTTTTCTTCTTTTGTGACTGTTTGTTTCTTGTTTATAACAGAATCAATTTATTTACCAGGCATCTTGCTATAAATTTAATGGACCAAGCTGAAAAGAGATAACACCTGTTTTGCTTCTTTTTTCTTTTTTTTTTTTTGAACACATCTCATTGTTTTCATACTTTAAAGTTACAATCTACCGAGAAACTTCTCTAAATGGGTCAGGAAGAAGTCAAATCTTAAACTTCTATCAAGTTAAAGGTTATTATAAACTGACAAATGCATGTAAGACACATACTGCTTCTTATTTTTGGCTGATTTGAGAACGTAGCGCATCTTGACGGCGCTGTGACACGTCAAATACGACTGCGAATCTTGTGATTTGTCTCACTCCTGATGGTACGAGACAGGAGAGGATACAGCTCATGATGCTAACAGGGGTATGAGCTATTACCCAGAATGCCCTGTGTGTGTGTGTGTCCTTTCATCAGGTCTCCGCTGTGTTTCAGCAGGAGGAAAGACATGACAGGGAGGATGAACTTGACTCCTCCACAACACCACAGCTGGCTGTTTGCTTGTCGTGTGTGTGAGTGTTTTCTGCTTGGGACTGTGTGTGTGTGTGTGTGTGTGTGTGTGTGTGTGTGTGTTAATACATGTGTACAACTCAGCATGCAGGTGCAGCAGATGTCCGGCACACACACACACACACACACACACACACACACACACACACACACGCACACATACAGTGACGCCCTTAACATCTACACAGCAGCAGCGCGGCATGTTGAGTTAGTGACACTAAAAGGACCCCTCCCTGCGTGACCCCGTCAGGTCACCATGGCGATGATAAAGTGCTGAGTTGTGCACATGTGTCCCGATGCCAGCAGTTTCCAACAACACCCCGAACACGCCCTGGTAATGCCCCTTATCTGGGACACACACACACACACACACAGCTGGGAGAGGATGTCAGAAGTGTGGAAAGAGGTTTCGCTTCTTTCAGCCTCGTTGTTGCTTTAACCTTAAATCCAATTAATTTGGCTGTTTATCCCCCAGACGCCTCTTTGTCGTCCCGTTCTTCCTCTTCTCTCCATCCCTTTTTCTCTCTCTCTTTCTCTTTTCTTTCTCTCTCTCTCTCTCTCATGTGGAGAGTTCATGGCTGCTCTCCTTCCATACAAGAACCACACAAAGGACAAGTACTGTTTAATCCCATCGTAGCCCAGCCCTAAAGACAGACCAGCTGGAGGCCTTTGTGTTTGTGTATGAGTGTGTGTGTGAGTGTGTGTGTGTGCCTGCAATATGACAAGTTATATAAACCCGTTCTCTTCGTGTGTGTGTGTGTGTGTGTGCGTCCCTGCAAGTGTGTGAATTGCTGGATGACACTTCTGAGTTTTTCTCTTAAGCGTATGTTAAGATATATGTGTATGTATGTGTGTGTGTGTGTGTGTGTGTGTGTGTGTGTGTGTGTGTGTGTGTGTGTGTGTGTGTGTGTGTGT
>JBAJHX010000033.1:17267490-17278398 GCA_037176925.1 Amniataba percoides | reverse complement strand
TGTGTGTGTGTGTGTGTGTGTGTGTGTGTGTGTGTGTGTGTGTGTGTGTGTGTGTGTGTGTGTATGTGTGTGTGTAGGGGGGGCTAAAGAGGGAGGGAGGGGGGAGTTATGGGTAAGTAGTATTTGGGGCCCCCCTCTCACAGAGACACACAGATATTCAAGTTCGAGTTGCGTGGTCTTTTGTTTTCTGGGAGGGGAGGAGGGTGCAGTGGGCGGCTGGATGGATGGATGGTTCGCTGGGACACTGTGCCTCCCATTTTTCCCAAAAAAATATCCCCCCTCTGCCTCCCTCCCTCCCCCTCCAGCCGTCCCCCCCCCCCCCCTCCAGCCAGTGTAGTGCCACTGTATTGTCTGCTTGCAGGCGGGCCGCTTGTTGCTTGCCTTCTGTCCTGCTGTGCTGAGTGCCTGACAAAGGGGCTCTTTTAAATATGCAGACAATCCTCGATCACTTGCACACACACACTCACACACACACACACGTTTGTCCCTGCTTTCCTCTTTCTCTCTCCGTCAATTCTTCCATGGCTAGACCTGGCCTGGGAGTGTTTCCTCTTTCACGGAGAATCAACAAGTCCCAGACATGAAAAGGATACAGGAGGCTTTCCTCCCCGTTGGTGCGGTATATAAGCTTTGCATGAATGCTGCTCGCGTTGCTTTGTGGACCAGCCGTCTAGTTAAGGCTAAAAGCTGGATTCCTGTTTGTTGTGGTCTTTGTGACGCAGCTTTGTTCTTACTGTATATATAATCAGCTTGCCTTTTTTATGCACAAGAAAATCTATATTGAAAAAAGCAACAAAAAAAAAAGAAAGAAAAAAGAAGGTATTATTGGGTGCAACAAAGAAACAGTAATCCTTTACTATTATCACACATCCTACACAAATGCCCCATGACAAGAAGCTAGATATATAAACATATGTCTCTATTATTCTGTAAAAACTGAGCTTTGAGATGCAAACTGCTGTCTCGAGCTGATTTTGGAAGTTGCAACAAAGTTATGCCGTTCGTTTTCTCAGCCAAACCTGCAGATGTCAGTTTGGAGAGACGAGCTGGAGGCTGGTTTGAAAATATGGCACAACAGTCAAACATCAGGACGCTGCGAGTCCACATGACACTCTTTATCTCCTCCTCATCCCATCCCCCCCTTCCTCTCCTGGTACGAGAGCCCTCCTTGGCAGCTTGGCAGAGGCCGCTCCCTCACGCGAAGCAGCCGAGTGCAGGGGCCCGGGCCCCAGACAGGAGCCCAAGCTGGTCTCAGCCTCCCAACATGTTGAGCTGGCCTGCCTTGGGCACAGCCAAATGGTTCTGCAGCTGCCCCTTTGTCCCCCTTCCTTAAGTAAACAAAGGACAGAAACAAATTAATGACCTACATTCACAGCAAACCTCGCACGGCCTCCTCGCAGAGAGAGAGAGAGAGAGAGAGAGAGAGCAGTTGTCTATAAGCAGATGTTCACTTACAACACTGCAGATTGCAATTAATGATCACCAAGCAGCGCATACCCAAAGGATAGGGTTGCTGTATTTTCTGCAGCAGTTATCATAGCGTCTGCTGTCCGCCTGAAATCTGAGAGCAGGTACACAACTTCACTGACTTCTTAAATAGTGTGGACACGTGAAATGAATGTCTAGAAAAATATACATAATAACACGAATTCATTTTATATTTCATTTGAGGTTACAGGTTAAGGTTTCTGCTAAAACAGGTGAACCAAACTAAAACCTCTGTAACACTTCTAAGTTTCTTAAACTAATATTGGGCATTCCTCAGACGGAGGACAATGTCATAAAGATTAGGAGTGAGCTTATCGCGTGAGTGTGCGTCGGTGGCTTACTGAGGAGACCATCTGTGGCCTAATGAACGCTGCTCCTTGGCCTCAGAGTGCAGGGGGTTTTAATGCATTCGAAACAGCAGGTTTACTGAGTAGCAATACATTAGCTAAAGCTGATTTCTTTACTGGAAAACTGTACTTGAGGAGCTTTGGAATGAGGCTGAGCGTGTGTGTGTGTGTGTGTGTGTGTGTGTGTTGCACGAGGTCGGATCTCAACAAGCTGCTGCACATTTTCCTTCTCAAATGCAGCCTACACCTCAACGGGTGCAGTAGATATATCAGGAAAGCTCAAAGTGGGTACCCGCGCACACAGATACGCAGTGAGTGTGCAGGCCATCATGCTGCGTGTCCAAGCACACACAAATATGCACACACACATGCACGTACACAACTTACGCCCACATCGCAAGTCACAGAGGAACGGGACGCCAAAACCGCCTGCAACCTGTAACTCTGTGCAATCGTGTGCAAAAAAAAAAAACAGGGTTACGCCATGAATGACCACAGTTACTGGTTCGATTGTAGATATATGCTTAAATTTGAATATATGTGATGTTAAGAGCAGTAAACAACCTATGAGGTGAAACTCGGCATGATCAGAGTCACAGGTTTATTTCAGGTAAAATGACACATTATGATGTGAGAACAAGCTGCGACTGCTTTTATTTTATCCGAGAGAAAAAGAAAAACAGAACTTCACACGTAGGTCGAATTTCAAGATTCTTATAATTTATTGCAGTTTGCACACAATTTAAAAATGTCAACAACAGCACACCAAAAAGTTACAAAACTAAACACAATTAGAATTTACTCCCCTTGAGAGAAAAAAAAAAATCAACCCAACTATGATTGTCAAAGCTAAAAATGACTAAATCTGAAAAAGGAACATAAAAGAAAAGCAAAGAAAAAAAATAATCTCAAGGAGGAGCAAATATATCTGAATCAAAATCTGCTTGTTTTTTTTCCCAGACAGTGATTGTCCTTTTTCAAAACAGACTCAGTCATTTCACACCCCCCACCCTCCAACCCCCCCATCTGCCTTTCCATAAACTGTCTATGACATTTGAACATTTTATTTTTATACCTTGCTTTTTTTTAAAAAAAAAAACTCCCCCCTTTGTTTTCAAGTAAGCACAGCAAAAGATGGAGATGGGAGTCTCGTCAAGGTGGTTACTTCACAGCGTCTTGAGCGGTTGACATCGCTCCCACAACTCCACCCCACACTCTCGCACTTCAAGAACAAAATAAAAATAAAACAGCCCGGACTACAGCAGTTTAAGGCGGTCAAGTACAACCAGAGGAACAGAACGAAACAAAAAAACAAAAAAACAAAACAGCAGTAATGATGAAAACAACAGCAGGATGGAGTGAGCCCATATGCAGACGCTGCCAGTGAAGAAATAACGTTTGGAGGGAAAAAAAAAAAATAGACGATGCGGTGCAAACTGCCGCAATGTCACCCACACTGTTGCATTGGCAAAGCCTGTAGGTGCCACCAGATGACAGGTCGGCACATACAACCACCCCACCCACCACATGCACATCAGTGGGGGCGTGCACGCATACATATACACACACACGTCCGAGTGAGGGGGAAATTCGCTGCGTTCACTGACAGTATGTCAGATGTTTTTGGATTGTATGAACGCCTGACTCTCTTTTTGTAATTACAGCAAAAAGAAATTTGAAAAAATTTAAATTATTAAACTGATGTAGCCCCCAAACCCAAACATTCACAAACCGCAAAAAAAAAGAAGTTTTCCAATCACGTCAAAATATAAGACATCATTTTCTGATAAATTCAATAAGTTCCATGAATTTATACATGATTTTAAACAGCCATTTCCCAATGCTCTACAGTATCAAATACTTCCGTAGCGTCAGAAATGTTTTTTCTAATAAAGGCATCTTTTCAGCAGAAAATCTGATTTCGTGTCTTTTAGCTTAAAAAGGTGCATTCAGGCATGCCAATTCTCTCCCATCTATCTCAAAGTAAGGATTATGTTTAAAGAGCAAAACACACACACACACGTATTCACGCCACTGCGTCTAATGTGAGATGCACTGAGCTGAGCGGGTTATTGTACTGAATCAGCACGGCCCTGCTCAGCTCTGCACAGCACAGCTCGGCTCGGCTCTACATGACGCAACAGTGTGACAAAGATATCTGACCCTTCAACTTTCAGCAGGACAGTTCAGTTTCAGCCCCTCTGAGTCTTTTTTTTTTTTTTTGCTCTCTCCCCGTTATTCTTCACACTTTAGCACAAGTCACAGCCACATAACTGCACTCAGCAGACCTGAAATAAGTGCCCAGTGAGCAGAAATAATTAAGAAATGGCTTGACCACATCTAGAGCCGGAGAGGACGGAGACATGGGAGATGGAAAACAAAAATACAGCAGTGGAGAAATTTAATGCCTGAGGAGGAGCAGGAGCAGGAAGTGCTGGGTGGACGTAGATCTTCAGTAGGTTAAATTGACTGGTAATAACCAAGCCACACACTCATAAACACGCACACAAACACACACACGCAGCAGAGAGATCAGTGCATATAGACACAGGCTTAAAATGCTTCATCATATCGCTTCAACATCCGACGGAAACACATTCGGTAACATTCTTCTATAGGAGCCCAGCGACAGACCTACGACGAGTAGAAAAAAATCCAACTTTTCACTGTGAAAAAGTGTTATGTTCAAACATTTTCCCCCTGATGCAAAAACCACAACTTAAAAGGTTTAAGACAAAATCAAATTTTCATGCATTTTTTTCCACAGTCGTGAGAATAATATTCAGTTTTTCAACAGACCGCACCCTGGAGTAGTATTCACAAAGAAAAGAAAAAGGAAAGCCCATTGTCAAATATTTGATCAATTACAATGTGTACAGTAATACAGCAAATTCACATTTTTATTTTAAAATATACAGGTTTGGACGTCATGCAACAACAGCAGGTCCCATTACAAAAAAGTAACAAAATAATAATAATAATAATCATTAATTTAAAAAAAAAAAAAGTAACGGATTAAAGTTCTAAAACTATAGCAGAACAATATACAACAACCTTAAATTAAATACCTTTTCAACAAGAGATGTTTTAAAGACTGCCAGCTACATTTAAGAAAAAATTCTATTAATAACAATAATAATAATTATTATAATAATTTGTAAAGGTCTTTTCATTTTTAGAAAATACTTCAAATTGATTGGAAGTGAAAAAAGGAGGCTGTGCATTGCATGAGTGCCATCAGTTTGTCTGTCAGCCAGTCAGCTTTACCCTGAACACACAACACCAAAGAGCTTAACAAGAGAAGCGGGGAGCGCTTCGCCAACAACACCTCCATGCCAGTAGAAAATAAAATTAATACACACAAAACACACTCACACACACTCACGCACGTCAGGTGAAATTTTTGCCAGAGTAGTGCAGTATCACGCACGCACAGGCACACACTTCTTCAAACTGTGTGTGTGTGGTGGTATCGACTTGTGGTGATCACAGTACCCGTTTAGTGTATTGTAATGCTTTTTCACTTCAGTGTGTTCGACCTGAACTCCTGCAGTGGTGTTTGCTGTCTGTGGAACTGGGACCGATACGCTGGCCAGCGTCGGAGTGTTGTGTCTGAGATGAAACACAAACAGAGTGAAAACTCTTCGGAAAAAGGCGAGACATTCTCACTGGGACCCTTGTCCTCAGACGCAATGAAAACCACCAAACAGAACTGATGCCAAATAAAAAATAAAGAGTTCAGAATAGAATAAAATAAAACAAAATTGCCCCAAACAGCAACGTCAAGAAAAAAAAAAGGAAAAGAAAAAAACTCAGTAGTAACATTTTCATGTGCTATTAAAGTGCAATTGAATGAGATTTTGCGACACACAAGAACATGACTCACTTGAACCCCGAATATCAAACTTTGCCACCTCCCTTTCACCTCCCCATGCCTCTCTGCCCTTCTTTCACTTTCTTCCCTTTATCAAACCCAGCAGTCTGCTTCTATTTCCACAGTTCCTGGGAACTGTCCTCAATCGCCCAATCCCTGACATTGGGCAGTGCCAGCGGTTCGCTCTTCACTGATAGCGAGTTGACCAGTTCGCAATGGAACTTGCGAATGTGTCGGTAGAGGTCCCCGGACTGCGTGAAGCGCCGTTCGCACCACTTGCAAGCGTGCGGCTTCTCGCGTGTGTGCACCACTGCGTGGCGGCTGAGGTTGTGTGAGTATTGGAAGCTCTTGCCGCAGGTGGTGCAGGTGTAGGGTTTCTCACCGGAGTGTGTCCGCTCATGGCGCTTCAGCGTGTACATGCAGGAGAAGGTCTTGCTGCAGATGGTGCAGGTGGGCACATTGACGTCTCCAGCGGGCTTGGAGCGGATGCCCTCCTGCTCCCTGAAGTGGGAGCTGAGGTGGAGCTGGAGGATGTGAGGGGAGGGGAAAACCTTGTTGCACAGCGGGCACATGAAGATCTGGGTGTGTTGAGCCGACAGCATGTTGGAGACGTAGGGCAGCAGGGAACTATCCATGCTGGCCGCCTCTGCCTGGGCGCGCTCATTCTCACCCCCCAGTATGTCCTCGTCGTCTGCTGTGGCCGAAGGCTTCTCCTCCCGCTCCAGCTCGGAGGCCAGAGAGGCCTCTCGCAGAGCGGACAGGTGCGCTTCCAGGCCGAGCCTTCGTTGGGCCGACAGAGGCCCTCCGACCCCGTGGTGGGTCAGGCCCCCGTTGGCGCTGGGAATCGTCGCCTTGGTGATGCCGCTGTGCTCCATGTCGTAGTCCCCACCTCCCAGTTCCTCTTCCTCGTCTGAAGCCACGCCTCTCTCCACCTTCACCCTCACAGCCAATGGGCTTTGGAGGCTGTCTGGCGTAGCTGCACCGCTGAAGTAAGACTGGTGGTGGTTACTGTGGTTGCTACCAGCAATCGGCTTGACTGACAGGTCCAGGACGCAGTCAGCCGCATCATTTGACACCCTCCTGCCTCTGCGCCCTCCACGAGAGCTCACGGAGCGGTGGGACCTCTGTGAGAGGGATCCAGTGGAACTGGTGGGGCTGCCGGCCGGAGAGAGTATCTTCCCTCCCTCTCCAAGCGCTTCTCCACCTTGCATCTCCGCCTCGCCATGCCCTGGGCTGGTTGTAGCCATTGCAGGCGTCCCCGGTCTGTCTGCAGACGGCAGCCTCAGCCACAGCGGTCCTCCCTCTGCCTTCCCCTCCTCCTCTTCATCGCTGTGCAGCAGGTCGGCTGTAGCAGGCCGGTCTGTAGAACCATCTGATAGACTGTCAGCCTTATCGGAGCAGCTGGACCCACCATCATCCTCTCTGCGCGTACTGTCTGCCTCCGCCGTGGCCTTCTGCTTCAAACGTTTCTTACACACTTTGACAATGTCATACATGTGCAAGTAGCTGGCCGCTGCCAGCACATCCTCTACGGGAAGGTCCTGGAACTGTAGCTTGCCCTCATACATGAACTCCAGGAGCAGGGAAAAGGCCGGCGCTGTGACTATGTCGCTGTTGAGGTGCACCACGTCTCTCTTGTCCAGCTGGTCCTTGTAGAAAAGGTGAAAGTACATGCTGCAGGAGGCCAACACAGCACGGTGGGCCCGAAACTGGGCATCGCCCACCAGCACCGTGGAGTCACACAGGAAGCCCTGGTGCCGCTGCTCACTCAGACACTGGAGTAAATGTCTGCTGTGATCTGGGAACTCCATCCTGCCGTCCTCATAACCTGCAGCCACACAGAAACAGAGACAGAGTAAAAGTTAGATACGTCTGATTAAAGGCTCAAGGTTTGCATGGTTTTAATTAAGTATTGTATTTTAAATTGCTTGAACTGTTTGTTTCAGTTGAGGTAAATATTCAAGAAAAAAACAACAAAGATCTGTAGATAAAAAGCAAAACCTAAACAAGACTATTTAAATTCAAGTACAGAAAGATTCAAAGAAGTGGCAAGACAGCAAGCTTCACTTCATTTTTAAAATGAAAGATGTGCCTGAGGTAAAATTCAAGGTAATATCAAGATCACGACATTGTTCGTATCACCACCAGGTTTTTGTGTTAACAACGCAATTCCTGCAAACAAAATGATCTCAAACGAGGCCAATTAAAAGAAAAACGAAGAGACGCAAAAGAAAAGAGACAAATGCCAAAAACACATATGGTCTGAGAAAACGAACCTAAGAGAAGAGGATGAGCGAAAAGAAACACAAAAGGAGAAGATAAGAACAGTGGGATTTTTAAACACAAAACTATGGTGAAATAGGAGGAAAATACACGCGGAAAATATAGCACATATATTTAAGATCTGCTTATATTTTTATGTATGGGATGACCTCTCCACAGCCAATATAATTCTCCTCACAATCTGAACATCAACAGAAATATTTCTGCTCAGATTCACAAAGTCATGCACACATTCCTTCATACGGCAATTTTATTTCTACAATTATTTACTTTATTTAAATAAAAAAAGAGGTAAACAAAGAAAAACTGATGATACTGATAATTAAAAAGATTAATTGTAATTACACATTAAGCGGGAATAACCACCGATTTCGTTTTTACCCACAGAAAGACTTAATCTCAGGTAAACCAGCAGCGACAGAGTCTTCTACTCTGTCTCCGTTCTCTCTCTCTGTATCTCTCTAACTCCTCTGCCTGCACTCCTGGATTGTCGCTGCTCCTACGCTGGTTATTTTTATTAACCCACTTTGGCCTGGCCTGGCACAGCCCTTTTAGGTAACCGGCTTTCAGCTGCACACACTGTCCTCACGTACACAACACACACACACTTAGTTCCAGCCTACCTACCAACCACCTCCACAGGCTAAGTCGAGCAGGAAAACTGGCCAATTGAAATAGCACTGTTGAAAACAAAACAGCTTGTCCCTCGTTTAACCTGCAAGCGCCGGCTTTAGGTGTAAGATTAGACGATGGGGGGAAAAAAGACCAAAAACTCGCTCTTCGGGTGTCCTTAAAAGAGAGTCTGCAGAATTAATCTAGTTGTTAAAATAAATGAACAACTAATTAGGCAAAAATCTCAGATGACAGACGGCGATAACGAGAACGAAATCTGTAAAATCATTGCATCCCACCTGTTAACCAAGTCAATTTGTCCTGCCTGAGAAAATACATCGGTCCCGCTCTGCACTGTGTTAACCAAAGCAGTTAAATCACCTCATTTGAATGAAGCTAAACCAAGAATGTCGCTGTGTGTGAGACTGTGTGTGCCTGTTGTATGTGTGTGTGTGTGTCTGTGTGTGTGCGCTCGCCCTCCGGCTCGTTCAGACTGCTTTTAATGAGGGGGCTTACGGGGACAAGGGTGTACCACCTCCCACCCCCTCTCACCCCCCCCAATATCCCCCCTTCTGTCCAGCCAAACCCCTCTGCCACCTCCTCCCTCCACACACACACACACACACACACCCTGTCCGTCACTCACACACTCCTTCCCATCTGAATCTTACAAGAAAAACTCTGCACATCCGCCCCACTGAAGAAACTGCCCTCTTCCTAAACCCCCCCACCCTCCGCCCACCACCCAGAAGAGAAGATTTACAGTACAATCACTGTAAGTGCCCTGCTCGTCACAGCATCAATCCTAATCCTTAAAGATGGCTAAAAATAAAGACGGCGGTGGGGAGGGAGCCGTCGACGGAGGCTCAGGAGGGCAGCAGCCCGTCACCCGGGCCCGCCCTACCGGTCGCCCGCCCGTCCCGCCCGGCCCGGCCAGCGCAGGCAGGGGTCTGAGAGAGAGACACAGAGGGGCAGGGAGGGAGAGGGTGAGAGAGAGAGGCTGGGACGGCCGGGGAGGGAGGCTTACCCACATCTGATCCAGCTGACGGGGGCCATATGGCAGCTGCTAGCCAGATAAAGAGATTAAGACTAGGAGGGAGTGCGATTACAGCTGTCTAGCCAATTCAGGCAGCTCAAATCTGCAACTTCTAAATTAGTCTCCTCTACTCCAGCCGACAGGAGGGGGAAAAAAGAGGGTAGAGTAGACCGCACATGCTTTCAAGCAATTTTATAGCCAGTTAAATTTAACTGAAGGGAAAAAACAGATTAGATGATTAAGATTAAATACATTCTTAGATTATTTTTTGCTTAAACTTTGACTGTTTTAGTTATTTTATTTACCAAAAAAATCTGTTATTTTTCTTTGCTCAAATTTAAGTCATTTAAAAAAATTACTGAATTTCCTTTTTTTTTTAAGGAAAAAAGTATTAAAGATTTAACACCCATTATAATAAAACAACAGGGTAAAAACCAAGAACTAACTCCATTTAAAAATACAGAAAAAACAGTATTCTCAGTTTGTAACTTGGCTTTCAATTAACAGGCGTCTGAGCTAAAATGCCTGACGACACAAGCAGAAAACAAAAACGCATTGCTGAGTTTTAAAACGCACATCTCTAGAGGACAAACTAAAAACACAAGCAGAGTGTTCCCGGACTGCAATTACTCTGCAGACAGGCAGCACCAACACAAGTTTACTATTGAGGCACTCACCAGCAGTTTCACAGTGGTTTGACACACCAGAGATCCCCACAACAAAACAAAATAACTACTCCACTACCCCAGACTGGATTCACTCTGCCGCTCTCTCACACACACACTCATACAAAACGATACCTGCAGCAGTATGCATCAACTTGATTAACTCCACTGTAGCAGAATAGCTGGGCTCTCTGGCTGGGAAAGGCTGTGTATGTCTCTCTCTCTCTCTTCCTCTCTCTCTCTCTTTCTTTCTTGCTCTTTCTCTTCTTCGCTCGCTCTCTCTCTGAATCAATGAGTGGGTAGAAGAGGAGAGAAGAAGACGACGACGAAGAAGAAGGAGAGGGAGGCAGGCAGGCAGGCAAAAAAAAAAAAACACGCTGTTCAAACTGCGAGGGACAGATGCAAAGTGGAGGAGATGTTGGAGGGGGAACGAGATACCACCTCCCTCCTCCCTTCCTCCCTCCCTCCTCCTCCTCCTCCTAACTGGCGCTGATCGGCAGCCACAAACACACACACACAGCGCACGCACACACACACACACACAGCACTAACTCTCCCAGGCTGCCGCTGAGACTCACAATAAAGGACTGGGGAGGGGTGGAG
>JBAJHX010000033.1:17250079-17267390 GCA_037176925.1 Amniataba percoides | reverse complement strand
TCCCTCCTCCCTTCCTCCCTCCCTCCTCCTCCTCCTCCTAACTGGCGCTGATCGGCAGCCACAAACACACACACACACAGCGCACGCACACACACACACACACACACACACACACACAGCACTAACTCTCCCAGGCTGCCGCTGAGACTCACAATAAAGGACTGGGGAGGGGTGGAGGCGGTGGAGGGATGGAGGAGGAGGAGGTGGGGTGGATGGCAGCCTGTCAGCTGCTCTGACATCATCCTCAGATGGAGATGCTACCTCCAGCTGTGCTCTTTCTACAGCCATATGCTGCCTCCTCTACACTCCTGCCACCAGACTCCTCTTTCATTCTACCAACACCAACACCACGCAACTTTGTCTCCCTTTCTCCCCCTTTTTCTCTCTCGCTCTGGGAGAAAAAAATTAAAAAAGGAAACCTCTGCTCTATTAAATTCAGTGGGATTTCTTTTCTTTCTTTTTTTTTTTGTGGGAAGAGTTTACACATTAAATCGTGCAACCACAACTGCCCACCAAAACTATCAAGAAGAGAAAGAAAGTTGAAAGAATATACAGACCGAAAAACTTTATTCTAACCTTTTTTCTGGTGTGGTGAGATTTTTTAAAGGCTCTTACGTCTTTCTGTCTCCTTCCACTAACCATAAACAAAGGCCAATGCAGCACATTTGCAACTGACAGACGCACGCAGCTGATATTGTTTTCCACTTCTTTACGGTTCAGCGCCGCTGCCTCGTCTTGTATTCATTCATTCACTCATTCATCCACCATCTATCCAACCATCCATCGCCCCCCTTCTTCTTCAGACCCTTCGGACAACTGACAGGGACAAAAATGAAATGAGGAAACAATGGGAACAAGTCATAAAGAAAGACGCTAATGAGTGCAAATCCTAAACAAAAAAGGTATACAAGCCCTTAACAAGCCGGGGAGAAACTTATTACAGCAGCCTTACTTCACTTTCATTTCAGGGAGAGTCTGCAGAGCGTGTGGATTTCCAGTTATTCAACAAGACAAGAGTGTAGGAACAAAAATTACTTTCATTTTCAATTTTATCTTGTCTCCAAACCTCCTTTAAAACCCCTCAAGAAAGTTTAACAGACTATTAAAATGCCATTAAAATATAAAATTATTCTTGCCTGCTGACAAATTACAAAAAAAAAATCTGCAGTTAAATATTAAAGTGATTTTTTTAATGGTTTTATAAAGTTAATTACAAATATTTCTGCATCACATTAGTCAACTTTTTCTTTCTAAGTTTTCCAATAAAAAGCTTTAAAACTTCTATAACCTTTACTAAGCTGTGGTAAAAATTGAAGCAGTAATTTATCCAACTTTAAACTTTAATTAACTTCACCACTGGAGCTTCTCCTTTAATTAAAAAAGTGAGACATTAGATATTTGAATGTGTTTCACTTTAGCACACCTGCAGTTGACACAAGTTAACTTCATTAACTAAAATAAACAAGAAAATAATAATAAAAAAAAGGCAAGGAGATTTTTTTTAAAG
Source organism: Amniataba percoides (assembly GCA_037176925.1). NCBI lineage: Eukaryota > Metazoa > Chordata > Actinopteri > Centrarchiformes > Terapontidae > Amniataba > Amniataba percoides. The sequence goes on along the minus strand of JBAJHX010000033.1, from coordinate 17,265,883 downwards.
TCAACAAACAAACTTATAAAAAAGGTTTGTTTGTTTTTAGCCAGTAGCCATGAGCAGAGAGGTGGAAAAAAGGCACCGGAGACACAGCTAGCTGCACCCCGGCCACGGCTAACAAGAGTCCGGCGAAGGAGCTCCACGATCGGGGCTTTTATTTACAGTTGTACCGGAGGCCCCGGTGCTATGACAACCGCCGTTAAAACACCGCGGAGGGAGAGCTAACATGGCAACAACACAGTCATGCTACGGAAGGTCTTAGCTACTTTTTAAGAGGCAGCACTTACAGACAACACGGTCTTCCTCCTCCTTTTATTTATTTTATTTTTTCCCCCTCCTGTCCCTCCTCAAAACTAGATCGACTTTCTAATTTCCATAACAGGCGGAGGTGTTGAGGAGGAGAAGGGGGGAGAGTCGAGCACTCTGCGGCGGCGGCGGCGGCTGCTGCGGACAGATGTTCCCGAGCTGTTGCTGCTCAACTCGGGCTGGGAAGGAGCGGAGGCGCGCTGGCTGACTGGCGCGGCGCGGAAGCCAATGGAGCCGGCGAGGAGGAAAGTGAAAGGCGGACTGGAAGCGGCCCTCCAGCAGCGGAGCGGAGGAGAGCGGAGGGGAGGGATGAGTCTTCTTCTCCCCGTCGGTTGACACCAGGCAAGAGGAAAAACAACAGTGGTGGCGGCGGCGGTGGAGGAGGAGGAGGTGGTGCACAGCCGAGGAGGTAAAGAGAGGAAGGAGGAGGAGGAGGAGGAGAAGCTGGGCCAAACCAACCGGTTCTCCGAGTCAGTGAGGCGGACTGGCGCAGCGGAGAGCGGCGAGAGAGAGTGGAGAGCCGCGCGGTGCACTGTGGGTGTTGTAGTCCAACAAGAACAAAAAAAAAGTGCAGGAGGTGGTGTTAGAGGGGGGTGGAGCTGATGTGTGAGCAGGTGCAGCACCTTGACAGGAAGAAGGAGAAGAAGAAAAAAAAACTACTCTATTGGTTAATGCTTTTTAATAAGATGCAATAGTTTATTAGTGCACAACAAGTTGGGAGCAGTCAGGTCATTTTTATTTGTGTAGTCACAAATCACAGTTTGGGTCAAGAGGCTTTACAGTCTGTGCAACATAAGACATTTCATCCTCTTTTCCTATGAGAAAAAAGCTAAATGAAAAAACATCATTGGCAATTTAGGTATTCTTAGGTATGCTCAATGTTAGAGATGAACAGGTGCAAATTTTTACAAGGGAAAACATGGAAGAAACCATTATTGGCAATGATGTCTGATGTTCAGACAAATGAAAATGATTTTAGTAGTGAAGAGAGGGGAAGCAACTCGCTCAAATTCCACTTTCTCCTAAATCTTACTGTTGCTTTAAGTGAATTTTTAACAAACCAAAAAATGAGCAAAACCGACAACATCTTACTAAGGTTTATTAATCTGAGGGAAGCTGTTCAGCAAGTACATTACATTACATTTATTAAACTGATGCTTTCATCCAAAGTGACTTGGCCCAAGTGGATACAACCCCATCGACTGTAAGAATCAGGTAAATCAGCTTCATCATGTTAACCTGCTCCCAGTGCAACTCTGAGAAAAAATTAGGTGTTTTGTAATACAAGGTTTTGTGATACAAAATATCAATAAAGGTTTTATCTAAATTAATTGTAAAGATCAGCAGTCAATACAGTGCTGTTTCACTCAGTTTAGATTTTAAACCGAAGATCTTACAGTTTTAGACTTTTTGCTGAACTAAACAACTAAACAAGTTAAACCTGAGCTGAGGTCTTGGGAGATTTCATTGATTAAATGATAATTAACTTGAGGCATGCAGCTGCATTTGAAACACTACAGATGTACTGCAGATAACCTCCTTTTTGTCTCACAAGAAGTCATAAGAGTGTCTGTCCAACACCTTCAGCACTGATTACTGTTTACATGCATGGCTGCCTTCAGCGTGCAGTGTGCTGTCAGATTGCCAGTCTAAGCTCTGTGAGTGGAAAAGACAAACACTCGGCGACGACGGCAGTGGATGTGGTGAAAATGCAGCGTGTTCTGAGAAAACAGAAGCAGAGATGTTTTCATTTGATTTACTGCATGTTAAATGTAATTTGCCGGCAAAAATACATTTTTAAAGTCCGCAAAATTAGTCTTTAGAGGTCAATAAGGAACAAGGAAAGTAATGACGGTCTTTGTTAAATGAGTAATGTCAAGCAGTGGCCCTCTATACAAACAAGGGTATCAAGCCTCTGCTGAATTTAACTGGTTATGAGTATCTTCCATCCACAGCGTGACCTCCTGAAGGAGGGCTTTGTGTGGCAGGGCCTGTTTAACCTGTAAGTTGCCGTTTACAATAAACAGGTTGTTGCATGTACTCACAAAGGATTGGTCTGTTCCTCCACTGGCAGCTGAGTATTAAAAGAATCTGATAACGTTGTTTATCATAGCAGTGGTCTTCAACATGTGACCCTGCGGTAAATCTACAATCTTATGTGGGATGCTATTTCTCCCTGAAATCTGCCTGATGGTTGTTTTTTTGTGGGTTTTTTTGGGACTTCTTTTATCAAGAGTGTCTTTTGCAGTGTGAAGTGCAGCCGAGCTGGAGACATTTGGGCTGTAAGTTTCCTACATGACATCCAAGAGAAGAGAAAAGAACAGCAAATCTAGGACACAGAGCAACATCAGCAGCAGACTTTCTCCCTGTCCGGGAAAAAAAAGGCAACCTGTTTCGCGATATTCAAGAAAGGGGTTCAGACCAAGGTCCAAGAAACACAACGAACAACAGGTTCATTGTATTCTAATAACCTTAATTCAGAAATGAAGGGGAGGAAGTCATGAATAATAGAAAAAAAAAATCATTTATTGCACTTTAAAATGACTTCCAATCAGATGTTTGACCCGCTACTGTAAAATCATACCTAACAATTTTTATAAACCATCCCAGACGTGGGTCACTGGGACAGAAACCTCAATCAAACGCCTGTCATGGGAGCCTTGACATGAAAAAGTTTGGGCCGCTCTGGTTGCCTGAGTGCGTCTGAGCGAGTCCGCGAGCCTATTTGCATCCTCTAAACCTGTCCCAGTAAACTAATTGGCGTTACTAATAGATGGCTGGATGAACTGCAGCCCTGTATGGTAATGAATTCACACGATCCGGTGTCATAGCTGAAGGAATTGTTAAAATGCAAATGAATGATGACCTTGTTATGTGTCTATCAATCTGGGGATCCACGTTACCAGCGTATTACAATGAGCCCCTTGTTCATGCACGAAAATACAATTAGGCCCACGGGCAAGAACAGTTCAACACGAGGCCTGCACAGAAAATTGGATTTAAGGACAGGCTTTCAAAACTATTAGCTAATTTGAGCAATAAATATAAAGTAGTCCAACCATTTTGAGGGTAATTGCAGATTTCTCTGAATATTAGTCTCCTTTTTTGGGGAGGGAATAATTTTCTCTCAGCGTGCAGGAAGGTGTGATGTGTGGAAGACTCGCTGTAAGACGGGCTCTTCTGTAGCTCCTATGTATAGTATACTGTAAAGAGAAAGATGCACTTGAGATAGCCCTGCATGCACTGAAATCTGTTGTGTGTGTTTCTCTGTGTGTGTGTGGATGCCTCAAGAGAGTCCTGTGCAATTTTCTAAACTTCTCTCTCCTGTGTTCCACTCTCTGATCCACATATTGTTTTGCCACTGACAGATGCCAGAATACAGCCTAGTGCGTGTGTGTTTTTGCGTGTTTGTGTGAGCATATGTGCATGTGAGCCAAAAAAGCAGAGCCAGCCTGATGTTTGAAATTATCTGTACTACTATTTCATCCTCCCTACAGCTGAAAACTAAAGACGAAGCAGAAGGCAGGCAGGGAAAAAAAAAAAAACATGGAAAGACCACTTTGCAAAGCAGAGCTTGTCTTCGTATGTCCACCGCAAAGATTGCAAAAGACAAAAAGTTGTTTTGTGGGTTTAGTTTTCTTTTTAAACTTCAAACTGAGAGGACATTAAATGCACCCATGTAGAAATAGTGTCATATATTTAAAGAGGGTCAATCAGAACTGCTCTATTAGCTGTTTATTTCCTTTAAACATGAGTTATAAAGTATATTTAAGAAACTTGCCCAACCTACCTGAGTATGTCTGTCGTTCCAGAGTAAATGTACTATTGCATTTAGCTGATTTTCTACTTTCCACCTCTGGAGGTCGCTGTAGATCCCGTGTTTTACACTAATTCTCTCTCTCAATTCAGATCAGTTCAATGAAGCTTTGTTGGCATGACATTTTGATCAGAAAGTCTGTTGCCAAAGCAGTAACACAGAGGAAAGTAAATAATGCATACAATGAAAAGAATAAAAAGGAGCGATGTAAGCTGAGCACTTAAATTAAGTGAGAATAATTCAGAATCAGAAAGAGATGGAATGAAAATGATGTGTATTAAAGTACATGAGTTTTACATAATTTGTGTATACTTACTTACATTTGTGGATTTTTGTTCCACAGTAAATTTGCTTTCCGTGTCTATTTGCTGTGTTTGTGTTTTCTGTTGCAGGTGTGTGATGGTAATACTCAGGTTCTTATTTCAGTCCCCCTGAAGCAGATAGCCCTGAGTGCACGTTTATTTTATTTTGTCTGAGGCAAAGAAAAAGCATTTTATGAATCTGGCAGGAGAAGCGGCTCAGAGAAAACCTCTGGCCATGCCTGAGACATTACGACTGTATGCTTCACAGATTCTGCCTTTCCTTGCCAGCATTAATTATATTTTGCTTGTCAACGGGTTTTTATGTTCAAAGGTGTTCAACACAGGCAGCTGTTTGAAAGCAACTCTGAAAAGGGATTCTGATGATGATCCTTATTTTTCCAACTAAAATGCAGCATGAATGGAGTGTCAGTACGGGGGATTTCTCTATTGAAAGCACATTTAATAAAACATTTTTAGCGCTCAGCGGTCTCTTTTACAAATGGTATGCTTGATGTAAAACCCCTTTATTTCATTATGTCTAAAAAAAACTATATTTCTCTTCAGCTCTTCTTTTGCTTTGTATTTTTTTTCTTTCTGTGGTCGCAGAAATGTTGCTGCATATTGCCAGCTTGCTGTGAATCTGACCGTTAATTTACTGATAAATTTGGGAATAAAGATGTTTAAGCTTCCTTGCACTGGCTGTAAATTGTTGAGCTCGGCTTTAGAGCAGCAGGAGGCCAAAATAATGAAATAAACCCACATAAGACAGTAGAACGCAATGTCTAAGATCTCTGTCTCACTTCCTTTGACAGTTTCTTTTGAGAATTTCATTTGAGCACAGAACATACAATATTTTTTAGTGGTGCTCTTTTAATACAAGCCTCTGAAATGTAAATTTTGCTCAGACTTTTTCTAGAGAAGGGATTCTCCTGTTTGGGGTTAGCCAGATCACCTGTACTGAGACCTCTCAGTGCTCGTCTTACACATCCATAGCTTCCCAATCCCGAAGCCGCCCGCAATCCCGCACAGCTTCCCTCATCATGCCCATATTAAAGGCAAGCAAGAGGCGAGATACTCTGGGAGACACTGGCTGGCTGACAGAGGAAGAGGAGGGGAGCAAGAGGGAGCTGGGATGGGGAGGCAGACAGATGTTTGAATCTTGGCCCTGGGGCCAATGAGATCAATCCATTCTCCAAGGCGGAGGCAGAAACAGAGAGAGAGAGATGGAAGCAATGTCTATTAGTACAATTGGCTGCCTTTTTTCCTGTCTGCATCCCAGACATCCTGCTCCTCCTTTTTTTACTTGCCGAGGTGAGCAGCATATCCAAACCCATTATAGATCCAAGCACCCTGAATACCCCCAGAGCTGCCGCTGAGAGAAGGAGACAGTCTATCAGCTTGGAAGAGACTTATAGTCTGAGGAGACTCTGTCTGTTCTAGGTGGAATAAGACACCTTTCATGTCAAGTTCACATGTGTGGAGCAAGTTAAGTGACAATGTGGAACAAATCTGTGTTAGGACTAGATCATTTTCATCAGAAATGCTCATAAAGACGGGCAAGTTTTTGTTTGTTCTTTTCTTAAAGTACGTTGATCCTCTTGCAAGAAGTAGTGTCACACTTTAAGTGTGATTTTATGAGTCAAATATTCAGTGGCCTTGAGAGCTCAACACATGTGCAGAATTTAGAAAAAATACCTCAAAGTGAGAAAACACAACCTGGAATCTGGAGCATGGATGGTTTATAACTCATGAAGTTACTGAATTGGTGTTGTAAGGTTTTTTTTTTCTTTTGTGAGACATTAAGCGTGTCTGTGCTCATCACTTTTTAGAGTCCTTCCTTGGTTGTGTGTATTTCAATATTTATTTATATTTTCCATATTTAGTTCTATTTTTTTATTTTGCAGCGTTTTTGTCTACACGCTGTGCTTGTATCTAAAATTGGTGGAGATAAATTTGATTGTGTTTCATTGTACTGTGGAGAGGTCTCAGGGTCAGTGTACAAATGTCAAAAACATTCATTGTTCATTAGTACATTCACTAAAATTGAGCTTCAAAAAACTCTGCAGTTGTAGATGATGCGGATTTCACTGCATGTGATCAAGAGAGGTTCAAAAAAAGGAAAATGTTGTCTTAAAAGTAAAAAAGAAATATACATGATATACCAAACTTCAAATCAAATTTCAAACCCAGTTTTCCCCAAGTAAACTCCTACCAGGCATTCCTGCCATTTCACCAAACCAACACATTTAACCTTTTTGTCTCTTCAGAACCTCCAGAACCAAGAAATATTCAATCAGTTTCATTTTCATCTGATGCTGGGAGGACGTCCCTGCATATAGTTTAATGGCCTGATCTTCTAGTCCAGTGTGGCTGCTGCTGTAGGAGTCTGGAATGCAGCCATTTTGACTGAGTGTAAAATATTCATGAACTACCAATGGTAGCCCATCTGACTGGCTGGGGAACAGCTGCTGGGTCTCTGTGCCTCTAGAGGTGCAGCATCTGTCCATTTGAGGAAAGTGAATATGTGTTTGTGTAAGTGCATGCTCAAATTTACATGTGTGTGTGCGCGCATGTCTTTCTAGACATGCATGCGTGTATGAGAGCACATTTGTGATGCATGCACGTTTGTGTGTGCGTGCGTGCGTGTGTGTTCATGTCTCAGGGGGACGAGACATCAGGAGAAACAACTGTGTATTTAACTTGCTTTTCTCCAGATGGTGGAGGATCATTTTAGAAATGATCAAAAAACACGTCTCATCTATCAGGATTTGTGCTTGTCAATCAAGTATCACCGTCTCACACACACATAAGGAGAGCAGCACCAGTGCAGTGGGCTCTGCTGTGTGTGATGTGTTAAAGTGAAAGCGTCTCATACATCTGAAGTCTCTGTCTTTCTATATGTATCTGTTTGTGTCTAGGCATCAGCACATCACAGCTTTGCAGTGTGTGTGTGCCTGTGCCTGTGTGTGTATGTGTGTGTGTGTGTGTGGGCTGTTCGCACCCGTGCGTGTGAAGCTCACAGAGAGCTGTGCAGCTTTGGCTGTGGCTGTATGATGGACATCTGGAAGCTAAATTGGTTAATGGCGCCTCCAAGCCAACAGCCAGCCGGCCGTCCCCTCGCTGAGCTGAGAGAGGGTGTGTGTGTGTGTGTGTGTGTGTGTGGTGGAGGGTAGGCTGGAGTGGTTGAGGGGGGCTCTACATCTGGCCAGCCGTCCTGCCACAGACAAACACCCCTGCTGGACATTTAAGGACTCCTCCCTCCAAACCTCCTTTTTTGTATTGTACTATACAAACTCCAAATAAAATCCAATTTGCTGTGTTCATGCAAGCAAACTGCTGCAATTGACCATAAAGACGCAACACATTTGGTTTTGATTGCCGCACCGCAATCCATTGTTCCATGACAGATAGTACTTCTGCAGCTAGTGCCTGTTGTCAGGAACTTCAACCAGTGTCTCCTTTCATACTGACTCAGAAGCCCAGAGCAGCAGAGAGCACTTCTTTTTATTCAGTTTAGAATTTCTACACAATAAACAACATAACTTTTTTTTAATATGTCAGAATAAATAAAGAAAAAACATTAAATTGATTAAACATGAGCATGAATGTCTGAACTAAATGTTATGGTAATCCCTCAAATAGGTGTTGATGTATGTCATTAGAAAAACGAAAACTTTTAAGCAGCTGGAGGTGTAAAGTCAGGCGATCACGAAAGTCAGCACACTTGATGCTCTGGAGACAATGAACACCCATACAAAATTTCATGATAATACATCTGATTGTTATTGGGATATTCCAGTCTACACTGATATAGTGAAACCTGAAGCCACATCACAGCATGGCTGAAACTAAACATCAATATAAAACATACATTTTATGTATATTGTTAAAATATGATTGTTGATAGAGAAGAAATACTCACAAATACAAACAAGATAAAGAAAAATGAACCGTAATGTAGCACCAATTGTGATCATACAATATGTACAGTATACTATAGTGTATACTGTAGGTGCAACAGGTTTAGCGAAGCACATGTAATCACTGGAGAGTGTCCTTGGGGGTATTATGGTATTTCACTTCTGAATGGTTATAAGAATCATTTGGAGATAAATCATAATAAAAACCCAAGGAAAATAACATAACACTGATCTGTAGATATCTGAGTGCCATATAAGCTGCTATAGCAACCAGTGAAACGTGGCTTACAGTGCTTTATGGAAGCTGAAATTACCTACAGACTAAAATGCTACACAGCTCCTACATATCCTTGATGATTACGGAGGCAAGCTGCCACTGTTTTGTGTTGTCACCACCTCCACCATTCAGAAAGTGAGCAAAACAATCTAAATTTCTAGTCTACTTGTATTGTTGAAAAAACACAACATGCTTTGAAAGGAAGAAAAAGAAAGATCTCCAAAAGCCAGATATGGAAATGGTCAGACTTGCTGCAGCTGCTAGATCTGTCCGGGCAGAATACACACACAAACAACAAGGGAGTGAGAGAGACAGAGAAACACTAACATGGACAGAGCTTTAAATAAATACAGCCACAGCAGATGCATAACAACCGAGCCTGGGCCAAGGAGGCACAAACACGCCGTGATCTCCTCAAATCTTTATTGTAAGATCTCAGAGATCATGTTGAAATGAAAAGTGCCACTATAGCTTCTGTTCCCGTCTGTCTGCCTGCCTGCCTGCCTGTCTGTCTCCCTTCAGTCCAGATGTCAGAGGAACTAGCCAACAGCTGCGGCAGGAAATGAGCCCCCAGGCAGTGAAAAGGCAAATACACTTCTACACAGAGGAGAGAGACCAAAACAAAACATGCGCACACACATAAAGATGAACTCAGGAGAAAGCAAGTGGATGATGGAAACTGTAGAGGAGATGACACGAAAAGTTTTCTTTCTTGAGACAAAATAAAAGTCTTTGTATGACTTTTTAGTAATTGATCATCTTCAAGAACTTGCTCTGTATGTAGATACTCACTATATATATTCCCATATAGTTCAGTACCTTTACATGTCTGTGACAGTATTCATGTCTTCTCTCTTCTGGATTCATCCATTTTTTTGCGCAAAGTGTGTGTGTGTGTGTACGGGCGTTGGTGTGCCAGCCTGCCAGCCTGCCTGCCACATCGCAAGCCCCCGAGCCAGCGGGAACATTTGCCTTGTGGCTCCAATTCCCAGGAATGCCTAACCTGCGCCAGCTGTTGAGAACATGTTACCTGTGCCAACAATGCGCCGGCTCTGCCCACCACATCAGCTGCCGCTCTGTCTCCATCTGGGTGCGAGATTGGATTTGTGTGTGTATTTGTTTGTCTGTGGCAGACTGTGTCTTTAACTCTTCCCACATCTGTATCTGTGCTCGCATCTGTGCACATGACGCTCGGCCTCTCTAGTGTGTGCAGTGTGCACAGTGTATACATGCAGTGTATATGCATGTATGGATGTCTGCTAACATTGTGTGTGTGTATATGTGTGTGTCTACGAGTGCCAGCCCTCGTGTGTATGTGTGTCTCCATCTGTGTGTGTGCGCTGGGCCTCCCTCGCCTGCATCTGGAGCAGCATTGAAGAGGCTTTCCAACAAGGCCAATGGCGGCCAGCCTGCCAAACAGCCCAGATGTTAGTTCTGTAAGCCTCGGGCTAAATGGAGGAAGCCACACTCCCATTATTCAGGAGGAGTAAATTGCAACCACTTTTTTTTTTCAGCAGAGGAGAGAAAGAGAGAATCCATGAAAGAATAAAAGAGGAGAAGAGACAGAGGAGTGGAGAGAGAGACAGATGAGAGCAAGAGAGAGAGATGTCATTTTATCTGACTGTTACAATAAGCCTCTTCACAAAGCTCACAGAACTGTAATAAATCAGACTGAATTTCATTTTGATGAATTACCTGTGTCAAATAAGTTTCAAGGCTCTGATTTTTGCATATTAAGGAAATTAATCTAAAACCTCATGACGAGCTTTGGAAATTGTGGTGGGTAATGTAACTATCATTCATGTTCATTACAACTGGGGTCTTATTTTCTTCTTTCTGCACTCATAAGGTTAATAGCTGAGTTCTGGGAACAGACACGACAGTCAGACTCAACAAGAAACATAAACTTTTTAGACAATCATAGAGGATTTTTATTTAATAACTGCTGCACTCTGTTCATCAGCTAGGCATTATGTGTCTATGTGCTGTGTGGTCCTCAGTAGGTATAGCGAAGTGAGTTTTAAAGGTCTTTCTTTTGCTGAACAGCTTAAAAGGTTGTTATTGAAAGCGGTGAGAGTGAACCAAAGTGAAGTTTTGGCCCAGCAAAAAAAGGAGATAAAAGATGCTGAAGTGCTCCTTACAGCTGAGAGTTGATAATTCTCTGTGTAACTCCACATTACGCGATCATTTCATTCATTTTAATATGAAAAATATCCATTGGTGAACAACTTCAAGGTTGGACCACACACATTCACTTAAACACACCTGATTTAACACCAGCACTGAATTGTCTGCACACTTTTCAGGTTTCTGAGGCAGTAAAGTTTGCATGCATTGACTGCTTAAGTAACCACATGGACATCATAATGTAAGAAGATCACAAAATTCATTATGGTCACGAGGTTACTGTGAGGTCACCCTCTTTCTTTCTTTTCTGTAAGCTCTGCTGTTTTCCAAACAACCCAAAGCTGATATCCATCCAAAATATTCTTTTCATAAACACGAGATCAGTTTTGGAAACAAAAACACAACATGTTCACTCACCATCAAACAGTAGGACACAATTAGCCTGATCATCTGGACGGGTGTAGCTGTGATGTTGGGGCAGATTTGGCTGTGTGTGTGTGTGTACGCACGTGTGTGTGTGTACTATAGTAACCACAGAGGTGGCATCTGCCAGGGCGCTTTAGCTCTGTTTGTGAGATCCATGTGCGTGGACTTCCACAGGGCTTAGAGAACGTCCGCTCCCCCCCATATGGTGAGCTGTCACTGGGTGGAGGTCCCCTGTGTGGGACCTCCAGCCAGCCATCAGACTGACCGAGTAAACAACAACTGGACATGGGGTGATGGTGTTGTATTTGCTGGGATATTTTTTGGGTAGGATATTATCTCCTAAACCTGTGACGAAATACCACAGATGACATCAGAATAATCTATTTCTCACGTGAATTACCTCACTTATATGTCAGTATTTATGCTTCAGTGATATTCCAAAATCCTGAGATCCGAAATCTGTTTTGGGAAAACACCAACAAATTCCACTCTCACACACCCTATCAAAACAGATTTGACTTCAAAATCCCTATACATTGGTTAAATATTTAAGACTAATAAGCATAAGATGTTATTGATATGACTGAGCTGGTTTGAGATGAGATAATCATAAGGATAAAGTCTCTTCTTTTCATTTGACAAGAAAATAAAAGAAAAAACACCTAACTATGTAGCTGTGAATTGGTCGCAGCTTCTCCATGTCAGTCTGCACTGACAACTTTCCATCAAACATGGCATACAACACATTTGGGAAATGCAAATTGCTGAGAGAAAAACATGACTGAGAGATGTCTCCTCCCGTGACAGATTTCTTTCTCATATTGGTCTCTCTCCTCCTGCACACAGATGTTACACAGCAGTTTGTTCTGAGAGGGAGAAGACGACGTCTCCTCCTGTTTCTCCCCAAGGAGTGAGTAGCCCGGGGAAAATCACATTTACACATAAAGTGTTAATGTGTCTCTGTGAGCAAGTGTGTGTGTGTGTGTGTGTGTGTGTGTGTGTGTGTGTGTGAAGACAAAAGAGAAAGGGAGACAGAGGGAACGAATTGTGTCTTACAAAGGAAGTAAAGGAGGCGCAGACCAGAAATAGGAAGTGGCAGGATTGGAAACCGGGGACCCTCAGGGGCCATCAGAGGCTTTGGAAGTGGGTGGATGTGTGTGTGTGTGTGTGTGTGTGTGTGCGTGGGAGGGCGGTTACTGCTGCTCTATCCTCTGGCTGTACTCAAACTGTGTGTGTTTTCGGTGTTGATCTCACCCAGTTGTTAGAAAGCCAAACACAGTCTGTGCACCCAGATGTTGACAGATGTGCTGTGCACAACCTAACTTCCTCTGAAAGTCACACACACGATGAAACACAAACACGGTAGAGACAGTAAAATACATCCTTCCTGTGTCCCCTCCAGAGACAATCTTCTTGGCTTGCACGCGATCTTCAACAAATACAACAATATTTCCTAAAACCAACCTCTGCCTCGGTGGCTCTTGAGACTCTGCTGTCCACTGCATTCCTCCAGATGTGCTTTAAATAACTAAAGCACACAGAATTCGCCTCATCCAGATGTGTTTACTTCATAAGCTGCTATCTCACAGAAAGAAGCAGTGAGAGAGACAGACAGGCTCACAGCTGGAGCCCTCTGTAAAATTAGAGCTAACGCAGCTCTCCCTAGTGGCCTGGAGTGGTTCTTGCACACATGCAGCTGTGCACATGCAGCCAGGATGGAAGAGGACGGGAGGAGTGGTGGGACAGTGGGTGCTACCCATCACAGGTCCAGGCTGGTACTTATGTCACAGGGTTTCAGCTATTTTTTGTCCAGTCCTGCCCTGTCGAATACTGTCCCATGCTTTTTTCATATCTTGGCTGTCCTATCCTACCATTTTTGTCCTAATCTGTCCTGTCTTGTTCTATCTAACCTTATGATATCCTGTCCAATTGGGTTTTGCGTTGTCCAGTCCTATTCTTTTTGTCTCATACTGTCCTGTCCTGTCTTATAGTAGACCCATACTCTACTATAGTAAAACCAATAGGCTGTAAAATCTGCAATTAGTTATTAGCTACATAGTTAAATCCCTAAAGACATACTCAGTAAATTTTAGGAGAGAGTGGCTCTAGCTCCTTCATCCTCACTCTGTGGTGCATTCCAGCTCGCTCCAAAGCACCTCCATGCAGTCTGGCTTGATCTAATCCTTTCTTCCTTTCTCTTGTGTTTCCTGTAAACTATCGTTTTCTCATTGCCTGGTTGTTCAGTTCGGCTCATAAACAGTGGCAGAGGCCTGGCTTTACAAGAAAAACAACTTCTGTCATCAGATTGTGATTTCAGTACCACTAAAGATTGATCAGTGTGTGAATGTTTATTCATCATTTCCCACTTAGCCCCACCTATTTCAAAACAGTGCATAAATAAGAAATAATAAGAAATCTGTCATGTGAAACAATCAAACCAGCTCAGACACATGCCTAAAATATACAAGCCCTTTGTTTGATAAGAAAAATAAAAAAAACATTGGGGTTATTTAACATCTATGTACTGTAAGACTAAAATGTGTGTATTACCGGGAAAGCAAGATAGAAAAAGTCTGGCAGAAATATAATTTTGGAGACAATATCTGTGCAAAGGTTTACAAAGAACAAAGTGACTAAACAGACAAAATAATATTTTTATATTGTAAAGTGTATGAAAAAATATAATGTATTGTGAACCTAGCTTGGGACAACATGTCATTTTAACATAAGTATCCATGTTCAGCCATACATCAAGGTCACACCTGAGCAATGGCAGCTCTCCTCTGGAGCAAACACAGATCAAAGTTCTCCCCTCCCTCCTTCGCTGTCATCCCCCCACTGCTTCATTGCCTCCACCACTGAGCAGAATCTACTCTGATGGCACCCAGTGGAAGAGCAGCATGCAGCTGGAAGAACAGCGAGAGAGAAAGTGTGTGTGTGTGTGTGTGCGTGTGTGTGTGTGTTTTCAAGTCACACAGTACAGAGCCTGGAGATGCTTGTGTCGCTGAAAGAAAAATGGGGCCTCTGGCTGCTTCTGTTGCCTCATGCAGGCAACATCTGTCTTCAAACAATCAGACCAACATATCTACTATCTATTAAAACATTTCTCAAAGCTGTCAATAACACATAATCAACAAAACAACACAATGTACCAAAGTGGACTAGCCACCTGATATGACCCCTTTCAGTTTGTCCACCACCGCGTGAATAACAGTAACCTCAGCCTACAAACTGCAGTCTCATTCTTACGGTCACTGCCAAGAGCTTATGATGCTAGGAAGCGCCAGAACAAACCTGAGCAGTAAATCACAAGCCTTTGCTTAGCGGTTCAGCTCCCTCTCTTTATCACCGTGGTGCAAAATGACTCCTACATTACTGCAGCAGCTGCCGCTAAGCAGCGGTCAATCACATAATTGCTTTTACCCTCAGTCATAAATAATCCTGCCGTCACATGCCATCACAGATATTGGAAATACAACTTGCAGATGCAGACGCTGCACACGAACATCTGCTCGGGCCATCGTTGCAAGTGGGAAAATCATTTTGATATACATGTTTCCAAGCTGAGATGTTTTACTAAGCTGTGAACTCTTTATCAATCGACATGTTAACAGACCTTTGCTGTCATGAGGGGCCTTATTTGAATTCATTACTTACTGGATGTACTTAATTTCAGTTTAATGTTTATTTGTAAAGGATTAATGTTCATGTTAATATTATTATAATCTTTTCATAATAATGATAATAATATTTTCCAACACATTTCCTCCATGTGGCAGAGCAACTGAATGCAGTGGTTTCATATTTAGGGAGTGTAAATGGTGTAATTGGAGCTTTAATGAGCATAAGTCAACAGGGTGAGATACTTGATCCAGAAAATGCGATGCAGTAATAGCAGAGATTCATAAAGTTAAGCGTAATTGGTAAAATACACTACAAAATTTAATTTAACAGGAGAAATAATTTAAAGTTTAGTTTTACAGCAAAATCTGATTAAAAAAATAGAAATAAAAAAATAGAAATGATGGTAAAAGATGAAAAGTAATCCAAGAAAAGGGATGGTAAGATGTAAATGTTCAACTGATATAAGTGCAGTCTAAATTTTGAACATGTATGGAATATAAAGCTGGAGGATGATGTGCAAGTTTCAAATATGAACGTTTTTGAAAGTCGTTTATTTATTTGAGACTCAAATGTAAGAGGCCAGATCACTCAACTAGATGATCACAAGCCTATGGATGTAACATGTTCAATCCAGGGCTCTTTGTTGCATATCATATATATTCTCCATGTGACAGACTCGCGACCAGTTCAGGGTGTACCCCGCCTTTGGCCCAGTGACTGGGACAGAGCTGGGTTAGGCTCCAGCACCCACGACCCTGTGAGACGGGATAAGCGGTACAGAATATGGATGGATGGATAGATGGACTCAAATGCAGTCAAGTCAATGTTCGTGTATTCATAGCTGTCACTGCCTTTGCCTATATCCTCCTGAGAACCGAAGAAAAAAAGTGTCTAAAAATTTATGTTTTTGTGTGATTTCCTGTCTATTTGGGCCAAAAACACCTTACAATTTTCATTTTTTAAAATATATTTTTCATTTTAATTTATTATTTTTAAAGAAAAAAAGCAAAT
>JBAJHX010000033.1:17236793-17249979 GCA_037176925.1 Amniataba percoides | reverse complement strand
ATACTTAAGGAAAATACAGATAAACACAATGTCCATTATAATGGACATAAATGAATGGGCCAGGTCTCAGGAGGATATACCATTATTTTGAGTTTTCAGTTATGAACACTGAATGTAAATTGCAGATTATCACTTTAATGAAGAGGTTATTGCAGTATTATTGCTACTCTTGTAAAGTTAATCAAAATCTGTTTTCACTGCTCTGGCCCTGAGCCCTTAATTTTAGGGCAGAGCAGCTGCACACTGCGGAGCAACCTGAGAAACCAGACTGCTCTAACCTGGGGGTGGAGGCATGTGTGTGAGGTGGGGCTGTGCATAAAGGACAACACGTGTGTGTGTGTTTTGAGTGTGCGTGATGGAGAGTCTGGGGACAGGGTGTTTTTGGGGGGGAGTGCAACCTGTCTGCATATGAGCATAATGTATCCACACACACTGCATATATAAATATGTGAACATATGTATAGTTACAGGCACAAAAACAGGCAAGCAAACAAGCACAAGTAGACACAAAGGAGACAAACACCCCAATACACAAATATTCCAGAGAAATTCCAAAATGAACCATCTCACTTCTCCATGGTTCACACACTCACCGTGATTGTGCTGATGCAATAATATACTTGGGATGGACAGAATTACCAAAACACTTTACAGCATAGTGAAAAAGAATACAAAGTCCTACAATAAATGACGCCCCTCAAAGCTACTGCTGAAGTGGAGTGTAGCTGTAATGTCTGTTTGTTGAAACAGTGTAAGAGAGGTTATTTTGTCCACCCCTCGCACTTAACACCACAATAAACTGGAGTCAGCAGAGATGTTATGAGGAGCAGATCATCTAAAAATGTTGAGTTATGAAATATTGGTAAGGGACAAAATGTGAGCAAGAATTTTGAATTATTTTTTAAAATGGTGGTGTTGGTTCAAGCCACTCTGTCACTGAGATTTAGGATGAGTAATTTGAAATCTGAAGCAATATTTAGAAAAATCGGCAATAAAACATTCAATTTATAGGCTGGTGAGAGCCTTATATATATATAAATTGTTTCTGGTCATCTGGTACTCTGCAGACTACATTTTACACCTGAGTGCAAAATAGGTGACCCAGAACTGAACAGAGCAGAGCAGAGCCATGCTGGACCATACTGGCTCCCAAGCTGTCCTGCTGCACAGCACACCTTCAACACCGTGGCTACAGCTGCTCTGTCCTGTCTCGTGTGTGCATATGTATATGTGCGTGTGTGCCCGTTCTTGTGTGTACATATCCCCTGCACAGGGTCTGTCTGACCGCAGCTGTCCCTACCTCTATGCGGGTCTCCGGGGCGAGGCTGACCTCTCTCTCCTGAAGCCACTTCAAAGAGACCAGGGATGGGCTGGAGAGGTACGGGGTGCCGGGCCGGCCAGCACGGCTGCTGCTTCCCTGGGCTTTGGGAGCTGGGGAGATGGGACTGCAGTTACGGTAGGGGGGTGGAGGGGCAGTTGGGTGTGTTGCAGGAGGTGTGGGGGAGGGGGGGGGGTGTTAAGGGGTATGTGTGTGGCAGGAGGGCAGACACAGGAGGCATGGGAATGGGGGTAGGGATGTTGTTATAGTGAAAAGCTGGAAGTTTAGCTGTGTGTGTGTGTGTGTGTGTTTGCAGTTTAACCTGGACAGACCTTCTGTGCTCTGGGGTCACATCGGGGTGTCAGGGGTGTGTGTGTGTGTGTGTGTATGATTCCAGGGGTCCAGCTTGGTGAGAACTAATGGCACAGGGGGCACAGGAGCCACTGTTACATGGGAGTCCCCATGGAAAAGGCAGATTACCGGGCCACACACATCCATACACAAGGAAGGACAAAATAATCATGCAGCATCAGTAATGAAAACATTTCTGAAGCTTATCACTTTAAAAAAATCCCCTGAAATGATAAATAATCTGTGATTTTCTGTAAAGAAATGATCACAAAGTAGGACACAGCAGTAAAAGAGCAAGGATTAGGAGAGAGGAAAGGAAAGGACACCTTGTGCAGACTCTGAGGCGTGATATCACATGTGCGGTCATTTTTGGGGCTGTATTTTGTATTTGTGGTGTTTTGATTACTTTACAGCTCTTTCATCCTGAAACCTGGACCAACTCCTGGTAAAGCTGGTCCACCACTTTGGTCCAGACTGAAATATCTCAACAACTGTTTGATGTGTTAGCATGAAATTTGGATGACTTTGACTTTTCATGCAGCTTCACCGGCAGGTCATTGTTTTCATTTAGCCTCTAACATCTACCAGATGAATCGGCATCAGACTTTGTGTGGGCCTGCTTGATTTTCAGATGGTGAAATATCTCAACAAATATTTGATGGACTGCCATGAAATCAACTATTATGTGCATCTTTCCTCTATTGCTGCACACTGTACATGCACACAATGAAACCTTACATCCCTGTTCGCAAACATACACCATGTGGTGCACTTGTGTGTGAGATCACGCACTGATGAGCAAAACATACCTAGAGGATCCCACCTTAAAATGTTGTTCCTTTCCAGCTGATCTGACTGACTGGACAAACTCTGGACAAACCCACTGCAAAGATTGTGCATAATGACGCCTCGGGGGAACCCAGAAAATAGACTCATGCACTGAATACAAGATCACGGTTTATACAAGTCCCTTTGAAATGGAGGTCATATCAGTGCCTATACTTTGAAATGCAATGAACTCTATGTGTTTTTGCGTGGAGTCACAGGACACATCAGATGAAACATTTATGTATCTCCATGTTATATTGACTCCCAGTTGCACTTTATTAAAAAATGCAAAAGGGAAAGTAAAACAACAGACCTCAACAAATCATCTCTTGTTATCAAGCAGCAGCGTGGCCTTGTCAAAGAAAATAGATTGCCATTAAATGTTGTGGAGTCCTTTAAAGGTGGCCAGTCCTAATGATTTTGATAATCCAGTAAAGTTGCCACTTATCTCATCATTTGCATGATGGACATATGTCCCTAGCAATAGCCAGGTTTGGCCAAATGTCGTGCAAATTTTAAAAGAATTTTCAGAAATTCAGCAGAAGAAAATGCAGAATGCAAGTTTCCATCCATCTCTGTAGCAGCATTTACCTTTGTTTCATATATTAATTTGAGAAATGTTAAAGTTTCCTCATCCACATGATCTGATCTAGATTTTTAAACTTGTGAAACTAGACTAATAGCCAAAGTTGATTGACTGTAAGTTGTTTGTGTGTGTGTGTATGTGTGTGTGTGTGAGTGTGTGTGTGTGTGTGTCTGTCACAGAGGCACGTCTGGCCAGACCAATGGCAACAGAAGGGCTCCCCTGTGTTGCCTTTTTCCTTTTCAAGCTGTCTCCCCCCCCCCACCCCACCCCCCCACCCCCCCACCTCCGTGACCCCCACCTCTACTGCCTCCCCTGTACACACACACACACACACACACACACACACACACCTTCCCTGGCTGCTGGTCTCCACCCATACTCCCCCTCTGCACACAGGGCTGTGAGCAAAAGGCCAGCTGATGGCAAAATGTGTATGTGTGTTAAGAGAGGCCAGAACAGTACACACATATATTATCTGACACGTTAAGTCCACCTGTGTCTGCACTCTGTGCCCAGCCATGGCCTCATACCTAAACCCTCTGCCACTGCTGCCCAGCTCCACACTCCACACCATCTGGGGAGGCAGACACAGAGAGGGGACAAGAGAACAGATGAGCAAAGATGTCAACAAATTAGGATTTACATCCATTCATCATTCTCAAATCGAATTCAAAATGTTAGCATATTAATCATACAGAATACATTGTACTTAGTTATGTGAAATGAGGAGGGAGAGAGGTTAGTGGGATGTAAGAAAACAGGAATGCACTCTTAAGTTGCAAGGCTTTTTTGAAAGACTAAACCTGTGCATGGGTGCAAACGCTCCATCAACCTTGACAACATTAAAGTACTATAATAGGGCAGCTGACCCTGCTGGCTTAAAAAAGACCTGCACAGGAATTCAGAAAATGCATTGTATCAACAATCTGAGCCTTAAATGTCCACTCAACATTTGGGTTTACACTTGACTGATCAGCTGTTGAGGAGAGATTTCAGTCATATGCTGCGCAGCTGTCTGATCCTTCCGGCATTCAAGATACTGCAAATGAACTAAAGCTAAAAGACTGCAGGGTTTGCTGACCTTACTGAGTTAACCGTCTGCTCAGTTGCTCAGATACGGGCATGTTTCTGTACACAATAGACTTAGAAATATGTAAACGGTTATAGGTGGAACTAAGGAAAAAGACAAACTAAAAGAATTTCATAATAATACAATATTCTCACACACTCACTTGAATCCCTATGTTTATCACACATAATGCTTACAATGTTCTTCACTGCTTCACATACAGATAATATATGGGAAAATGTACTGTTATGTCAGAGTCACATTACATCAAATTAAGAAAGTAGTGCAACATCAGGAAATGCATTGATTCCATCGTAATACATGAAATACAAGTTTCTTTGTCTACTGGTCAGACTAGAAGTCAGTTCAAGATCAATTATGATCAACCATGTTATGGGGAGATCAGTGTGTGAGAGCCAGAAGAGAAAGGATAAAACTTTATTTAACACAATATATAAATGTAATAAAACATAATAATGCTGTAGGCAGGACATTGTCTTCATATTATTTTATATGAACCTTGGAAACCATATCTCAACCAATACAATATATAACTGGTAAAGAATTGATGATGACAAATCAGAACAGGTATTAAACTCTAAATATCGCATTCAAACAAAATATTTTTGTTAAAGCATTAGCAGAGTAATTAATTTTTGTATCTTCCCTCCCTTGCTTCACTGCATGGGAAACTGACTGTATATAAAATCTTATTATATACAGTCTTTAACTCATCCTTATTCAAGTATAGACAGGGTCATTCTTCTTATGCAGCAATATCTCTATACTCATTAATTACTTACTCATGTTTTCTTTAAAATATCAGATATCAGATATTTAAAAGAAATGGCCTATCAAACACTAAGGTCTTCAGTATCAAATAAGGAAAAGTACTACTTTTTTTGGTACACACACTCCAACTATTATCATGCCCCAAGGGTACAATAATCAACTTTCACAATAACTAAAATAAAAAAATGGTGAGAAAATGATCATGGTTATAAAAGTTCTGTTTATGTGTTGAAGATTAACAAGAAACACTGTTTATAGATTTTATAGACCAAAGAAAGTGAACCATAACAGGGTGGAAACTCTAAAAGAAAATGTAGAAAGAAGAAAGCGAAGCATACACTGCGATTTATTAATGTGATTTAAAAACATCAATGTAATTTACGTGAAGTATAAATTACTCAAATAATGAAACACAGATTTGGTTGGTTTTTGAGTGTGGTCAAGCTCAGGCCTCTAATGATAAACAGCGGCGAACTCTCGCGATATTTGGCTTATGAGCCGGCACACGCACGCACACACACACACACGGGATGTTGGGACGGGATGATGAGAGAGCTGCACGGTGGAGGAGAACCGGACGCCGAGCTGAAACCGTTAAAACCGAGAAAAACGGGACGACGAGGCGGAACGGTACGTGTGTGTGTGTGTGTGTGGAGGGAGGGAGGGAGGAAGGAAGGAAGGAGTGTGTGTGTGTGTGTGTGAAAAAAAAGACGGGGGTTGCCGTTACTCCAGATGACGTCACGAATTCTCCTGAAAAGTCAAAACAGCCGTTGCTCATCGTTAACGGCCGTTTTTCTTGACCGTTGGGCGGCGGTTTGTTTAGCTTAGCTTAAAGTCCGGCACAGCTTTCTCACCAAAAAGTAAAAAAAACCAAACGGTTTATTAACGGGAGCAGGTGCACGGGGATACCGCAACACCTGCCGCCACAGGTAACGCCAGTTAGCCGGTTAGCCGCCATGTTATTGGCCGTGAACCGGAGCGAAACGGTGATAACGGTTTGACAGGTTACTCTGTAACGATGATGCTTGAGGTTGAAAAGCGACACAAGGGGGCTACTGTCAGTTTTAGCTCACTTTTAACTAAATATTTAAGTAATTTCCACGTTTAGCATCCACGCCGTCTTCTCATGCAGTGGCTTTGTTTCATTAACAATAAGCGCTTTCACATTATTCAGAAATGACACCGCCAGTTCATGTTAGATGCAGCCGTGTGTCATGTGTCAGGCCTCACGAATGACAAAGAGCATGTGTTTGATGATGACGATGAGGTGAATGTTTATGATATGATGCTTCATCATCACTCATGAGAGGCTCTACCTGTGATCAGGGCTACTTTTTCAAAATACTGTCTTAAAGCTGAAAATATTTCCCCTAACGTGTGTCAGATGAAACAGGAAAAAACCTGTTTATGTTTTGTATAACATAAAGCATCAGTGATTTGTAATGATATTCAGCCTCTTAAATTTTCTTGTGCATTGACTCTGTGTTTGACATCTGTACCATAATCTTCATTTAAAATAACATCATTAGTTCATGGTAGAGGCAGCTGTATATTATGTTTGTATTCAGAGCTGTAGTGAGATAAGGAGTGATGTCGAATTAGACCTGGCTTGATTTGTCACTGCACAAGAGTAATTAAGAGTATTTGCTTGATGATGATGGTGGTGGTGGAGATTGGTAAAGGCTGACCTGTGTTTATGGCTTGGTGTTGCACTTCAGTAACCTACTTTTTCGTGCTTCTTTGATCAGATATACCACTTAACGTTTGTAAAATGAAACGGGGAGAAAATGCAGTTTATATTTCTTTAAAGTAAAGCAACTAGTAAATGATAACCAGCAACCATCTTGACATTTAACATCCACTCCATTTTCCTATGCACTAACTGTGTTTCCTTATTCATGAGTGAATCAGAAAAAAACATGTATTTTATACATATAATTTCTTTAATTTTGTAAGCAAAGATTTGAAATACCTCTTCACATGTTTGTGAAGCCCAAATGCTTCATTTTTCAAGGACATCTGTAAAAAAAACCCTGTTGTCATTAAATATCTTCCTCAGTGAGGACAACAACTTGTTGAAGGCAGCCTGCCACCTTAGCATACAGCAAATTAAAGATTTCTTTGCTTAAAAAGCCTCTCAAGTGATTAATCCTCAATCAGAATAGTTGACTATTTGATTAATCAATTAACCTTTTACGCTATGCTCTTACACCCAGACTACAAAACTGTACTACTGTCACTTGTCTCCTGAACACACAGTCACAGTATTGACCTGCATGAAAAAAAGGGAAGATGGACTTGAATCCTAACGTAGCTGGAAGATTGTTAGCGGAGTGTAACACTTGAGGTCCTGCCAAGGCTTGGCTTGCACTTTAGAAAGAAGATTGTGGCCTCACTGCTGCCTCTGATGTCAGACAGGGATTGTGTGAGGCCACAATTTAGGGTGAGAAGAGGTGAAGTGAATTGAGGTGAGGCGTGGTGTCCTGACAGGACAAATATATCAACACATTTTATACTGAAACGTTCTTCTTTCTGCACCTGAGCTGTGTTAAAGAGCGACACCAATAATTGAGCATGTTTTCTCCCTTATTATGTCTGTCTGCCGCTTTCCAAAGCATACAGTGATAGTGGTGTTGTATAAAAATCTGCATGCAAAGACTTAAGACAGGTAATCCACCTCAGTCGATACTTAATCTGCTCTACTTACTGTATGTCAGAGATATATTAATATGCTGTAATGCACTTCCAGTTATTGATATGTTAATTGTCGGTGTTCTCAAGGCGGCATTTAGGAGATTGATCAAACCATTTAGTAACACGGCCTTGGAGAATGGCTGGAAGTTGTTTAGGTCTAAAACATGCAAACTCCTGGTGAGAGAAGAGCTTATAGTTTCAGCCAAACTTGTTGGTGTCCTGCCAGAGAGGATGATTCAGTGTTAATTATTACTCAGTGTTTTGCTACTGTTTACTGCTGTGATATTAGCAGAAACCAAAGATGAGTTGAACGTTGTAACAGTAGCTTCTAAATGTAAAAGTTCTGGTCATGCTTTGTGTGTTTTTTGATGCATTTGTTTTTTTTTCCTGGTGCCATTTTAATGCCTCTCAGTGTTTCTTGACACAATGAGACTGATTTATGGTGGGGTTGGGTAGCTGACTGTCTAGTCCCTGCACTCTGTTTCCATTTTTATCTCTTTCTGTCTCCATTTTCTGTGATTCTTTCCTCACCATCTCCCTTTTTGTCATTTTTTGGTCCTTGTTGCCTGTGGAATGAAATATCATGAAATAAATGTTGTCTGGCAGGTGCTTCCCCTGGCATAGTTGGTTCATCGTGGCAGCAGATATCTCCATAGCAACAACTGCCCTGGTGACAAGGGGTTGCCAGTGTCTGGACATTCTCCTCCTCTACATCTCCTTTTCTTTATCTTATCTTCTCCATCTTCTGTCCTTTATCTCCTCCTCACCATCTCCTCCTCTTTATCTCCTCTGCTCCATCTCCTCCTTTGTTCCTCTTCATCTCCTACTTTACATCTCCTTCTCTGTACCCAAATACCTAATCTCTTCCTCTTCCTCTCCATTTCCTCTTCTTTGTCTCCTCTCCATCTCCTCCTCTTCATTTCCTTCTGTCCTCTCCTTCTCTTCATCTCCTCCTCTCCATATCTTTTATCTTTTATGTCCTCCTCTTCATCTCCTCTTCTCTATCCCCTTTTCTCTATCTCCTCCTCCTTATCTCTTCCTCTTCATCTCCTCTCTTCATGTTTGTCCAGATTAAGGTTAAAGCTAACTGAAGCTTCACCGTTGTCTTAAAGCTTAATCCAGAATACTGTGGCTATAAAAAGGATTTGATCCCTGTGGATGTTATTACTAAGGTTGGGTATGATTTGAAATTTGCTTTAAATCAATTTCATCAATACAGAAACAATACTTTATTTAACCTTATATCGTAGTCTGACCGTTTTTTCCATGGAATAAAAAAGCCAAATTTCTTGAATGTTAGCAGCTGTATAGAAAATAAAACCTAAATGTAGTGGTTCAAAAGTGGTAAAATATTTGTTCAATATTGTTCAACTGAATAACCGATGTTCATAGTCTGAGCAGATTATTTATTGCAGCTTTTGAAGGTTTCTGGTTCTGTCCAGACATTTCAGAGATATTGTGGTCAGTACCAAAAACAAATGAAACAATGAGAATTGTAGCAGCCCTTTGCGACCAACACTTCAAATGTGTCGTCTGCATTTGTTCATCTGGATTCAGACTGGTCTCTGTTCTGCTGCCTCAACATAAAAAAGAAGCTCTGTGTCACCTACGAGAGTGTGTGTGTGGGTCTGTTCCAGCCTTCGTTATGACGCTGCAGTCCCTCTGAGCGTCGGCAGCAGTGCAGACACTAGCTGATCTGAATACTGATTCCCAGCTAGATGGCTGCGACTGCTAGCCTAGCCGCCGTAGTGCTGATCTCCATTCAAGCTGAGCATCGTAGTGCTGCTGTGCGTTGTGTAATACAGTGTAGTAGGGTGCATTTGAGGTGAACGCGGCAGCTATGCAGAGAGAGGGAGAGAGCGAGAAGGGGAGGGAGAGCGGGAGTGAGACGACAGAGAGGTGCAGAGATTTGGGCAGAGAGAAAGAGAGAGTGTGAGAGCATCCCTAACTGCCGTTGTTGCTATTTATAGCCAAGCCCTACTCCACAGTCCTGAGATGCTCTCCCACCTCCCACATATAGACAGACAAATCAGCCTACACACACCAAAAAAAATTGACATGCAGAAATACAGCAAGCACTGAAAGGTAGACTGGCTTTTGCACACAGCACATCCTGCTCACCAGAACAAAAACGGATCTATGAATGAATGAGAGGTAGAGCTCAGGGATATTTGTTTGGCAATCAAGGTCAGGTTTTTTTTTTTTTGTTTGCTTCATCAAGAGCTCTGCAATAATTCATCCTGTTTATCAGAGAGGGTGTTAGCAACAGAAAGAGGAACTGGGTGGGGAGAGAGAGGAGGAAGCATTTTTCCTCACAATAACTAGTTGTTTGTCTTGTCAGATTGTATGAAAGGGGCTTTGGAGAGAAAGAGGAGAGAGAGAGGGAGTAGCAGAGGAGGAGAAAAATAAATCCATGCCTTCTTTTTTTCCTTTCTGTCTTTCTTTTCTTTTTTTCTCCTTTCACTTCCTTCCAGGCTGAGTCACTGCTGGTGAGGAGGAAGGTCTGGAGAGGGAACGAGAGAGGAGGAGGAGGAGGTGGTGGAGGAGGAGGGGGAGACGACGAAGAAGAAGAAGAAGAAGGGAGGGAGGCAGGGAGATAAGCCACAACAGGAAGCAAAAGGACACGCACACTCACACATATACACCGCGTGTTTGTGTGTCTGAGAGGGAGACTGCGCGAACGAGAGGGTGAACGGGAAAGGAAGGGAGGGAGAGTGACGCGGAGGCTGGGAGAGCCGGCCCCCCCCTCCTCTCCTCTTCTCCTCTCCCTCTCTTTCTCTCCTCTCCTCTCCTCCCCTCCTCCCTCTCTCTCTCTGTGGAGCAGGCGTGTAGCGGCATCAGACTCGGCGTGAAGGAACCATGAGCGATGTCACCATCGTTAGAGAGGGATGGCTCCAGAAACGGGGTAAGTACATCCAGTACCTCTCCTCCTCTACTCCCCTCCTCTGTACCTCTATTTTCTCTCTTCTTCTCCTCTGCTTCTTGTCTAGACTGAGGGCCTGGCCGTGCCTGTCCACATGTGCCGGTGGGAGGATGTGAGTGTTTGCGACTGAGTGTGTGTGATCACATGGATGTCTGCTTATATACGAATGCGTTTTCCCCCCACAGGGATGTGTCTCTTTATTATAAGCTTGGCTGGCTGTTTGTTTGCTAAACCTGTGTATGCTTAAGTCAGGTTGTGTCTGTAAAAAGAGTGTGTGCATGCATGGGTATAAGCATGTATTTGTATCCAAGCATGTGCGTGAGAGTGTGTGTGTATGCAGTTGATAACATCTACCAGGCCTGTAGTTACACTGCTGGTGCATGGTGTTCTGTCAGGCAAGTGTGTCTACCAGTCTGTGAAATCAAGTTGGTTCTGTCCCTCAGAGGTATTATTTAACGTAGTTGTGTCTTACATTCGTTGAAAAGCCTGTATAGTGTCACTGAGAGTCATATGACATGGGGTCGATGGGGCAACGACAACACATCTTGCTTAAAACTGACTCAATGAGAAATAGGAAAAAAGATTGTAATAGTTGAAGTAGATTTGGCAAAGATACTACTTCTCTGTTCTCAGATATTCACAGCCTCTGTTTAGTGACTGGCTGCTGCAACAGGTGAAAAGTCCTTTGTAAGTGCACCAAACTGAACAACAATCAATTAAAAAGTGATATTCAGTAGCTCTGTGATCACAGCTACGCACCTTAAAAGTTTATATTTTGTGTAACTTACTGAATATTACCCCCAAAAACATAATCTCATGAATATTGTGTCAGCTGATGCTGATTCCTCCAGGCACAAGTGTGTGTGTGTGTGTTCGTCTTTGTCTGTTTGTGTGTGTGTGTGTGTGTGTGTGTGTGAATTTTAGGGAGAGAGCCTCAGGGACAGAACAAGGGGGATTTCCAGACTTTTAGGCCAATCAGCATCATCCCCCTGACTGTGTGATGGTGTCTAGGAATGTGTAACACAAACTGTTGAACAGGAAGTGACATGGATACATAACACACAGCAGGCTTCTGGGTAACGTAGGCTAGCACAGTTGAACAGCAGGAGAACATGTTGGACAACAGAGTGCCCCTTACTACATTGAGTGGATGCTCTCTGTCACATGCACACATACAGAAATACAGTACACACTCTGTATTGCTGAAGTGGAGGGGAGGATCTTTGTCTATGTGTGCCAGCATGCCAGTGTGATCCTCAGACAGTCGTCTGTGCATATTAAGAGGAACACATCGCCTCCAGTCACGACGCAGCACTACCAGTGTTCGTCAGTGTGTGAGAGAGATAGAGATAGAGGTTGTAGGGGAGGGGGGGGGGGTTGTTTGTGTCAGGAATATGAATGTTTGTCTGCATCATATGCTAAATGATTGTCTGTATTTGTGTGTGCGGAGAAGAGCGGGGTCAGGGTGCTGACTCACTGTCCAGGTCGTGATACAGCAAAGACTGCAGTCTTAGTCATTAGACAGCTTTTTTTACTGAAACAAAACAGTGAGGGACCAAGAAAGGTAGTGAAACCTCTACACACACATACACTAAATCTTTTGTACCAATAAGATTACATTTAGTTATGTTTTGACTGTCTGGAAGTTCCTGTATTTCTAAGGCTTCTGCCAAACAATGCACCTTGTTTTGTTTCAAATTGAGTGACATGAAGATGGTGACATAAAAAGAGAAATGGAAAGACTGAATGGGTGGAAAATGAGAAAGAAAGATTGGTGAAATAGATGGGAAGAAAACAGAAAAAGAGTCTAATGCAACTCTACAACAATGTGAGACAGAGCATGTGCCTGTTAGATGCAACCCATATTGATTTAAATAAAAAATGAAAGTTATATTTCTTAAAACAAGTGTTAAGAGTGTTGTAGTGTTCTTGAGTTCTTGTGTGTTGTCTGCCCATCAAGTCATGCACGTTAGATGCATGTATCTACTAAAGTAGTAGTGATGTATCTGACTCTTAAGTAAACCAGTCATATATGATCTCCATTTTTGTTTGTGTATGCAGGTTGTGTTTTTAGTAATCTTATAATTCATCATTTGATTTTAGATTTATTGGTCAGGTTATATTTTCTTCCTGCAGTTTTGGTCTGCAACAGCTGTTAAATATATGCTCCCAATATGGTACAAGTTTGTTGCCAATAAAAGTAATTTAATGATGATAGAAATGAGTATTTTCCCAGATCTGCTTATGCAGAGGTTTTTCTTTAAAGCACATAGTCAGGTCAGATTTCTTGGTCATCATTTTATAGTCACCTTAATGTGCTACAGTGATTTATATCGACATTGTCATAAATTTTATTCTCAGAGCATCACACTTACTTACTACTTACATAAATTTCACACATGCTCTTACAGATTTGATGGTCTGGCTGTCCAGGACTTACTGCGCTCTATAGCCCTACAGCTCATGCATGGTTTAGGTATAAAAGAGCTCTATGTAGAGATTTTATATTGCTGGTCACATGGTCATCAGCACAGGAATCCTGTATGTAAATGTATGTATAGAGTATTGAGTCCTGCCAGTGGCTACCCAGTTGTGGTGACTCAATATGCAAGTTTATTTTTGTTT
>JBAJHX010000033.1:17189330-17207195 GCA_037176925.1 Amniataba percoides | reverse complement strand
CACACACACACACACACACACACACACACACACACACACACACACACACACACACTCTCTCTCTCTCTCTCTCTCTCACATACTCTCACAACACACAGAAAACACCAGCAAACACACTCATACTAAGACAAACACACACAGAAAATTTTTACCTCAACGGACAAATTGTGACCAAACATGCCTCACAAACAGGCACACACACGTACACACTCGCACACACACAACCCATTACAAACCTGCCACAGTCACAGCTGCCAGTACACTGATGAAGGCCCACCTGTCGTGTTACCCCATCTCACCGCACCCCCCACTTCACCCACACACACACACACACACTTTAAACACGGACAACATTTGAGCAAGGTGGTCTGTGAGCATCACTCCAGCGGCCATATGCAAACCTCCCCGAACAATTAATGGGGAGATGTGTGCCCCTTGGCCTCATGGGTAATTTGTACGACTTGACTGGTGCGCCGCAGCAGGCTGGTGTCATTTTGGTGCCACATGTGTAGCTGTGTGACAGTGATAACTTGACAACTGACGGCGAGGGAGAGAGAGAGAGAGAGAGAGAGAGAGAGAGATGAAGGGAATGTGAAGTAAGTGATTAAAGCAAGACAGAGGAGAAGGGGGAGGTCAAGCCACCTGGGGGGGGGGAAGCGAGGTGTGTAGTCTTTTAAAGTACGAAAATGAGCCTCTTGCCAAAAAATGTAGAAGGCTGGATCTGAGAATGGAGTAAATGAAGACGGAAGCTCAGGGGGCAAGGCCAGTTAGGCCACTAATGAGTGCTGCACTGGAGGCTGCTGGGATGGGAGAGGAGGAGGGGTGGTGTTGGCGGCGGTGGCGGCGGTGGCAGCGGCGGTCGGCCTGTCTTTAACTAGACTGGTGTATTGATTAAACCCTTGATTTGGCCCCCGTTGCCGAACTCCACGCCAGCGCGGTGCCAACCTAGCCCAGAGGGTAACGTGGAAGAGGTATGAGAGTGTGTGTGTGTATGTGGCGAGAGGGGCTGCTAGATGAGGCGCCAGCTGCCGAGCGCCTCCACCCGCCCTCCTCCGAGACACCCCCACCCAACCCCTCTCCACGCACACCCCTCACACACACACACCCCCCGCTCACCCTCCCCTCCGCTATCTATCATCTCAATATGGTGCGGGCAGCCAGTTTGTGTTGTGCTAATTTCCTCCAATAAATCAGTAATTATTGCTGTGCCGTCCCTGCTGTCTCTCCCCTCTCTCCCTTTCTCCCTCTCTCCCTCTCTCTCTCTCTCCCTCTCTCTCTCTCTCTCTCTCTCTCTCTCTCTCTCTCTCTCCCTCCCTCTTTCTCCCGCAGCTGTTTTTCCATTTGTCCAGAGAGCGGGTGTTCTCAGAGGAGCGCACACGCTTTTACGGCGCAGAGATCGTCTCGGCGCTCGACTACCTGCATTCAGCCAAGATAGTGTACCGGGACCTCAAGGTAAACAGAAACAGAGACGGGAGGCTGGTTGGGGGGCATGGATGAGAGTGATCAGATATTTGAGGGAAAACTTTTTTCCCTCCATCCCTCCCTCCTCTTATGTTCCAGAGTTTATTTATTTATTTGTTCATCCAGGAGGAGAGGAGTGGCTCAGGATGTGTGGTAATTAAAGAGAGGGACAGAGACAAGCTCACACAGACATAAAGCAGTAAAGAAGCGTGGGAGGCGGAGGAGGTAGGAGAGAGGGAGGGAGGCAGAAGGGGGATGCTGATGCCACAGAGGTAGAGAGGTAGATGGCTCTGTCTGAGCGTCTGCCTGGCAGCCTTGGCCCCAGCCCTGCTCACAGCAGCCAAGAAAACAGAAAGGAGAAGAAGCAGTCTGAGAGCGAGAAAAACACTTCAGCCATTAAAATTAAAAGGTTGAGTGGCTTCACTACATGCCTGAAGTTTATTTCCCTCCTCTGCTCTTAGTTTGTGTGTCTGAGTGTGTGCGTGGTAATACAATATGGTTTTCCTCACCTCTCTGCCTCTGTTGTCCTCTCCTTCACTCCACTGTATAGAAAAAGTGGTTTAGTCAATTAACAAAGCAACATTGTGTTGATGCTCATTCATGAATGATGAAAATGAAAATTATTCAAAACCTTTGATTAAAAACTCTTGAGATGAATTCAGGCCAGCTCCCACCATGTAACACTAAGAATTGTATTTTGTGTCGTTTCCAGTTGGAAAACCTGATGCTGGATAAAGACGGCCATATCAAGATCACTGATTTTGGCCTCTGCAAGGAGGGCATCACAGATGCTGCTACCATGAAAACCTTCTGTGGCACGCCAGAGTACCTTGCACCTGAGGTAACTTCTTTTTCCCTATTTGCTTTCTTTTTTCTCTGATTTGAATGATTTGTTTTTTATATTAAACTCTACACCCTCTTTTCCTATTCTTTATCGTCATTCTTAGATTTCTAGCAGAAGGAAGATTTCCTTCATCACATTCAGTGTTTTATGATCACAGTTTTTCCACCTCTTCAGTCTCTCTCTCCTTCTTGCTTTCACCCCCATTTTCACTCTGTAGCTTTATTATGCTGTAAGATCACAAAAGTAGAATCTAGGATGTTTGGGTCTCAGGCTTTACAAAGTAAAGTATGAGTATAATATGTACTACTACCCCAGAATAATTTAATATTAGTGTCACTAACAGGATATATTTTACACAGACTGGTAGTTTCATACATCGTCAGCTATCAGGTCAACGTAAATATCTGTCAGTCACAAAACATATTACAACACAGAATAATCCAATCCAAAATCAACATCATCAGTATGGGTAGTTACATCAGTAGCATGTGAAGTGTCCAGCGGGACCAAAGGGTGAATTACAACACTTTATGGACTTATAAATTGCACAAATCAACTGATGAATGACAGAAATCTCAGGGACTGTATGTTAAGTTCTGTAAACTGAGCAGATTGACTGAGGTACATAAAAACATCTGTGACATCCACACATACACCGTATCCTCAGTGATGATCCAGGTACTCTCTCACAACCCCTTACTCATAATACCCTGCATTTTGTAAAACACTCTGTTTGAAACCTTCTTATAGTAGAATTTATGTATATGCATTTCATTTGCAGATTTCACATTGCAAACGCCTTCCATAATATGAGGATGAACAGTAAATATGCAGCTTATGCGTGTGAATGAGGGTGTTGGTTGGATTGAAAAAGGGCACAGCACAGCGCTTACATACACACACATACATACACGCACAACTACGTTCTTGTAAAAATTTCTTTTTTTTTCCCAGCCATCCGCTGTCCAGCCATCAGCACTGCTTCACTCGAAGGCCAGTAGATCAACTGGCGAGAGCGTTGCAGGACTGTGGGTGGTGGAGACAGAGTGATGTAGATGTGGAGATGAAGGCAGGAGGGGAGAGGCATAGTGTATATCCCACTTGAAAAAGTATGGAGGACAATTTGGCGCAGCATTTTGTGCTTTTTTTTTTTTTTTTTTTTTTTTTTAAGAGTCCTTTCCTTTGCGTGCCAAAAGCTGATTGGAGGCTGTTGGTTATTTTTCACAGGATGTGCGTCTGTG
This sequence comes from Amniataba percoides, assembly GCA_037176925.1. NCBI lineage: Eukaryota > Metazoa > Chordata > Actinopteri > Centrarchiformes > Terapontidae > Amniataba > Amniataba percoides. Next base: position 17,203,649 of record JBAJHX010000033.1, on the reverse strand, counting down.
TGCGTTTATGTGTGTGTGTGCGCGCGTGTGCCGTGTGTGTGATTGCAGTAGAAAGTGCGGGCTAAAGCGAGGCAGATGGCGGCAGATGGGCGAGGTTGGAGGAAGGTGCTCGGAAAAAACCTGGAAATCTACACCACCGCCGCCGCCACTCACCCGCCCGCACGCTCTGCTCGCCCGCCCGCGTGTAAAAATAACACAGTTTGCTCAGAGCCAAGTTACAGAGATGCAAAGTAGCCGGGATTAAAAAGAGAAAGGGGGAGGTGGGGGTTGAAGACAGAGGAAGATGAGAAGGGAGAGAAAATATTTCAGGGTTACGGGAGTGAAATTCAGACAGTTCCCATGTTTGCCGTCAGTGAAAAGGGCAGATGAGAAGTGAATAAAGAGGTTTTGTGTCTGCTGCGGGCCTGAAGGAACTCATACACAAGTACTTCAGCAGCACAGCACTGTAAAGTGAATAATTCCTCACTCGAACTTGTAAAGCATTAGACTGAAGTAATATTGTTTGTTTCAAGGATAGTCAAAAAAAGATTAATGTGAGATTAATGAACTATAAGCAGTGTAAGGTCCTTGTAAAGGGATGGAACAGGATCAGACAAAACACATGGAGAGTGTTTTTCACTGTTTTCTCATATTTTCTGCCTTTGACACATTTCCTTGCGGCTATTTTATGAAAGTGTTAAAGGGGATGGATTTGGGCTTTTTCCATTTATTTGTATGTGTTTGTTTTTATTTTGTTTGTATGTTGTATATGTTGGGCATTGTGATTTTTTTATTTTTATTTATTTTACTGTAACTGTAAATGTTTCATAAACATTGCAGCACAGTCAGCCATCAGTAAAATATTGTAACATGTCAGCAGTGTCAACATAAACGGATTTCCAAATGATGATGACACTTTGGAGATAGACGGTCTCTGTGCGACACCAACAATATGTGAGTGTATGTTCACTGTGCCGAGTATATGAAGTGCGTGTGTGTGTTCCCTGTAGCCTGCTGGGTATCTGGGCTGGTACTGCCACAGGCTGTGTGTGCCCGTCCCGTCCCATCTAGTCCTGTCCAGGCTGCCAAAGCCCCCGTCCTGCGAGCAGCATCTCGCTGCCACATGGCTGCCCCAACAGGGACCAGGGCAGGACAAGACCTTCTCCCTCATGGCTGCTTTTAATCAGAGCCCTCTCCTCTCCTTTCCCATCCTATCATTTCCTCTCCTCCTCTCTCCTGCTGTTTATCTAATTTGTTGCTTCTTCTGTCTTGTCCTATTTATTTGTCCTGTCTTATTCTAAAATATGCACACATAGCCGCACTCTCTGTGCACACACACAAACACAAACACACTCCCATGCCTCCATGCCTACGGCTGTGGGGCAGCATTCTGGCTCTGTGTGGATTAATCTGCTCCCTGCCTGCAACCGAGCTGCCACCACTTTCTTTGGTCCCAGGATACACACAGACACACGTACACTGACATACACATGCATATACATGCCCAACTGGGCAGCTTGAATTTGTATACATTTCTGTACCTTTTTGTACAAAGACTCGACACACAGCCCTGTAGATCAACATCAAAAACAGCCTTTTAAGCTGCTCTGAATTTTAGAAACTGCACACGCACAACTGTTGGTGTGTGCATGCGTATGTGTGTCCCTCCTCAAGGTGCAGGGACTGAAACAACACCAAACATCTCCTAGTTTGCCTCACTCTGAAAACTTTATGAATTTGATGAGGACGGATAAATATTCCATCTGTTGTGTGTGTGTGTGTGTGTGTGTATCTGACAGTCTCCCAGCAGTCTAAGCCAGTGTTATCCCTCCAGCCGTACCAATCAATAGTATATCTGGAGCTGGCGGCACGCTTCGTTTCCCCAGCTCCACTCTACAGCTGCCAACAGGGTGACCAGCTTAATTCTCACACAAACACACACACACAGTCGCACACACACACTCACAATCACACATAAAACAGCACTCATAACTCTCTTATTCACTTCCACGCACATGTTGACTTGCACAAACTGAAGCAACCGCCTGCATCATTAGCAGTTTAGTGTCGAGTGTGTGAGCTCAGCCAGTTAATGACCAGCTTTCTGTGGTATCGAGCTGCTGCTGGAACTCGCTAGCAGCTGTTTGGTGTTTTCTCTCACCTGGTCTCAGTGCGCAATCACATTTAACATAATTTACAGTTGGGGTTGTACAACAGAACCTCATCTGAACCTTCATCTGACAACTGAGTAAAATGTCAAAAGAATATGTTTTCTGCGTAGTTTTAGATCTCTTCATTTTCACTGTATTGCAGGATTCCTTATCAGCAATATTAAGATACCACTGAAAACTGAACACTGACTACAACATGAAACTGAAACATTTTTTGGCTTTGGAGAGGTTTTCACCTTTTGTTGCTCTTGATATTACTCTTATTGCATACATTTGCTTTATTAGAAGTGTCATCATACAGATTGTGTTTGAAATATAATGCTCAGCACTATTTTCGATATACAAATCACCTTCTCTTCTTTTGATCTATTTAAACAGTCAAGTCTCTAAAATCTGAGGTTCCTTTGACTGCGAGTATGTTAATGTCATCTGCATTTCTGCAGTCTTGTCACTCTGCAGTTTGCATAAACAAGTCTTAATTCTAATACAAGCTATTTATGTATTCATGACACTTGTGCTGTCTGCATCTCCCTCTAATGGCAGATATTAGTTCAGTGTTCAGAGTGTTTTTAAATTTTTTATGGTTTTATTGTGTAATTTGTAATAGTTGAGTACATTTGTGTGTGTTTGCGCTCACGTATTTGTGTCTGTTAGCATGTGCTCACGTCCGCCTGGTACATTATTAACAGTGAGTGAGATGTTATTATTATTGGCAAGATGTACAACATATGCTGTTCTGGCTGCTCTCCAGCCCTGCTTGTCTGCCTGTCTGTCTGTCAGTCAGTCACACACACACACACACACACACACACACACACACACACACACACCAACCACACACACACACACACACACACACACACACACACACACACATATTCATGTACACTCATCACATTAATAAGCTTATTATGTTATGAGGTGCCTCAGCAGCACCTGAAATACATCTCTTCCTGCGTCTGTGTCCTTTTTCCTCCTCGTCCTCTTCCTCACTCCTCCAGAGGTGAGTAAACGGACATGTGAGGATGAAAGAGAAGGAAGGAGCAAGGGAAGACATGATTACACGGAGGAGAAGGCAGGATAAGACACGGCTGGAAGGACAGTGTGAGGGGAGCAGGCAGGGAACTGGAGAAGGAAAGCCATCCAGACATAAGACTTTGATACAGGAGCGACTCTTTCACAGGCCCTCTTTCCTTTTGCACACACACGAACAACACAGCAGCTCACAGTACAGTACCTGTACTAGCCAGCTTGGAGGTTGGACTGGCCCTGACCCATGTTGCAGGCTGTTCCTGCCTTTTCCATCCAGGGACGTTCGTCTCTGTCCACGCCAGGAGAGGATCAGTGTGCCAGCGAAAACTGGCAGAGACCGGAGGGGGCATCTGTTGGGCCGCGCCAGCACACTGACTCCCTTACTGTAACAGGGGCCTCTGAAGACCTGCCATCCCATGATGTTTGCCTCTGTATGTGTGTGTCTGTGTACCGTGAGGGGGGGGGGCTACCTTCTACACCTTGTTATCTTTGCAGCCACTTCTGTTCATCTCAGACAAGTTTTACTGTTTTTTTTTCCCTTGAGCAGAATGGCACTCTCCTTTGCTGTCTTTCTTCGCTCATCTGTCTCTTTGCAAATGCCTTAGGAAGTCCTTTATAGTGCAATAAAATAAATGCAGAAATGCAAAATAAAAGCAGATGTCCAATAAAATGAATAGTCCCATTTAAAAAAAGTCATTATGTATGTCTTTCTTTCTACTCTCCTCAGGTCCTGGAGGACAACGACTACGGTCGGGCGGTGGACTGGTGGGGTTTGGGTGTGGTGACGTACGAGATGATGTGTGGCCGACTGCCATTCTACAACCAGGACCACGAGAAGCTGTTTGAGCTCATCCTCATGGAGGACATCAAGTTCCCACGCACATTGTCGGCTGACGCCAAGTCCCTGCTGTCCGGCCTTCTCATCAAAGACCCAAACAAACGGTGTGTGTCTAGGTTTAGTTTACTCTGAGTGAGAATGTCGAGTGACCACATTTACTATACAGACAAAAAAGTGGAAATAAGCAGGTGAATCAGTTTTTACATTTGGAGGGATTCATTTTAGTCGTTTCACCAACTGTTTCTTAAAAGATAAAGAAGTCTCTGCTTACCTAAAGGAAGCATGGTGTATTTATTCAAGATGTTTTCAGTCTACACATTGATCAGTGATATGAGCAAACATTACCACATTTCCTTACTATATATACATTGATTTTCTCATCTTTGTCAGGTGTGTTTTTTTTATGAGACTTGCCAACTGACCTAATTTCTATGGTCCTTTTATTAGATAATTTTCCCTGTGTTTTCAAGCAATAAGAGAGACAGTGTAGATGTTTTTGTCACTTATTTTGCGAAAGAAAGGAATGAACATCTCTTCATCACATCGATCACTTTTTTGATCAGTTTGATCAATTTATGTTTAGCTTGTTGGCTCAAGTCTTCAACATTCCTCTCCTCTCCTCTCCTCTCCTCTCTTCTCCAGGCTCGGTGGAGGACCAGATGACGCTAAAGAAATAATGAGACACAGTTTCTTCTCTGGTGTTGATTGGCAAGATGTCTATGATAAGAAGGTATCAATATGATGGATTGTAGACAGTGAATTTGCACTGTGCAATTACTTTATTCTGTTTAATAAAGTATAATAGGATAACTCATCATAAAGATACAAACTAAAGTTATTTAACTTGTGCATGTTTTTCAGTTCACAGTTAACACATGTAACACATGCACTTATCACACATGGTTTTTGCAGCAATATAAAGCACAGGGCATTATAGAGAGGTGTCACCTTGTATCCCGGAGGTCTCAGTCTGAGCATGTGTTTGCTCGTATAACAGCACCGAGTAGAAGTCAAGTCCTGTGTGACAACACCTATAAAATGTAGCACAGGTGCTGAGCTTCCGCCCTTCCCCCTTCACTTTGGTCTCTTTTATCCTCTCTGGATCATTTTGCCACCCTCCTTTTGTTTTCTGCGCTTCCCTCCTTTCCTCACCCTTTTTCCTTTGACTCTTTTCTCTCTCCGCCTACTTTCCTCTATGTTCCTCTCCTCCTTCCTTTTCTGATATTCTCCTCTTAACTTCCTGTCATTTTCTCTTCTCCCCCCTTTCCCTTCCTTTCCTATGTCCTTCCTTCTCTCCTTCATCAACTCCATTCCTTCCGTTCATTTCAATCCCTGCCTCCCTTTCATTTTCTTTCCTTGATGTGAAACAACACAAAGGTTCAAATACTAATGCAGAGACAACATACTGACAAGCAAAGAAATCTGACCTGCAGACACGATAGGATGTGAGACTGTAATAAATATATATAATTTAGGGCCAGATCTTTAGAGGCCTCATTAATCAAGAGCGGAATTTGAGGGAGATGTTTTCAAATGCTTAAGGTCAGGATCAATAATAACTCTGAGGTCTTTGACTTGGTCCTTGGTTTTGAGGGATTAATGCCTACAGACTGCTGCTTCTGTGCCTTTCTCCTGTTACTGCTGCAGGAAGTTTTGTGACATCCAAGCTCTGACGTCCTTCAAGCAGCAGCTATGTAGCTTGGAACAGCAGCGGTCGGTATCATCGTCTAATCTAATGTCTCCTCTTTGTGTCCTCCTCACGTCTCTGCCCCAGCTGGTCCCTCCGTTCAAGCCTCAGGTGACGTCGGAGACAGACACCAGATACTTTGATGAGGAGTTCACAGCCCAGACCATCACAATCACTCCGCCAGAGAAATGTGAGTCTCCTCTGCCTATCTGTTGTTCTCACACACGTATGCACAGACATATGCCCATGTTAAAACTTGACCAAAGTTCACTTTCATTTTTAACAGAGCTGTGAAATTCTCAGTGGTGTGACAGAGGAAATTCTCCTGTTTGGAGTGTGTTCCTACATATATCTTTCATGTTAATGTTAAAATAGCAAACATGCCATCACAAATATTTATGTTTGAGATGTTACACTTGTATATAATTTACATTGAAGATTGTGGTGTTAATAAACTATCCTGATTACAAATCGGAATCAATTATTTGATAATCAGTTGTATGCATTTATAAAGCAACTGATATTGATCAAATTTTAGCTTTTTTAACAAACATGAATCACTTTAATTATTGCAGTTTCTTTATTTCTTTGGGTGAGCAATTTCCACTCAAATGCACCGGGGGAACAAACACTCAAAAGTGCTGTTGTCTGTTTATTCAAGTGTCTCTGTATTAGTCCTCGGGCCACATGCAGCTCTTCACAGGCTTTTGAAATAAAGACGCCGGTTTCAAAATGTTGGGCACTGAATTATGCATGAGTGGAACCAATGTGTTTCTGTGCGCTAATGTGAGGTTCCACTTGTTTAGTAGGTCACACATCAGTTAGTTAGCAGGAGATTGGCACATCAAAGACACGCTCGTTAATTGAATCATGTTCAGTATAAATCTACAGTACAATAACGTACTGCAGACACAGCGCTTTGTAATGTTTGATTATAATTTGAGATGATAAAAATCAGCATGGCAATTTATACATTTCCTTTTTAATGTTCTGTATTTGTATTAGCTGGAAAACGACCTCATCAAGTTGTTGATTACCTCTGAATCCTCATTTTCCTGTAGTTGATGAAGATGGGATGGACTGTCTGGACAACGAGAGAAGGCCGCACTTCCCGCAGTTCTCCTACTCTGCCAGTGGGCGGGAATGAACTGTCCGTCACGTTGACATCATCACAGTTGGTCTCTGAGGTCATGAACGTGGGACAAAAAGACCCACAGCTTTGGACCGACCCAGAACGACCCAGACTTGAAGGATTTTGCCCTTCTCTTCCTCCTCTTCCTCCTCCTCTCTTTTTCACCTCTCTAGTCTGCGTTTTTCATTTTTGTGAATCCCTTTTTAGAGAGAACTTCCAGGCTAAATTACTTTCTAATCCTGCACTGCATCCCCAGGTGATCCGAACTGTGATGTGATCAGTTACTATGTAATGTCCCTTTAATGACAGGAGCATCACCGGTGGCCTGCTGTGCTTTGACATGTGTCGGTCCTGCCAAACTCTTAACAAAAAAAACAAAAAAATCCAAAAAAAAACAAACCCTTCTGATTAAGATCGACAACAGCTGATGCGTTTTTAAAGTGACGTTTTTGTGGCTTCTTATCTGTAAAACAGGAGATACAGCATTTTAGGTCATTGAAACCCAAACTGCCGTTTCCGGTTGTATCTCAGGCCTTTACAAACAGACAGATACTCAGACTCAGAGAGACGAGCGGGTCTGATTTCAAATCCTGACATAAATAATTCTGGGATTGACTGAGGCTGTCTGGCAGAGAGGAAGCTGTTGTCATCAGTGAGCAGAGTCATGCACACATGTTGTCAAGCAAGATTTGACTCAGGTTTTGCTCAGTGCAATTCATTATTGTTGTTGCTGCTATTTCAACTATTACCACAACTACTACAGGTACTACTACTACTACCACTATACTACTACTGCTACTACCAAGACCCGGTGCTACACTACTAGCTTAATGCTGCAGATCATTATACAGGCGCCAGCAACACATCAACCACCTGTATTAACGTCTATGCTTGTACAGCTGCAGAACAGGTGTTGCTGCTACTCCTAATGTACTGCTATTATACATCAACTCTGTAGATTAAGTGTGTGTGTGTGGGAGTGTGTGTGTCTGTATGAAGTTACGGGTTTGTGTTTGAGAACGCACTTCAAAGCACAGCAGTTCAGAAGGATGAAGCTCCCAAATCATGAGCTTTACTACGTTACCCACAATGCAGTGCAAGGTGGTTGATATAACACCACAGGGGTGAAAATGAGAGGAAAACGGTTGGTTTCAAAATCCCCCACCCCCTCTTAATTTATTTCTCAACCATAAGTCCTTCTTGAGTTTAAATCTCTTCTGCCCAAAAAAAGGGAAAAGAAAACCGAAGCGGTACTTAACGTCAGTGAAGGAAAGCTTTACTGTGACATGCTGTTGTCATGGCTTTGGGAACCACACGGCTGTACCTCTCTGTCTTTGTGCAGGAAAGGGAAACTGCAGCAGGAACAGATTCACCGCAGAGTGAAAAGAGAGAAGTCCAAGATGGCAGGTTGGGCATTGTGATAAGAAGAGAGAGAAGTGCAGGTGAAACACACACTATTTATAATGTGATCATGCAATTTACGTATTTATGAAGGTGGTAACAGCTGACTTCCTGTTTCCTGTGAGATTCTTAAGAGGGATTTGGAAAAAAAAAAAAAAGGACATGGTCTGTGAGGAGGTACGCATCAACATTAATGGGTTTACACCAATCACAGCAATGGCTATAATATATATATGTTCTATTTATTGTTCTACTCATCGGTTTTATATTTAACTTTTTCTATTGTTATTACATTATTCTAGAAAAAAAACTTATTTCTTAGGGCTGAGAGGAAAAAAAGGCACCTCAAGAAACAAAAATGGCTGAAGAATGTAGGAGGGAAAGCAGATAGCCTTCCTGCTCCATATATTTGTTTATTTTAATGATGTTTTTGTGTTGTTTTGTGACCAAAATGTGACAGCTGAGAGGTGACAGGACACATTAAAGGCAGAGGATAGTTTACTGTGAGCTTAAAGAAGATTTGGGGACAAGAAAAGTTTGGGACAGTGATAGAGAGCCATTTATTTATTTATTTATTTACTTACTTACTTATTTAAACCTTTTTTCTTCTTCTTCAAATCATCCCACAGGTGTTTATTATGAGGGCTCATCTCACCTGGTTTGATGTTAACACGAATGTCCCCCATGGGTGTCGATGACGGCTGAGGCAGAGTTCAGGGAGAAAGAGAGGAAGTGGAAGTTGTGCAGAAAGAAAAACAAGTGCAGCACAGAAGTCTGAATGTAAAGCGGTAAGGATGGAAAAGTTGAACCGTAAGTGCTACTGTTCACTGCAAGTGTGTCGGAGCAGAGTAGAGGAGAGAAACGAGGCAGAATGTGAAGTTTTTAAGGTCAGTCACTATTTTCCTGTCAGTTCTTTGGATGTAAGGTGAGAGAGCCTTGTTCCCCGCGTTAATGCATCCTCTTATTTTAATCAAGGATGATCAGTCGGGGTCTTGACTATTGAGCCGTGCCCACACTCTCCTCTGTCACTAACGTGTGCTGTCATTTCTCTGGTCTGGACTTTGTGTTTGCGTCGTCATGTCTTCCAGTCTGACCAACAAAAATTGAAATCCCCCTGTCTCCAAACCGCCAGTAAGCCTTATGGTTTATCTCAGAATAAGTCGAAAAACTTCATGCACTTCAGACTCAACAAATTATCACCAGATGCGAGGAAATATATTTTTTAAAAAATTGACTGCATCTTAAAAAAAATGTGGAAGACGTCAATATCTGGATGACACTGATTAAAAAGAGAGCACCAGGGGATGTGTTCTCAATAGGCATAGAAAATTGTATTCCAATATATTTATTTGAATGTTTTTATTATTATCATTGATGGATAACTTGAATTTCTTTTCTATTTAATTTATTTGATGTTATTTTGTTTTGGAGTTTAGCAGTAAGGGGGTCTAGTCGTGTTTCATTCTGCAGTTTAAGTCTTCAGACTTTGTTCTAAAAATAAATGCCTCCTATTTTTCTTTCTTTACAGATATCTCTTATACGACACATTACCTGTTTTTCCGCTGCTCTTTAAGTCCATATGCTTTACTCTTGCACATCCATTAAATTGCTATTAGCTAGCAAAGGCGCTTTATGGCAGAAAGTATAAAAGGAGGCGCTGGCCTGCATGCTGTAGTCCTCCTCTGTCCGTACTACCAGTCCTGAGTCAAAGTGGCACTCAGAAGTCTTATGAAAAATACTTCTCTGTGATCGATTGAGCCTGCCTGGCACAGCTGAAGCAGCCGAATCCGGCCCAGCTGGCACACACGACAGGCTCAAACAAACACTCCCAAGTATTTGGAAGGATTTCAGCTTTGATTTGACCCAGGTCTGCAAGTGACTGAGGAGTTCTAACTGTATGTGCACGCTTACCGCCAAAATCATTAGAAACCAGAGTTCATAAAATACCGCTTTGTAGCTTTGGCCACAGCACTTTCACATCCATCACTTTTTATATGATTCAGAGGAATCTGATTCAGTCCTGCTTTAAAGGAAGATTTTTAGCTTTTTTTATGTTTTTAAGAAAATGAGGATTTTTAAAGCACATCTCCCCTCCACATACGACTGACAGCTTTGATGTTGCTCTGATATCCAGAGTTGACAGGACTTGGGTGATTGTGTCCCACATGCCAAAGTCAGTGCTGCCACTGCAGAATCACTCGCAGCGATTCAGTAAATTGGTCAGTCTTTATAAACTAAAACATCTCTGACTCCTTCTCCTCTTGAGTTTTGAAAAGTTTTCCCTCCAGTGAGCCTCCAACTCTTCTTGTTTAATCCTCTCCAGATTACTGGCAGCAACAAAGCCAGAGGCTGATTCTGATGTCAGAGATCATAAAAAAGTTTTCCTCCAATAACTCTTAAGTGGAGAAGGTGGAGCTTAGTAATCCTCTTCATCAATGTGGGTTTTTCCTTATGACTATGAATCAGTTGTGGACACTCGTCAGTGATTTAACTTTGTTGTTTCTGTTTTCACCAAACAGAGGTTCTTAAACTGGACGCTAAGGTTCAGTTTAAGCCTCCTCACAGCTTTACTGGTGTCAATCGACAGTATGTGAGATATCCGACGCCGCGCTGACGGCGTTCACTCTTAAAGCTGCTGCTGTTTGTACTGTACATCTATCACACAACAGATCTGACTCCAATAGTATTTGAATAATATGTAAAATCCTTTCAAAGACCTCAGCTGCTCTGTATTGATCTCGCCCGTTGTTAATGAACGGACGGCGTCAGCCAAAAATCACAAGCTGCACTCAGCCTGGCATTTAATGCAGATAATAAGTAAACAGCTCCAGTGTTTGGAAGGATTTCTGAAAGTATTTGACCTCCCCTCTCTTCTCTTTCTGGTACTAGTCTACTATCATCATGATTATTAACATGAACAAGCATGAAATGCATTTATTTATAAACAGCAAACAAAAAATGGCAAACATGTACAAATACTACAAAGTGTAACTTTAATTTCACGTCCACGTCTATCTACTGTAGCTTTACAGTTGTGTGAGAGATTTCTGGACAGCTGCTAGCTGTTCGCAGAGTGGGCCTGTTTCCCTGAAGCTCAGTAATACTGAAGTCGGCTCTGCACCACGACGGTCAAAATGTCGACTCAGACAGCTTCGGGAAACTCGGCAGATCGATCAAACAGCCTTTTTCTGTCCCTCATGCTGTTAGGATGCAGTGCTGCTGGCCAGTGAGGCCGCGAGGATGTGAAAACAACAAATTACCATCAACATGAAGCTGTTTTTTACACTGTACATCCTTAGTATTTTTACACATAAAATGTATAAGATAGGGATACACATTATTTTCCTTCTTACAGACAGCTTCAATAAAGCACTATGTCAATCTGCTGCAATGGTGTCAACTTGTTTTTCTTTTCTGTCTAAAATAACTATTAATCATCTTCCGAACTTGAAATCAGAAGAGTTAAGGCTTAATGTTGTTTCCATAAAATATTACATCTGTTCCAAATGATTTCTTTCTTATTAAATCTATAAAATACATCTAACAACTCATTATATCACAGTAATAACAGTCTTTTGCCCAACCTGATTTTTAGTTTTGATAACATTTGTGAACCTCGAGACAAAAGGGATGAACATAGCTGTCTAAATAACAGTTTGATATGTTCTTGTCAACAGGAGACTTCTGAGAACATCCAGATCAGAAACAGACACAGGGAGGAAACAGGTCAGACTCATGTGGACAGAGCATCGACTCGCCTCGTGTTCGGGAGCTAAAAAGACACAAACACACATACAGCATTGAGTAAAACCGGTAGATGAATGTCACACACACACACACACACCATCTCTCTAATATTGAATCAGAGCAGAATACAGACGACACGTTTCTCAGCAAATCCAGAACCAGACAGAATCATTAGTCATCTTACTGATTTTATTTTAGTCAACTATAAACGAGCACCTGGAGAGAAAAGACGGTGTCACTAATTCATTTAGTACCAGGACAGTGAGTCACACACTGCGCTGTGTGTGTGTGTGCGCGTACCTCTGTGTGTAGGTTCTGCATCTCCTCGGTGAGTGTGTTTCTCTCCTGCATCAGCTGGTTCTGTTTGGCCAGCAGCTCACACACCTGCTGGGCACTGCTCTGACAGTGACGGTCCAACTGCTGCAGTCTGCAAAACACACACATACACGTACACACACACACACACACACAATATTGACTGAAACTGTGTGAGAGGAACGTACCCTCCTGGCTGATATAAAACCAAATGTTGTAAATATTGAAAGAGAGCTGGATCCACAAAAGGCTTTTAATATCACTGGACTTTGTGTTGATCAAGTAATCAACAGTGTTTACCGGGATGTGACAGCAGCCTTCTTTTTATAATGAGAACGCATTCGAGGAGGTGATGCAGGAGCAGAACTGAAGCGCTGGATCAATATCGGACAATACTGACCTGAAGGAATGAATCCGACTAAGACTGCAGCTAACATCCATTTTCGTTATTGATCAATCTGATGAGGATTTTAAAAATAAATCACTTAATTGTTTTGTCCGTAAACTCTCAGCCAAATGTGTATATGGAGCAAAACGATCAAATTTTCACATTTGAGTAGCCCTTTTTTTCTAAATGTATCAGTAACAAGATTAGATCCCAATTAGCTAAAAACCGTGCAGCACTAAATCAGATATTATTAGATACTATCCAGATATCCAGATTATATTGTAATAATAATAATATAGAACTGTGACACCACTTTAATGTTTTATCAGACCTTATTTCCTCCACCATTTTATTGCAGAACAAGAACATTAGCTAATATCAGATTCAAAATTCAAGTCTGTGTAGTTGCATCAACAGAGGTGGAAGAATTACTGCTTAAATCAAAGTACTATACACAACAATGTACAGGTACGTATTTATAAGTTTAAAAAGTCCTGTTATATAACTAGGTAGTAATTTTTGATTTTCCGTAATCCTACTTTTTGTGAAGTATTGGACAATTTACCCTCTTTGAAGAGTTAATGAAAAGAAACAATGTGAAACATTTAAAGGGAGATAAATCTTTAGTCAAAATGCTGACAACTTGTAGACATGCAAAACTTGTATTAAAGTTCTTTCAGGAGTTTCTGACCTCTGGTAGCTGTGGAGCTGTTTGTGAGTGAGACTGAGTGAGTGATTTATTCATCCATTCACAAACATAAGTACGCGTTTCACACCAGTTCACTGTTCAACAGGTGGCTCCACCTGCTGCCTCTAAGGCCATTTTCACTGTCCTCAGCTCAAAAACAACCAACAGCCAAACGGCCAAGCAACAGAAAAACAATAGTTGACACAAAAATAAGTAAACAGAAGAAGAGCAATAAAGAAAAGCAGGTTAAAAAGAGAGAATTAGTTTAAGTAACGCTGCAGGGAGCAGCTTTAGAGGTGAGCTGGGCGACACCAGAGCGAGGAAGCAGGAACGTGTAATTGCTCTGATTTTTAAAATAAGAGCACTTTCTCCTAATTGTACCAACCGACCAAGCAAGCAACCAAGAAGACTGCTGTTTTTGCAGGGTTTTGTTTGTCATCTGTTTTTAATGTTAAATCCTTATTTAAACGTAACTGCAGCTGTCAGATAAGTGAAGTAGAGTAGTTTCCTGTGAAACGCAGAAGCAGAAAGTAACATAAAATGGTAATACTATATGTAGAGTACAATAGAGTACAAGTATCTCCTAAATGTGGATCGATCGATGAAATTGCTCCGCATTACATCAGCATATTGTCACCCTGCAGCAGCAGGTCAAGAGTCTGGTGAGAAACTTGTTTGTGCAGCTATGAAGCAAAGTGTTGATCATTACTGGGACGTCCCAATTAGCGTGTCCCCTCTGACACAGGCGCTCCTGCAAACAGTGAACTCTTTCACTGCAAACTGTGTGTGTCAATGTGTGTGTGGGGGGGAGGAGGTGGGAAGGTGGCGTTTTCCAGCTGGGTTTTGGGGGTAAGGCTGTATGAATAGAGTGTGTGTGTGTGTGTGTGTGTGTGTGTGTGTGTGTGTGTGTGTGTGTGTGTGTGTGTGTGTGTGTGTGTGTG
>JBAJHX010000033.1:17169831-17189230 GCA_037176925.1 Amniataba percoides | reverse complement strand
TGTGTGTGTGTGTGTGTGTGTGTGTGTGTGTGTGTGTGTGTGTGTGTGTGTGTGTGTGTGTGTGTGTGTGTTGACTGTGTTTGGGGGAGGAGGTGGAATGTCTATGAAGAGATTTCCCACCAGCAGCCCATTATTTCATCCATTCATCCATCCATCCATTCAGTCAGTCATCCCCTCCTCTAGTGCAGCGGTGAACTCATTCACACACACACACACACACACTCCTGATAATGAGACAGAGGAAACTTTCAGCGCTGGAATCCACATTTGCATACTCAACCAGCCATCCATATTTATTCATATTTCACACTCTGTATACCATTCACAAGGCCCATTTTTAAAGTAAGAGTACTTTTACTTATGATACTTTAAGTACAATTCTGTGTTTTATATTGTGGCATCAGAACGTCTTCAGTACTTCTTTAACACGGTCTCACAAACACATTACTACAGTGCATTAGTGGTTCCCAAACTGGGGACTTAAAAGAAAATACTTTAACTTTACTTTTAATGATAAAGGAGTGTAAAAAGATATTTACACACCCAGTTTGAAAAGCACTGCACTTTTATACTGAAATATTTTTTCGTGTAATTGTCTCACTTTGTTCATCACTGTTTCAGCAAGTTCAGAGGGTGACAAGTACAGCAAGAATGATGCTTGTGATGAAGAAGAAGAGGAGGAGGAGGATGATGATGACAAGAGCTGTGGCTGAGGGCAAAGAGAGAGACAGAGAGAGGTAGCTGGGGGGGAGACAGATGCCCCTGCCCTGCTGGTCATGTTGGCAGTGGCAGGGCTGCCTGCGTGTGACAGACGGGGGAGGCGAACATCCCAACTCTCCTCCACAATCTGCTCCCTGCTCTCCCCCCAGATTGTCCTCACTCCGGCCTGCGCTGCCTCCTTTTTCACCGCAGGGTTTAATCCTGCTCCTGGCTGTCCCTCTTCATCAGGAGCTCCCCTCCTCCATTATCACCATCACCATCAACTTTCACCATCACCCCTCCCTGAATACACCAGCCCTCTTTCAGCCGCTTTCCTGTTTCCTCCACCCCGACCGGAGGCCCGCTGGGCGGTTTATCTCAGACCTGGAGGCTCTGTCCAGTCCTGGAGGCCGAGGGCTATGACTCCCCTCTCTGCCTGGTGTTCCTACAGCCGGCTGCCAAGCTGTCCTGACCAGCCACCCCCTCTCTTCCTTCTCCCACTCTCCCTTTCCCTCCTACGCCATCACACAGCGAGACACAGCAGGCCACCGCCACGTCACACAGTAACACACAGAGAAAGAGCCCCGCTGTGGCAAGCAAAGACACAAGACACCGACTCAACCGATGTGCCACAACGCAAAGTGCAGAAGATATCAGGTCCACACACACACACACACACACACGTACACCCAAATACACACAGGAGCGACTAAAGGTCAGAAACAGAGCCTGTTGTTCTGAAGCTGTAAATGTTTGATGAGGGAAGTGTTAGGAACATGTCGACTGAAGGCCTTCAGTTCCACCTCACCAAATTAATCTGAGTCGTGCTGAGAAAATGCCAATCCTTATTCAATTACAACCTCTGATCTTGGTACACGTAGATGCACAAAATGTTTCAAAGCAGTATTCTCCCCAAAAACGAGAATTTAGTCTTTAAGAGACTCTATGCTGATGACTGGACAGCTCTGACATCCACTGCAGCTCTGCCAAGAAGAGTTTTTCACTTACACTGGTGGAGATGTATGTGAGACTGCAGAGAGGATTTATTCACTTATTGATCCAGAGCGGGTCAATTTATTTCTCTGAGGTGAACAATAACTTACAGAGGACACAAGACGATCAAGTAACAAAGCAAATCTGAGGATCCGGGTCACCCCAAAGAAAAAAAACAACAAAAAACACATTGTCTCAGTTGCCCCAGTGTAAAAATTGTTTTAGTTTTATTTGATCAGGTTTTCAGAGATGGGTTGAACAGTCCTGTCAGAAATTATGTCCGTCAACCTGTGCAATGCACAGAGGACATATCTGAAACACTGGGCAGTAACACGGGACACGAAAAAATCAACAGGACTATAAAGTGAGGAAATGTGTTCTTTTTGTAATGAACGGACCCTTTCATTGCTAAAATCTGAAATAAAATGATGCGTATTGATGCAGCATGGCTTTAGTTATCCTGACCTAGCACATGTCAAAGTCAAAAGAGATACTGTATCTTGTGTTTCCCATAATAATAGCATGTATCACAAGTCTTCCCCTGCCTGGTAAAGATCCACATCTTTAAAACTGCAAATCCTCAAGTTTGACATCATCAGAGCCGTTTTCTCAAGACACAAAGGAGCTGTTTCAAAGTCACATTGAAAAAATTATACAACGGTTTTCACAGGTGGAGTTGAAAAAATTCCTTTAAAAGATCTTGTTTAGATTTGTGTGAAACATCTCTTCATGGACAAACAACTCTTCATGTCTTTGTGGTGTTTTGATTGCCAACACTGGTTTTCCATTTTTAGAGAGTAACTGAGGCAAAATATCATAAGTAACATTTTTCTGAGAAGTGGCACAACTACACAAAATCATCTCCAAATGCGAAATTTCAAATCAAATGCTTAGTTGCAGTCCGACTGCTACCAGCAGGTTTTCACATGTTGCAGTCTGACGGTAAGCGAGCTGAGCAGGAAGCCAGTAAATCAGTCGGTCAGGTCGCGGCCCGAGATGTTTAAAGCGGCTGCAGGTTGTAAGCTGAAGGTTTATGTAATGCAGTAAGTAAAGCTTCGACTCTGGCACACACACAAACAGCCACACACCCTCAGTTTGTCTGGCCAGAAAGCCGCCAACCTCTGGCCTTCTTATACAACACACACTCTCTCTAATCCACCCCTTGTCTCACCTTGCATACCCTGCCTCAGAGGGGTGCGTCTGTGTGTGTATGAATGTATGTGTGTGTGTGTGTGTGTGTGTGTGATTAAGGCAGCGTTCCTTCCAGCAGCTAAAGCAGCAAATCCAATAACTGGCCTCTATCGACTGGCACACTCATTAATTAGGGCTTAATATGGCTTAATGCTCGGGCACTGCCCTGCACTAACCCACACACACACACACACACTGCAGACTGGCTCGCCTCTGCCCACTGCCCGTTACTGGTTTGGTAGGAAGGAGGCTTGGATGGATTCATAGACGCACTGACGGCGAGACAGATAAATGGGATGTTTAGGTGAAGAGGCTCTTCAGTCGGTGAAGAATGAGAGCTGACAGTTTGTGGTGTCGGGTGAGCTGCTGGGACGGAGCGGAGGAAGGACGAACGAGACAAAGAGGCTGAAGGCTCCAGCCGTCACCTCCCCGCCGCCTGCTGCTGGCCTGGCTGATGGGAGGGTGGTGGTGGTGGGGGGGTTAGAGGAGGAGAGCCTCCCCACTGACCTGGTGAAAGGACACCACCTGCTGGATGTCACAGTTTACTGACACAAACGCCTACGCTGACATAATTCCTCAATCATCCTCCAGCAACACCTGAAACAGCTTTCGGGGCAGTCGTAGTGGTAAACGTGCATTTTGCTCTCCAGCAGACATAATAAAAGCAAGTTTTGCTGGGAGGCAGTTTGCAGTAATTTCCCCTGACGGCCCGATAATCAAACTCCGCTCGCAATCTGCACCTCGAACCGCCGCGCTCTCTATTGACTGCTGCTACTAAGGAGATTAATTACAACACACACGCAGACACAGTTACCTCTCAGTGGTATACATCAGTCGTAGCCCACAGCTAGTGTCTAAACTCTGTTGTGTGTGTTTGTCTGTGTTTGCATATTTATTTACAGGTGGGAGCATATGTCCTAAAGGCACGGTCCAAAGGGAAAGTGCTAACGTCATGTTCGAGAAACGCAGAGACGGTAATAGAAAAAAGACGATCTGGAAGCAGCGTTCAGGTCTGTCATTCAGCAGCCCCATATGAATGTGTGCGTTTTTATTACCACACAAATCAGCTCGTGGAGCGTGTCACTTAAAAGAAAATATTTATTGGACAGTGCATACATTATCAAAATGACGTTCTTCTAAAAATAACCACTCAGCGCGGCTCACACTGAGGGACACTATACCATCAAGTGTGGAGAATTTCTCTTTATTTGCAGAAAAATCAAGAGAAGAAAACCTGAGTGTGAAGATGAATGTGGGCTGTAATTAAAGAGCGAATTTCAACTGTTCTGCAACAAGATCAACAAGAGAAAACACACACATCTAAACACACTCCCAAAGTGTAAAAATCTATTCAAAATCTAAATTATGGAAAGAAAATCTGAACACACACTAACACTGGACTAACTGAAATGTGTGTGTGTGTGTGTGTGTGTGTGTCTGTGTGTGTAGCACGCGGGGGGCCTAGGGGGTGAAGAATGCAGGCAGACGGCCTTGGCTTGCCTGGTTACAACAACACTGCCAGGGGCATGAAGGCTGCAGCTGCCACACACATACACACACACACACACTCATATACACAAAACCATATTTCGCCCAATCCCAGGCCCACCATCACCACCCTCACACCCCAGCGCTCTAGCTAAATCTTGGCTAGCACACAACTGCACTCAAGAATGTGTGTGTGTGTATGTGTGTGTGTGTGTGTGCCTGCAGGCCATGCCCCTCTCCCCTCCACCAACCTGTCATGCCAGTTGTTGCTCTTGCTAACATGCACATTTGACATGGCAACACGATCGGTGACACTGTGTATTTTGATCAGGACGAGGCCGACACGTGTTCGCTCGCTGTTATTTGATCTTCTTTTATTTTCTTGTGCTCTTTCTGTTCTTTTACTAATACCGCTCATCTCCATAAAGACTTGACTGACTGGCCCCTGTAAACATGTAATTTACTCTGCATTTAACTCATTGGCTTCATGTTTGAAATGGACTCGTTACAGGAATCTGTCAACTCAGGACCTCCTAATGTTTCTGTGACTCGAGATCAGCATCTGAATGTCTGAAAACAGGTAGAAATATATGCACACAAATGTATTATACTACAGTCTAAATACAGCACAGCAGTGTGATAAATTACAGTTTAGTCACCATTTGTTGTTTGTCCTGTTTTAATTCTTTTTTGTTGATGATGCAGATCGTAAGAAAAATTAAAGGAATGTCCTCCTAAACATTCAATTATCATTCACACTAATTGCTTAAAAGGGATAAAAATCCAGTAACACATAAGAAAATTAATAGCATCGGAGCAAATTATGAATGAAGTGTTTTTGAACTGAGTGGAGTCGCTGCTGTGTAAAAAAACAGGCAGCAGGATTCTGCATTTAAATCTAAATTAATGCAAAAATATACTGGTAAGCAAATGAAGGGCTGCTGAAGCGCTTCATCACAGCAGGCAAACACACCATGGTGATAATCAATCAATCATTCAAGTGATGAATCAATTTTAAAATTCATCTGTGAGGCAGGAGGAAAGAAGCTTTTAGATATTTAGTGAGCAGCTCAGCGGTCCCGTCACGTTTTAACAGTCGACACTGAGCTTGTGTGAGACCTTTAACATACAGGTGATCCCAGAAATCCTATTTAGCATCATGAAAATATGATTACCACCAACTAGGTCTAAGAACTGGATTAAAATTCATGACAGGAGACCAACTATTGTCTTCTTTATCCCTTTAAATTTGAAACAATGCACCTTTTAACGTTTTATTCCCCAGTTCATCCAAAAAAATGAGGACTTGACTTCTTTTGCTTTTTGATTTATTTTTGTTTATTTGTTTTTGTTGTTTCTGTTTTATCATCATTATTATTCATCTATTTTGTGTTACCTGTGTTATTTGGTGCTAATTGCGTTCATTGTAAAGCATGTTGTAACTTCTGTTTTCACAGTTTACTGTAGAAGTAAATCTTATTTATTTCTAAATTAGTATTTAATTGACAATCACTTGGATTTAATTCCTTTTATCCTTTTTTAGATGTTAAAATTTGAGACATAAATCTTTACATTACAGCTGTATTTCACAAAATGTGCTGCAGCGTTTAAAATTTTAAAATTCAAATTAAATTGTAAATCTGCAGTGATTTGATTTGAGTGATATATTAGTAATAATATCAAACTATTGTAATTATTGTTATAAAAAATCTGCAACAACCAAAACTCTGCTGTGGGTGCTGAACTCTTATCACTTATTTTGTAGATGTTTCACACACAAAATAGAATAGAACTTCTTTAAAACAGCTGGCCTCTCTTTTTCATTATTTAGTTGATATGATTTCCTCTTGGTTACAATTATAACAGACTATATTAATTAATCAGGAAATCAGAAACTGGCTTTGCATCATCAAGCTGTTTTTTTTCCTGCTGTTTAAATAAAGAATACAAAACTTGAAAGGTGTGAGGAATAAAAGAATTAAAATAAAATTGTGAAAGCTTTTCAGGTTGTCCATGAGCTGAGAAGACTTTTTGCAACCTGAACGGTTGGAGACGACATCTGTCTGAAGTTTAACCAGAACTCACACAACATCAGAAAGTGTCAATTAAAAAGCCTCTTTGAGAAGAAGAGTTATACTTTAAGAACTAAGAGTGCTGTCAGAAATAAATCCAGAGTTTGAAAAGAGGTCGTCAGAGGTTTCTGAGCTGCTGCAGGCTGTTTTATCAGCTATTCACTGTCACAGTGTTTGCTGCCGTGAGGCCCGCTGACTCTTTTAAGTCTTGTGTTTGCTTTCCTGGCATTAAAGTGTTTCTGCTGTTGTTACTTTTAACATTTTTCTAAAGAAGGGGCAGGTGTTTCTGCACTAGTTCTCTAGCTGTAGTTTTATGAAGTAGTGTTACTGAGTGTCACTGACAGGGCTTGAGATGTGACGCTTTGCACAGTTAACGCTCCAGCTTGCAAGCCTCTGGCTACAGCCCGACATCTGAGCTGCAAATCTGTGCGTCTGTGTGTGTGTACGTGTTTGTGTCTGTGTGCACGTGTGTGTGTGTGTGTGATAGAGCTGTAAAGCCACCGTTTGACAATGCTCTTTCAGCAGGCCGCCCTGCAGTCGCTCCCGGCTACAGAAGCCAGCTGGGCAACGCAGAGGTAGAAACGATGAGAAGAGGAGGAGAGGATGATGAAGGAGAAGAGAGGACGACTCATCAGCGCCATCCAGAGGTGAGAGCACGAGCGTGAGAGAGAGACGGGAAGAATGAACTGAGACTGAAAGTAAACGAGGGGAAATGCCATTCATTCAGTACTTTACACATGAAAACGATTTATGTCGACTTTATGCTTAAAGTCACATATATTTTTTTAAATATAGCAAATGGATTTCGAAATCTTAACATCTATTTTTTTTTTACTAAAACTTATTAAATATACACAAACAGCTACAAAAACAAAGGCATTTTTATCATATCATACCCAAACCTACTCTCATTTCCACACACTTAACTTTTCTCCAAGGAAAATAAAATTCATAATAAGGTGAATGAGTTTCTGTTTTGTGAAAAATGTCATTTCCAAACATATTAACAAAAAAATAAATGTGTATATGAGGTGAGAGCAGTGATGTAAATATTAACGAAGAGGTGTGTGAACGATGCACCTCACACTGGCTTTATCGTCGATTTCTACACATCTCACTCTTTTATCATCCTTCTACATCTCGGAACGTCTCAGATCACACACACACACAGTTGAAACTCAGATGCACACCAACATAGCCATGTGTGTCTGTGTGTGTGTGTGTGTGTGTGTGTGTGTGCACGCAGATACACACACACACACACACAGATGAGACAAATGAAAGCTGTCCTGTTTCTTCTGCCTCTGCCAACTTAATTTGCAAATGAAAAGTTTTGCGAGGAGCGTCCTTTTGCTTCTGGGGCATGGCAGCACACTGTGTGTTTGGGGGTAGGGGGCGAGGAGAGAAGAGGGTTTGACAGAGGGTGTGTGTGTGTGTGTGTGTGTGTGTGTGTGTGTGTGTGTGGCAGGAGCCCAGATGAAGCAGCCCTCGCCCGGGGCTCGCTGTCCGCCCGCGGTAGCAGCAAGCCTGTTCCTTCTTCCCCGGCCCGCCGCGACCATTTGTTCCATTAACCAATCTCCTGGAGCCTCTGGTGCAAACACACACACACATCCACAGGCGTACATACTTCAACAACTGCTTGCACAGCTCATACCACACATGGCCCTCCATCCCTCCTCCATCCTTCGCTCCATCCCTCCCTCCCCTGCTCTCCTCCAGACGCACGCACCATCTTTCTTCGTGGAGGCCATATGGCCCGGAGAAGCCTGTGGATCTACAGGCACATCTGCGTATATGTTGCTGCTCTGCTTAAAGGGCTGAGTGCTCACATAAACACTCACACACCCAGGCAGTACATGCACACGCACACCCAGGGCTGACAAACACACTCTGCTGTCACTATGTGTGGTTAAGCAAACGTTGGTGTTATGTTGGTCTGCTGTGTGTGTGTGTGTGTGTGTGTGTGTGTGTGTGACCTCGGTGTGTACATGCATAGTGATAATTGGTGAAACAGCCTGCGAACAGCTGTGAGGTGAGAAAAGGTTGCGTGGTGTTTGGTACAGAATGCAGAGGGGAGGAGGAGAAAGAGGAGAGAGAGGAGTAAAGTTGGAAAATAAGAGAAGGGCAAAGAGGAAAGTGAATCGAGATAAGAAGAAGAGGGGGAGACGAGCGGGGCAGAGGGGAGGAGAGTTACAGCTGAGATGCCTGAACAGAAAACAGCGCAGAAGTCACGGCAAACTTTTCTCTCCGATGGTGGTGAGAAAAAAAAAATCCTTTTTTTGTGCAGGGAACGGACCTCTAAGAGTCTTCCTTTTGTCTTATATATATTTAGATATAATTGTGGTGAAAAAAATAAGTTGTTTTTCCGGTCAAAAAAAAAAAAACAGCAGATTCACGGACAGTTTATAGTACATTTACTCTGATTGTTTATCGCTCTGGTGTGAGCCAGATATTTTAAGATCACATTTTTTATTAGTAGTATTTAAGAGGCTGTTCATTCGGTTTAAAAACTGTGCAGGAAGTATTTTTAGCCCTTATAATCTTCATATTGTTCTACATATTTATCATTAGATGGTTTCCTCACAGCTGTTCTCACTAACATCATAAATGTTGTCGGCATGAAGATTATTTGCTTTAGTCTGAAATACACCAAGAAGTCCAACCACAAAAACCACTCAGATTCATTTGAAAATAACAGACCACATTTTGTTTGTCATCCTATTAAGATGTCTGTGTTCAGCTTTTAATACGTACACATAAAATAAACATCAATCTCTGCATTTTCTTCCTTCTTCCTGCATCTTTTTTTTTGCTTGTATACGTGATAAGATAAGTGAGATTTCTCATAACCTGCCCTCACTGATAGACAAGACATCATTTAAACTACCCTCAAGTCAAAACATTAATAATTTGTTTGTATTTCCTCAGAATAGTCATAAGAACATTTTAGAATAACAAAATAAAATGTCACCAATCAAACGAGTCTGGAAAATAAAGTTGTAGAAGATTGGAAAAGTTGAAATAAAATCTATGCTCCTAACATTTCCAGTTGTGCTCACTGATATGAAATATACATTTACCTCAATAAACCAGAATATAATGAGTTATCTCCTGACTAATGCTCATATAAAACAGCTATAACCTTAAAATGAATCATTTACATCTCCTCTAACTCTGCTCCATCTCTCCGTCTCTCCACCCTCCGTTCTATCCCTTCATTTCCAGGCAAAAAAAGAAAAAAAAACAGAAAACAACAACACAGACATAATGAAATAAATAATTAAGTGCTGAAGGAAAACATTGTGTGCTAAAACCCCTGTGTAGTTTGGCAATCAGCTTGCCCATGTAAAAATAAATCAAGCTGATTTTCCAAATGTTTTGTGCGTGGTGCGCTGTTGCAGCTCTTCGCAGCACAGATTGCAGGCCGATGGAGAGGCTGTCGGGAGGGGCGGGGCGCTGGATATTGAACCCACTTGCACCAGCTTGTTAACACGTACACCTTAACCCCCGAGCGGCACGGCGGGGCGCCCACCGAGCGCTCAGGGCCTGCAGGGATCGACCAACATATACCCAATGTATGGATGCACACACACACGCACACACACTGAGGATTACAGGAACATTCATGCTATTCAGAACGAGAACGTGCCATATGTAGAGAGACTGACATACACACTTTTACACAAACATGCACACAAACATAACTGCACACACAAAAGATCTACAAGTTCATTGCTGGTATCACATACTGTGGGACATAACTGCACTAAAACACTGATAAATACTGTGAATCTTTTTATTTGTTTAAAATAAAACCAATATGATGCGAATATATTTGTGGCAGGTTTTCAAGTTTTCTACTTTTGCCCCCGGAGTAGGACCAGCACCAGAAATACACACTGGAAAAACCCAGGTACCAGCTGCGATGTGGATCACCGTAAACGTGAGTCATACCTCTCTCGCCTCGTCTCTGCGCTCTGCCGCCTCACAATAAAACCACCTAAAACACTGCACATAAAGGGGCCAAAAATGCGTGTTTTTACAGCTCCAAACTAAGAGCTGCATTCCCAAACATGCACACTTTTATCTCCGAAAACTGAAACACAAAAATGTGGTCAAGCGGCTTGACAGTCACTCGAAAAGTGACCTCATGTAGAACTGAACTCGAGAGATTTTTAAATATCAGGAGGATTCATCAACCAAGTAAGTGTCAAAGCAGAAAATAAAACTCACTAAATGCCAAGAGTGATTATCGTGGTTCAGTTGGGAGAAGAGAGAAGTTAGGTGCCAACTTCCCAGCCAATCCACTTTTGGCAGCCAGATTCCTACTCTGCTAAACCTCCTGAGAACATGCAATAGCAGCACACACACACACATAAAAATACCACCATAACATATGCGTGGAAACATACAGAATATTCATACTTCACACTTCTTGACAACTTCGATTGTTTTTCTTTCTATAAAGCACACAAAAAGAGTCACACACAACCAGGAGACAGCTGTGACTCTGTAAACTTTGTGTTTTTTTTGGCAGCGTGTGACTGTTGACAGGTTAACACCGGTGGGTGGTAGACAATATGTAGTGTCAGTGATGGAGCAGGAGAAAAGGGTGTGTGTGTGTGCGCTTGGTTTTGTGTAAGCGTAAGGTGGAGTTTTTGGGGGGGAGGTAGGAGAGGAGAGGATGGGGAACGGGAGGGGGGGCACTGGGGTAGAAGATCCTGCAGAGTGGGGCAACAACACCCACACACCCTCGCCCACATTGGCAGAGCCAGGCTGTATGCCAGGCACCCTGTGGAGACACACACCAACTGGGCTCCGCACTTGGGGAGGAAGGGACCCCCGTCTCTCTCTCTCTCTCTCTCTCTCTCTCTCTCTCACACACATACACACACACACTCGTACATACAGATACTGTCACATAAGCCAGAGATGGACCCACTTTTTGCTGCAGTTTTGAAAAAAAAAAAAATCAAAAATCAACGTTTCTGTAATCACTACATTGAACGGCACAGTTGCTTATTGGTTTGGTGTGTAAACTATGTGTGTATTAGGAACAAAAAAAAAAGTGGTATCAATATCAATGCTTTCATTATCAATTGTTTTCTCAACAAATCGATTCATCTTTTGGTCCAGAAAGTCAGAAAAACCCATCAAAACTGAAGGTAACATGCGTCAGATTTTTTCGTCTAATCAAAAGATCCAAACCTAAAAGGTATTTAGTTTAATATAATGGAAGAGTAAGACGCAAATAATCAAATTTTAAATGCCTGAACCAGTGACTTTGGGTTAAAAATAAAAATCTCTTCAAAGAATGTGTAATCAAAATAGCTGCAGACTCATTTTCTCTTGACTCAACTAACTAGTTCATTCATTTGTTTAAGCTCTACAATATAATGTTTTGAGTTTGTCATGTGGCACTACACCTGCCAGTGATGATTCAAAACCTGAACGAGAGACTCATCTATCAAGACACATTTTCATTAGCTGCACATACACGTCAGAATCCATTTCAGATTTGTGATTTGTCATCTAAACTGAATGATTAATCTAATGTATAGACACATAAATTCCTCACTTTAAAAACCTTCTGTGTTTCACCTGGTGCAAGTTACACTTGTTATATATACACAAGTGATTTATGAGTGAATCTGTTAGTAGTTTCTTGCTGTGGATTATGTAAGAAAAAAAAGTTGTGTTTCAGAGGACAGTTTGATGTTCAGTCTGATAAAGTAGAAAATGTGGCCACTGTGCAGACAGCAGGAGAGTAAACTGCTGATGAGACAAAAACAATTGTTGTAAGAATGAGATGTGCACCAGATGAACTGGTTTGGGACAGACTGTGAAGAAAACTGCACTTATTTTTTTCTTTTTTTAAGACCTGCTGTCAGATTCTGCAAACATGCAGAAATTAAAACACTTGATTTCAACCCGACTGCTGTGTTGTTTTTTATAATATAAAATCTTTTGATCTCAGTATTGACTCGTGCATCAAATACACATCGTGATAGACAAGCTCGAGAAATTAATGACGTAATTCTTTGAGGAAAAATGCAAAAATATTCAAAAACATGACTGAAGAACATGTTTACTTTCTAATACAGAATACAGGCATTGTCTAAAAATGATTAGTAATTATTATAATTTTATCAGGATGAAAGACATATATAAAGGATGTGTAGTTGAGTGTATTACGTGTGTGTACCTGTCCTTCATTCGCTGGTGCATGCGGCCGTGCTGGACACATTGTTCCTCCATGTCGGAGCAACGAGCCCTCAGACTCTTCACTGTCTCCTCGAGGTGTTGCTTCTCTAGAGACAGCTGCTCCATCTCTCTTCTGCATGCACACACACAAACAGTTAATACAGATGTAACAGTTGAAAATGCTCCCTACTATGCACCATGTACCAAAAAGCAATACAAACAGAATTATTAAAAATGCTTTATTTAAAAAAAAAAAGTCTAGATCAGACATCAAAGTGTTTCAGAGAAAAGAAAAGACAGAATGTAAATGTGACAATAAAATAGAGTTAAGTATGATTAATATCTTGAGCTATTTTTTTTTTTCCAGGAATCCAAAGTCCTCTCAGGACAACAAGATCTGTTTCTTCATCTTCATCTTTTCTAAATATACACCCAGTTACACCCTGACACAACAGTACTGCAATAAATACTATCTTCACTGAGGTCAAAATGTTCAGGTTTTGTTTAAACTTTGTGAGAAATGTGCCAATTCAACTTTACTTTATTCAATTATTTCAATTCAATTTTGCTCAATAACAAAAAAACTCTTTGTGTAAGACAATGCTTTTCAACAGAATCACAAACTATGTCCACCAAAATGATCATTAAGTTGAATCAACACATAGTTGATATTTCAAAGCTTTACTGCTGCAGTGGAGGTCGTGTCGTAACTACCAGAACACACATCGGTCCTTATAAGATGCGTAGTCACAATAACTACAGAAAACAGTTCATCAAAAGTTTTCTTGTTCATCTTGCAGCTTCTGTCTCAGTGTCACCTCACTTAGCCCGACTGAGGCCGTCCAGCAGGACTTTAACCGCTACACTGGGCTCAGACTCCAGGAGCTCAAACAGCTCGAGGCGCCAAACACACCAACACCACACTGATGCTAAACTATATAACACACACATACAGCAGATGTAGGGTATGAACGGCCATCCCAGGATTTCACCATTTATGTGAAGTCCTTCCCATAAAAAAAATAAATAAATAAAAATAAAAAATTCAAGTTGTTACTGTGCACATGTAAGTTGTACATGTTCTTTGTATTGAAGCCCGACTACAAGAAAACACACGAAGTGCTGATGTGTATGTGTGTATTGTGTGCACGTGTCCTGTGGCTGGTGAGGCCAGCGCGGTCTGTCAGGGCCAGATTGGGGGCTGTCATGTGACTAATGTGCAGCACAGCTCCAACAGCTGACAGGACACTGGGCCCAGGGTCACTGTCACACACATACACACACACACACATTTAAGTACACAAACACACACACAGGCGGCCCAGATGGAGAGCTGTGCAGGCCTGCTGTGACTACTGTAGCATCAGGTTAACAAGAAAACAGGTCAGACTGGGAGGCGGTATGTATTATGTTGACGTGCTCTGTCCAAACAGCCCAGATAGACGATGCTTTATGAAACGACGGCGTCGGTGGATGTTCAACAGAAAAACATGAGTGAGTGAGTCGATAACTGGAAAAGAGAGCTTTTAACGCAAGACCATTTTAACTCACCACATGAAAAGGGGGAAATACTGACCTGCTGTTTTCTGTCAGCTCTTCCAGTTTGACTCCCAACGCGCAGCACTCCTCCTTCAGCTTCCTGATCAGGGAATTCTGGGAACTCAGCAGACCGTCCAACTCTTCGACTGCAATCGATCATAGGAAAGTTGTTACTGTGAGTTTAAACCATTGTGGGTGATTTTGTTCACT
Source organism: Amniataba percoides (assembly GCA_037176925.1). Taxonomy (NCBI): domain Eukaryota; kingdom Metazoa; phylum Chordata; class Actinopteri; order Centrarchiformes; family Terapontidae; genus Amniataba; species Amniataba percoides. The sequence goes on along the minus strand of JBAJHX010000033.1, from coordinate 17,174,834 downwards.
CTGAGCGGCTGTCACAGATGCTGCCTGCACATAAACTGATAAAGGTTCAATCAATATCCAGTGAGACACTTTTTAGACGTCTACACTGAAGTTCAGACGTCAAACTCAAAAACCTGCCTCGACTGTCACCCACCTCCCGAGCTCTGATAATCAGTTCATTTTATATGATAGAAAGCGTCGCCTGGTTTCAAGAACTACATCTGTGTCTCTGTCTGCAGTTTGAGTTACAGACGCAGTGTGTGACTAGTTTACTTCCCCTCAACATTTTTAAAAAGCAGGCTGCATGTACTGTTTATAGTATCTGTGGGATCTCGAATATTCATACGTTACCTTTCTCTCCACCCTGACAAAAATAAAACTAATATACACCCACCCTATCCAACTAATGGACATTTCTTTTTTCTCTATCTGGTTCTTATCAGTGCTGAATAAGTCCGGATGTTCACTGCTGCTCCACATAAAAAGACGTCAGTAAAAAGACTAAATGTGACAATTATGTCTGCAAGGCACTGACAGTCAGCTATGTAATGTGATGTTAATTTTAATTAGGCTCACTCTGCTTCAAATCACATTAAAGAAATCTGACAAATCACATCAAGATCTCAATGTTATGAGTCTATACAAGGATTTAATGATTAATGGCCAGGCAGTAGCTCCGACTTCTATCTCAAAGAATGATAATTAGTACATAGATGTAAAAGATAGAAATCTGTATTAATAGCTATAGTCTCTGTCATCAAGAGTACACTGTCTGTAAGGAAATAGAGGTTTTAAATTAGAATTATGAACCCAATTTTCACAGACAGAAGAGCACCAAGTCAGTTAAATTGTAATTAAAGTTACAATTTAGGAGAAAGAAACAAATATGTCTTCAATTTGATGTTTCTGTGGTTCTAGAGAATAAGTGATTTACTGTATTAATGGTAAGAAAAATCCTGATTAGAGACATTATTGCTGCTTCTGTTACCCTACACCAACATTTTCAAGTGCAGGCCAAGCAAATGACTTCACATACGAGAGAAAACATCTACATTACTGACAGAGCCGAATGATTAAATCTATTGAAATGAATACAGCGGAAAAAAGGAGATACATCTCTTTGAATGTATTCCCAATAATGCTTTTGTTTCGCATTCACATTAAAACTGTTCAAACTGCAGGCGGGGATGTACAGAGCAAAGACAGAAGTGCAGAGAAGAGAGACTGGAAGTATAAAGTGTGAGGGAAGAGCAAAACGAGATGGAGAAAGAGAGGGGATTGTTGTTTGAAAGCGCTTTTCTTTCTCCTTTCCACCCTTCCTGCCACGTCCTCATCCGCTCATGGGGGCCTCTTTCTGAACAATCCAACACTGGGCTTTCATCATTCCTTTGAAATGGTCCACGTTCCGCTCTCCAACATATGTCTGCTCTTTTAAAATAACAATGGCTGCCGTTTGGATGGAGGGAATGATCCACCTGCTCCAGCATTCTGTTACAGTCGACCGAAACCAAAAACACCAAGGACTCGCAGTCTTTGAAAAGTAGCTCTGACTTGTGCAGAGTTGCTGTTTTTGTGTTTTTGTGGTTTTTTTGCATACAGTTGATTTTGAGGGGGAAAAGTGGAGGGAGAACCATCTTCTGCTATGACACACCTGCAGGCTGACATCTGACTCTTTGTTTTCTCTCTGTTTATGTGATACAGAAATGCAAATAAAATACTAAGGTGGATATTATGATGTGGCGAGGTGTTAAGGTTAATGTCCACTGATGTTTCACTCCAATCTTGGAGCGTAATATTATTCACTTTTAAGGCGTATGATGTCTCCAAAGGGAATTACTCCTAACCTTTTTTTTTTTCCCTCTCTATACAGTTTCTGTCCCCAGATCTCCGCCACACATAATGCATGGAGGGCAGATATTGGATGCTACAGAACTACACAAACACACACACACACACACTCTCTCACTCTCTCTCTCTCTCTCACTCACTCACTCACTCACTCACACACACACACACACACACACACACACACACACACACGTACACCCAACAAAGTTTGGTCAGTGCTGGAAAAGTTGCATGAAGAATGCTAATTAGCTGAACAGGCTTTGAATGCGTCTGGCCATGCGTAGGCCAAAAAGAACCCTGGGACACAGAAACACAGCAGAACTGGCACTGGAAACAAACAGAGAAAAAAATGAGGGAGGGAGGGATGGAGAGAAGAAGCGTGGCGGGGAGGGGAGGGACGGAGAGAAACAAATATCTGATATCATCTAGAGGCTGCTCTGTACGCATTTACTCAAAAAAGAAACATGAAAAAAAATCTGAAAAAAAAGGTGGGAGGGAGCGGAGAAGAAGGGAGAGAGGGGGACGGATGGATGGAAGGACAAACGGATGGACAGAGAGGCGGGATTTGGAGAGCAAGAAAGCTAATTATCCAGCTCGTCTGTTGGGTTGCACGGGGAGAGGAAGTGATGCGAGCTACTAAAGGACGTCCACCCCTCCATCCCCTCCCCATCCACAGTTTCCTGCTGTGCTCTGATGTCAGCTCTCTTTAGACAACATGTGTGCTGCCGACACGCGCCAGAAACAAACCCTTTGTTTACCCCCCCTTCCTTCCCCTCCCTCCATCCATTCCTCCCTCTATACCCTCCATCTTTGTTCTGCGTACCAGCAGGCTCCCTGGTTGTTGAAGGGAACCACAGGTAAATAAAAAGACAGGAGAAGGGAGGGAGAGAGCGGTTGCGGGTGGGTGGTGGGTGTGTGTATGTAGGGAGGGGGGGGGATCCAGATGGTGCAACAGATGTGCTAGCAGCAGCAGCTCTGCTGTGCAGACAGACAGAGAGCTCTGAGCCGGGTCTCTCTGCTCTGCTCCCATCACCTTCCCTCCGCTCTGCCCTGATATTCTCCCCTCTCCTCTTTGGGCGCCTGCTTTGCTCCTTTTGCTCCGTTCTGCTCTTTTGAGGTCACTTCAGCTCCGTCAGGTTCTGCTCAAATGATTTGTGTTCCCATCCGTCCCCTCCCACTCTCGCCGTGCAGTGTTGGTGGGGAGCGAGGTGGCACAGTGCGGAGGAAATGCCATCCTTCAGCTGGAAGGCGCAGGTTCAAGACCCTGTTCCAGAAAAGCTCCCCACCTGCTGAGGTGTCCTTGAGGAGGAGGCTGAAACCCTCCCAGCTCACGGGCTGTGATTGTCTGACTGACCCTGATCAACTCGGCTGTTTTGCACCTTACAGTTCCGGATATTCTGACTCTGTGTGCCGCATCCTATTCGGCTCTGTTTTGTTCTGCTCTGGTCTCTGCGTGGAAGACTCTCTCCACTACAAAACACTTTAATGCTGCCCTCAGGGAAGCGACGGCCAATGTCCACATGACGAGTCTCCATCCTGTGACAATCCGCTACCATTTTAACCAGCAGGCCACCAGACGCAGACTGGAACATGTCTGACAAGTAAAATTCCCTTGTGGTTGTATATAAATGCTGATATCTTTTGTCAGTTGATTTGAATTTAATATTTAATGATGCACTTCATGAATTATTGGTTGTCAAAACTACTTTTTCTTGTTTGTTTGTCTCTTCTCCACCAAAGTGAAGTGATAGTATGTATAGCAGGAGAAGTAATGCTTCAATTTTCCTGCGGCAAACAAACATCATCCGAGACAAACGGGCGTCATGCCATGTAGTTTCACAGTGATCATGTATGAGCTGCAGACTTGTTTTCAATATGCCTGTAAAACAAAAAATGTTGACAGAGATGTGACGAAGCTGCAGCACAGTGAAAACATGGTGCAGCTGTATCCAGTGGACATCCGAGGTGAGACACTTCGATGAGAAAAATATGGAGGGGTAAGGAAAGATGAGGTTTTGAAGGAGTGATATCATAACTTAACTATCGAGGTTAAGTCCGAGTGGTGAGACGGAGGCAGAGATCTTTGGTCATGATGAAGCACTGACCTCTCAGCTGGTGTTGAGCCTCCGAGTTCTCCAGCAGTGCAGCCAGCTCTCTCTCTTTTTCCCGCGCTGACAGGGCCGCAGACGCCATTTCTTCCCCGTGAGCCCGTTCTGCATTATCCCTTTCCTGTCTGGGGAAAAAAAGACCAGGATGTTGAAGAGACACTGAAACCACAGTCCCTCTTATAATTATTAAATATTCATCAAGAAATATTGATTCACATTTGGCACTGGCATGTCATGTAAAGACACTAAATACAAGCAGTGACATTTCAAAATAGCATGGTGTTCATTTGCTTGGCTCTCCACAGTATGTGTAAAATTAGTTTTCATCCAAATAGAGACACTAAATGTTATTCTGTGCTTGAGCTGATGGATTACTCATCTTATGATCGTGATGGAGCAACTTCTGTCTTTTGCATTTAATAGTATTGAGAGCATTGAGAGTTTTGAGTTTTCACTGGAATTAAAATTATAGTGTCAGTTTCCTCATATGTTCACAAAGAATACTAATAAAAAGATGATTCAATTTCTTAAAAACATATCAATCAATTTTAGCATCATAGCAAGTGTCCAAAGTTGTGTTTTGGTGATAGGGGTTGCTCTTAGATCACTTAGCCTTTAATTTAAACACTTATTTATAAATAATGTCGCATATGAACAGCACTGAAGGAAATTAATTTAATAATTGCTCTCAAATCGAGATGCACAAACAGAGTGATGTGAAATACTCCGGTGCAGTCCATCGATTTAAAACAGTCATCAGTGAAATACCAGCAGCCGACTGATCAGTGCATTTGTAATAAATTCCTTCACACTTGACTGTTTTGAGCACAAAGCTTTTGGTGTGTGTGAGGGAAATCGACAATGTGGAAAAGACTAAGTGAAGGATGAGCGCAGAGGTGAGACAGAAAGCAGGACAGCAAGACAAAAAAAAAGAGAGAAGTGGGGGGTAGAGGGGTAAAAACGAAGACCCCTGAGTGATACTGCAGCTGTCTACAAAACACACACACACACACACACACACACACACACACACACACACACACACACACACACACACACACACACACA
>JBAJHX010000033.1:17133098-17163746 GCA_037176925.1 Amniataba percoides | reverse complement strand
TGCCAGCCACAAAAACTATTTCTATGATTACGTATTTTCTTGAAGGATGCTTTCAGGTGCCTTCCAACCTCAGTAACTGGTAACTTAGGCAGTGGAGCAGCTTTGTTCTGAAATAAAGTATTATTTTAATAACATCCAGTGCTGCTGGAAGTGTTTGAGGGAGCACCACCTCATTATACAACACCTCCTTAACTCATCTCTTGCCTTCCAGTGTTCATCCTGCTGTATCTCAGAATATCTCCAGTCAGCTGCTATCTTGAATGCATCTTATCCTCTTCTCTGCCATCTCTTGCTCCTTTGTGATCATCTCCTGGTATGATCTGTCAATGGGTGGGGTGGGGGTGGGGCGGCTGGGGGAGCACTGCCCTACTACTACCTACGAGGCAACGCTTGCCCACAAAGGGCAACAGAGAGAAAGGGACGGATTGAAGGCAACAGAAAAAAAGAGAGAACAAAGAGCAGTTATATGAAGGATAAAAATGAAGAGGATGAAAAGATAAAAGGATAGATCAATCGGGTAAAAGAGAGTGACAGAGGTAAAAGGGAGAAATGAGGGAAAAGGAAGAGCAGAGAGAGGTTCTGTCATGTTGGATGAAAGCTGTGCCTACTGGGCAGTGGGCACGGTGTTGAGTCACTGATGGTGCCACTCTCACAGCAGGGGGGTGTGAGGGCACAAGGTTGACCAGATGACTGACTGACACACACACACACACACAGTCCATACTACAATCACGACACAGTAAAAAGCAGTGCTGTCCTCGAAACTGACGCTCAACTGCTCACCAAACTCTTTTAGCACTCACCCAGTTTCTGAACATGTTCCAGTGTATTTTAAGACAAAAAGAAGACATCAGATATACATCATGTTACGTATGATAGGCAAAGAAAGATGAGCGCAGATTGAGGTGAAGGGTGGATGGAGGATGGATGGCAGAGGGCTGGTGCTCGCTCCCTTCGTTCTCTGTCCTCCAGCAGTAGTGTGTGTATGTAGGCCAGTGTCCCAGGGCACACTTGGCTGGGGTGAAAACAGTTGTAGCCGACAGATTTGCCTCCATCTCGCCTGAGGTCTCCCAGTCAGCGATCTGTCTATTCTATCCATTCCCAGCCCCGCAGGATGGACAGATTACAGCTCTGCCTAATAATCCTGGTACTTATTGTGGGTGATTTTCCACTGTTGAATTTATACTATCTACATTTTGAACTTTTATGAGATTTTTACTGCAAAAAACTTCCAGAGTTAGAGTTAGCGAGGCATGTTTACAGGGGCTCACAGTGTCATTTATCCTCTGCAAGAAACAGAGGGATGATGGATAGATAGATAAAAAAAAATTATTTTTACTAGCTGGCATGCACAAGGAAACAGTAGAGGCAAAATAACACAAATGGCAAAGAAAAAGAGATGCAAAACTGTTTTTCATTTCTCAACTGATTTAATCATCTAGAGTATAAACTAAATACCAGATGTAATCCTGGCAGTCCAACTGAAATAAATAAAACATGGTAATCTTGAATTTTGGTATTTCTTTAGAGATCGTAGACTACTTCATAAAAATACCACGCTGAAAGGTAACTGGAGAATCTACGCCATTTTATGAGTCACAGAAAAGTCAACTAGCTTAGATCTAGACCAAGCCTTCAGATGTTTCAGGCCTAGTCCACTCACCCACAGTAATACAGACATTTTATCGTCTATTTAAGAGCAAGAATTTGCCCACACGGTTTTACATTACATCATAACAAGGAAGTAAAAACAATTCCAAACACTCAAAGAAGTATCCACACACAGTAGGTGGCAATAAAGTGTGTCAACAATACGTCAAACACCAGAGAAGAATATTCTGAGCAAGTCTATTTTGCTTTGGTGATAATAAATAATTAAGAGCAGCTATTCATTGTTGTACATTGCACAGATTAAGAAAACTGAAAATTTATTTCTGAATAATCAAAACATTGTCTGTTTTCTGTGAGCTAAAACACAGTTTGCAAAAGCATAGAAAAATCTAGGATTGGATGCCATAGTTTTAAGAGCACTGACCGAATTACGTCAGTACCAAAGAGAGATGATTCACATGAAATTAGTGCAACATTTTGGTACCTAAGAGCACATCTGGGTTAGAGACTATATTTTAGACCATGTGACATCACCCCTGCAACATGTTCACAATGCACAGTCATGATATGATATGAACACGAACAGTACCAAAAGTTACATTTTGTGTGTGCGTTAAAGTGAAAGAAAATAGAATCATAAGCAGAAAGATGGAAACAACATAACAGTGGGTTTGTTCGGATCAATGGTTACAGAACAGTAAGGATTTATTTAGTTGATATTCATATTTTTAGCAAGCATACACACAACAGATGTAGTTTATCTCTGTCAACATGCTTGCAATAGTGACAGGTTTTATGTTGAAAAGAGGATTAAGTTTAAGGTCAGGAGAGAAGAAATGTTCCTGCTCAGGAGGCCACATTTTTAATAGTTTAGCACTGACTTCACTAAACTACATTAAAATAGCTTCTGTTTCCATTTGTTAGCGCCCAGCTTGACAAAAATGCACATTCTGTTTTAATTACTGTCACATCAACTAAATTAACACAGATGAACTCACAATTAAAGACCAGAGAAGGAAAGATGCAGCAGAGAGTAAGACAGTAAGACAGTGTGACAGAAAGACAAAAGGAGTCAGAGAGTCAAAGAAACTGAAAGAAAGATAAAAGACCAAGTAGGTCTCAACAGATTGAGCGAGAGAGACAGCGAGAGAGCACGAGAGAGAGAGGTGAGAAGGCAGGATGGCAGAGAGGGCACTCCGACAGCGAGGAGAGAAGAACGCGGCAAGGTCTCGTCACCGGGCCAACGGGCCCACCACTGTCAACATCATGGCACTCTGTGGTACACACACACATGCACGCACACACACGGCTGGCCAACGGCCCTCCCAGCTGCCCTATCCGTAACTGTCTGATTAGTTGTGCTAAGCAGCCCCTCCCCTGCCAACCATGGTGCCATCTGCTACCCAACAACATGGCTGCCGACCAGACAAGCACACGCACACACAAACACACATGCAAACGCACAAAAATACACAGCAAGCCTCATACCTGGCACTGCCCCGCTGCTGTCACACAGAGACACACACATCAAACTTCACAGACACAGGTGTAGCCCAAAGGTATCAACACTTAACATTCGCACAAAGGCAATGCACGCAGACTCGTCTAATTGCGCGCTGACAAACAACACACAGACCCAGGATACGTGGTGTGTTCACGCAAACGGTCATGCACACAGTTGCTGAGGAGGTTGTGTGTGTGCATGTGTGTGGTGACAGTGGTTGGGCACTGTTAATGCCAGGTAGAAAGAAAGATGCTGCGCTCAAGTGTGTGTGCGCTCGCTGGCAGCGATTGAAGGTTCATTATGGCCCCCACCTCTCCTGAGCGACTGCAGCCCGCGTGGCGCCCCGGCCCTTTTATTCCGGGCCGTGATTGGACAAGGGCCTCCCGCCGAGTTGGTTTGCAGCAGTTTTGTCGCGCCCAGATTTCACTCGCTGCTCAAAGCGAGCCTCTGGCGGGACGTGGCATCTGCTGCCTCACCTTCCTCATTTACACTTCTCCGCCCTCACACACACACACACAGTTCTGTTCACCGCCTTTCCAGACCTTGCTATCACGATCTACAACTGAGGGGAGGGGAAAAAAATAGAGAGAAGTAGGTGGAGGTACAGAGAGAGAGCAGCAGCGTGACATGTTTAATAGAGTTTGGGGAACTTTGTGTATAAGAATCACAGCGGTTGGTCTGGAGTGTTTTATCTCTCCGCCTCTCAGCATCCATCTCCTGATTTCAGGGTCACAGAAAGGAGAACGTGGCCTTAAAACACAAGAACGCAACCTGTCTCCCGTTCGAGCTCTGCTTGCCTGTCTGTTTCACCCTCTGCATTGTCAATATTGATGTTCATTCATTATCCCTCATCTCATAAAGTTTTCTCTCAAATGTTGAAACCATTTCTTACTGTATTGGTGGCACCTCAGTGAAGTTAAAATACAGTGAAGTTAAAAAGATGAAAGATCTCAGCATCCAATTAAAAAGAGGGTTTGGATTATTACTAATATAATCAGCCTTCCTTAATATCTATTCCATTTACTGTCACCTATCTGAGTACAGTGTTCTAGATGCCAAAGCTTCCCAAATCACAGATCCCAAGGCATTCTCAGGTCAGGTGGGACATATAATCAATAAAACACACTCTGGTGTCTGCTCCCTGTTTGATATTTTTAAGAAGGAGCAGTGTTGTCCAAGCTCTTTATTTTGGGGCAAATTTCCAGACCCCCTCAGTGATCTCCACCTGAGAGAGTGGCTGTTGTCCCCGACACTACAGACTCCTCTATCCCATGTTGGTTCAAGAATTTCTCAGTGTTTCAGTGGAAGTTGAAAGCTTTGCTGATAGGAGCCAGACATTCAGAGCTGATCATCACTGAAAGTTTTGTCATACTGAATCAGTCCAGCAGCCCCCCCAGCTCCTGAGCAAATTCAAATATAGTGGAAAGTTCTTTTCTATAGTGGAAAAGATAAAAGTTATGTTGAGACATTTCCTGGCCCAGGACTCCATAGTAACAAGTTCTAAGTGAGAAAATTATAGAAAGTTAACTTCTTCACTGAGGTATTCACAACTCCTCATTCATGTGCAGCTCTACACAAGTCCCCTCATGAACATGGATGCTTGATTTCATGGGGATAACAAAAAAGGGGTGGAAGATTTGGGGCCTTGCAGACACTCAACTCGTCCAAACCACAAGGCAGGCACACAGGTCTCAACTAACCGTGGATACACTAGCGCATGCAAACACACACATCTACCCATTCATGCCTATCTGGCATGTGTTGGAACACAAGTTATGCTGGGCAGTTTTCACTGTGGCCTTCGGGATCCGTGATCGCAGCACAGGGAGAGAAAAGGCCGGATGGAGACAAGTAAAGAAGAAAAGAAAGAAAGTGAAGAAAGACAGGAGCAAACAAACAAAACAAACTTAGTAAAGCCCTCTGCTGGGCTGGGGCTGGGACTGGAGTGTGTGTGTGTGTGAGGCGATGTGAACAGAGTGGCAGGGATTAGGACAGATCCTGGGCTGTCCAACTCACAGCTGGCTGATGATCCAATCCTGGAGCGCAGCGCAGCGCACCAGCCGCCATGGGACCCCCGGATGCGTGCATGCATCTGTGTGTGCGAGTGTGTGTTTGCGTCTGTGTGTACAGGCATGTGGATTCGACTGATGTGCGTATCAGTGTGCACACTTGCAGGCATGCAGTTGTACAAACAAATATGTGTGTGCGTGTCTGTGTGTGCCTGTGTGTGTGCATGCGTACGTGTTTATCAGAAAGGAAGATAGGGCTATCAGAAATCAAACAGAGGCTGTCTGTGCTTCATGTCCCCTGTTTGAAGGCGGGCTGTGATCATTTGGGCCACGAGAGGAGGACAGAATGAAAGAGGGGAGCGAGCAAGTTGCAGAGAGAGAATCAAAGAGCCGCTTTCCAAGGCTGGTCATACAAATGCCTTCCAGCCTTGCTACTGTGAGTCTCACACTCTTACTCTCTAACAACACACACAAACACAGTGACACAAACCGGCCCACTACAGCTACAAAGGCTTGTCCGTGGCTCTGTAGTGAACAACAAGCGAGGGCAAACAGAGGCATGACTATGAATGAACTACATGTAGTTCTGCATAACCCCAGAAGGCCCACAGATAGAGAGAGTGACAGGGGTAGAGAGAGGGAGACAATCGCTTGAGGTTTATTTGTTTAGTTTGGAACAGCATGAGAAAAAAGCAATAGAGAACATGACAAGTGAGGGAAAAAAGGGGAAAAACAAAAAGGAAAATTCAGTGATGGCCTGAGGACGTAAAAAGGCTGTGACCAAATCTCAGCAGGTGTGTGCGGGACATGTGGATGCGTATCTGTCTTTCATGCGTGATTTCTATGCTGCTCCAAAAAAGTCCATTCCCCTGTTTCGTCAGATGCCCTCCTTCATCTGCACGAATTTAAAACACACCGTATAGCCCCATTTTAAAAAAGTCTCATGTTACATCAACAAACACAAATGGATCAGTGGATGGATGGAAGACTAAGACAACACCGAATTTGGGAAAACAAGTCTGTTGGACAGCTTAACTGTGACTCATGAGCATAGAGAGCAAAATCCTCAGTGTCCTTAGCAGACCTTTTGATTTCAGAGCTGCTGTTTTCATGTCCTAAGTGACAGATGTACTGTAAGGATTAGCATAATGTCAAAAGTGACCTTTATCAGCTCTAGATCTAACAGAGTAGGATAGATTTTGGTTGACCAACACTAGTGGTATTTATGTTCTCCAAAACATTTTTTTCAGGCAAGTTTCAGGCACTCAGCAATACATTCAACATTTGCATCACTGGTTCATAATACTAAATACAACCCAAGCTTCAAGCAAAATGAGCTCCTCAAAAAGCCTGCAGATTTTTTGTGATATTCTATCCTGTGACGATATTTTGGGCTTCCATGCAGACACACATAAGCTGTTCCTTTAATGTACGTGCCATTCACCAACACCTTTTCTGATTTACCACTGTGGGGAATTTATAGCTTTAGGACTGTTATAGTTTTGATGTACTTGAACTCTTTTTCTCCACATGACTTTACACTTTTAATTTTGTAATTCTGAATGAGAATGTGCTTCTACTGAAGGAAAATAAATATCCATATTAAATCAGCATTAGAAGTGGCTTTCACTGCTAATGACCAAAATTGAATTTGAATGGCTACATGGTCAGCCAAGTAAACAGCTGTCAAACATCTAGTATGCATCTGCGGAGAGATAAAACTATAAACTCTCTCATGCACATACACCCGCACACATGGCAGTAAAATGGTTTAGTCCAGTGGCTCCTCTAGTACAGGTCAAAGTCATCATGTTGCCATATTAATATGCATGTCATTCTCCACAGCTGGCTGCAAAATGCACGCACACACACATGCACAGACAAACACACACACACTCCATGCCTCATCCCTTTAACACGCGACAGCCCGCCATGCGGCCAGAGTGTTAGCGCTGGCCAGCTGACAAACAAACACACTTAAACACAGATCAAGCCGGAAGCTGCAGTGGACACACACACACACACACACCGGCAAGCTGACAGACACACAAATGCACACGCAGAGATTACACAAACTTGCATCCCGCAGCCTCCAGCACCACAGGGCACCATCGCCACATCTGTGCCCATCTCAGACACCTCGGCTGCGGGCAGCAGGGGTGAGAGAGTGCCCTGGGCGGCTGGCATGGGCTGGCATGGCCCTGGCAGTGGCTGGTGTGGAAAGGAACAGCAGCCAGCGGATGACAGGAGGGACAGAGGGAAGGAAAGGAGAAGGGAGGTATGCAGGAGGGCAGGAGAGAAAAACTAATAATGGAAAAGAAAGGATGGAGAAAGAGATGATGAGATTAGGGAAAAGAAAAAGGGACTGTTTGAAGAACAGAGGTGGATGAAAGGGAAGGACAGAGCTAGAGTTAAGAGCTGCAGGTAGATAAGATAAATAGCTGAATGTACATAGGGATGGATAAAAAGAATAACAGAGGAAATGACAAAGGGAACAAGTTAAAAAAAAGAGAGAGAGGTATGATAGAAGATGGAGGTAAGAGGGAGAGGAGCCGGTAGCGCCTGTTGTGAGAACGGGTGCAGGGCACTGGCAGGTGGCACCGAGGCCAGGCTGTCCAGTGACCATCAGCCGCACTTTTCTGTGTGTGTGTGTGTGTGTGTGTGTGTGTGTGTGTGTGTGTGTGTGCCAGCGAAGAAAGGCTCAGGCGCCATTTTGGCTCTGCTGGAGCTGTTGCTGGGCTGGGCACTGGCCTGGTGGCACAGAGCGGGCAGTGTGTTTATGTGTTTGTGTAAATATATATATGTGTGTGCGCGTGTGTGTGTTGCATTATGTTGTGGCATGCTTAACAGGATTAGAGGTGACCTGGTGAGGTCCAGTTGGTACCGAGACCATGGCACAGCGGCGCGCATGTGTGTTTATGTGTGTGTGGTTTGTATAATAGGATTAGCTGTTACCTGGTGCGGTACAGTTGGTGTGCTGGTCTGAACTGGACTGGACTGGGCTGAGCTGGGCAGGAGCTGGGCAGAGGGGAGCGCTGTGTGTATGCGTGCATGTGTGTGTGTGTGTGTGAGTGTGGTGGCATGTATAATAGGATTAGGTACTACCTGGTGAGGTGCAGTTGGCGCTGGGCATTTGCCAGCTGTTCTGCTAGGCTCAGGGCTTCGGCCTGCCATTGGCTCCCATCCTTTTGGACCGCCTCCAGATGCTGCCGACAGCCAACCAGCTCTGAGCTCAGCCTTTCCACTTCCTGTCCCGCAGAGATGGAAGGAGAGAGGGAAGAGGAGGTGAGGAAATCTTTCACAACAACCCACCTTATGCCCTCAGACAAACAGAACCTTAGAGGATGATTACAGTCTCACCTAAAAGGAATGATTTGATTGTCTAAAATTTGAAACACTTTGATTCCAAACAGTAAAATTGTATTCTAAGATATAAGGGAAATATCATATGATCTATGAGTCATTTTATATAACAAGCCCTGTGTAATTTAAAGGTGTAATTAGAGCTTATGTCTCTTGCACTGCATATTTAATCACTAATTTCACTAGACAGTACAGATAACTGATGCTTGTACAACTGATTTGGAATAAAGTGTGGAAATAAAACAATCTCACTGAAAAATCACTGAATATAACTGAAGTAATCAAATTAATACAATAAATCTAAACTGAATCTGTACCTGTGCAGCCTTCTCCATTCGTCTGCTGGTCTTGCTGTTGAGCTCTCGGAGCTCCCTCTCTGCCTCTTCTTTCTTCAGCTGGGCCTGGCTGAGCTGATAGCGCAGATCCACACACACCTAGACGTGACACGTACTGATTAAAAACATAGCCAGTCCTTTTGATTAACAAATATTACTGCCCATCCGTTCTTTCATCATTTGGCAATTCTTACTTTATTTTCATCATCTTACCCTGTGCTTATCTAGGAAAGTCATTCATTTGAATCATTAGAATGATGAACCTGCTATGTAACAGGTTTTGAGTTTTGCAGGCTGTAGCTCACTGACTGTTTAAATACAGTGTTACAGTACTGGTCTGTTTGTGGTTTTCTCCTAAAAGCACCCCAGTAAACATATAAAATCACATTATCCTTTTGATATATGTGGTATTAATATGTTCTCTGTGTTTAAAATTACACTGTATAATTAAACTAGAGTTGGTAGGAATTTTGTGACATTTCAGCAGGGTGACTTTTTGCTGAAATGCAGCGCTTGAATCAGAGTCACAGCGTAAGCAAAACCATCAAACTCAGTTATGTCTCTGCTTTGCGATTATTTGCATGTATACACACCAATCATCTTGCAATACAACATTATTAAAACCTGAAGTAAGCATCTTCAAATGAGGCACGGTAATTTACTTTAACTTAAATGTATTTATACACTCATGTCAGATTTACCCTTCCAACAGCTTAAAATGATATTGGAATAGATAAGCTTTTGCTGCCACCCAGTGGATATATAAAACCATTACAAGCACACACTGCTTGTGGGGATCAGAAGTCTATTTTTTTATCTTTATGTATTTTTAGGTGGTGGTTTGGCAGCAAAAGTGCATCTTAATCTTTCACTGCAATCTTATGACCACATTCTCCAACCGCTGAAACAGCCTTACCAGTTGCCCTGAATTATATTGATTCAAATCACTCTCAAGAAAACCACAATCAACTTAAGCACCGAAAGTGACACAAACACATAAGTACATACATGCTGACTTAAGGCATACCTTGGTATTGTCTTGTTCCTGGCTGGTAAGTTTGTGAAGAATATCCTCCAGCTGATTGGTCAGTGAGTTCTTGTCTCTGTGAGCTCTGTCTAGCTGCCCTTCCAACTCCGCAACACGTTGGGATAGACTGGACACCTGATAAACACACAATTTCTCCAATTCATTTCATACTTAAATATTGGTGTCTGTTAAAAGTATGGGGGTTGTCTTTTTCAGTTTGTGCATTAATATTTACAAATAGTTCAGTGTTTAAAATCAACTAGAACTGTGGATTGGAACTACATACATACAACAGACACAACGACTACACAAATGAAAACTGAATCTCACTGTATGGGCCAGCTCCTCTTTCTGTTTGCGGGCCTCAGCCCGGCCTTCCTCTCTGGCCTCAGTCAGTCTCTCTTGCAAGGCCTGTGCTTCTCGTTCCAGCTGTTCTCTGTGTCGAGCCAGCTCCCTGGACAACTGCTCACACTGCACCTCCACCTGCACGCATACATAGAAATACAGAAGGTTTTTCCAGAAGTAACCAGGCAAGTAACCAGGCACACCGCAAGAGGAAACACAGGTTTAGAAGACAGTTAAGGAGGAATCTTTTAGATCAGTAAAAATATTTCTCTGACCCTGGCTTTGTACAGATTTGCTTCCTCCGCCATCTCCACAGCCTGTTTGACCTGGAGACAGGCTGACCACTCTCTCTGTTGTGCTTCCTGTTGACTCGTCCGCACAGCACGCAGAGCCACCAGTAACTCATCACGCTCCCTAAGAAATGGACAAAAGAAAACGTGGGGGTAGATTACTTTTATATCTCTTTGTCTTTGTATGTGTTGTTTCCTTTTTGACTATGCAAATGCAATAACTAATAAAAACAGCTGATCATAAAAAAACAACAATACACATAATAAAGACATATCAAAAAACAATCTGCCAGTTATAATAAAGTATGAAGAATGTCACTGCATGATCATATAGTTAACTTACAGTATCAAAGGCTAATATACTCTTACTAACTGCAGAATGTGTGTGTGTGTTACCACTGACTTTGTGAGCCTTTCGATAGCCTGGACATGCAGATTTGTGTGAGTCCCAGCCAATACAGCTTCGTGCTGTGCACACTTCAGACACAATCCTGCTACACGGGGAGCTCCATCAGCCCTCAGTACATCTGCTGCCTGTTTCTCTCTGTGTCTTAGACGAACCTTCACCTCCTCACACTCCTTCTGACTGACAGACAGGTCCTTCCTGAAGATGGGGGCACATGACAAGATGTAGAGAAATGGGCAAACAGGCAGTAAAGGAGATAAGTATTGGTATTTAATGTTAAATTTAATTAGTGATAAAAAGAAGAAAAGAAAGAGTCCCAGGCTTTACAACAAAGCACACTGACCTGAGGGAGATGACCTGAGCCTCCAAGCTTTCAATCTGGGCCTGGTAGATCCCTTTTAATTGTTCCTGATGAACACAAACATTATCATAATTAAACACATTAAATCAGCAGATGAAATTAGAAAGGGATGAGATCATGATTTTGCCACAATTTTACATAACAACTTTAAGTTTGAGCATAAAAAGTGCAAATTAACGCACACAAGTCATAAATACAATTTGAGACCGGAAAGGTCCAGCTCCAGTATCCTTACCAGCTCATTTTTCCAAGTGGTGTGTTCTGCTTTTTGTAGCATGCTGTGGCCTGTATTGGAGGCCATGTGGTTGCTGGCTGCCATACTATCATTCACCTGAAGAACATATCAAAACAGATAATGAGTCTCATCTATAAATATACTAAATTGGTGTCCGTAACTTGATAAACAAAACAAATCACAATTATTTTGTCTTTTATTTGAAATTGTGTGACAACAATCCTACACACACGTTACCGTGGAGTTTCGGATTGTGTAGTCTTTCAAAGATTCATCCACAGCTTTGGATTTGAGGTCTAAATGCAACTTCTCATTCTCCACCACCACAACTCTGATCCTCTGTTTCATCCCCTGCAGCTCTTCCTGAAGTACACAGAAAAATGTTTAAAAACAAAACAAATACAACAGCAAATAGGAGTGCACATATAAACACATGCATGTTCATACCTTGCAGAATTTGACCTCAGCCTCCAGGTGCTGGATGTACTCTGACTGGTTGTGAATCATCGGGACTAAATCCTGAAAAGCAGGCAAATTGGACCTTCCCTCCTGCTGCAGTCTCTAACAAAGGAAAAAAAGTTATAATCATAAATGAGGCAAGACATAGCAGAATGGCAAAAATATTAAAAGCCTTGATGACTTCTCACATTTAATAATAGAGAGTGTAAAATTAGAGTAATTTTGAAATAGCCTTTCTTTAGGTCACGTGAACTTATCCAGGCAAAGCTGCATACTCCACCTTAGATGGAGACTGTTTCTTTGAAGGAGAAAGAGGAGCAGGGATTTCTCTGCATTGTTTCAGGAGAAGACTCTTCAGCTGATTAACTAAAATGCCAAAAAACACAGAAACAAGCATGCACACACAAACAAGAGAAGCATTTTATTATCACTTTGTGCAACAGGGTATCAGCAGGAAAATCTCAAGGTGATGAATTTTGTCAGGCAGTCGTCCCAAAAATAATCACTGAGTCACCTGCTTCGCTCTGTGTCTTTTGACTCCATGCAGCTTTGTCCTCTTCAGTCATGGCGGCGTAGAAGCTGCCATCACTGCCTCTGGGCTCCTCCACATCCTCTCCATCAGGGTTGAACTGCTCCAGAGTGCTGCTCAGCTGTTGTATGCTCTGGTTGGCTCGCTCTGAAAACAACATACAAACACACATAAACATCAGTCTCATTATTTGTGTGCCCCGTGAAAGCTTATTTGGTATCTTTGAACACGCTAAACTAATTTTATAAAGATGCAAAACACTGAAATTAGAGAGACAATAACAATAATAATAACTTAAAAGCAGTTCACAAAGTATTTGGCAGACAAAGCAAAAACAGGTTGTACTCAGAAAGTAATATAACAGAACCAACCAGACCTAATAACAGGTCAAAATCAAAATTGAATTAATTATAAACGAAAAGATAAAATAAAATGATTGTAAGACATTTAAAGGCCGAAATCATATAAAAGTAAAGTTAAATGTTTGTTATAAAAATAAAATCAATTTCTCTCAAGGACAAAAAACATTTATTTTATGTTAGAGGCCAAAGAAACAAGCACAGGTGTTATTAACATTAATGAATCAATGATGGCCGCCTACTATTTAGCTGGTATTGTCCATTACTGGGACACTTATTTAAAAGAAAGCCATCATTAATGTTGATGTTAATGTGAAAAATGGGTTTGCAGTTGTTTTGGCAGTCTTTAAATAATTTAGGAGAAATTTCAGGTATCTGTAAAATGAAGTTTGGCAAACAGTTCGTCTAAAGAGCAACAGGTGGCAGTGATACGACTTTAATCGCATAACATAACTGTGAAATTTTGTAAACAGCATATTACCATTGATTTAGCTGTAATATAGTCAAATATGTGTTTTAATTAATACACAAATTGATGATTAACCATCAAGTGTTAGCACATTTAGCTTGGTAAAACATCAACTTACGCCTCAGCTCCTTCTGATAAGCACCCAGCTGCTCCGCCTCCTCCTCATCTGAGTCTATCGGTTTCATTGATCTATAAAAAATGTATTAAATTAAGCTATTTTATTGATTAAACCTAAAGATTGTGTGTAAATGGAGACGAGTTGTCCCCAACAACAACAGCGACATCTCTCAAGTAGTAACGGTCGAGTGTCGCCGGTGTTGCGTTTGTTTCATACACCTGCATGCCCCGAGGTGGGTGTCCTCGTTTGTTTCCAGGTAACCTGCGCGACCGTGTGTGCCGTGAGATTCAAAACGAGGATCCTTTGCTGAACGTCTCCCGCTTCCGTAAACAGAAGTGGATGCCGGGAGTTGTAGTCAGTGCTTGTGGGCACAGTTAGTAGTTTCACCTCTGCCACCCTGTGGTGAATCTGGTATATTGCAACTTCATACACCAAATTTTAGAACAATATCAAAAGTGATATCCATCAAATAAAAAGAATACTAAGATTTTTAGCTAAATATAAGCAGTGGATGCATTTATAGTGAAGTTTTTTGGAAATATAGACAGCTGCAAAATGTCACACCTTTCATCATTTAGACATTGAATAAAATGAAAGTGTGAATGAAAAACAAATTAATAAAACTAGTAACTTGAAATTTGTCTTTAGTATTGCTGCTTCAACTTTCTGGAGAACAGCTTATCCAAACAACTTAACATTAGACACTGCACTTCCCCAGGTCCTCAGCAATACACCCACTAAGTGTGAAACTGATCTGATGAATGATTGTCAAGATAATCGAAGGGCAGACTGACAGACACCATTTTGTTGGTTAAACTCTGTTGTCCACAGGGGGAAATTTATACTTAGATGTTAACAAAATGAACAAAATAAGTGTTCATTTTGTTACCTGGAGCATGTGTAGTCACAGATCTTAGTCCACGTGAACCTTTGTGGAAATGGACAGATAAGCAACAGCTAATTCAAAGAGACCAAAGAAGACTCTTGTGGATACACAGATAAGGAAATTATCTATCTGCCTTTAATATATAATATCATCATCAGCTTGTTGATTGTGACTCTGAAATCATGAAGTGACTAATGGCTATGAAATTGAAATAAGTGCAGTAATAAAAAGTGCAATACTTCCTTCAGGATCAATGAACAACCAAAATGATCTCAAGTTATGTTTTTCTTTAAATTGTCTCGCTGCCCCCTGGTGGTCAAAAATGTCTTACTACAGCTTTAAGAAAATATTGAATACATGAATATCTACTTTTATATACTGTATTTCATACAGTTTTCTCTACATCTGGTTAATTTTGAGTCCCACTTTTGTTAGATTTTTTTTTTACTTTACTGATTCCCATGGAGAAACTGCAGCAGAGGTCATGGTGTTGAGATGAAAATAAATGACTGTAGATCTTTTAATGCAATAAAACTTGTTAAAGCAGAGAGACAGCTTCAAGAGGACATAAAGTCAAAAGTCCTGAAGCAGGGTCAGAATCACCTGGTGTCCTGTACACTTGGCGCCAATGTTCTGTGCTTTTTTGTTACTTTCACTTCCCGTTTTCATCTTATTTTGGCAGTCCAGTGAGTCACCGCTGAGCACTCCCACATGTACGCACAGGTTCTCAGTCTAAGATCAGATTACTGATACAAGGTGAGCAGGGAGGTGATCTGCTTGTGGGATTACTCAGAATTACTTTCATATCATGAAAAGGACACTGGGTTGTGAAATTGTGGATATTTCCCATGAAAAAAAATTGGGTATTATTTTTGACAGCCTTTTAACGCAGTAAATGAGTAATTTATAACACACAATGATGTCATTCTAACCAGATAGAAGGGCACTTTTAACAGTTTATTAATATACCCACCAACTATTATAACTGTGAGGAGTCTGCAGGTAATACATGACTGATTATATAACAGCTGTAATCAGATGATTACATATATGAATATGAAATATCAAGCATTTGTTTATTACATTCATTTATGAAGTATATATAATATATTTTGTCGTAACTACATTTCTTAATAAAGTATTAAATTATTCATATGCACTTCCTCTTCACTTGCCTTCCAGTCACATCTCAGGCCTTCATTAGATGTGACAAAATCTAATAAGGGGATCTTAAGAATTTTTGTCAAACTACCAATTTTAACTAATATTATTATATAGGAGTAAAAATAAAAGTTTTAAACTAATCCTACAACGCACTGTAAGGATTTTGTTCATGTGTCTAACTATATATTATTAAATATAAGTGCAGTAAATTACCAAGAGTTATAGTAGTTGATGTTAGATCTTAGATGGAGATGAGTCTTCATAAAACATACAAGAACACACAGAGGTAGCAGTGTTATGTGTATTTCATCACTTTCATCACAACCTAAATGTGGAAGTTGGTTCAAGTTCCAGGCAGAAATGACAGGCTGAGGGGAGTTTTACATGACACAGTTATAAAATGAAGTTGAGTCTGTGTGTGTGTGTGTGATAGTGTTCAGTGGAAAGATGTATCTCAGATCTGTGTTTGCTGCTGCTGACAAAAGGGTCAAACAAAAGTAACCATGGATACGCCCTCTTCCTATTGCACAATGACAGATAACTTCCTGCCAAATGAGCCTCCAATGTACTTTTGATTTTTGCGACATTTTAGTTTTCAAGAGAAGAGGTAGTGAGTCAGACTTTGGTGGGTTCATTCATAAAAAAGATCCCATGTTGTAATCCAGATTTGACATTTTCATTCACAGTTTACTGTGATAGCTCAAACACTGAGTTTGGGTCCCATGGACTTCATTTTTCCATTGCAGTCTGTGTCTTTGTACCGAAAACCTTTTTGAAAATAAAGATTCTTGCACTGTTGTCAGACCATCAGGTGTCCCTTAAAGTGCCACATTACTGTGTTTCGGTGTGGTTTTGGGCCAGTTTGAGGGCTGTAAGCACAACATTGAAATTTTATCAGTTTTTAAAGTTGATACTGTGAACATGTCTACTTAGTTATACATCCAGACGAACTCCCCTATCAGCTCTGTTTTAACAACTCCTAAGGGAAACATCTGGCTCTTTAGCTGCTAAATCCTCATCTGGAAACAAGGCTCATGACAGCGGTGAAAGTGCACCAAAACAGCAAAGTGGTGGGTCATGAACTCAAAACTATTCACTCAAAGATACCAAAATGCTCTGTTAAGCTGAGGAAAACGTCAGAGCTGAGTGATAATTATCTGTCAGTTCATCTCTCAGATGATGGCCTTTCACATTAATCATAGTGATGTAAAACATGGATTTCAGCAGCTTTAAGGAAATCTTACAAGAAAAAAACAGCATCCACATTAAAGCCCTGATTTGTAGAGTGGCCCCAAGAAGCTAAGATCTTTCTTCTTTTGGTTTATACTGTGCTTTCATGGCGTATATTACGATTTTACTTAATGTCTTCATACTTGTTTCAACTATATCACTCTGGTCCACAGTCAATGCATCTTTTCCTGGAAACGTCACTTTTAGGTGCACCTTCATTGTTTCAGTTCAAAAACTAACATGTCTGCTTCACATTATTATCTGTTTTAGACTCTACATTGTAAGGTTCACTGCACCGTATCAGTGAGGCAATCAAAAGTCAAGTGAAACAGCGCTTGTCTGCATTGGAGCAGTTACACAAGGGAGCGTTTGCATGCAGGGGTATTTCCAGGAAACCACATCAGCTTACCAATCTGACTGTGGTTGAGTCCGTAGGTTGATGAGAAAGCCCACGCACAACCCCGTAGTCCCACACTTGTTAAATGTCACCTTGACTATACCATATATAATTATTACCAGTTCCCCACCTGTCACTGCCATATCTCCCCTCACTCCAAACTCCCCCCTCCCACTGGTCGATCCACCCCTCCTTAGTGAACTGTGTTTTTCTATATGAGGGTGGGGGTTCCCATTTATTTTTTAAAAGCATGACGCCCTACTCTAAGCCTGGAAAAAACTTAACGGTAACAAAAAAAACACCTAAGAAAACCTCATCATTTGAACTTTTTTTGTATGGAAATGTGACACAACAAGAAAAGAAATAAGAGCAACGGAGGCGGAGAGAACAACAAGAGAAAATGAACTAACCCAGTTAAGCATGGAAAAATGGTGCACTCTGCCACATCTAAACCGGGCCTCAGCGATCTGTTATCTGATGACTTTTGCAGCACCCACTGTACTTCCTACACTGGAGATGGATTCGGTGCCAATAGTGAGCAACTGCTTTTCAGCAGAAACAGTATTAGGCAACACACAGCATGGTAGAGAGAGATGCTGTAATAAGAGTGCAATGTTGAAATCTCAGAGTGCACACTAAAGCATGCTGTGTGTGCAAGTACTTGCGGAGCAGCAACACAAGGTTGTGTTACACACACATTCTGTGGTAGCGCGTGTATGCACACACAAACACACACACACACACACACACACACAAGCCAGAGAAACAAGGACCACAATAGACAGATTTCAGATTTCTTAATAAAAATAATTCATTTCAGGACGACATATAAATAATTATTGAATCACACAATACAGATATCTTGATATGAATAAATACTTAACAAATAAAACCAGGCTTTTTTTCATACAATACCCTATTGTCGAAAGGTCACACAAAGAAACTTCCACACAGTTTGCATGTTTTGTTACACCTTCTGCTCTTAAGTGGATGCTCTTCCTACTGCTGGAATGTCCCTAAGCGAGTCGGAGTACCATTCCTAAATGCCTCAGCAGCTTAGACAAGTCATGTGCAACTTATGTGATCTCCTCCCAGTCAAACTCAGTCAACGCCCCTCAGACCTTGTTAAGGGGCACTGATGAGCCGACCACTAATTGGCCTTTAGTTGATTAAGGTTTTTCTAGAGGTGATTAAAGCACACAGAGTTCTACGTACAGGCCGTCAACAAGTGGGCTGGCCCGACAGCTTTAGATACAGTTGAATGAAAAGGCAGACCGAGAGCCTGTTTGTCTATGCTTTTAACTAGAGCCACAGATGGACATCTGCCTACAGCAGTGGAGTTCTTCAGCAGAAGTATAGGGGGAATAACTGTTCCAGTTCATACTATGTTTCAGCTTGTTTGATAACTCTGCTCTACACTTGCAGTTACCTTAAAATGTCTTTGTATTTAGATAAAATAGATGCTCATGAAAGGATAGAGCCCATTTGGGGATTTTCAACATGAGCCCGTTTGTGGTTACACCAAATTGGAGATGTCTATCTGTGGCACTCTAGTTAGTTAAGAATAATCCAGGCTGGCCATTTTTAAGGAGGTAACAACAACTGTTTGGCGATTGATGGCACATGTATTTTTTTTTTGGCAGAAACAAAACCAAATATATCAAAATACATTAAAAAATCCCAAAGCAAATTTAAAAAAAACAAAAACAGGAATGTCAGTTTTGCGTATTCCAGACGCACACATGCGTGCGTTGTATGTGTGTATGTGTGTGTGTGCATGCATGGGTGCGGGTGCATTTGTGTGTATGTGCGTATATGTGTGCTTGTGTGTGTTGGAGATGAGGCATCGGGTTGGAAGGTCCTACAATATGGACCAAGATCCATATTCACAAAAGCATTTTATAGGTGGGAGCGCTGATCCAGGATCATTGATCAGGCCCCTCTGGTCCATAAAATTTCAATCACTACTTAAAGGCAAAACTTATCGAGGATCAGCCCCAATACTGTGCTGTCGAAGCAGCAGCACAAAACACATTCAGATAAACAAGATTAGCCAAAGCAGGCAATGGGATTGCTCTCTGAAGTTTTGAAATTGTCGCCTTGGCACATCCAGTGGGGTGGAGCAGAGAGGAATGCATTTCTCTACGGGTTTGTTTACCTACACATCACCTCAGGCTGGGGTGGGGCGCATACAATCTCACAGAGCTGTGTGTGTATGCGGTGGTAAGGTGGATAATCATCCAGACTTCACTTGTCATTATGTTCTCAGTTCTCTCTGTAGTTGGCAATCCCCTTCTGACAGAACTGGAGCTACTACATTTGTGTGCGTGTGTAGGTATGTGTCTATGCATTTCTAGGTGCTTAAGTGGTAAGTAAACAGGAAAACAACGTCCAAGGCAACAGATCTGTTTTGGAGGAGAAGAGGGGAAATAAGAGTAAGGACAGGAGGAATAGAAAGAGAATGAGTCCTGTCTCTACTGTGTTCTCTGCCTTCTGTCCGCTGACACCGCCAGCATGTTGGCTACAATGGAGAGGCTTGTATTTCTGTACATGTAGCACCAAAACTAGCAGGGGCCTGCCCTGTCTGTCTTGCACTGTTCAGACTCATGGCCTGTTTTTACTTTCCATAATTAGCAACTCACAATGTTACCTTCATATAACAGATAAAGTAGCAATGTTAAGGTAAATTTGCCTCAAAATATAAACTGACACTGCTATTGACTGACTAGTTTTACATTATTGAATGCAAAAGCCTTTCTTGGCAACTTTGTCTCTTCTGGAAGGACATACGTGAGTGTTTTTGGAGAACTAAGCTAAAAAAATGGTTGAGACCATTTAATTTTGTTTCAAGCACTTTGCTTGTTTTGCTTTGGCCCAGTTTGTCTCACTTCTGCTTACTACTTCTACAAACTTGTTGCTGGGCTTCCCCAACCACTGCATCCCTCACTCTAAAGAGCAAATGCTAGACAGACAGGCAGACAGATACACAGATGGGTTAAGACAGACAGACAGACGGGGGGTATAAATCCTTGGCTGTGGTCTAGAAAGCAATGTCAGATGCTTCTTGTTATGTCAACATACAATCATTTTGTCCGGCACGATTCACTACGTACCTCTAAATACATATTGTACAGAGTTAAGTCAGTTGCTCTGACATGTAGCCATACCTCTCACCGTGTGAGTGCACAGGGCACATCTGATGATAATAATTGCACAAAGAGGTATTCTGGAGGCCATGTCTACTGCAAACACACACACACACTCCCCCCCACCCCCACCCCCCCACGTACACACACGCTCTCTTCACATTCTACATGGGGGGTTTGATTCAGGCCATAAGGTTACTAGTTAGTCACTAGCTAGTTAGTTAGTTGGTTAGTTAGTATCAGAGGTGCATTGACTGGCATGGGGCGCCCACAGCAGGGCAGCGGCTCTAACGTGCTTGCGATGTGTCTTCGTCATCGTTGCGTGCGTGGGTGCGCATGTGGTCAGCCGCGGTAAATCTGTTTGAAGTGGTCACACTCATTGCAGTAGCCCTGTTTCTCTTGGTTGGCGTAGTGGTCGCAGCCCTGCGTCCGGCACCGCTGCTTGGACTTTTCCTTGGGCGCCTGCGCCCGTCTGCCTGCCTCTCGGCCTTGGCCACGCGTGTGGCACTCTGGGCAGAGGTCTGTGCAACCCGGGGACACATTACTGCAGCCACTCCGCCGGCACTGAGTCTGAGTCTGGGTCTGAGTCTGGGATTGCTGCGAAGATCTGGGTTTGGCTGCTCGGTCACGCTTTTTGTGCAGAGACAGAGGAGAAGCAAAGGGAAAGAGGAAAAAGGTCAATTGGCAACTGAAAGGCAACTGTGGACTGTCAGGATGTAGTAAGAGTTGAGAAGATTGGCAGCAGGAATCAACAGAAAAAGACATTTACCATGACCAGAGACGGGGAGTGTGGCGTGCGATGTGCTACTTGGTTGAACCGTGCGCTTTGCTCTTTGACGTAGCACTTGTCGCAGTAGCCCTCCAGCATCGCCTTGCCGACCGCACCACACCCGGGCCCACGACACCGTGAGGCGTTCTGGAAGCCCGGTTCTGGACCATGCCGGCTCTGGACCGGGGCAGGGGGAGGGGTCAGGTCTGGAACAGACAGTGTCCAAATTAAGCTACGTCCCATTTGACATACAGAAATAATTCCTACCCTGCAGGCTTTTGTTTAAAATAACTTTAATGAAACATTTCAAAAGTGTCATTTAAAGTTTAAAAACTCTCCAACATCATAGAAGTTTTCCAGTTTAATTTAAGGGACTTACGGTGGTTGGTCTGATAGTCTACGTAGCAAATAGTGCAGAAACCCAACTTCTCAGGAGTTCCAAAGAACTGGCAGCCAGATCTTTTACAAGGGCGGGCCAGAGGGGCTTGCCAGGCTGAGGTGTGCCCTGGGGTTAGGGTGAGGCACGGTCGCTCAGCATCCCTGGCCTGGCTCCAAGCTGAAGATGAGGCCTCAGTCCTGGGGTTGTTCTGCTGTGGTTCTCCCCTCTCTGGAGCCTGCTGTCTCTGCATGCACGGAGGACACAGGCCATTGAATATCCTGAACGCCTCCTGCCTGCACATGCTGCAGCGCTCTGTCTCTGTCTCGCAGCCCCCCCACTGGGTCCAGCCGGAGCCCTGGCCCGGGTGGGGGACTGTGGGACCCCCATTGGGGCCTGGGAGACCAGTAGCAGCTGGTCCAGCTCCAGGGGGTCCGTGGTTCTGCCTGGCGTTGAAGCAGCGCTCACAAAGTCCATCATGCTCCACGCTAAGGGTGAAGAGGCAACCGGGTGTCTTGCACTTCATGGCATGTGTTTCACTGTACAGGCTGAGGCTGGGAGCGGTGGGTGGGGCTGAGCGAGGGCTGGATATCACCACCCCTCTCCCAGACGACGAGGACGGAGGGCTGCTGCTTCGGGCTCCTCTTGAGCTCACTTCAGTCTCTGAACCCCCTATCACTCCTACCCCACCTTGTACCCCTCCTCCCTTGGTCTGCACCACACCCTCTATCCTCGCTCCTCCACCAGTAGTGGCCTGCCGCTTCTCAAAGCATTCATGGCAATGAGGCTGCGTGTCCACAGAGACGTAGAAGGTGCATCGCGGTGTGGCACAGCGGATCTCGATGAGGGAGAGCTGGGAGACGGAGAAGGGAGGTGGGCGCTGCGGCTGTGCGGCCCATGCCTGCTCCTTGTCCTCCTGCCAGCGCTGGTACTCGTGGTTAACGAGCTGCAGGTAGTCCTCCATGAGGTTCATGTCTTCAGGGAGGTTGCCCTCATCCAGCCTTGGAACAGACATACAATGTGGTTCTTAAGTTAAACGTGCTTTTCAGTCAAGCAATTCAAAGTTAATATAGCTATCGTCAATGTGCTGACCAAGAGTCCTACTGTATTACAATATCTGTGATCATGCATTTAACATTGTGGCCAGGACTACAACTGGGATATCAATATTTTACTTTTTCTCTCCCATTTTGTCCATTTAGGAGAGAGAGCTTGTAATGTGTTAGTACCGTGCAGCGTTGATGATCCGTGTGGCATCGTAGCCCAGTCCTATGACGGGGATCTCTATCAGGTGCAGGTAATCTTTGAGGAGCCTCTCTTTCTGCTGCTGCTCTTTCTCCATCAGGAAGTGAACCTTCAGCTCCTCAAAGCCGCCCCGACCTGGGTTGATCAGCGGTACGGCTCGGATCTCTGGGAAATTCAAACCAAGAGGTTACCATAGACATAAAATCATGACCAAGTCCTTCTTTCTGCTTTTGTCGTGTCAGCTACAAAAGACCTGTCTCTCAGTATTTCCTACCTGGGCCACTGTCTTTGATGGTGATGAGGGGTGCAAAGTGCTGGGAGTCGTAGCCGAGCACTATTGGGTATTTGTAGCACTCCGCGGGCAGCCACTCCAGCGGCAGATAAATCCCACCCACATTCAGAGGAGAGATGGAGGAGCCAGATTTCATACTCCTGACCACCTGGTCTGTTGAAGTGAACAGTGATTTATGAAGTTTAAAAAATTGATTGCCCAAGAACAACTTAATAGCTGATTAAATTAAATGAGGAACTTCATGAATGAACTCAAACTTTTCATCTGGGGGATTTTGATGGATAATATCAGAGCAGAAACTTTTGAGTCACATGTCCACAGCAAGAACAACAAAGAAATTTAAAATGTCTTGTCTCCCTTTTAAACGCAATCTCCACTCTGCATCCACTTGCCAAAATAGATGAGAGGTGATACTAGATGAAATCAAACACTAAGAAATGTCCCAAGAACTGGAAGGAAATTGTTGAGGAATGCGATTGAGGAGATACCTTAACCCTCTCTACCGCTGAAAGACATGTTAAAACAAGGCCCGTGAGGCTTTGATGGGAGTACCTGCAATGACGATGATGGGTCTGCGGAGAATGTTGGAGAGGACAAAGATGTGAATGTCCTCCAGAGAGTCAAACTGGAGGCCGTTGCTACTGGAAACCGGGGACGCCATCTTCACAATCTTTTCCCACTCCTCCTCCCAATTCTGGGACAGCACACAACCACATAAACACAAAGAGGTGAGGACATAAACTTGTTCACATTGTTGGAGTCAATTTGAGTAAAATCCTTCCATAAATGATTTTGAAGGTGGTAAAATAATGAGACGTCTGTATGCTTATACTCTTAAAACAAACAATATATTTACATTTATTTGTTTACAACAAAGCAAAAGACATTCAAATTTATCTGACAGACTCCTAGGTTTTGTTTTTTTTAGCTCAGGCACCTGTCGTGCAGCACTAATCTTGTTGGAAAAGGTTTCTGACATGGACCTAGTATGATCTTCATACCGTAGTGGTGTATCGGAGTCCGGTCTGGGTGAACTCCTGGGACTGGAGGAGCTCTGCCTGGAAGCGAGCTCTGAAGACACCAGTGTCCGTCTCTTTCAAAACACCGTGGAGGGCTTTTCGAAGCACCAGGTCTGTGTCCTGTACACCCAGCATGTACTGAGAGGCCGCATGAAGCAAACAGTTCCCATCTCCTATAGACACACAGGCAAACACATATGATTTAAGCACCATGGGAAGTTGATTCTGCACACAAAGTTTTAAAATTGTGCAGGGAAATGTGCACGCACACACTCATTTACTTGCAAAAGCAGTGTGTACACAGCATGCACAACAGACAATTTCAGTGTGCACACACACACGCAAGCGTAAAAAAAGTCTGGGGATTTCCAGGCCGTTGGGCTGATTGTCGCACGAATCTGGTGTCTAGACTATTATATGACCCTCACATGTCTGAAAATACACACGCACTACAGATAGCCTGAGAAAATTCAGGTCTTTAAATGACCTGAAACAAAGTACCACTCCTTTACTATCTTAATCTGCACAGAATATCTGCAAAATATTGTTGTGTCTATGTCCCTTCATACTGTTCTAAATGTCCACAGAGATAAAGAGTTGGTTTCTCAAACAGCATTTGTGTGTGTGCATGAACGACCAAAAACCCTGGAATTTTATTTAGTCTCCAATGGAAGCTCTGGGTCTTTTTCTCATTGTGAAACAGGAGAGTCCATGTTTGTCAATGTGTGTAGCAATGAAAAACCCTGTTGCCACACTAAACACAGGAATTTCCCTGTGCTAACTTCTGCCTTTTGTAAGTGTGTGTGTGTTCCCCTCTTATGATCCTAACTCATCACTGCTACTCAGCTGGTCCTGGACTTTCCACAGGGGCGTGGCTTGGACAGGATGGAATGTTATCTTTTAACTACTGCTATCAACACCCGACTGTGATTAATGAGCGATGTGTTAACGTGCGCACTCAGACGCACAAACAAATGCACCGCTGATGTGTTGATGTCCTGCTCTGTTCGGTAATGTTTACCTGGCAACAGTTCACACACTCCCGAAGCATACACACCATTTTTTAATAAGATTGCAGCATTAAAAATAAAAATCTCAGATGAAGATAATCCTATTTTAAGAGATGTTCACACCTCAAGAGGTTCGCCTACAATACAATCCTTAAATTAGTTTAGCAAGTGTCATGCCATAGGCCAAACTGTGATCACATGCCTCAAAATAAAATTATCTGTGATACGAGATGACTGTAATGTGAGATACAATTGTTTCCTTTCAACTGAAAAGAACAATCCCACTGTACTTTGTAATAGAAGTGGATGTTTTTTTTCTCAGACTAGCTAGCTGCATTTCGGCGCTCTTGCATCACTCTCAACAAAAACATAAAATGCACGGCTCTCTAGTGAGAAAAAAAAGGCATCCTCAACAGCACCGTTCTCATAAGAGATACACATACAGACACAGAATAATAGGCACAAACGCCCAAACATGCATGTGTAATCAGTTCCTCTTGTGCACAAAAACACACAGACTTCTGACCCTGAATAGAGATGCCTGCCGACTAAAGATGAAAGAAGGACTGCTGGTCCCATCTGTCTAAATATAGACACTTCCTCTGTGGCAAGCTGGGACACTTCCTGAAAACGCACCAGCATACGACCAGACTTAATCCTCATCTGGTTGCCGTCCAGGTGACACTTACCACAAGTTTGCAATGTTGTGTTTTCCAATGAGGCTCTGGGTTTGTGTCACACATCACCCACTATCTCACTCTTTTTCTGCAAGCTGTCTAGTGAGACTACTAGTCCAACAAAACAAGTCCTAGCCAAGGCTATTTTTGCCTCTGCTTTGATAAGAATTGGAGATATTACACCGCAGTATGTTTTTATCAAATAATGTGGGTGCCACATTGAGAAGAGGAGCCTGAAATCTGCACTCATAAAGCAACACTGTGGCTGCATGCATCCTCCTTCCTACTACAGTATGTAGAGTCAGTGTTTTGAAGCTGAACAAATCCTGCCTGTTGGGGACACATGACAGACATGGGATGCTGTTTGGGAAAAACCCTCGGATGCGTACGAGACATTCAAGACAGAAGACGCACTGAATTTCAATAACGCACTTCTTCTGTGGGTGGAAAAGTTGCACGAAACAGGGAAATAGCTATCTTAATTGCCAGGGAGTGAATGTTTTATTAAACCGTTTCTGCTTTTATGACAGCCAGGAATGACGTTAGGTTTTTGGTAAGACTGGAATTAGTTTAGAGGTTTCAATCTTTTGTTAATTCACATGGACGATGGGAGAAAACGACAGGCTGAGGGGTGAATTCATGTCCCAGACGATGCGGAGACTGATCTTATAGCCGTGATATGACTCTGAGAGGCTTGATTAATATGACCTGCTCTGGCTGGACGCTCACTGACGGACTTCTGCTCTCTCACATTCTGTGTGTGTGTGTCTGCTGAGCTCCAGTGACTCAGCAGCAGTCAGTCAGTCCACTGTGTGTGTGTGTGTGTGTGTGTGTGTGTGTGTGTGTGTGTTGTCCGTCCTCTACTCAAAGTCACGTCTGGGTCCTTCAGAGTTAGACGCTCTGGCTCCAAATTCTGTCTCATCTCTATGACATCATCTTCGCAAGCCAGGAAATTCCATCCAGGTTACTGGCAGCACATGTCAGTCAAGAGTCCGATTTAGGGGTCTTTCTGAAGAGGAACCGTACTTTGACGAAAGTTACAGTAACTCCTTTAGTCATTACTAACTTCAGAATCACCAGGGGTCCTCACAAACAGTTTCACTATTCATGGAAAATGAAGCGTCAAGACAAAACACACAAAACATCCTGCAAGCTCCTCATCCATCCAGTAACTGTTCAAAGTAAATTCTGAGATGAGGTGGACTTTTTTGCTTTTAAGTGTTGAGTGTTACTTAAATTGCTTCCTCTGAGAAAGAAAGAAACTATTTCCTCTGGAAACTCACAAGTTTAAGACTAACATGCAGCTCAGCTTGATTTCCGCTTCCTTCTTCTGTTGTGAATGCTATGGCTGATGTTTCCCTTCAAAGGTTGTTTTTTCCCCTTCACCTAAAAATAGACCTGAGAAAAATAGAGTCTGATGTACACACCAGATGTATTTAAGTTATTGCAATATTGATTTATTTCTTAAATAAATAAATAAATAAAAGGAGGGAGTGAGCAGACTGTGAGAGTGAGACGCAGTTGAATTTGGTCATATTTGATTTAACCAGCGAGTGGTGACACAGCTGACAGTCACAAAGACAGCGACATAAACCTACGTCAGTCAGTCAGGCAGGCAGGCAGGTGGGGAACTTAAGGTAAAATCATTTGAGATGTTTTAAGATCCTCTGACATTCACACTCCTTACAAACACACACACCCACACAGAAAAAGAGGGGACATACCCCTTAAGGTCATAAATGAAAAACTGTGGAAATAGTCAGAGCTGAAACATCATCAACAGTAAATAACAGTCCTGCATGTGACGGCAGAGAATTTCCCAGTACAGGGGTATGATCAGAAGAAATCAGGCCCATGTCTAAATGTTTGCCTACTCTGGGATGTTCCCGTGTTACGACATCCACGTAACAGAAAACATGACTTAGCAACGAGCTGACTGAATTCAGCTCGACACAGTAAAACCAAGGGGGCTGCTAAATGAGTGTATTTGAAAGCGGAACCTGTGTCCCTCCATTGTTGTCATTTACAGTAACCCTGCTTGTGAGTAATGACATCTCAGAATTTACATATCAAATAGCCCTGACTCATAAATACGCACCTCCCCTATCATAGAAAATGAAACAAAAGCAAAACACATCCTCCGCGCTGAGCGATGAGGATCGCTACAGTTCCTGAAATCAAGGAACAAAAGTTAGACAACAGCTCTGTGACCAATCTGTTGTTCCTGTTGCTGAACTTCAGATTAAATGCCACCAGCTCCAACAGCATTTATTCACACTGATCCTACACACAGCTGCTAAACACTGAATTTAAACTCCCAACCTGTGAAAAAACATCCCCAACATGTTGCAAACTTCATGAGTAAGAAAATCATAGAAACCTTGTTTACTGGAGACTCAGCAAAATCTTCCTTACCGTTGGTACGTAAAGGCACCATCTTCTTCACCTCCCGACACCAGTTCAGCTTCTTCTCCTGCTCCAGCGAGGCCTGCATGGCTCGGTCCAGGATGGCGGCCTGCACCACCTCCCTGAAGGCCTGCGGGAAGTGGTTCATGGCGATCATCTCCAGCGTGTACCGGTGCATACTCCGCAGGTGGTGCATCAGGCCGCCGCTGGAGGCCGGCTTCACCACGTCGTTGGGCACGCGCTGACGGATCTTCACGGCCTTCAGCAGGTTGGAGACAAACAGGAATTTGGGGAGGAAGTTCTGACCCTGCGACATGGCGGATGTGTGGCCAGGTGGATGGCAGGAGGGGAGGAAGAGGAACGAGGAGGAAAGGAGGAGGAGGCGGCGGCACCAACCACCGCTGACCAAACACCGTGGAAACTGGATGGAGAGAAGGAGTGGATACATTACTTCACAGCAAAGTGCAGCACAAAGTATAGACTGGTGGGAAATTTTCGGCGGAGATTCCCCTTCCTTATTAATTAAGACTCGAGATGTGACTTAATCTACAGTTTGTTCGGGAAACCACCCGACTTACAGGATCAACGCAGTGTAAAGGCTGTTTGGTGCTTTCTCGCTGGAGATTCTGGTGGGCCAAATGGAATAAAGCAGACAAAGACCCGCTTTGTGCTCTTGTTTGTTCTTTTAATTCTCCTTTTTCGTCTCAATGGTTTTTAAGTTTCCCCCAACAGTGCGTCCCAGTGTCCCGCTGAGCTCAAAGCCTTCCAACAATAAACTGGTGCTTTCCAAACTTGAACTGAAGGCCACCCAGGGCTTCCCAGGCTGCTGGGAAGGTCACACCGACTGCCCCAAGGCCTCCTCCTACGCCGAGCACCTCAAGAGGACAAAACTGCTGGATTGCATGAAGTCTTTTTTTAAAAGAAGAAAAGTTGGATTCCTGTGTCAGCATGTGCATGAGTTTCAGAACAAATACCACTTAGATAAAATGATACTGACATACTTTTAGAAGATAAACATTCATTTCTACTTTGGTTCCCAGCAAAAAATAAAGTGTGTACACGTCAAAGGGTATAGATTTAGGTCAGGAAATGACTAGCTCGAAAAGCTTACTTTTACTACTCAACGGTTTCGAAGCTCACATTTCGGTCACTACTTCAAAACACAAGCTGACGGCGAAAGAGTGTTGTGACACTCCAAAGGCGTGTTTCACACCACAAACCAGGAGGGTGTCAGCCAGTTCTCAGATCCACAGGAAGCAGAAAGTGATGGTCAGCAAAGTAGGCCTGGAGTTTGGCTGACTTCTCAACTTCCAACATCCTTACCCCGCAGCTCGCATGCAGGCTGCAATCCAGTCAGTCCAACAGGCAGTCAAACAGTCAGTCAAACAGTCAGTCAGTCCAACAGGCAGTCAAACAGTCAGTCAGTCCAACAGGCAGTCAAACAGTCAGTCAGTCCAACAGGCAGTCAGTCAAACAGTCAGTCAGTCCAACAGGCAGTCAGTCAAACAGTCAGCCAGTCAGTCCAACAGTCAGTCAGCCAGTCAGTCATGTGGATCCCGCTCGACTTCACACTCACAACACAACAGTGAACGCGGCGGCCTCTGTGGTGTGTTCACTGCCCGAAACAGCGGCAGCAAAAAGCAGCAGGTGCAACAATAGACAAGGCCGAGCTAAAAGGGCTCGTCGGTCACATGAGGAGGCAGACAGACACAGACACCTGGGTGCTCACTGTCGGATCCGTGGCGGACGGCACAGCGGTGGACGCTGCGGTTTAGCTTTAGGATGGCCGGCTAAACACACACACATTCACACACACACACAAGAACCCCACAGTAACAGGAGACTTTGCTGACGTTAAAGGCTTACGTAATTCCAATGACAACTACCTTAGAAACAATGTAGCCGCTGTCGACGCGGAGCCGCGGCGCTTCAGACGCTCCGCCGTCCGCCCGAGGGTGACGTCTTTGTAAACAATGGCTGTCAAAGCCGCTGTCGTGAGCAGGCTTCAAGCTTCCTCCATGCCACCCCCCTCACTCCTCCTTCACTCGCCCCCCCTCTCTCTCCCCCCCCCACACACACAAGAAAACACGACCGTACGTACGTTTACTCGAGGCCCCAAACGCGACGCAGCCGCCGAGTCTCGCCTGAAAACGCTGCCGTCCACCTGGAGTGAGGAAGAGGAGGGTGTGTGTGTGTGTGTGTGTGTGTGTGAGAGGGAAAGGAGGGGGAGGAGGGAGGGGGGTCTTACCTGTGTAATATGTCGTCGGGGTAATAACAAAGCCCTCCCGGATGCTCAGGCTCGTCCTCTGTCAGCCACTCGGCTCAGCCTCACCGCTGCGGTGCTCGGCGCCATTCAACCCCCCCCCTTTCTCTCTCTCTCTTTCCTTCAGTGTCCGATCTGTTTTGGAGCCCTCGCAGCTCGAGAAGCCTCTGAAAAGAGCACGCGTGTCTGCTGGCGATAGTTTAAAAAAAAAAAAAAAAAAAAAAAAAAAAAAAAAAAAAAAAAGGGGGAAAAAAAAACCCAAGGGACTTCCCCCCCGGGACCTTTCCTCCCCCCCCTTTTCCTCTTTCTCTCTCTCTCTCTCTCTCTCTCTCCCTCTCTCTTTCTTCC
>JBAJHX010000033.1:17051430-17126979 GCA_037176925.1 Amniataba percoides | reverse complement strand
GTGGAAAACGAAAGAACTGGTTCCAGATAAGCACCAGCCCGGAACCAGCCCTGGAACCGCTTTGGTGGAAAAGGGGTTAGCCTATGTATGTTGCTATGTATGCTTCAACATGTCAGTCCTAATATAGAATAATAAAGCAGACACTGTGATTTACTGAAGAGTAAATCAGACAAGATACGACAAGAATAAGTACAAATGGAAAGATTATAGTGCCTGTTTTACTGTCCTGTTGTTGCTTGTTTTATTTCCATAAGTTACCAGTTATACTCTCTCTCTCTGACTTCTCTTTACTGTCTTTTCTCTTCCCCCTCACGCCGTATTTCTCACCCTCGTGTAACTTTCTCTCTCTTTCACGTCTCCTATGCACTCATTTCTCTCCACCCCCTTCACGGAGAAACCAGAGCTGTCAAGACACGCTGAGCAAAGTCTAATTGTAACCCGTCCCAGGGTGGGGCTCTCTGGGTGTGTGCATGTCATAATCCATGACTCACATCTGTTTGTTGTTTATCAGCTATGTTCCTGTGTGTGCCAGACTCATATAAAGGAACATCATTAACACGCATGCTGCGACCTCACAGACACTCTCGATAAAAAGTTCAAACTTGTATTTAGATTCGGATCAGTTTAGATATTAAAGTCTATTCCAGGTGGTTATACCATATTTATTTCGATGTTTGTCTGCAGACGCTCTTGAGAAATCTGATAATCTTTATTGCCCACTGCAAAGTGGAGACAGGATTATGAAACATTTGGCAAATTGTGCTGTATATGCACACAAACCATGAAAATTTCCTGCTCACCCCATTTCTCCCACTTATAACATTTTTTCCCTCCAGATTCCAGATCCTCCCTCACCCTCTGTATCCTCCAAACAAGAACATGTAGCCGCTTTGAAAAAAGAAATCTTTTATTGCATAAAAATACACAGACCTCCTAAAATAATCACTTCATACTACAGCAGAAGAGCAGCCAGGTGATCCAGTAGTTGCCAGACATTAATAAGACATTCTTTGTAATATAGTACATACCCATACGACAACTAATAATGACTCAAATGCCAGTTCATGTAAGTTAAAGCTCCTTGAGAGTTTCTCCAAGCGTAAACCTGCCTGAATCTGTCTTTACTCTCAGTTGAAACACCTACGAAATTACAGATATATAGAAATTATTCATGCAGTTTTATAAACTATTTGAAAGACTCTAAATAAGTTGATAAAAGCTTAAGCCTGTTGTGGATCTATGATCAATAATCACCTTTATTTTTTAATTTAGGGGTAAAATGATTTTTCTTCAGAACTCTTTCACGTAAGAAAACAAAGTGACTTGTTTAGGCATGAATTTGGTTTTGGGGTGAACAACCATGCAGAGAGTGAGTCAGTAAAACCAGACTGACCTGTTTGATGGGACATTCAAGGATTTAACACAATACTGAAGAAGCAAAAGCACACGTTTCACACACAGTATGTCAGGAGATTGTACACGTTGGTCTCCGTGTCTCATCACTAACAGATGGTCAGCCCAACAGGCAACATCAAAACTCACAACACCTGATTGGTCGTCAGTGTCTTACTGAAAAAAATCCTTTCAAGGAAGTCGAGTTAAAAACGGTTTATTATTCCCTCTGAATGCACTCTATAAATGTACCTAATTTAACAAGATATACAAAAGACATATTACATTGTTCCCTTTAAACCAGACGTGACATGTGACATCACTATTAAACATGGCAGCTGACTTGAGTGGGATTTCCTGCACCCAAGATTACAAAATAACTGTTTTCTTGAAGGGATTATTACAGAAATTCTGAGTAAAAATGGGGAAAAAATACTCAAGAAATGTTTTTCAAAATTTGCACATGATGGAAACTCAGTGGATATTAACCTTAATTTGCTTCCAGTTTGGAGTAAAAGAGAAGCAATGACAGCAGCGGCGCTAATCCACAATCGCACCACTGTGTCTCCTCATGAGGTGTATAATACAAAGACCGCACAGCAAACTCCCACAGTTATAACCCTTTGGAGATAATGAGAATACAATATTCTGGAGAGAAAACAGCAGATAAGAATTACATAAAAAACAAAAATAGAAAAAGGTGCAAATGCGACCGTTAGCCCTACATGTACATTTCCATTTCTATAGATTACATTTAGCTCAAGAGACCAAGCCTTTGACTCCTTCTTACCTCATGCACAGCAACAAAACGACTAGAAGACACACATTGAAAAAGTAGTGATGACACCTGGGACTAAACAAAACTATGATTAATGATGCCTTTTGCATCCTGTGCAAAAGAATTTGGTTTTAAATTTGTCCTCAACCAAGATAAAATAAATCATGATAAAGTTTTGCTTTACACATAATTACATCCCTTAGCTTAAGTGCACTTGGGTGATCTTAAACTGAAAATTAGATAAAATAAGAAATTAGTTTAACTTAAATGCAGAATGTGGAAAAAAAAAAGTTTGTTATGATGCTGACTTTATCTAAAATAGAAGTCTGTACTTTAAAGCAGATGCAACATCCAATCACAGTCCACTTCCAGTGAAAATCACCTCCTGCTTTCCATCTTCACTCCTGGATGGTGGAGGAGGAGAAGATTTAACTGAACCGAGCCATCGTGGATCTTTGGTGACATGGTGAAGTGTGAAAATGTTCAGCGGCCAGCACAGATGCGGCACAGAGTGAAAGGTGGAAATGGCTGTAACTGGGCTGGAGTGCAGCTTTTGTCTTTAGGCGGAAGAATAGAGGTATTTGGGCTTGGCCATGCCAGTCAGCTCGTCCTCATAGCGCGGCAGGCAGCAGAAGAGGATGGCACAGCCGATGCAGAGGATGGTGGCGCCCCAGCCGAAGCCGTAGGCCCAGGTGTAGTAGTAGTTGCCCTCGAAGATCTCTTCGTTGAATTTGACGGGGTAGATGATCAGAGCGATGATTTGGAGAATCACTGCAGAGAGCGAGAAGAGGGGAGGAGGTTAGTCACATAAAGATGAACATGTCCTCTCATGGAATAAATACTCATTCACAGAAACGAAACTACTTTATAAACTAGACAAAAAAAAAAAAAATATATAAAACAGTTGATCCTGTAGCCAGCTGGAAAAGTGGGCTACGCTGACACCAACAGCAAGGTGTGGAAAATATCTTCACACGACCATGCAAAAGTTATGTCAACATGTTGGCATCTGGAGGATGGAGGTGAGTCAGAATATGCAGACAGCGAAGAGATCTGCCCCCGAAACACTGCCACAGGCGGTTGCCAGGATTCGGTTGACGGTAGTTCCAAATAGATATTCTCCAGAAAGGTGTGACACTGATTTGTCCTGCGATGCCCTTTTCTGTGACAGCCACTGAAAGTGTGTTTCACGGGGCAGGGCAGGCGGTGAGTCAGCTGTGATGTTTTATCTGAGAAAGCGCTTTTCTATTAATCACAAAAGGGAGCATTTGTATTCATCAGCGACACCCTGAGAATTTCTTAATGTTACTGGAAGAACTTTATCTGCCCTTTTTTGCCCTGTGAGGTCAGGAGTTAGTCACTTTCGACCTGGGGAAAGTTGAAGGGCTGTGCTAACTTTGTTGTTTGCTACAAATACCTTCCTTACATACATAAATAATTTCCACTGCATGTATCTGGGTTTAGACTATTCACAGTGCTCCTCTTGCTGTTTTGTCTTTTACTCTTTGCAGATTGCCCGCAGGTAGAGATGGGTGGAGCCGCCCTTATTTAGCTCCTTGTTCTGTTTCTTTCTCTCTCTCTTGCTATCATACATCATTACATCATCATCATCACCATCTACCATTTGATTTGGTTTATCTCCTGACTTACAGACTACACATAAGTTGATTACTTCGTTTTTGTCTTGGTCTCAAATAAAATACAGTATAAATCACTTTAATTATTGCATGGTCTCCCTCTTTGCAAACAAGCGTATTAATAATTTACAATAAAAAACATGTTTAATTCCTGTACAACAATGCATAAATAACAACACAACTCACCAGTCGGGTAGCTGAATATACTTTTTTCTTTAAATTCACTTTTTTTCTCTCTACGTGACTTTTAACAAACATAAAAGTGCAAACATCAAACATCTGAAGTCATTGCAAAACTGGTGTTGTGCAGCCACCAAACCCGCATAACTTGTTAATAAGTTGTGTAGAAAAAGACAAACAAGGTATCTTGAATATTTCCATTTCCCTGGAGTGATGCAGCCTAACAGCACTGATATAAACATCAAGCAGCTTCAATGAAGTGTTGGAAAAGGAACATAATGTACGACACAGTAAAACACTGGGGAATAAAGCGGGAGGGGACTAGATGTTAAAGGCTGTAAGAAGAGCACAAAGCGACCATCAGATTACAACAATAAATATGGTTCAGTGATCTCAGATGATCCAGAGATCACAGGTATTTTTAATAATAGAGCAGCATAGTTCCAATCCAATTATTTTCTTCTAGTCTTTTAGGTTTTTTCCAGACAAGATTTCCAGGAGTTATTTTGTGCCAGCTGTGCCAAACTTCTCTACGGTTGCATCGGTGTTCGACTCCCTCCAGCACATTTAAACAGACATCACCTGCCCGTGAGTTATGACTGTTTCACCTGTCAGTTTGTCAGGGAGAAGCTGTGTGACTGTGTGTGTGTGTGTGTGTGTGTGTGTGTGTGTGTGTGTGTGTGTGTCACCGTCTGACTCTGTCCCATGTTCTCAGACTCTCTGTGAGGTGAGTCAGTCGGAT
Source organism: Amniataba percoides (assembly GCA_037176925.1). NCBI lineage: Eukaryota > Metazoa > Chordata > Actinopteri > Centrarchiformes > Terapontidae > Amniataba > Amniataba percoides. Next base: position 17,122,250 of record JBAJHX010000033.1, on the reverse strand, counting down.
AAACAGTCTAAACACGCTGTTCCAACGGTAATCACGCCCTTCCCTCCTCCTGTGGCGAACACCTATCTCACTTCCTACTTTCTACACTCACTTCTCTCTCTCATTCTCTTTTCATTTGTTTTTTTTTTTAACATCAAACCTGCATGCATCACTGAGTTTGCCCCTTTTTTCTTTGGGATTCAAGTCAGGTTTTCTTTCCTTTATCACTCCCACTTAAAATCTATCCCTCCTAAAGAAGACTCGACATTTTCTGCCTTCCACTTTCACTCATCTGCTCTCACACACACTGTTAACCTTCTTCACTCTGCCTGACCTTCATGTCTAGACACTCAGTCTGATGAAACCCACACACGCACACATATTCCCAAAACTTGAAAAACGATCTTTCCATCACTTTTTGTCTTAATTTGTGGAACTGAATGAAAATCTATGTTTCTCTATGCTGAGCTATGATCTGCCACAAAACTAGACTAAAATGAAAAGATGTAAGGGTTCAGCAAATCTCAAAATAGCATAATAATTGTAATATTATTAGGCTTTTTTCCTTTTTGGTTTAATTAAAAAGTATATGTGAAAGTCAAATTCATATTCTTAACTTATTCTTAAATGAGATATTTACTTATTTAACTTGATTCATAGCTGCTTGTGTTTGGACAACATTTCACATTTGAGAACGTATTTGTTCAAATAAGTATTTTTGTAGATGGAGATACTGATTTGGTAGTAGTAGAAACACAGCCAGACTTTTCTGACTGGTGGTGTCAAATCCTGCAGGCTGTTTCAGTCGAACGTAATGAGGTGTTGAGATTTCTGCCACCACCACACAAATGATTTTTGAAATGAACATTTCAACAACAACACGCCTGTAGAAACACAAACTTTGCTGAGAAGAGACTCTCTTCAGTAAAGAGTCCTTCCTGTGAACTGGCTGGTCTCCACATAATCGCAGGTCATATCTCAAAACTTTAGCTTCTTAGCACTTGAGTTAAGTTTGAATATATTTTGTTTTCTGTGATTTGGGCAAAATTACCTTTTAAGCCAGCCAGGAATTGCTCTGAGGTTTTTTCCCCGGAAGAGCTAAATAATGACAACCCTTAAACGTGCAAGTGTCAACATGTTCTGAGGATGAACCGTACCGACGAGGCTTGAGGCGTCTTTGTTATCACTTAATGTTCATCTCATTTATGCTTGATCGCTGATCCTTTACTAACACAAGCAGTGCTGAGCTGAAACTGTGATTTTGGACGATTCACTTCACTTAATCAGCTTGAAATGTTTTTTTTTTCTCTTCTCAAAAACTCAAACTGTAGATGCTCTTTATGCTCTGCCTCAAACATTTTTAATGAACTTCCAAACAGGATCGCAGTCACACTTGCTGAAACTGGGCGTTTAACTGCGTGTCCACGCATGACTGCAAGTTTGAGGATCTTACCGACAAGACCCAACAGTATTCCAATGACGGGCAGGAGGGTGACGTTGAACGAGCAGCACAGGGCCACAAGGGAGAGGATGAAGGCAAGGATGAGGATGAGGAGGCCAATAATCATCAGAGCAGCCACTGCCTGGGCCCAAGCTGGAGTCCAACACACAAAGAAACATGTAGATTAGTTACAAGAAACAGAGACACATGAAAACTCTTTTAATTTAAGAATATGCACAATTCCTTATTATTTCTATAGTTTCAGGAGTCAAGTTCCTCTGACTGTCCTGTTGCTGTTATCCAGATTAGAAGAGATCTGAGGTGAATAAAATTTTCATCTGAGTCTCCCTCAGTTGTCAGTGCACACTCAAAGCAATGAGTTTAAAAGCAGAGGTAACTTTTGAAGAGAACACTTTGCAGGCTTTTAATTACAATATTGGTTTCTGTGTGATTAGTGTGTACAGCGTGTTCTGAGTAAATGCATTTTTTTTAATGCTTTGTATCTGTAAATAAATGCCATGCGTTGCCGTCATGCGTTGTGCAATGTGCCTCTCTCCCACGACCGACAGCTTTAACACATGACGGCACATTCCACAATGTGAGCGAGGCTCAGGCTGATATGAAGAGAGAGAGACGAGCTGTCGTCTTGCAACACACACACACACACACACACACACACACACACACACACACACACACACACACACACACACACACACGACACTCCCTTAACAACACTTTCGCTCTCTGTCACTCCCTGACGCTCTGCAGCCATGGCTTCTATAATTATAAATGAACTTGTGGAACCCACACAGTCTGAAACAGGCCAGTCCCATAATGCACGGCGGTAAATGTTTGTGCCAGTCTGACTGTGCAAACCATTGTGAGAAAGAAAAAAAAAGTGAGGTAAAATGTGTTTCAGTGGGAGAGTTGCAGCTTTATGTAGAGAAGCTCAGCAGGTTTCCCTGCCTGCACATGAAGCTTCGTGTCATCACGCAGGTCACATTTCAACACACAAAACAGACAATGAATCAAACAAACTCTTAGGTGGATTATTTTAACATTATTTTATACGGCACTGTGAGACTGCAGCCTCCACTGTGTGGATTTTCGACATTCGTCACACCCAACTCACTGTAACTGGATCAGACAACACCCTAAATTATTCATACCTGCGTGTGTTTGTTCAGGTATTGCCCTCCCCGCCTCAGCCTGAGGTTTTTCTCCCATCATGCACCAAGTGATACACACCAGACTAGTTTGGCTGGTTCAACTTTCAACCACACTGCCGATCGTGCTAAAGCATACAAACTTACTCTTACTAACAACACCAAAATACAATAATGAAGCAGATTTGTCCCGAGAATTATGAACTTATGGCTATTTTGCAATATTAATGTAGAAGAGAGAGCATCTCTTCCACAGCTCAAGAAACAAAGAGCAACAAAGAAAACACATTCAAACAGTAAAATATTGATAGTTAAATTTTTTTCTTTGCTGCAGAAAACAACAGTAATTGTCATGAGATCACATTGCTGCTCTGACTCTGTGTATTCGAATACAAATTATCCTCAGAACAGAAAAAAATCTCAAGGAAAGCCGTGCATTGACACACAAAGCCCTCCATCGTTTGAAAACACGCAGCCTCCATCGTAGTTCATTTGAAGTGTCCCTCTTCCAGATTAGACTGTCCATCAATACAGCAGGCGAATGATCAGATCAACAACCCCGGAGGACTCAGAATTCAACATAAATCATGAACACCACACAACAGTCAGGATTAAAAGTGATTATATAATCATATAAATCAGCCTTCTACACTAGAAGTATTACACAACCTTATTTCTAAAGTATAAGGTTGCTGTTCTCCCAAAAGGAGCATGAAAATGAAACAAAAACAAAAACAAATGCTGAGCGTAAGTACTTATTTCAGTGTTCTGTGGTTTTGTAACACGGTGATAATTCATCATCTGTGCTGCGGTGAATTTTAAGATTAAAGTTTAAATCCAGTAAAAGTGAGTCTTCGCCATAGCTCATGAAACTACAGGGAGAAATGTTTGAACACTACATGTGGAGATTGCAGAGAGCAGCTGGGTTATTTTTAGATGGCTTCCCAGATGTTTTCATGTTAAAACGTTCACATTCTTGACAGAAACAAAGGGGGGAAGGAACTGTTGCTGGCGTCATATAAAATTCCTTAAGGGTGCCTCCAAATTCCTCTCTGACGTTGTTATTAGACCATTTGCAATCCATCTGCAACTGTCCTAAACTCTCAGTATATGTAAATATATGCAATATAATACTACAGCAGGACAATGCGTTTTTCTCTCTTTTAAACTGAGGAATTTTCTGTTCTTAAGAAACATTATCTGAATGTGTCCCGGTCCCTCTTACTTAATGTAACCCAGGTGTTCAACACTGCAACGACATAATGTTTTTCATTAAAACACACCTATGAATTTAAGACACAAAGGCTTTGGCTTTGGCTCCTGCATGTATTGCATAAAGCCTCTGCCATGACAAATGTCTTTGCTCTGAAGCTTGTGCTCAGGCCAGCGCTGGTCTTACAGTCAAGCGTAATACTCATCAAAACCTCTTAGAAAAAGGGCTTTCACGCAGGCAGCAGGGATCAACTCGGCACTCTGTGCTTTCCTTGGAAAGATTTTAATGGGACACCTGCCCAGCCAGAAGCTCTTGGTGCTGGGAACACAGCGCCGAGGTTTTAATCTGTGCTTTAGAAAGTACTTCTTCTTCTTGGTAACTACTTTCTTTGAAAAGTTTACTTGTGACTGAAGCGGCAGTAGGGGTGCGAGAAAGCGAGTGCTTGTTCACTTATGAAGGAGTGGGCGACAAAATCTCCTTTGTCCGTCATCAGTAGTCTTATTCTGTGAATACATCAGAAAATAATTTGGAAGATACGCTGATCATCGATTTATCATTATTATTTGCCATGTGTTAAGTCTCTGAAATGTGAAGATCTGGTAATTTTTTTATCATGTATGATGGTAAACAGAACATCTTTGATAACATTTGAATTCTGAAAACAGCGCTTTAAACTTTTTCTTCATTACTACGTGTACCACGTTCAAGACAAAACAATCAACCAAGAAAATAAGCAGCAGATTAACTGATAATGAAAATAACTACTTAGCGGCAGCACTAGTAACTTTATATTGCAGCATCAATAGCTTGTGGTAAAATTTGAGGAAAATCACCTGAACAGCCGTTAAAGGATAAAATACACTGACCGGGACGTTTGATTATGGCGAACTGAGATATTTAAGTCAAAGTATTTCATTGCATTGATTCAAAACTCACAGGAAAATCAAATATTGTCAAAGAACTGCACTTTGCTTTAACTTGTGCAGCCATATTTTCTATTGTCCTGATATGGTCGAGTATATATATATATATATATATGTGTGTATTGGTATATAGCATCATATCGCCCTCCCCCCATGAAGTGATTCATTCAAAATCCAGTTATCTACTTGCATTACGTTGTTGCCAATGACATGCTCATATCAAAACATGTTAGTTCCTGTAGTTTATAGGAGAGCTGAATCTCCGGGGATACAGGGAGTGGTGCAAATATCATGACATGGAGTCTGTTTGGTATCATGCCAATAGTCAAAGCAGCGCTGGTCGAGTTTGCTTCCTCAGTTTTAAATTCACCAAACATTTTCCCACAAGTGTTCGGGCCAGAGTCGTGACACAGGAATGCTCAGAGGAACCTCGGGGTAAAAATGCATCTTAGATCCGACCAGCAGTCTTCTGGCAGCTGCACTCGTCTTTTGTTTAACCGTCTCAGTGCTGCTGGGGCTAAAGGAGACTCGGCCAAAACAACAACAGCACACAGTTCAAACGAAGAACAAAACTACTTGATCTAAAACTTCAAGCAGGACCAGAAAATACCAGGAAAATACTCAGAACAACAACAAGTAAAACATTTGTGTTTCAGCCTCTTTACTTCTCATTCATAATTGTCTTTACTGCTGCTGCCAAGATGGCGTGAAGAAAGTGAAGGTCTGGACTTCATTGTCTATTTTCATAATTATCTAAGGTGCCGGTAATTTTTTTTTGTCTATAAAAAGGTAGAAAACTGTGAAAAACATCCTACAGCACAACGCGATGTCATTAAATCATCTTGATTTGTTCAAACAACACGGCAAAACCCCCCCTCAAATTCAGCTTACCATCATGTAAGACTGAGAAAAGCAGCAAGTTCTCACATTCAAGAACCCTAAAAAAACTTTGTCATTTAAAAAAAAAAAAAAAACAAGATTTATTTTCTTTCGATCGAATAACCATCGGATTGCCTTATCGTTGCAGCCCTTCGCGCACCCTTTCAGGCCATTTTAATGCTGCGCCACAGTGTGTCAGGTGTTGATCAAACACTAAACAAAGGTTCGATTCAGTCGGAGTTTGGAGCAGCTACACGAAAATCTTTGTGAATACAGAAACATTTACACCATGAACCAACAACGCGTCCTCTTCTGTTTAATGTCGCCGTGTCTCTGTGTATACTTTACAGACAGGCCGTTAGTTTCACCAGGCCACTTCCACAGGGGGCCGATAAGAGCGACAATACAGCCTTTGTTGGCGACTTCGGGTGTGGAATGACGCGAATACAACCTGAGAAGAGGACAGAAGTCTGGCCTCTTCACGGTTGCTGTGAACGTCGTTTCTTCGGTCGGCCCTCGAAAAAAACTCATTAACAGTTTGTGTATAAATAGCCATATTTGTGTGAACAGCTCTGACATCCAGATTTTTCTTGGAGCAAGCGTCACACAGTGTTTCAATCATTCAAAGTCTACCTGAGGTTTGTGGTTTTAAAAAGGTACAGTCACAGCTCTGTGACCAGTTTTACCGGAGTGAAGTGACTTTAAAGCTCCAAGCTGTGTTTTAACTGTGCTCCTCTAAACACTACCTTTCACATACCCACACAGTTCAGATGATTTAGCACTGTCGCTGGTATTAGTCGTTGTTAGGCCGTGCCGCAGTCTGTTTCATAGGATTTCATCCAGTGAGTCATTGAATCACTCTGACCTGCAGCTCATATTAAATCTCTCCGTATATTAAAGTCAGAAAGGAGAAAATGTGCCAAGTTGTGGATGAGGTCGAAGGTTAGAGAGCCGCTTTGACAGGTGAACTATGAGACCTTTTTAAGTGGCCCGAAGTATTTTGAAAGGTACGGAAAGAAAAAAGAAAAAAGAAAAAAACCCTGAGTGTTTCTTAAAAATGTTTCAAATTTCTGTCCTTCAACTTTTCACCCACTTTAGGTCGCAGGAAGAGGTGGTGCCTCACTTTAAAACTGCCTTTTTGAAGATTTCTTCCTTTTTTAAAAAGCCTTTGTTGGAAAAAAATGAATGTTGTGGACTTGAAAAGCCCACTCAAACACCTTTACACAATCATAAACTTTACCAAAAAGTAAATCACTTATTGTTAGAAATATGCCTCCTGGGATGGGAGAGTCAGAGTTAACTTGGAGAGGAGGCTGTTGTCTGTTGAGGCAGCTGCATGAACCCTCCCTGCTGTATGTGAACAGGCTGGATATGGTCAGTGAGATAATGAAGAGCAAAGTTCAGTCCTGCTCTCTGAGTGCAGCAGGCCTCCCTACTCCTCCTCTCACTCTGGAGTTTTTCACTTGTCAGAGGTCGAATCCTTCAGGTCACAATATGTGAGCGTTGAATTTCACACTGAATCATCTCATGATAAGTCATGTTCAGTCATGCACCCCCCCCCCTCTGCTCTGAATCCAAGCCCTCACCTCTCACTAGTCTTAATGTTTTGCACACAGTGACACTTACAGAACTCCATGAGGGACTTGCACTTCCAGTCGTTGTCCCTGCCGCGGCACTGCTCCCACATATTGGCGTAGTGGGACTTTGCGTCCTCGTCCTCCACCCATCCGGAGGTGGCGGCGATGGCGATGATGTCGAAAATAATGGCGAAGACCAGCAGCAGGGGCACGATCCACCTGCAGCGGGGGTAGGCGATCCCACAGCGAAACATGACCGACGATCGGGGCGCGTTGAGCCGCGTTGGCGAGGAGGCGTAGAGCGGAGCGAGAGCGCGCTGCGGTGCGTCCGGGTCCAAAGCGTCCTGTGCGTCTTAGCGCAGAGAGAGGGAGAGAGAGAGAGAGACGATCGGAGGGTGTGGAGAGGGTTTTTGATGAAGAAGGCCACACCCGAGTGCGTAATGCAACCTGTTTTTTGGGACCTGAAGGGTTGGGCTTGTGTGGGTATACGAGCTGGATCAAGCCCAGCCCCATTCACTGTGTCATATTACAGCCACAAGTGTGGAGGCGCATGTTTGTTTCTCATAAATCCCACAGATCTTTTTTTCACTAGTAAATTTTATCATACTTTATTTGTTTTTTCAAGGGTTTTAGGATCACAACTGTTAGGTATCAACTCGGGGTGTGAGAGGTAAATTAGTGAGGAAAGAGAGGAATCAGTGAGATGGTGCAGTTCTTACCAGCGGCCACAAGGCGGCAGCCCAGCTCACTCAAACAGCCGAGGAAAGTTTAATCAATGTATTTCTCCAGTACTACCTGTTTCTTCTCTCCACAGTAAAGGCACATATTTGTTTTTTACTACATAAATATTGGTTGATGATTCAATACCGACATGGGGTGTTTGTTTCTTTAATTTGGACCCACTGAGCACTGCATAGAAAAGAATGAAATAAAGTGCACCAGCTGCACATGGTGGGGCTCAAGGATTCAAAAAGTAGTGGTGCATTTCTAGTGTAAAACCTTGATTAAGATTTGAACTGTTTTACTAAGTGATTCAGGTTTAAATTTGTAGTATTACAGTATGAAAGTTAATATATTAAGTTAAGTATTTCTTAACTTTTCTTGCATGAATGGCAGCTTATACAGCATCGGGTCCTCTCCACTGAAAATGCACCACAGAGAAAACTTACTGCATTTTTTTTCACTTGTTTTGATGCTTCAAATGCAACAACTGTGCTTTTTAGTTGCTAACAAAAGAGAGTTACTTGATTCTCTTTCTTGGTCTCAATAAACTTGTTTATTAGTATTCATGTTGTATTCTGTTTTATTTTTCATGCTTTATTTGGAAATGGTAGATGTTAATAGTGTATATGACTGTTCTTGTACCTTTGTAGCTGTGGGGCTTGAACAGAATGAGATTTTGGTGTTTCCACCATCATCAAAATACCAAATAGGTGAAAGTCTTTTGCAAGAATGACTTCAGTCTGCGGTGCTCTGTGAATAACAGAACAACTCTGATGGCACTCTGACGGCAGCGCTGGTGAGTTTGCTGGGATAAAGGTGTCCCTGTCTGATTCACAGCTGTAAGCCCATCCATGTTTAAATCAAGCTGATGCAATATTTCAAACAAAAACTGTAAGAGTTTGCAGAGACTGTCATTGTCTGATTAATCGTCAAAAGACAGATGACATCATCAGTTTGAGTGGTAATGCTCTGATGTCCACAGAGGGGAGACAGCAGGCTGTGTTTGAAGGTATTACACTTGCTGTCTAAAATGAGACAAAGAGCAAAACGTCCATCTGTTTTAAGATGGATTCTCGTTTTTATAATCTATATTTCATTTTGATAGTGAGGTGAGTGCTCGTGTTATTTGTCAGGTGGGTAACACGTTCACATCAGTTAGTCTTTGAAAGATGAGATTTAAAACAAAGTTGGCCAGAGGGCAAGTGTCTATCTCAACAAAACTCATTAATGAAGAAAGTCTTTTATAGATCTTTTACTCAAGCAAAAGCAACAAAAGTGCACAGTAGAAAATACTCCATTCATAAAAAAGGCCATTTCAGAGCTTTAATTTATTAAATTAAGGTCCAAAGGTGTGTGTGTGTGTGTGTGTGTGTGTGTGTGTGTGTATATATATATATATATATATATATATATATATATATTTATGTCTTGTATCATTCATTTCCTAACCCACTTATCCTGAGCACACACAGGGTCGCTATCTTAGGGCGAGCCCAGCTATCTTAGGCGAGAGGCGGGGTACACCCTGGACTGGATGCCAGTCAGTCGCAGGGCTGACATTGAATGACAGACAATCATTCACACTTGAGGGCAATTTATATTAGCCAATTAACCTAACCTGCATGTCTCTGGATTGTGGGAGAAAGTTGGAGTACCCAGAGAGACCCCACACAGACACAGGGAGAACATGCAAACTCCACACAGAAGGGCCTCAACCGGGGACTGAACCCAGAACCTTGTTGTGAGGCGACAGTGCCAACCACTACTTCACTGTGTATGATGCAGCTTTACACAACTCCAGCCTGGGTTGATTTAATCAGCAACATCAAACACAAACTTTAATAAGTTGATTATGTCTTTGGTATTGTAAATCAAACCATGGCATTTAAATGTATGTAGTAAAGTAAAAAAAAAATTCCTCTATCAAATGTAGTAGAGTAAAAGAAATTGGATATGCTTAGGTACAGTACAAATGCTTAAAACATGTACTTATGTACAGTGCTTGAGTAAATGGACTTTACTAATGTTGTGTGTTTTATTGCAACTGCACAATAATATGCACAATATGCCACAGAATACCCAATAAAAATAAGCACTGATGTCCATCTTGACCCCACTGCCTGTGTAAAAGGGCATCTTTTTTTCAATTATGACAAACAAACATGAGTACAAGAGTATGGCTTGTTTTATTTGGCCAGTACCACACCATGCCTCATTAACACAGAACAATGATTACACAATATCTTCTACAAGTACAGACAAGTGACAAAGCACTGTAGGGATGAGCACCATTTTTCAAAAGACATTCCCTCTTTTGGTGTTCAGGTGGGTTGAGATGAAGCAACTGTGACATCCATTGCAAATTATTCACATAATTTGCATGTTCATCTATCCAATCAGTGACCCCACCATTTAGCATTTGTATATGAAATGTTATTTTGCAGATAAAACATAAATATCAAAAAGAAAACAAATGACAAAAAGTATAAAGCGTTTTTTGTTACTTTACAAGTTAAAATGCATGTTCACATAAACCAGGGAATCATAATAAAGATTCTTTGGCTAAACAAAGCCCACAATACTTCAGGGTTTTAAAGAGTGCACCACACACACAACTCAAATGAAACTGATTACCTGAGTGAAATTTAATGTCTTCAGTCCTTTTATTTGTACGAATCTGTACGAATTTTCAATCAGCAGTCAAAGCTTACCAACACTAACGGAGAGGAAAAAAGCACTTTGATCTGTGAATAGCATCTCTCTTTTTTTCCTTATTTCTTTCCTGTTAAAGTTCAGACATCCCAAATATTCAGAATTCAGAAACCACATACAGTCCTGATAAAGTAATTTTATCTACCGCGGGATAGGATGTTTTTGTAATCAGTTTTCACTTCCCGTCTTCCTGTCTGCTTCTGATCTCAGCTTCTGTCAGCACTTAACCAGCCTTGGTCGTAACCTCGTCTTTTTTTTCTCTGTCTCACTCTCTTCCCGTTCTACTTCTCTCACTTCCGCTCCGACGAGATGCTGTTAGCAATCTGTGCCACCCTTGGCACTGCTTTGAGTTACAGAAGGTGTTGCGTTGACAGGCAGAAGTCGTGCATTGGGACTATTTTCATTCATTTCACTGTGCTGACAGGCCTAGTGATGTGCATCACCTGTTTACACGTGATAATATATTTTACTTGGCCTCTTTTTCCTGTTCTGCTCTGCTTCCTCCTTTTCCTCTGTGTCCCCCGGCATGCTGCTCGCCTGGTGCCGTATCAGTTATAATCAGCCAAAGCCACTACAATCTTTAAGCTAAACACTAAGGCTCCTTCATGACAAAAAAACAGGTCTTTGCACAGCGTGTTCATGCACATGCAGTCACATTTAAGCACTGAATAAGTGGTGGTATTTTGACTGAGATGACTGAGGTCAGCTCTGTGGGGACTGAAATGTCAGTGAGGTGAAGTGTGAGCGAAATGAGTTGGACTCTCTGCAAGTCGACCGCGGAATGTGAAATTTGGCGACTTCATCTCCTCGCAAGTGTAAGAAAAAGGTCGCTCACAGTTTTCTGCTCCCAATTGCGCTAATTATTCACAAGCAACTGATTCCATGGATTTAAATGGACCGTGAGAAGAAAACATAAAGCAAGCAGCTTCTTCTTTTCCTGCTCCAATTGTGTGTCTGTGTGTGTTTTATACCAGTCTACAGTAACAGTACATCTTTGAATATAACATCTCTCCATCCCCTCGATTCTTCTCGTCGAGCTGATTCCTCTGACTCATAGGGGGCCGCTGTCCGTGCTCCTGGTGTTTCTGTAGTCCTGGCATATGATAACCAACCGATACATGTTCAGAATGACCACCAGGAAGTTCTTGATGGCGAAGAAAACCAGCATCTGGTGGAAGACCTTGAAGTAGGTCATGACAATGAGCCTGACCACCAGGAACGGCCCGTCCTGGATGAACAAGGCCTCCACGATGCCCCATAAGTCTCTGCTGTATTTAGTACAGAGGGACACATTCTGGGCCTCTTGTTCAACCTCACTGTCTGACTTGGAGTTCACCACTTTTCAAAATAAAGAGACAGAAAAAAGGAAGTTGTTGGCAGAAGGAAACATCAACAGATACGCTGTGCTTTTTTTTTTACACCAGATTTTCTTGTTTTTTGGCTTTATATCTTTTTAAACAGCTAAACTGTTGTTAAATGAATGGTGCTGAATAGAATTTAATTTAAGTTTTTCAAAGGTATTAAATATACTAATTGGACCCTGTGGTTGTTTCAAAAGCAAATGTTTGATGCTTTGATAATGCTTTCCATTTAACTACATCAAAATGTGGTGGTAATGGTAGTGGATATGTAAATCCAAATCCATCTGCATGAATTGAATACAACTGGGGTAATCTGGAACAAAAGTATTTGTGTTAGCTAAAAAACTTCTAAATCCACTGTTTGCTAAGTGAGAATGATCTTCATCTTTTAAAAGTGCTCAAAATTTATCTTGATGGCCATCCAAACTCTAGTTGATGTGATCAAAAGTCCAAGAGTAATTACTAAATGGACTTAACTTTGCAACTAGGACATATGAACATGCAACACATGTATGTCAACGCTTACTGTGTTTACCCGACATTCAAACATAATGGACACGACTTTACACTCACAAACTGACACACCCACATGAGTGGACACAACCACATAGTGCAGACACTGATGGGAAAGCAGCTTCATTTGGAAACACAGCAGAGCCTTCGAGCTCTGAGTGGTCTAAATGCATTATGAAGGTATAGCTCTGAATGCACTATGCCAGTAAAGCCACACGTGAAAGGCCCATTATTAAGAATCTCACCCTCAATCTATAAATTATTAAATGTTGGGTCATGAATACTTTAGATACTTAGTGGGTTTGTCTTTTCTAAGAACAAAGCTGCGCTGTTTCTAATTATGTTATGGTTTTTCGTTTCTTTTTTAAGAAATGGGACATCACCGTGTCTCTGATAAAAGCTTGTATCTTTAGTCGAGCCTTGGGAAGTTGGGTTAATCATTTGATAGCTGGAGAAAGAGGAGCAAGTGATTTCAGCTGAACTCGCTTTCAGTGTTTACTTACAGCACTGGCCTGGATGCTGCTGACTTTACTAATGTTTTGCCAACTTGTAAACACTGTTTGGCTTGTCCCACACTGGGAAGAGGTTCTGCACAACAACACGCGGCTGTTACTGCTTACTAAGCACCAAAGATATTGGTTTCATGCACAAACACGCACTGACCAGCCAGATGTAGAGGAAACTGCAACATGCTCCAGGTCCACACAGCTAAGATGATGTAGACCAGCTGAGAGATGTTTTCTCTGGAAAAGACACTTGGACAACACAGTGAAAGTCAGTCCCACAAGTCTCAAGAAGTATCAATGGGATTCTGCTTATTTCAGTCAATGCACTGATATAATCAACACATTTGGAAGAGGATTGGGGATGCTGACAGGCAGCTTCATCTCAAAGCTTTTGAGTTGTACATCTTCTATCTAGTGTTCGTACGTTGCTGTGAACAATTTAATGACTGACAGGATTAGCCACCTACTTGATGTCTGAAAGCGTCTCACTGGTAAACTCCAGGATGTCTGCCGCAGTGCCCACGAAAATCAGGAGAAGCTGCGAGAGCTCGTCGCGTGTGACTCCGCCTCCCAGAGGAAGGAGCCACTTCCCGATGATGAGGAGGATGAGCAGGACCTGATGAAGACCCAGGATCCACTCATTGGAGCAGACATTTGATAACACGTTGTTAAAAACCTGGAAGAGAACAGAGAGTGAAAGTTATTTAGCTGAGCTCTTCTGGGATGGCTGGATTTCAGTCAGAGATCGTCGGGATTGTTTATTAATGTTTCTGGTAAATATCATTCAAGAAATAAATCTCTGCTGTAGTTAAATTCTGTTGTGATCGCGCCAACCTGGAGATGCTTTCTGTCCAAATCTCACCTCTCACTCTGTTTATGGACACTGTAATGATAACTCTACTAAATGTGGAGCACTAAGTCATTATTTAGACACTCTATATTTTTTTGTCAACAAATCCAATGAAGAGACCAAAACTAACAACGTCTCCAGGTCCCAGTACTTTCCATTTTCCCCAAACTGTTCGTGGTTTTCACCCCTGAGCACTAATAATTTCCTTAAACAGTAGAGCAATGTTAGTTTTTGTAGTTTTTAGTTTTCTGTCACTACATGCCCATATTCATGACCATGAACTTAGTCCAACAGTGTAGCTCATTGATGTGTCTTTAATAGTTTTTTGATAACAATGGAGTTCTGTGACGCTTATTAAGATCAATTCATTGTTCATTGTATTTGTTTGAGGACATGAGATATGTTGACGATAAGAAAAGTTCAGAATACTGCCAGATTTATCCTTAGATGACTCCATTATGCTGCAAAACTTGGACTTGAAATGGTTGGACTGAAATACAATAACGTGTTGAAGGACACAGCCAGCATTTTAATACTGTAGAGCTGAATGGGTGTGGTGGTGGTCTAGCTATTGTTTATAGAAATTATTTTAAATGCTCTCCTATTACTGTTATCAGCCACACCGGTTTTTCGGGCTTTTTGATTTGTTGTTAATGGCAGACAGTCAGTCTGCCACACGGCGATCTGTCTAACCAATCTCAGCTTTATCGCTGCTGTGGCTGTAAGACTAACAACGTGGTGGTTTAGTTTAGCTTTCAAGCATTAGTGGTGCTAATGTCTGTGCTGTGATACATCTGCTGCTGCATTTCCAGGTCTGTCTCGTTGCACCTTTGACACCCCGCAATCAGATCTGAGTAAAAATTACATCTGCGTCTTTCTGGATTTAAATGTTATCACAATATCTGCCTCAGTCCCTGAACTGTTCTTTCCTCCTCGGTTAAATCACAGCTCTCTTTCCCTGTGCTGATGTATTTCACCATTCTCCTTCCATCAACCTCCATCCTCTTCAGACTTTTCATCCTTCATTTCAGTTCTTGTCACTGCCCTATACATATGCATCCTTATTTCATATTAAATAAAGATAAGCTTTATAGATGAGGAATGGATTAAAACGCTGCTGTGGATAAAACATAGTTTTCTCCTAGTTCATCTCATATCTGGCACAGTGAATTCTTATTCATAACTTCTACAAAGGAGATCTTTGTATTTCTGACAAGCTATTTCATTGTGCTTTTCTGACCCGTGGAGTACTACACATGCTGGTCATATCCAGTTCTGGTATATATAAACCATGGTAACTACATTACATAACATAGCTGTGTTGTTGAATTCATTGTCTGCATGATTCATAATGTCCTTTTATTAAGACACAAACAAACTCATTCTTATCTTTGCCCCTGATCAGTCCTCTGAAAATATTCACCAGCACCAGATATTCACTTCTGTTTCCTCCAGTTAATGATAATAAAATATATTCTGCAGTTACGCCCTTTCAGATACCTCTGAAATTCAAAGCAAAGACACAGGAGCATTTAAGCATGTAATAACCTACCTAATGGTGCAAGTAATGCGTCCTAAATGTCTGCTCTTAATGAGAATTTCTCTCTACAAGAATTATTATTATATCGAAGGACTGTGCAGACTGTGGGAACATTTCTCAAGTCTGACTAACCTAAAATGTCTGTCTATTTTTTCAGGCTTATATGCAAAAGAAGAGGATGTTTAAATAAATTAACAATCAACCAACAATTAGCAAATGACTTGTGATTTCCTTGTCGGGTTTATCTGATATTCTTTAGACCCCTTTTCAGTCCTCTTAGCAGCACATTTAACTGACTGTGTTGCATTTTGACTCAGTCCCGATGAGAGATAACTCCCCTTCCCAGAATCCAGGCCTGCATCCGTGGGAAGATCCTCTGACTCTCCCATTGGTGGTTTCTTTCTAAATTCTTAACCCCCAGGGCTACATCCAAACTCTCTGATGTTCATGTTTTTCTTTTCTTCATTCACTCCAAAACAGCCAATCAGAAAATCTATTCCAAACTCTGCCCCCACATTACCTCGTAAGTCTCAAGAGGGGCTCTGTATTACTCTGGAGCTGGCTCTTCATCAGATTTAGGAGTTAAATAACCATCTCGCACAGTCTATTACTCAACGCCCAGTTAATAGTGCTTGGTGTAGCTTATTATTGAGGGGGGGTTTTCTGAAGATTTTTTTTTACAGTATCATTTTGTGCATCACACAATAAGATTACCAATAATCTTTATTCAGATTATTGAATCTTTGTACACAGTTAAAATAAACCAAAAAAATTTGTCTAAAACCTCCTGGTGACGAAAGGAGAAACCTCTGATGAAACTGTGAATTTGGTGAACGGAAGTGACAACAAACATAAAACAAAGGAAATGGGGAGAATGAAGCAACTTTCCTGAGAGGTTCTTGACAAAACTGCAGTTTCCTGTTAAATTTTGGAGCTCCTGATTATTTTCACTATAATATATTGTGTGAGATTTACACTGTAGCACCGGTCTCTAAGAAATTAAACCTTAAAAAACCTGTATCACTATTTTCACTCTTGTTCCTTTCTATTCTTTGCACATGTAAAAGAGACTATTGTCTACTATAAGAGGCAAACGAAGCTGAATGAGTTTTTCAATCTGTCACTTTTACCTTCAGGTAGTTTGTGATGTTTCCCTGCGTCTCGTTCATCATTCGTTGAACATCATCCCAAGAGCCGAGCTTATTGCACTGAAAACAGTTGAAAGAAGCCTTTTACAGATTGAATTTTGCAGATTTTTGATAACTTTTAAATGTAATAAAAGCTGAACTGTTTGAAAGCAAATACAGCATTTGATGGGTTCAACATATTAAAAAATGTTGATCTGTAGCTTCTTGCACAAAGAGTCAGAGTTTTGCAAACCTCCCACCCACAAACATCTGTTATGTCTGGAAAGCATTGGTACTTTCGTTTTGAGTAAGACAATGACTGAGTGAGTTTGTGTCTGGTGTGGAGAACCTGAGTGTCCATGTTGGCCTGGTCCTGCCGGTGGTGGAGCTCCAGGATCCAGATGGAGGGGATGATACTGATGAGAAACAGAAAAATAGGAGGAGAAAACCTGCAAGAAAACCCACAGCACTTTATCAGAACTTCAGGGTTTTTATTTCTAATGTTAGTCAATAACTATTAAATCTGTGTGTAGCTGGCACAGTTAATAGACTGATCAGTGACAGAAAGTCCATTTTTCATAAAATAATGCAAATAATAATGCCAATAATGCTCATATTGAGGTAGATTTAATGAAATGGACATTTTTCTGCGTTCTGATCCATTTTATGAACAAAACAAGTCGCAGAGAAGACAAAAGCAGATAGATTGTGTAAGTAACTGTCCTATAACTGGGTATTTTCTTATCACTTTTATTTAAACGTATTCTCACACAATCCTCTACTTGTGAGGCTTGATAAATAAACAGGATAAACATGTTTTAGTTATCTCTAAGGGTGGTAAGGGAAGCGACAGGGTGGATGCTTCTCCACACAACAAAGTTACTGTAGTTTCTCAGATGTCGATGATGTGATGGTGATGAAGAGGACTCCACTGACACTCTTTTACTTGTATATAAAAAGACTAAAAAAGACAAAAAGGTGTGTCAGATGTTCATCATAAAAAAAGGACATAGGTTGTGGACTGAGTGGACTCTTTATGAGATCCTTATCTTTACACTTGGCATGTTCATAGGTCATTAAATGTAGCACATCATACACTACATTACTATTCATACTGCATTGCACTTTTTTGTGCTTTTTTTGTATGTTTGATTAAAACATGAAGTCACAAAGAAACTGCATGTTTTAAAAAAGAAAAGAAATACAGAACATTGTTAGCAGATCCAGTTCAGAGGTTGGAGGAAGACTGTCATGAGTTATGGGGGTAACACCCCATCCCAGCTAACAATAGAGGGACAGACAGGATGCGAAGTATTTAAGGGAATAGGGAGCGGTGGGAAAGCTGATTGTCGTGGGAAGAGTTTAATTTATTTATGCATTGTGCTATTAATGTCCTCAACAAACAACATGTGCACGAACCAGACAGATCAGATTAGTTTAACACAAAAATAACCAGATGAAGCCCCCATTTGATTTAATCACGACACATCTGCAGACAGTGGACATGCAGCTCTTACCATTTGTAATCTTTTCCACTTCGCCTCCGCAGAGTTATGATCATTTCAACGAGCAGCGGCAGAAAGAGGAAAGTCAGGAACCAGTAGTTGTCATCTGTCTTCACCCGGTTCACCCTCCAGACCCCGATCAGAGAGACCAGCAGGAATAAAAGTCTGGTGGTGATCGCGCATATGAACTTGAACAGAACCATCACGCCTGGTTGTTTGAGCCTTTTTTTGTTTGTTTGTTTGTTTATTTGCAGCTGCCCTGTTATTCCTGAAAGTCGAGATCCTGGAGTGCAGTTTCAGCAATGAGAGTGGGAAAAAGACTGCGGGATGTTTTTTTTTCTTTTCGAAGTCCCCAAAGTTTAAGCTCCGCCTGGAGAGAGAAAGTCCCACCCGGTTTTACCTGACCGGGGATCAGCAGTGTCGCTGCTGGGTAAATCCACACACACTCACACACACACACACACAAACTCACACACACACACAGGGAGCCCATTCACAGTTATTCAATAACTAATGGCATCCCGAGACCGTCAGGAAACTCTGTGAGTGTACAGGAGAGGGCAGCATCGCCTCATCTGACTCCTGTGCTGTTTCGTTTTCCCGAGAAGCTGAAATTTACGAGCTCGAACTTGCACCATGAAGTAGACCGGCTGCAAATGTTCATGTTTTCTTTTCTTTTTTTTTTTTTTTTTTTACAACATACTGCAGCTGTTTTCCAAAGAAATCACACGGAGATACTGAGATCCTTTATGCAGATATACTACAAGGTAAAAAAAAAACAATACAATACAGAAACAGCATAATGTACTTAAGATATCAAAGGTAAAAAGTCTTGTTAATCACTACATATGATGTTATTGCATTATTATTATGCAGTACTCATGTACAAGCAGCATTTTGAAGATGTTGCTGGTCGTGATGAAGCTCATGTGAAGTATTAATAGACTGTTGGGTAGTTTGATTCACTGTGATGCTGCATACTAGCACACCCTACTGTTGTAGAGTAAAATCTGGATCTACAAGTAAACCAGTAACTATAATATCTGTCAGAATACTGGAGAAAGTGTGAATTATAGCAAGGCACCTCCAACTGGTACTTAAAATAAATACATGTACTTAGTTACATTCCAGCACTACAGAGAGCAAAGTAAAGTAATGTAAGGTAAAGTAAAGTAAAGTTTACATTGTAACAACAACAACAACAACAATAATGATGATGATAAGCAGAATTTTACCCAAATAATCATGAATATATACTTAAATATACGTCTACTATGCACTCTCATAAATTATGGATTCATTAAGGATATTTTAGTATTGTGTCTTAATCACTAATGTTGATATAACTGCAATTATAAAACCATGCAAACATGCAATTTATTCACGTTTTTTTCTGTATAAAGACAAAAAATCAGTTATGTAAAACACATTATGTGATTTTAATCAGCATATTGATTCAATACATTGAATCACAGCTAAGATCTAATAAAATATGTGAATGCACACAACTCAGTTCGGAACATTTCTCATCAGTCATCAAGATTTATCCAACATAAACCACAATCATGTAGTCTAATCACAGACCTTATTATCTCGCTTTGCAGGAAATAACATGCCAGACCAAATCCGCCCTGGCTAAAACACACACACACACACACACACACACACACACACACACACGCACGCACATTCACGAGTCTTTTTGCCCTACTTGGCTGCATGCTGAGTAGATTTCTATTCAAATCAATCTGGCCAGCCTGTGCAGGAGAGAGGAAACTGTAGAAAAAGGCCTGTAACCTTGGAAAGGAGACAGACTTTTCCTGTCTTTGTTCCAAATTGTCTATCATCACCCCTCGGGTTTGCATCATGTGAAATCACAGGGAGAATTTCAGACAGTGAGGGGGGGGGAAAAAAGGAAAAGTAGAGTAGAGAGTATCCAGCTGCATGCAGGGAAACGAGGATTTCTGTTACATCCTGCACTGAAAAACATTGCTGGTGGAGGTTTTTTTTTAAATGAAAACCACTGGTGTATTTGTGAAACATATCCCTGGTGTTTATCCTGTCTCCTGGTTTCCAAGCCATTGAATTCAAGATTAAACTATAAACAAAAAAGTGGCACAGAAACAAAAATCAAACCAATTTTAGTCGAGAGAGCGTTCCCTCTTGACTACAGCAACTTGTCCTGCCAGAGAGTGAGAGACAGTCAGTCAGTCAGTCGGACATAAAAGGGAAACAAACCGTCCTCTGTTGACTGAAACAGAAAGGCCATCCAACATCGTACCCCCAGCCTGGTGTTACCCAGCGATCCTCTGTGAGGGGCTGTTAAAGACTCTTGGCTGCGTGGAGACGATGATGATGACAGAGATGGCCGAGGGGCTCTGGTCACTGATCACAGAACAGTGATTCCCTCTATGCCGCTGCTTCAATCAGCGCCGCCACAAAGCTTGTGTTGAGCCGTTTGCTGTGTCAGCGCAAAGAAATTCTAATGCAGAGCTGAACAAAATAGAGCACAGTTGAGCAATAATCTGTATCAGCTGTGGGATCAATGTTTGAAATTTTGCTGGTTGTAATCGCCCTCAAACTACAAAGCATGACTATGAGATATGGGGGTAAAAAGAGCTGACAACTAACATGCAATCAAATACAATAAAAATAAAAATTGGTTCAAGTGAAACCTCTGTTCAGATATCCAAAAAGATCATGTAGCCTGATATTAGAGATGTGTAGCTTCACTTTTTCTCTCACAGAGTGAAATGCAAATTCACATTTTGGTTGTGAATTTGTTGGCATTCACACTGTTCATCTGAATAAAAAATAAAACAACAACAACAGAAAAAATCATACAATTCTTTCCCGGTACATTATGCCTCATTTACCAAATATTTTCAGCTAACTTGCCTTCATCAGGCTGGTGTCTGAGGCTAATGAGGTTGACATTTGAGCAAAACCACCTCAGGTAGAACTCTAATGACGTCAAGACAGCCGGACATGTTTGGTGCGGAGGAGAGAAGCTGTGCGACATGTTTTAATCATCTGATTTGACTATGCTCTCTTTTGCATTGTGCAAATCTTATTGATATCCCTGTGGAAGGTTTATCTTTTGTATCACAGTGGTAAAGAAAAACATGTCTGGCTGATCCAGATCCAAAACTGGACCAGTGTGTCTACATGCTTCATTATACTGTGTGTCTGCTTTAATGTAATGACTTTGAGTGTTTAAGGTACACACAGCAATGCATTTTTGCATTGTTGTGGTCTTAGAGTGTGTATTTCAAGAAATTAGCTCCTGGTTTATTCCCCTGTGGTTCAGTAGATGTGTTGACTCGTCCTGCCTTACAAATCTGCAAACCCTCTGGGATCTTCATTTGTTTGGGTTTCGGGTTACACTTTAAGTGTTTCATGCCTGAACAGCTGTTTAAGGGATTTTTTTTTCACCCTTTTGAGAAGAAAATTAAAACAGAAACACAGAATATTTCAAGGTTTAAAACAGTAATATGAAAAGCACAACACATTAGCAAAATATTAGAGGCATCAGGGGCATTTCAGGTTGTATTCAAAGCTGCAACCTGCTTTTGAAAATACATTTTGCGGAGTAGAAAGTGGCAGCTTGTATTACTAGTTTGCAACTAACAGCCAACCTATCGAAGGGCTGGCTAATTAATAACTTGGCCATTATATTATGCTGTAATTTACCCTCTTTAATGTTATATATTACAGCCATGTATTACCACTGCATCCCAATAGGTGGCACTCCACACCATAGCTTCCAGGTGGAGCAGAGCAGCACAGCTCAGTCGCACCTTTATTAGTCAACCTGCCGTTCATGCTAATGCACAAAAGACTATGTGTAAAGGAGGAGGAGAGACAGAAAAGGTGTCATTAAAATTAGCAGCCATTGCTCCATCTGTGTGTCAGTTTATTTTTAGGCCTGAAAAATGTTTTCACACAGTTACCACAGTTCAGTGGATATTAGTCATATTTTCCGAAAGAGAGCTCCTTTTAAGGAAAAACCACAGAATCCACTCCTCCTTTGTTTATTCATTTAATTTCATGGCAGCTGCGTCTGCTTTACAGCCATGTCAGAAACAACACAAGCGGATTGTTTTGCAAATATAAACTTTCTTTAAACAGCACAGGTCACGGGTGAAGCAGGTGGCCAAATGGTCACACAGCTCTGGCCTTGATTCCCCCTCCTCGTTTCAAAAATACCGTTTCAGCTCAGGGCCCTGCAGAGTCACACATGTCAGGCATTTGCATGGGAGAAATTGGACTTAAATGGGTAACACATGACTCATTCTGTCTCAGCCCCGACAGCTGCAACAGGCCAAGCAGTTATTGGACAAATATGATTCGCCTCAGAACAGAGCGAGCCTTCAAAGCTTTTCCAGTGTGGAATTTTTGACGTAAGCTGAAAAATAAAGAGATATTGAAGGGGATTTAGTGTGAAACATATTGAGTTACATTCAAACCATATCATGAGTATTCATTTTCCCCTCACTCGCGGGATTTTTTTTTCCTGATCTTAACCTGACAACTGTTATGAATTCTGCATTAGCAATCAAAACAAAAGACTATTATGCAGCGCGCCGCTGGCCCCCGCTTGCTACTTGGCTCATATTCCCTGTACAGTAAACAGCCCACAGATGTTTTACATTGATATTAAGAACCTTAATTTGTCCTGTGCAGAAAAAGGCCAAGCATAGCGTGGGGATTAAGTTCTCAGCCATGTATCACACACAGCACAGACAGCAATCTCATTTAGCTTGAGTGAAGTTTACAGTGAGTGGGTTTTGCATAGGTCATTAGTTGTCTCAAAATACCCCCCTGTCACCATAGCAACTTCAAGTGACTGCTAAATTGCCTTATAAAATGTGATAAATTATTAATGCTGAGAGGGTTTTTTTCCCTTAATATGTGTGCTCAGGCTGCGTGCTGAACAAAATACTGTATTTCCTCTCCTGCGCTGCTGCAATGGAACAATTCAGCACATGTCAGTCATATTTCAAAACGTATCCATTGTCTTCATGCCTTGAATAGGCTGATTGCAGTGTCCTGATTTGCAGACACATCACAGGGATTACGCAGATTACAACAGTATTGCGCACACCACAGCTGAGGCCGTTGTACAAATAGAATACCTTGTGACAAATCTTTAAAAACTGCCAGTGCAAAATGGCCATAATTGCCTTTACACACACAGTTATTTGACATATACATAATGCAGCGCCCTCAGCCCAGATGGGAGGGTGACATGCACCAGTGAATAATCTGATCATAGATGTCTGCTGACATTTATGCTCGTTTTATAACAATTCAGTGTTTGACAGAAAAGGCAGTGGTGATGCATTACACAGATGGTAAACGCTGAGGTCACTGTCCTCAGCGACTTCATAGTCAATGATGGTTTGACCACTGGGTGTAATAACCTGACTGATGTTTGAAAAGCACCCAGCAAATCGTAAATGCTGAGATCGGGTTCTGTATTAATGTATTCCTCAGATGTGGAGGTGACACTGTGACCTCTCTGCTTCAAAAATACAGCTTTTTTTTTTTCAGATCCAGCGGTGTTCGCCTCTCTCTCCCTTCTCTGAAAACATCCATAACTCACAGGCAGCTGTAACTCAATATAACAAAATGCCTTTTCAATCACTCTCATCTTTTATAGTTATACCCATCAGACATTTACATAAATACATTATTCATGGGTCTAATCCCGGTTTCAGATGGGGAGATATAAAATGCGACTGTGTGTGTGTACGTGTGTGTCCTGATGTGTATGCAGATGGCAGGGGAATGAAGCAGCCTATTTTGTTTGTGGTTTGCACATATCTGATTCAGCTGAGCACTCTCCATCAATGAGGCAAATTTACATTTGCTGCGGCAGTAATAACCTAAAACCCATAGTGATGTTAACACTTGTATACACTCGAATTCACGTTGCCCTGCCGCATGATTACATTTGCGTGGCGCTTAATAAAATGACTCACTTGACATTATCAAACAATTCAGCTCTAATAGTGGCCTGTGAATGTGAAATTGTGTTTTGCAGGCAATTAGTTCATTGTCAGGTACTCATTCAGACTGCGCCAACCAATGTTTGCCTTATGAATGACTCTGCCTAACACACATATAAATATATGGTATGAGATTTGATCAATAGCCGCCGCCATGAATGGGTACAATAATTGGTTTGTTGGAAATGAAGAACCTCACTGCTGAATATTGTAATTGAAAAGATGGATTGCAGAAAACATAAATTATGCAGACAACACGATGAGGTACGGTAGCTCAGATAAACAAGTGTGATATTAAGTAAGAACAAAAAGAGTGAAATGCATCTTTTTCCTTTTTTTTTTCTCGAGAGGCTTTGTATTGTGCTATGAACAATAATCCACACAGTTCCCTGCATGTGGCAACTCCTTTGATGTTCTGAAGATATCACTGCATCACAGATATTTATGAGCCCAGTCAGTTAATATTCAGCCCACAGTGCCCTGGCCGGCACCTGCAAATATACACAGAAATCTCAAATAGCCTCCAGACGAACATATTGAACTTAAGTCCTGATTAAAAGCGATCCTTTCAATAAACTAATTGGACTCCTTGTGCATGTGCTGCCCACTGTAGTTGGACTCACGTGTAATTGAATGGAGAGAAATGTAACACCATGTTATAATGAGTCTGAGGCTCTAAAATTAGCCCGGCACATCACTCAGATCTCCTGTTACCTTTCCTGAAGTCATGCTGCAGACGGGGGCCATTGTCATGTGATTACAGCGGCACAAAGACGCAGGTGTAAAGTTACTATTGAAACGTGTTCCTCTGGACAAATTTACTTGATGGATTTTTAATGTCCCACAGCTTTCCGTTGATGATAGATGGATATCCACTGGGTAATGCAATTGTGCATGCAGAGTGAGTAGGAGATAGAGTGTGTTGCCCTAATTTCTCAGAAGCTTTCTTGCTTTAGTCATCTGTAGATTTTCATAATGTCTGGCAGTGAATCCCAATATCACGTTGAGTGCTTTTAGTGTAAGTAAAAGTGATGTTTGGCTATGTATGCATATCCCCTTACTGCCAACGCTGCTGAATAAGTCTGACTGTTTCCCCTTTAAGGCTATTTCCAACACTTTATTAGATGACTCATTCAGTAAATGAGAAGACTTAAGATTTTTTAGTTTTTATCCTTTAATGGCCTTCTTTTCTTTGGTGGAGCATTTTTTGAGATCCGATACCCTGTTGAAAAACAGCAGTGGGCCTCAGTCCAGTGCTATATACCTGTATTTAGTCACAGTTTTTGAACACTTACTTGGGCATGTAAAATTTGCCTCTTTCTTCTTTTACTTAAAGCAGCTCGATGGAACTTTTTGTTTTGTGTTGATTTTGGCGGCCCCTGTTGGCAAAGGCAGCAATGTTTCATCTGACGTTCCCTCCTCTTCGTCTTTGCTTATGTGGGTCATATAGAAGGATTGGTATTAAACTGAGAGTGTTTCATAACCAGTTAGAAAATTAGTTATTTTACTGTGTAAAGAAACTGAACTTCTTCCCCAAGTACTTGTTTTACTCAAGTCAACTTGATTAAAATATCTCTCACAATTAGTTGAAGTGTGTTAGACACAGAAACTTCCCGTGGCTTACTGAGCAAAGTGATGCAAATGAACACAAACACTTAATTGCTTTAAAATTTATTTAAAGATTTTCTACCAAGTTATACCAATGGTCATTGATGGTACAAAACTCAATATTACGATAGAGAGCAAAGTGATGTTAAACATACAAAACCTGGATTTTTCTATTATTCTATTGAAGATTTGTTGAAAATATTATCAATATGTTGTTTTCTTCATTTTCAAGACTTATTGAATAAACATATGGTAATAATTAGATAAATCCATGGTCAAGGTGCTAGTATTGGTGATGTTTATTTAAAAAATGATGTGTTACATCTGCAATAACTGATCTTATGGCCACTTGGTGCAGAAGAAACAGGCTGTGAACAAAACACTAACATTTACATTATTACTTTTCAGTTATTATTTTCCCGTTGCATTAGGACTGTAGAGTACATCTTCAAAATGACAAACCCATTAGCTGTTTTCTTTTTGTGTCGTGTTTTTGTCCACCTGACTAATTATGACAAATATTTACTCTCCTTTTAGCTCAGATTTTGTCTCCACCAACCTTGAGTGAAATTTCTTCTCTTTTGGCTTTGCTGTCCACAGTGTTACCAGATTTTGGGCACTGGGCGTGTGCAGTGGGTTTGCAGACAAAACGAAATGAGAGCAGTCAGGGTCAATCAAAACAGCAAGTTTAAAGAGGCTAAAAAGCTGCACAGTCACGAGGAACTTCTGAGAAAAGTGATCTTTCTGGGTTCATCACTACAAGTGACCTCTTTCAAACACATGTAGTCATATGATCCATTGTAAATTACAAAATATTGAAAACAGCT
Organism: Amniataba percoides; assembly: GCA_037176925.1. Taxonomy (NCBI): domain Eukaryota; kingdom Metazoa; phylum Chordata; class Actinopteri; order Centrarchiformes; family Terapontidae; genus Amniataba; species Amniataba percoides. The sequence goes on along the minus strand of JBAJHX010000033.1, from coordinate 17,095,783 downwards.
GTCTCGAGCCCAATTATAGTAATATGACCAATCGGATTACTGTGCACAACTTGTGAGCAAAGGATGAGTGCTCTGCACTGCTTATTAAATGCATTTTTGTTGTTTTTATTTGACCATCAGTTAATTCATTTTTATTGTATCTATTAATCTTTTAAAAGCGCCATTTTAATATCGCACATAAAATGCTTTATGTCTTTGCTGTTCTTTTCCAAGAAAGTAAAAAAAAAGTTTTATTCCAGTTTGATGGGGGAAAATACGTACAGATGGTTAAAAGTGAACTTATGAACATCTCCTCTGTTTGGTAGAGGCTCATAGGCCTAATTAAAAAAGGTGGTCAGTTACTTTCTTCTGGGTGGGACCATCAAAGGGTTGATTTAATTTTATCCCTGCCACCTGTGGCCTAATTTCTTACCTGCAGCTCTGTGCCGATTAAACCGTCAGCGTTACTTTCAAGCCTTTCTAGCTAAAATTCATATTCATCATTAAGACATGTCAACATATGGTCAGAATTATATATGGATATGCTATTTTTAATGGTTTTTGTATTGCTTTGCTGTGGTTGAAACTGTAACTCCAGCTCTCCATTTTGAGGTGACTTTCCAACCGCATTTGCGGCTCCCTGCTGAGGCTGCCTCATTATGTGGAATGTGGAACACCTGTGCTTAGAAAAAGAAAGGTTTTACCACTTATCCACTCATTGTACCTTTTCTGCTATAGGCAACAAATAAGCAAGCATCTGCCTGAAAACACATTTCTGCTGCTTCTTTTTTGAGAAGATTTTTCTTTTTGCTCACTCATGCAGTCAACACATATTAGGAGTGGCAAGACCAGTTTTGTGTCAGAGCTTTGAAAGTGAAACAAAGGATATTTACATAGTGAGTAACCAGCCACTCAGTGAAAAAAGCCCCCCAATGATTGCAGAAGTGGTGGAAAAAGAAAAAAAAACTGCTTTAGAACATAAACTGAGTCTGAAGAGAAAAACCTGTAAGATTCACAGCCAACATGCGAGGCTGGACTTAAAGAGGGTTACTAAACGGGATTTTAGCCGCCCCACTTTAGTGTTTTAACACGTGTAATTCTTAGCAGTGTGCTTTAAGTTAATGTTCAACCACTCCACATGGCTCGCAGTATATTCCCCAAGCTGCTTATTTGTCTGTAGGTTGATTTAGAAATGTTTTGGGGCTCATTCATTCATTCCAGTCATGTGCCAAGTTCAGTCATGAGGTGAAACCATGTAAATATATCGTATTGATTTCCCTCAGTAAATCTTATCTAATCACAAAGACATGTTGAGATAAAGAGAAGCAGATTGCAAATTTAGATTTTTACACCGAACATGCGTGTCAAGCGGCATGTGCAACACGCCTCTCTCTCCCTCTTCCTCTTTCAGCGCATACTTTTTTATTCATTTTCAGTACAAATTTCTCAACGCGACGCTCCATTCGCATCAATATCTGCATCACAATGTTGCATTCGCTGCTGGGCTTCTCCGGCTGTTGACAAGCAAACACTTGCAATTGCCAGATAAGAGCTCGAGTGGTGCCATTGATTAACCAGGGACTTCATTATAGTGACTGCCATTAACAATGCAACCCCATTGATTCAGCCTCTGAAATGGCTGGGAGAGAAATCAGGAAAGATAACGCTAAGAGCCGTGGCTTGTATTAGATTCACTGCAGGATCCCAACGCCGCTACAGCCGCACGTAAGACAATGAGCCTCCCTGTAATCCACCTTTTACTCTGAAACTGATGCACCAAACCGGTACTTAAAATATCTGCGTGTCACAGAACATTGCCTCGGCTATTTTGGTATTAATACATTATGTTCAGCTGCTCTGTTGAATGGGAGACAGGGGAGGGGGAAACACTGATGGTGCAATTTAGGGAAGCAAAATGACGACCTTGTTCCCAAATGTTCTAAATATTATATACGTGGAAAATGGATGGATGGATAACGTGGATCTACTGGATGTAATAAGTGAAGATCATTATCATGAGGCTGAGTCTTCATCATAAGACGGCCTTTTTTTTCCCCCCTCACAGCAGCAGAAACCCAGAATGAGAAAACATGTCCTTTTGGTGGACAGGAAAACACTTAACTGGATGTGAATCAGTGCGCCTGTGTGGCCGTCATTTCAAGAAGGAGGGAGGAGGGAGGAGGAGGGGGGGGGAGAAAAAAGGCGCATTGCGTAATACTGTACTTGAAATAGCTGGTGTCAGAAGTAGGCCTATGTCGCTGTTGCATGCTGTGTGATCCGAGTGGTGGATGAAATGCAGGGCAAAGGCTGGGAGCAGCAGCGGGGGAAACAGCGCAGCCCCGCGGACAGAGCGGGTACTGCACAAAGACGTGAACAAATCCCAGACAGCCGATAAAACACAGCTGACACGTCCAGCGGCGCAGACTGAAAGGACAATGAGTCCGTGGGTGGAAAATAAAAAAAAAAAAAACAAAAAACAAAAAAACAACTCAAGAGTTTGTGTAACTTCTCAAAGATGCAACAACCGCAATTAATAAATCACATCTTAATTCTGGCCTCATAATATCTTTCTGATCACCCCCCCCGGTGTTTGTGGTGATAAATATTCATCAATTATATAAGAAGCTTTGATAGCACCAGTGTGTTTAACCCGTGTCAAAAACATCCAGCTGTCTGCACAAGGTCAGCGTGATTTATGTCCGGATACTAGACCAGCTTCATAAAGTGACGACCCCTCTTTCTAACTCGGACAATTTTTTCTTTTTATGCTCGCCTCAAACAAAAAAACATATATATCTATAAAGGCCATTATTCGCTATAAAAAGAGAGAGAGAGACAGAGAGGCAGTCTGATCCGTCTGCAAGTTCTGCTCAAAGCGAAGTCGGCACCTCACGGGTCCCCGCGTTGCCTTTTGAGGAATCATTTGATAGCCCTATTAACTTTCATGTAACATTGTTTCTTGAAGGCATCCACAGCGAGCGCCTCAGTGTCATTACTGTGAGAAATGTGCTTTCATACTGAACGTCTTTCGCGCAAGTCCTGGAAGGCGCGCCGGCCCCGGAAAGCCCCAAAACGCGGAATAAACGCACAAATTAGGCTTTAATTGGTGGGTAAATTTTGGTGAACGGTGTTTTTTAATTTCACACACTACTAGAAGTCAAAGATGGTTGAAATTGTTTGAAATATTTGCAGTTAGCTGTTAATATTTGGCCCACACGCGCCATTACGCATTACAAAAATTCATCAAAAAAGCGTAAAAACATATTAATCAAAATAAATGAACATGCATGCTTTTACAAACATCTCTACATTATATTTAAGGCAAAAAATATTTTTTCACATTTTTTGAGGGGGGTAAAACACGGTGTTTTAAACTCTAGATGTATACCTCTCTTACAGGACCTTCGGCAATCCATTCAAGCCAGCAAGTTTGGAGAGCGTGTTGAGTTTAATCAATTCATAACGTCGAGATGGAGCCGAACTCACTGAAGGTAACGTTTGTTATCAGCCGTCGACTTGTTTCGTGGTTTGTCTGTTTTTTTTTCTCACTGCGCTAATCGGCGACAACAACAACGCTCACCTGCCTCAACAAAACAAAACCAAAAAAAACAAACTTTGACACATTAGCGCGGACTAACATCTGTGTCATGTTGAAATGTCTAAAAATAGTTCCACGATCCTAATTGTGCGCAAAAAAAAAAAAAAGAAACGCAGGCAGATCCCGGCGTGAGAGCAGCCAGCCGTGCGCAATTACGCACGATGTTTTTTAAAAAATGTTTGTGTCCACTTGGCTGCGATGTGTTGACTATAAATGAGTTGCCATTCATTAATGTCTCCATTTGCGTGTTTTCTCTTCCTCCTCTTCTCTACAGTGGGTGGGCTCGTCTTGCGGCTTACATGGACCATATATTTTCTATAAAGCCTTTAAATTTCACCGGGAAGGCAAACCGAGGATTCTGTCCCTCGGAGACTTTTTCTTCGTCAGATGTAAACCGGAGGATCCTTTTTGCATAGCGGAGCTTCAGCTGCTCTGGGAAGAAAGAACAAGCAAGCAACTTTTATCAAGCTCCAAACTTTATTTTCTACCCGAGGATACTCCCCAGGGACGAACAGTCACCCACGGAGAGGTAGGAATATTAATCCTCTGCTGGATAATTATTGATGACTGGTGATTTATTTTAATTTATTATTTCTATTTTTGGTGTTTGCTCTGCCTTGGTGCATTAAGAGGCGGATGTGTGTGTATAAAAGCGCGTATTGATACTGACACTGATGCATCCGAGCAGTTAAAGGGATTGACCTCCGGCACTATTTTTTTTTTTTTTTTTTTTAGTTTTACTTCAGCCTGTTTGTGGTGTCATCTGCTGAATGTGCACTTGTCCAGCTGCGCTCAATAAGGCTGCCGCTCTGTGGGGTTAATTGTGTTATAAAGTGTGTGTGTGTGTGTGTGTATGTGTGTGTGTGTGTGTGTTGGGAGGGGGGAAATCCGCAAGAATCCTGCGCCGAAGCTGTGTCGTTTTCATTTCTCGGTTTAAAAAAAAAAAAAAAAAGCGTGTCCGACGCTGACACACGGGCGGAAATTGCGAAACGGTAATGAATGCGCGGGGGTCAACTGTGGCTCGGCTCGGCACGATACTTATTAGATATTTGATAACACCGCCCTGACGTGGAGAGGATCTGACACGTTTTTTCTCGCTTTCTTAACTACTCTCTAAGCTTTTTGCGTATTTTTTCCCATGTGGACGTTTTCTCCATAATGCGATATTGTCGGCTCCCATTCGGGGCAAAGACCCGTGAACGCCTCAGTGTTATGATTATGATTGACCGCGGCCATATGTGGCGTTTGTGATCCGCTTACATCGCAGTTGAATGGCACTACTCTGATATTGAGTGTTTTTTTTTATTTCCTCTCTCTCTATTTCTCTGTGTGCTATGAAACAAATGATGTGTTGTTTTCCCTCTGATACCCCTCAGCCGGCGACAACAGCGCTTTAATTACTCCTCTCTGCTTTTGATCACTTGCGGCTGGATGGAAATGATTCTCCGCCGCTGTTATATTGTTTATAGGGGAGGACAAAGCCGTGTTTGTGCTCGACTCTTCCGCCGATGGTTTACTTACATTCTTTCCTCTTGACTAATAGAGTGGCTATCACATTTCCCTTTCATGAGAGAGAGAGAGAAAAAAAGTGGCTATTTATGGTCCCCCCCCTCTACATGCTCGCCGCTTAGACAAGCTATCATCTTTGTGGCAGGATCCCTCTATGAGCGGGTATCATCTCCTGAAGCCCCCTCTCGCTTTAGCCTTTAACACGCTGCAATTATTTAGTAATTACTGTGAGTGCATGCGTCGCAGACTCCGAGGCCACACTTGCGCAACGACATCTCGGCTCCGCCCCCTCTTTTTTTTCCCAAAGACTTATTTGCATTGCAAAGTGCTTACATTCCAGTCCATTGGGTATATATATCTGGAAAATATTATATTAACTAACCCAAGGAGGAGGAAAAAGAGAGGGTTGCCAAAAGTCTCAAAGACTTTTAGGACCCTGAGTGATGCAGTCTGCATGAGTGTGTGCTTTTGGATTTGACAACAGAGTGAAGAATAAAAGAAAAAAAAAAGCAATTTCTCTCCATGAATTATGCAGCAGCTTGCATCACAGCACACAATCCTGCAAGAGGCTGGTGCCTTTCTAACATTTTTTTATTTTTTAATTTTTTTTTTGGAGGTTTCAGCCTGATTACAGAATAAACCAGACTAAGAAATAATATAATTTGAGGATGATACTTTAAGTGCAGTGTGGGTGCCTGCAGGCCGACCTCAATTAAAGGGCTTGTCAAACCTCCTGCTCTCAGCAAATCGGGCTACTTACTGTATATTACACAGTGGAAATTGCCCTGACAACTTCAAGTTAGTTTATGACCTTCACCGAGCCCATACAGATTCTCGCTGACTTTGCCCCATAACACTAATCTGCGCTGCGTGAGTCAGCTAGGAGCGCTTACAGATGCAGCCCATAATCCAAAAAACAAACAGGGAAGGGTAAACTGGCCCTGACTGAAACAAAAAAAAAAGGCTGGGATGTTAAAACTCAGCGGCTGCTCAAAGCTGCACCTGAGCGACGCACGCACGAGCAAAGATGATTTGTTTTTAAGAATGTAAACAAGAGGAAGAAGAGGAGTTCATTTTTAGCCACACTGGGAAGTGGAGTTTATAAAGCTCACATTAGTCACTTTTCTCCTGTACGCCGCTGGTGTGTAAAGGCAGATTAATGGCCATGGAGTTACACTGAGCTGTAAATCTGTAATTGACTGGCTGCAAATCAGGAGTTCAAATTAGCCCGGTGACTCATGCAGATATGAAGTTGATAACTTACAGCGCTCAGGAAGTGTGCTGTTTTCACAAGGTCTTAGTGCTAAATGAGCACAGGCAGCGTCGTGAGGTAAACCTCGGTGTCACAGAGGCTCGTGACATTTTATTCTTAGATCATGTCAGATCGCCTCTCGACTGTTTTTTCACACAACAAAAAACAGCACCAGCAAAAAAAGAAAGAGAGAGAGAGTGGAAAAAAAGCAGTGTCTGACATTTGACATGTAAACAGCCAGCTCTGTGTTGCCCCCTCTGTCTGTGAGCTCACATCTCAAATCTTGTAGATAGCTATTATCTTAAGCTTGGAGCAATATTACCTCCACATACCAAAAGCCACGACTTTTTTCAAGACGTCAGAACAGCCCTATATTGGACTAGCTCGCTGGAATTGGATTACTGATTCACTTGTGTTCTCAGTGCCGGGGTATGATGTAATTTCCTGGTTATTTCTCAGGTATTTGTTTGCTCTCAGCTTCTCCTGCGCTGTGTTTGCTGTGTTTTGCTGTGCTGTGCAGTGACAAGAGGAACCAAACCATGACCCACTGTGCTTGTTTTTCTTCTGCCACAGGTTGGAGGTCAGTTCCCTTTTAAACGCGGCCGGCATGAAATCCAGTCAGCTTTGTCTGGAAATAGAAATAATGATTCATTGAGCAAACCCACCTCTCGTCGCCCGTGCGAGCTTGAATAGCTGATTGAGCAGACAAAATTTATTAATGTATTTATTCTGAGTTAATTATTAAGTCCATATGTGGAGGAAGCTCTGTTTCTCATTGTTTCTCAGCCTGACAAGCCGTGTTTACCCCCACCGGTTGAGCCCTGCTTGCTCTTTAAACAGGCTTTGTGTCGAGTTGCTCACCCATTACGACAAACCCTCTATTGGGGCCTCTGCTCTATTTGTCTGCCTGCAAACTGCCACCGACTAAACAGTCACATGTGTTTTTAAAACTCATTGAGTGACACATTATTTCTTCTCACTCCAAATGGCCCTGCTCTCCTGCTGGTGCCGGCTGTAATACTTTCTGTTTTTGGACTCCCCCATTTCAGGAGAGGGCTGTTGTACAGCGCGTGTAGATAACAGCTCGCCCCACAAAACACCCACTTATTGTATACTCTGCTTCAGGCGGTTAATTGCTTATGCTTCATCTTATACTATATATCCCACTTTAGTGCAAATACAGCAAGGAGCTCTTAATGGGAATTCACAACCGCAGAGAATATTTCTGGATCATGTTATATTAATGTGCTATTATCATCACCTCTGATTTCATCTGACCTCTCTTCTCCTCTATTCTGTCCCTCTAGCTGACAAGGCTTTGGCACACACACATGCACGCACACACACACGCACAGACACACACACACACACACACACACACACATTCTGACAGGCTGGGGACTGCAGCAGTAGGCCAGTATTGATTGCTGTGGAAAACACTTTGGCATACATCCAGAGCCATTTCTTCAGTACATGGCAGTAGTCCATGCATGTGTTTCAGTGCTTGGAAAGCCAGCTTGTAGGGAAATTAGATTGTATTCATTTGCTGCTTCTTTGATTTTTCCTAAGGGAAAAACCCTGAATGGGTAATTCAGGCATCTGGGATGCTAGTTGAATTAAGTGTAAGTGGCTTAGATATGCGACCAACATTTTGATGGATAAGGTCGTTCTGCTGAATGACTTGTGTGTAAATGTGATATGGCACATTTTTACAGTGATCTTTTTAGAGCATCCATACGGCTGCCTTGTCTTGGCCACTCTGTGCATTATACCAAATCTCCCCATTCACACAACAATGGCAGGAATTTAGTTGAGGGGGGGGGGGTTGCTTTTAGTGTGCATGTGTAGTGTGCGCGCATGTGTGCCTCCTCCTGCCGCAGAACAAGTCATTAACTCTGAACACTGCCCTCCAGTGAATTCCTCACCATTGCTGAAATAGCATGTAAATTATTACCAGCTTTTTAGGATAGTGTAATTTAAAACCTTTAAAATGGAATACCCTGGACTTCAAAGGCTATATAAAAAAAAATCCAGCTAACATTTCCCATCGATTTAGGAGTTGTCATTCTCGTCTTTCACAATCTTCTGATTCTTTTTGCCAAACTGTTTTGTGTCTTTGCTGCCTAAGTAATGATATGTTACAGCAGGGCCCGGTTTGTGAACACACAAGAGCCTTTTGGTGCTCTTTAGTTCAGTTTTTTCCACTTTGTCATTGACTAACCACTTGAACAGGCAAACATTTGCCTTGATGCATGACTCCAGCGCCCCCAGCTACAGTGGATCGTTATTATAACCTTTGAGGAGAATGCAGCCACAGATGAGAAGCTCTTGCTTAATACTCCAGCCAATATTTTTCTCAGATGGAGCATGTGGGATCGTCATGCAGTTAGTCCTTTTATTTATATATTTATTTTTTGGTCCACATTTGCTAAAATACAAGAGTACAAAGATGCAGTGATTCAAGGAAGCTGACACAGCTTTTTTTTTTTTTTGCGGTGTCACCTTACATGATGGATGCCTCACCCACTTTCAGAGAGGCTTTGAAATCTCCTGTTATCTGGCTCTTTTCCTCTGTCATTATAACTGCGAAAGAATGCTAAGTTCATATATCAGCCGCGGCTCATGTAAGAGCAATCTCCTAATGGAATCAGTGAATAAAAGATGAGTTCAGCGCCCCGCAGACATTACAGCAACTTTTATGCATATGAATAAACTGCATGCCTTAAGTGGCAGAACATTATGTCCGATAATTCTCACCTTTTAAATGTTGTACCTTGAACTCTTTTTAGTTGTGAGGCACTCTTTAAAAACAACATATTCTAATTCAATTGTCCCTGGCTTAGTCCCCAGAGCTCCTTTTTAATTCCCAGATAAGTTTGTTTTGGGACACTGAAGCCAAGGTCAGTCATGGGGAGGGGAGGTAGATAATGAACTCATATTGTATTTCATACCCTCGTTCTCTCTCTCTCTCTCTCTCTCTCTCTCTCTCTCTCTCTCTCTCTCTCTCTCTCTCTCTCCTTCTTCCTCTCTTCTTTCTCCTCCTCTCTCCCCCTCTCTGTCTCCTCATTGTCCATGTCACCATGTCCATTACTCAATTACTAATCTCCTTTGGCCTCAGGAATTCCAGCGCTGACCTCTTTGAGGCAGCAGGCTGAAACCTTCCCAGCATGACAGGAGCTGTGTGTGTGTGTGTGTCTGTGTTTGTGTGTGTGTGTGTGTGTGTGTGTGTGTGTGTGTGTGTGTACCCACAGTATAGAAAGACACCCACCCACTGGGAGCGTGCACCCCTCGACTCCCAAAGCTGAAAGTCCTGTCCGAGCGATGAGACGCTCCGCCGCAGAACGCTGACAGTCAGGAATGCCTCCCTCGCTGTTTGCGCACAGTGGCGTGGATTTCTCGCAGGGAATTGTTCCGACTGATATGGAATATTTCAGGGTGCATTGTTTCTAATTGGATCACCGAATATAGCATTGGGAATGTCCCTTATGTGCTGTTTTGCCACCAGTACACCGCCGCATCCATATAAATTGAATGATATGGATTTTGCAGAGTTTAATTTCAATGAGTTTGCTGGAGTCATGGGTTGCTGGAACAGAGTTATCTACAGTTTCACAGCAGAAGTCTGTTTTTTCCCCCCTCCGACTTTCACTCCATTATGTGCAGTCATAGCAATAAATTCACTCAGTAATGTTTTTGGAGATATCTTGCTGCCGCAGTAATAACATGAATTATTGATAGAAGAGCGGAGACAGAATGTAACATTCAGCTGTTAATGTGTTACCTTGCATTTTAGCTCAATCATAAAATGAGCAGTTAGAGAGTATGTGCGTCTATTGACATACCTGGGGTAAAATTATAGTAGTACATTAAGATATTTAGTGTAGGATTCAGAGTGTGTAAATGCTCTTAATGCATCTGTGTAGGAAGTGTCACTAAAATGACACCCGGCTGTTTGGTATGTTGCTGATGTGGAGTGTCACCTCTTGGCTGTGGGCTTGCAGTCCTCTGACCTATATTATCAAGTGGCCTGCTGGCTGTGTCTGCCGCTTTGCTAAACTATCAGCTTCCTAACTCGAAATGACAGGACAGTGTGGATGGGCGACATTTACTGAAGAGCACATTTCTAAAGCACATCTTTTTGGAAACTGAACAAAGTGAGTAAAAGATCCCTGAAATGCTGCTGGAATGATTCCTCTCGGAAGTCATGTCAGTCACTAAACTGATTTGGCTGTCAATTTTTTTCTGTATTCATTAATTGGCTCATGAAATACAAGACAACTGTTAAAATGCCACTGTTGCAGTTTTTCAAAGTCTTATGTGACGCATTTTGATTCATTGTTTTGCCCAACCAACAGACTGAAACCCAAACAAATTCAATTTACCATCATAATGGACTAACTAACCAGCAAATACTCACATTTGAGGAGATAAACCAGAGAATTATTGGTACTTTTAACTAAAATGGCTGATTAATAATCAACTACTTGACTAACAGAATTGTCTCACCTTTTCAAAAAGGTCAAATGTTCACTGATTTCAGCTTCTCAAATCTAAGTATTTGCTCCTCTACCCATTTTGTTTGAGGTTGTGAACTGAACTGCTTTCATTGTTGCTCGGCCCAAAACAGGGGTTACTTGAAGTCATCTGTTCTCACTATTTCCTGACTCTGTATAGACCAAAAGATGAAGTGAAAATGAAATTCTTCTGTTTTTTTCATTTCATAGTGTCAAGGCAGGCTGGCGCAATGCTGCTGTAGTGATCGTTTCTCGATTATTGACTATGCTGGCTGGTTCTCAGAAAGTCATTTCATGGAAACGCACCACATTTCTTAATTCTACAGTATTTGCCTAAACATTTCTCAATCAAATATCATGACTTATGCAAACCACAAGCCAGTATTCAACTTCCTGACTATATGTGCTACATCACACAGCAGCCCACAGACTTCACACTTGCTGTAAAGTTGGCTGGTAAAGTAAAAAAAATATATATATATATATATAAAGCCTGTTTGCAGCTCCATTCATAGACTGATTATATTGTTGACTGTGTTGACAGCTGCTGAATTGCTCTCACCTGTTGTGTTTTGCTCTCAAGCCGAACAAGTCCCCAAACAGGATCTGTTGACACTCACACAAGGCACCATGTCATTCAGCTGATTGATACAGAGGGAATGGCTGTGTGTTTTTAAGGCTCGCTGTTGCTGCGCGTATGCTCTGGTGTGCTATTGAATTACTTGAAGTATTGCGGTTTGACTCGTGCACCAGCAGCAGAACATTCAGTGCATTATTTTTTTGCTTCGAATGGACTCGACTGAAATATTTCATGGTTTTGTCTCTTCGTGCGCTGTCAGTAGATCGCATCAAAGTACAGTAGCTAATTCTTTGGAGATACAGTACAATGTGGTTTTTGGCTGCAGGCTGAATGCTATTTACTGTTGCTCTACATTATTCAAATGGCCTGCTTTTCTGAAGGCAGAAAGAGCAGTCAGTTTTTCATTGCATGGAAAGCCGGTTACAACCACCCGCCACCACTTGACAGCTGAAGACAGCTCATTATAAGAAGACCGAAAACCCATGTTTGATGTTTCTACTTAGTGAGGGAGGCACAGCTATATCAAGCTATCCCTCGCAGGCTTTTCCTTTATAAGGAAATACTGTCTCCAACTGGTTGGGATTTGATATGCCTGTATTTGCAAATGATGTGAGAACTGAATACGGGTAATTGTATAGACAGAGCACTCAGAGAGGATCTGAAAAAGTCATGTTTTAATGCGTTTGTTTTTAGAACATGGTGACAAAATAACAGGAACACTTTGAAATAATCCATTAAAATACAGGAAATGCCATTTAAAACGTGACATTTTAAGCTTAAAAAAGAAAGGATTTACTACAGAGTTGTTCTTTAGGATTTTATTAGATCGTATAGACGGCTTTATTACGTCCACCCTCTCTACATCCATACATATAGTGCATAAACACGTCAATACAAAGTAAATGAATGTTACTTTAAAGCCAGTAATATACACACTCCTTAAAGGGGAAATGTGTACAGCCAGACAGATGCCTGGTAAATTGGAGATAACCAAGGTAAACATCAGAGACCTACTCTGCGTTGCTGCCTGTACACATCTGTCTTCCAGATTTCCCCGTTTCTGTAATAGCCATCTTCCAGCATACCGCTCCACTCTGTTAGTAACAAACACTTGAGCCATTAGTCCTTCAAATGGAAACACATTTAAGCGTCTCTGCTTCCTTCCCTCTACGGCGGATTTGTAGTTATTTGAGTATGAGGGTTATTGAAAGGGGCTGAATCAACCTTAAGGAAAAAAAATCATATTAAAAAAAAAGCACATACTGGAGAGAGAGAGAGAGTTAAGCCAAGTATGTACACAAAACCGCTGCAGCTTTATTCAGCTTACCTCGGTGTCAGCCATGCACATCACTGCCATAGATTTACATTTATAGTTTCCTGACAGTGTCACATTAGTTTTTATTGTGTGTCGGGGAGACCACTGGCTCACAGCTCCCCCCTGTTCATTCATTACATTTGCACTGTAACAAATTACATTTCCCATACTCCTCTACGCTTTGAAGGTGCAATCATTGCCACAGAGTGTAGCTCGTGATTCAGAGGCATGAGATATCTACATTCACGGCGGATATCAGGAGTCGGACTTCCTCGGTGCTAATCAAAAAGTCCAAAACATCCACGTCCTCATTGACATTGATTTAACTGCTGGCATAAATTCAATTCAGCAATCATCCGCATCATCCATATTCATGCTGCTGTAATTTACTTACATTAATGTGCATCCACAGCTGTAATGCTACTTGACGCACATACCAATTTAGTCCAGTTTCCTCAGCTAGCTCTGATTCTTATTCTGGTCTTTGTCCTTTTTTTTTGTTTTTTTTTTACCTTTGACCCTGATTATGATAATATTTTACGCACATACAATACTTACCAGTGGGGAAACGCTTTACTAAAGTACTGCCGCTACCTACAATATTGCGATACTTACTATATATTTGATATACAGTTTGCTGATATGATCTCTGTATTCGTAAGTAGCCTTTTGAATTCAGGTCTTAAGCTTGTAAGGGAGTATTTTTACTGACTGTGGTATTTCTTCTCTTAGTCAAAAGATGTAAATACTTCTACCACTCACTGTATGTGGAAACACAAACACAAATACAAATACGAGTTTTATACTTCACAGGAGAGTTATATTTGTAAAGAGAACTGCTTATTAAGAACCAGCTAACTCACTGTTTTATTGCACTGAAGGCTCTACAAATTAGAAACTTAAATGATTTGAACATAATATTTAAAGTTGAAAAGGAAATTACACAAAAGTTGTTTAAAATGAGAGAAAAGCTTGCCATGATTTATGTGTGTTTCAAGAAACAAGTGTCAGGATTAAAAAGGGGTGAATTAATGGAACAGTTGAAAAATGTTTCCACTGATTTAATGGATAAATATAAAAAAAATGTGTGATGTTTTTGGAACTAGTGCGGTAAAGATAGTGGAAAAATAGTCTGAAGGAAAAAAACTATTTCTACTAAGCTGCATTGTTTTCTAAGACATGGTTTTGGACTAATTGCTATTTGTGTTGTTTGTTTGTGTTTCTCAATTTCACAATTGCAATCACGCAGATGTGCTGTTGTTGAAATGTTTATGTGTGCCTGTTGAACAAAAGGGTTTCAAACAGAGTCATGAAGTCGTGGCACGAGTAAATGATCCATGACCTTGGCACTGTTGCATTTATGTAACTCCCTTTATGTGCTTCTGATTGTAATTTGGATTCTGCCCTGCTTCCTTTCAGCATGAGGTAATTGCAGTGTCTGAGAAGGTGATTGTGCGGCTGGAGGACCTGGTGAAGTGGACTGTACCAGACTTCTCAGGATGGGCCCACTGTCTGAAGGCCGAGCCTCTCAAGCCCTCTGTGCTCCGGGAGCTCGGGACCAACGGGAGGCGGGAGGCCCTCCACCGCTACCGAGAGAGCACCCTGACCAGCGGACTCAACTTCAAGGATGTCCAGAGGGAAAGGGCACAGCTAGGTGAGCAGCAACAGAAATCTCAATGTCTTTGGTCTTTTTCCTTTTGGGGCGGTGGTGGGGGGGGTTAATTTCAAAGCATTTCTTCACTCCAAAAGGTTACTGCGGTGTTTTCAATTTATCTTGGCTGCTGTGTCGAATGTTTATGCATTTGTGTCCTGTCTCCGCCATAAATCAGCTTATGTTTATTGTCCTTTGGTTGGTTTAACAAGTGTTGTCTTGACTGGAGTAATTCATCAGTATGTAGTTGGAAGTCCTCCCGATATAATGAGCTGAGAATCACACTAATAGAGGCAGGCTAGAGGTAATGGCAGTGTGTTTGCCAGCACATTACAATCCTACCGTTGAACAGCTCTGTTTTTTTTTTGTTGTTTTTTTTCGAGTGACAACAACAAAGGCAGAATTGCAGAAATCACACAATTCAGCTGGTAATGTCTTTAAATAATTGAGTCACATCAAACTGCGGTCCACAGTACCTCTGACACATTCTTATCCTTCGGATGGTAATTGGTGTGTGTCTCAGTATCAAGGATCATTGCTGCGTGTGTCTGAACGGTTGTCTGGCGTATTCGTCATGTACACGATGCCATTAAGTGTCAGCGATTGTTTGATTCCTGCGTTGGGCTCTTGGGGTCTCACTGCAGCGTTACCCATGAATCAGGCCCAACATAAAGCTGGATGTCTCTGCGGATGACTCATCTGATGCAAATAGGAATCTGGCATTTGAGCCTAATAATCAGAAAGAACATAATGTTCCTTTTGAAGCCGTTTCCCACTTATTTGCCTCTCTCTCACATGGCTGTGATGTAATGCCTAATGCTGATTATAATGGTATAATGTAGCCCAGCAAACAGGCTAAAAATACCATCACGATTACGGTACCTCATGTCAAGTTGCAAGTATGTATCCTGGTAATTTAAGCCAGAAATTTACCCTCATTTTTAATAACCATTTTAATCCCGTAGTGCCTATGAGGAAGTGAAACAGCTATAGGCTTAAAAACACGAGCTGTTTCTCTGTAGAAAATGGTGGTTTATTGATGACTCTTGTTCTGTTTTCTGCTCGGGGATCTTCCAGGAATGCTGTAGTGCCCTTGATTACTCGACTTTGCTTGAATCTCATACGCAAAAAGGACACGAGGATCAATAATGGATGCTTTGTTGTTATTCCAGTAATCAATACAGTTTGATCGCACTTGTGGGTGTGTGTGCGTGATTGCTTTCTTTCATAATCAGACGCGTCGGCTTCTTAAATGACATTATGTTCCATAGCGTGGCTTACTATAAATATGCTGCATCGTCCAGATGTTATAGATTTGTCTGTTGTCAGTGTAATAACCTGACGATGACGCTATTGTTACTTTGAGCTGTTGTGTGTGTGTGTGTGTGTGTGTGTGTGTGTGTGTGTGCGTGCGTGCGTGCGTGCGTGTGTTGCTAATGAGCAGCGCTGCCGTTAATGACTCCATCAGGCTGTTTCTAAATGCACTTGTCACTCCGATGGGACACTCCGCCAGAGAATCTGCCCACTCAGCAGAACGGGCTCAGACTCTGGCAGGGCACCAGAGACACACACACACTTTGATACACACACACATAGATGGACACGCACACACATGCTACACACCGACAATCAGTGGTGTGCACTCACTTATCCATTTGTTTGTTTGTTCACTACATCTTTGGCGTGTGTCAGTTGTTGACAGTCTAACAATATGAGGGGGGCAGGGAGTTTGGGAGAGAGATCACTTATTCATCAAGGCAAATGCATGTTACTCTGAGCAAGGGTTTGCATAGAAATATGAAATATGCCACTGCAATGCTGCTGACTACCAGGATGAAATATTCATGCCACAGCAGCTGCAGATCAGATATAAAAGTACCCTTAAAGCGTCCTGTGGCTGAATGCGTGTAATTCTGTGTAATACTTAGGCTCATTCACTATGACTGACTTTTTTATGATTTAACTATGCACTGCTTCTTTTTTTCCTTCTTCTTTGCATCATATTCATAAACAGAACAGCCTGAGGTGGCTGCCCGCTGTATCGCTTGAATGATGTATTTGCTGATTGTTATTCTCAGACTGATCTGTAACTATGTCAGAGGAATTGGATTGTTCCCCATAACAGGATACTGCAGCAATACCACAAGCTGCACAGAAAACCATTGTGAGCTAAAGAGCAATAAAGTGTGCCATTGTTATCGAGGGAAACTGTTCTTTTTTTTTTTTCTTTCCAAGTGCGTATCCTAACTTTTCCTGGCACGCTGCCAATGTGAGTTAAGTGCACTGTTATGGATTTATGTCTCACAGGCAACTTATGAAAAATGCTACAAGACAAATGTGTCTCAGACACCAGAATGGCAATTGTATTCTTCTTGATCTGCATTACATTATGACAGTACATTACAGCATTGTGGTTAGGTAAGTAAAGCTCTGCTCTGACCTCAGAAATGCATAAAGAGTGAAACCAAAGACGCCTGTGCGACATAAAATAATTAATTAGAGGAGCAGGTGACCTTTGCTGCTGTTCTGCAGCATCGACAGCTGTGACTCTCTAAAACCTGTAAGGCAAAGAGACGACGGGCGTCATCATTCAAATTCCAGCCTCAGCCAGGCTTTGAAGAGCAGTGTTTTTAAAAGACAGGCTGCCGGGACACAGGAGGGCCTCAAGAATCACACAACTTCCTCATAAACCTCTTAAAACTTAAAGTAAAAACGATTTAATGTGCTCATTTAAAGAAAAGACTGTCGTCAGTCTGTACTTTCCCCGAGTTAGGCGTGAAGGCTGACATCACCGTTATGTTTGCACGGCGAATATGATGTCACCGCCAGCACCCAGTTAGCTTAGCTTAGCATTGGCTGGAACCAGGAGGAAACAGCTGGCTCGACTCATTCAAACAGAAACCATCAGTATCCTATTCATTTCACGAGAAAACAAAAAGTGTAAAAACAGCATAATGTGGTGGACTATTTCTTGGCTCAAAGTAACTTTTCCTTTTGTGAGGTGGCCTCAGCGCAGCTAGGCTAGCAGTTTCCCTTTGTTTCCAGTGCTTGTGCTAAGCTAAGTTTTACCGGCAGCTCGCTGTAGTTATATATTTAACTTATCCTTTAACTCTTGTAAGTATGTGTAGTGTTTGTGTTTTGTAAGGATCAGTCTGCTCGTGGCCCACATAACAGGAGTTTCATTACATTAAACACACTGTACAAAAAAATGATGTAATTGAATTACATAAGTTCCCCACGTACGAGCCAAGAGGACAGTGATAACATATTTCTACGAGTGCACAGACTGATGTATTGTGTTTTGCAGTCCTTACATAATCTGTAATGTAATTCACTTAATCAGGTAATGCAAACTGTCCAGTCAGTTTATCTACTATTGAAGTGAGCATTAGAGCTTCTTTTTACAGTTCAATCCACCGGGGATGGCTTGCCAGGGAAGTTTACATTCTGCCCCTCTATCTCTCCCCAGAGAACTGGCCTGATTCTTTTTTTTTTTTTCTTTTTTCTTTCATTGCTGCTTGCCGAAATTGGTTTGTGGTCGTAGACTAGGAGGCTGTGCGTTGGAGAGCTGTATCTGCTGATACAGTTTGTTGGTTTGTGCTGGGAGAAACAGAGAGCTGCAGTAGGAAAATAATAAAAAATGTAAAAAAAAAAAACATAAAAAAAACTCCACAAAGGTTGGCCTTTGCTCACAAAATATCTCAATGGGTTTACTGTCTTGTCTTTCTTCAATTCAAGGCTCAGTGCGGAAGCTGGTGAGCGGATTGAGAGTTGAGATGTTGTGGAGGATTATACAAGGTCATAGCGCATGACTCCCTGAATTCAAAGAACATAGATGGTGTTCCTGACTCCTGCCCTCACCTACAGTGTCATCTGTAGCTGGTTCATCCCTCAGTGCAGCGCGGATCAGGGCTCTCTTAGAAAACATCCAGACAGGAAAAAGTGCGGGAGGAAAAAATACAGTGTGTATTGCAAAAGCTGTCACGCCTGCAGTTGACTTTACTGATATTTATGCTGCAGCACCTTTTGGAAATTAAAGTAAATGACAATTAAATCACAAAAGTAATTGTTGAGTTTGTTATTATCTATGTTTGAAATATTAGATGCTTCCCACAGTGCTGCATATTAAATCTGTTGTAATTCTGCCATTTGACCCAAGAAATTGATGCAGTGGATAATGCTGAAGTCGAGGGTGCATGATGGATTAGATATCAGAAAATGCAAGTGTTTTCATGGAATATTCTGTTAGTGATGGTAATGAAGGTCAGTTATTATTCAAGGAAAGACGTTTCCTCTCTTTGCTGTGTGAAAAGCTGCAAATGGCGTGCAGTGATTGATGTTTTCCATCCAATATCCCATCAGTGTTCAGAAAAAAATATGATATGATTAAAATGCACTTTGCTGTAGCTGTATGTAGGAAAAGAATGACATTGTGGCTTTTCTTTCCTATAATTCATAATTACTGACCTCTATTATTATGCATGTTGTATGTTTTAGGTTAAGTACATTGCATTCATTTGGCAGGTGCTTTTGTGCAGAGTGACTTATATTCTGATTTATTCCTATACATCAGAAGCACTCTGCGGTGCCATGTTTTTCTCAAGGACACGTGAACAGGAAGAGCCAGCGATCAAACAGAAAACTCACCGATAAATGGCTGACCTTCTCTACCAACTGAGCAGCAAAATTGCTCTATAATTTAGTTGTTTTTTTTTAACTGTGAGCGGCTTCGTAATTTTCCTTGTGCACATTAAGAGCACAAAAAAATGTGAATGTTTTTTTATATCTACTGTATGACCTTTCTGAATGCATATTTAACTGTGTTTTTTTTTCAAGTGTGAGCAAGCTTTACATTCAGAACCTGCCTAGAATCGGTGTGAAGTCTGGAGCGTTAATACATTGCTTTATGCGATCAGAGCTAAATGTGCATTGATTGAGCTGGAAGGCGCACTAGGCCGGCGAGCCACAGAGCGATATCGCTGCATTTCAAGATTCTTTACAGCCTCGCCCGTTCGGGGATAGAACCACTGTATTTCCCACTGATTCAACATCTGATCTGTATGCCAAGCTTGGCACATATACCCGAGTTGATATCCCGACAATATTTCAGTCGGAACATTTCAATTTGATGTAGAGGGTAGATTCTGTCCCTTTTCAGAGACTGTTCAGAGCGTCACACAATGTTTATGCGGGAAGGAACGGGTGATAAGGAAACAGACAGATGCTGTCTTCTCATGGCTGATTTGTCTTGGTGACAATACAGAACAATATTTGGGACTTTGCTTCGCTATCACACGTGAAAATGTTTTATGTTTCGACTGCGGCGTGGGAAGGAGTAAGCGGTTTCTTGGAAAAGATAAAGAGAACGTGTCGTGGTGTTACAAGAGTAATGGTATGTTGTGACTCTGACAGAGAAAGAATGCGATGCCTCTGTAAGACACACCACACTGTACTCCTCCAGTCAGAATATGTGGCAGATTGTATCGTTTGCACTTGTTTGCTTTCCGCCCCTCAAACATATTTGCTTCCCCTTCTGCTTTTTTCTGCAGAACTAATTCTACAAACTGTCCAAAATCCCTTTTGAAGTAATTTAATGGAGTGTTTGTATTGATTATGTGTCTCGCTCACCCTCCTCCCTTCTTTCTCTCCCTGTCTGGTATGTTTTTTTTTTTCATTTTTGGTGGTGTTGGGGTGGTGGTGGTGGGGGGGGTTTATAGCAGTATCTTCTTCATTATGCTCAGACCTGTAGGAGAGAGAATCACAAGCTGTTTTTCCTCACTGATGTGCTCATATCATTAATTCACTTCTGACTGGCCGGAAGCCAAAGAATTCTAAATCTGTAAGCAGTAAATTGTGTGCCGGGGTGGAAAAATCTATTAGATGTTTGAGCATGCCTCGAATTTGAATGGGAGAAAGAGAGACACACTGTGAGAGAGAGAGAGAGAGAGAGAGAGAAAGAGAGAGAGAGAGAGAGAGAGAGACCACCCAACACCCGAACCATATCCTGTTATGGCTCGCACCGTAATCAAATTCAGCTTCTTTGGATGGCTATATTCATTAATAATTTGTGTTATTTTATTTCTGGAATGTCACATAATGTGTTTTTCTGACTCGCGCGAGGGAGGTGTGTGTGTGTGTGGGGGGAGCTGAAGGCTGGTGGATGGTTAAACAATGAGAATGGCCTCAGAGGAAATGAAGAGCTCCGTCTCTCCATTACAACAGTTGTGTCTCTCTTCTCTCCATTAGTCAGGTCTGGAACAACAGAGATGCTATTGATGTGACCTGTGCCAGGCATCTTAAGCAGACAGAAAGGGAGTGAGGTTCTCTCGCAGTACACTCGCCTGCCTCGAAGACAAATTCTCTGATAGATTCATTTTATATTAAATTACTTTTTTTTTGTTACGAAAGGGCTTAAAATCACATGGATCAGGAGGTTTTATCTGAGATAGTGTGTTGATTGAGGAACATTTGCTTTCTTTTCTTAAACAAATTGCCTGCCAGTTCCAGTTACACTCTGACTCACACTTAAGTGTTACCCAGCCAGCAGCCTTTCTGGAGAGATTTCCATATCTGTCTTTGTCAAAGCGATGCTCATTTCATGTATTACAGCGGCATTAATATTTCAGTGCGGAGTTGCCTTTTTATACATGTCTCTCTGATATGTTTATTTCTTCCTGGCAGTTTCACATTCTGCCTTCAGATGGATAGATATGGATGGTTCTGCGCTGCTCGGTAGGCATCCTAGACATCACAGATTGTACAATTAATAACTCTGCATATTTTATGAGCGTGCCGGTCCATCTGCTTTATGAATGCATGTAACTGTCCTCTCCTGGACACCCTGTTGTGTGTATCAAACGCACTTGAAGTTCAAATCAACAGTAAGAAAAAAAACACATACAGGGGAACACGACAATGTGAAAAGAATATAAACAGTGATGAAATGTGCATCTTAATGTGTTTGTACTTGAATATTTTAGCACTCTGCCTTTAGTTAAAGATGAAGATTTTATATGAGCAACAAGAACAATGCAATAGGATGAGTTTATTTCATGATGCATTGTGGACGGATAGTATACAACCAGCTACAACAGCTAAGTGCTACTTGTACATGAATGCATCAAGAATACTAGTTCAGTAAGAGCAGACTTCTAGGAGGATTTTTCTGCATTATGAGTACTGAGTAGATCTGTAAGTACTTTTAATTGTGATAGTCCAAGGGCATTTTACATATTATGCTCAGATACAGATAAGTGACACCTGTTATTGAGTTGTTTTTCTTACGTTGCAGGATTGCTGCTTTCACACGTATAAAAGATCTGAATTCCTTTTCCCTGAATGAACATGGACAGCATGGGCTAAACTATTTCTGATAAAGGCACATGAACATGATTCAGATTATTGAATTATCTCTGACAGGCGAATCTAGAAAGTGGCGATGCATTTCATTCGACTCTGACGTCAGCGATAAACAAAAGATTTACTCAGTGAGATCCTGCCCTATCTCTGAGAACTGGAATCACGGTTCACTTTTTTTTCACGCTTCGCGGTTACATGATTTAATAAGGCTGAACCGGTCACGTTGATAATAATAACTTGAGTCCCACAGTATGTGAGGGTGTGTGAGCAAATGATCCCTCACATTAAATAGCCATTTAATTCTACCTCAACATTACAGTGTTGGAAAAACACCTTCAGTCAGACCTGTGCCAAGGTAAAAATAGCCTTTGCTGCTGATTGCAGATCAGCTTCTCAACAACCACTTGATATCCGTCATTATCTCTAAGGCAGAACTGATGCAAGAGGGCCACAGAGCCAGGCTGCAAGATATACTGTGCACAGTATGGATAGACTTTTAGCCTTGTAGAAATAACACAGTGTTCAGGTAATACATTTTAGCTACATTGAAAGTTGATTGCAATGGAGGCTTTGATAGATTCTAGACGTTTGGTGTGTGTGTGTGTGCTCGCACATACTTGCTTGCATACATAACTGCTCTTAATGCTTTTATTAAGCCAAAGAAATACAAATGATGTAATTTGTGTTAGTTAAATATCTCGATGCAGATGGTGTAATATATTTTGGTTTCTTTGATATATTGACTGCCAGCAGAGTTGGAAGGAGCACCCTGGCTGCAAACAATAGATCATTGATGCCTCCCTGTCCTCTTTCTCAACCTGTCAGTCCATTTCCTTGTTATGTACTGGCCTGAGGAGCACTTGGCAAAATGAGAGGCATTCAGCCAGTCTTGTTTTTTCCCCTGATTTCTTTCCCTCAGCCATAACTCAGGGAAAGCTGTTGTTTCATTCGAAGTGTCAGAGGATAATATCTAAAGTTAACAATAGTCGAGTCACAGAATCACACTTTAATTTATTGAACGTAAGAAAGAGGACAGAAGCTACAGCCAAATAATTTCTTTGATTCATGCTGTTGTCTTTTCTCACTGTGTTATTGTGCTGTATACAAAATACATAACAGTCGGGGGATGTGTTTCACAAAATAAACAAAAAGTAGCACATAAATAAAAATATCTCCCTCTGTCATTTTCAACCCTTTTTTTTTTTTTGCAATTGTTTCGTTGCGAGTAGTGGAGAATGTAATAAAAAAGCATGTTCATGTGCAGTGAACATAACATGTTGTCAGAGCTGGTAGATGTTCTCAATTGAAGCTCTTATCTACCCAGTGCAATGTGAGACAAGCAGCTTCACACACTGTATGTGCTGCATTACAGTGATTACAGCTCTGCTGGTAAAGCGGAGGTTTGCCACATCACAGGTCCTGTTCTGTAATCTGGAATGAATGCGTTTAAGGCCAAGCTGGTAGCAGTTTATCAGAAATTACCTGCTTGTTTAGGCAGATACCGTGTGCGTGTGTCACATGAGTGACGCAGCAGTCGTGTGAAAACGGTTTGCGCAGGGGCCGAGTTGGGGAACTTCAAACGGAGATCATTAGGGCCTGTGGAGGGAAAACAATTGTTAGTGGTTGTTGTTTTCTTTTTAGTGGCGCTGTTAGAATGTGTAATCACAACTAATTGCACTCCAAAATATGCAAGAGAAGATCCTACAGTTTGCATTTCTGGGATTTGCTTTTGTATCTTCAATACGCTTGATACCGATGACAGCACATAAACAAGAAATCTGAACAGATGGCACTGGTTTTTAATGACATATTGCTATCTGTAAAGTCTCCCTCTAAGCCACAGACTAAAACGTCTCCCCTTGGGGAGCGCACCGCTCTAGTTGTTATCATCCGCTCCTAATGTCACTTCTTTTCTTTGCCACATTGTCAAGTCCTCCAGCTAAATAAATGCAATGTAAATTGAGTATTGTGCTGGATGTAATTATTGAAAAGGGTTCCAGTTGGCTTAACTCAACGGGCTGTTTATTTAAAGCCTTCCTCCTCTGTACAGATCTGATGATAGAGAGAGAGAGAGAGAAAGAGAGGTTCTTATATAATGACAGGAATTCACAATGGAGCCATGCTGAATGACAACTCCCCCCCCCCCCCCAAAACATCTCAAACAAATACACCCCCACCCTCCTCTTTCTCATTACAGTTTTACCATTGGGAAACATGCCTGTCCCAAATAGCCTTGAGTATTATTCCACCGCCCCCCCCCCTTTTTTTTTTTTGCTTCATTCTTGTACCGAAAACATATTAAATCATGTTTCCTTTTACACAGTATACGCCCAGAGAAATAAGTCTGAGTTGATAATGAAGGGGCCCTTCTTTGAGGAAATACACACCGCAACTTTGATCTAGAATGGCATGTAATTCCTCGCCTGACCCAATTCCCAATCTCCTGATAAGATGTTTTTTTTTTCTTCCCTTCTCCCTCTCTTTTGCTCTAACCTTCCCGCAGAACTCACTCAAATGGGAACTTGCTGTCCCATTAAAGATACATTTAAAGCCAAACATGTCATCCATTTCATTCTGCAGGAGGAGGGTTTGTGAGGCTGGAAATGCTGTCTACTACAGGCTGAGCCAAGGAAACTCTCTGTGTATCCCTCTTCCTCTCTGCCGGTGACAATCTCCGAGATCTCTGATCACAGCTGCTCAATTGAGTTTGTGTCGGACAGAGCTGCGTGACAAATGAGAGTGGCCGTCATAGCAGATAGAGTATCATCACCTGGGTGTAAAAGCTTTTAGGCTCGTTTTTGAAGAGGGGGAAAGAGACACTGAGCGGGGTTTCACTTGTTTGTGCAGTCAAAAGGCAGCTGCATTTCTGCAACCAAAGATAGTTGATTAAATTTGCTCCCTGTGGTATTTGCACATTTCGGGTTCTTGCAGAGCAGCTTGTTTTTACTCTCGGAATTGGCTGCGCCATAAGTGGATTGACCCCCAAAACCCAGCAGTAGTCTTTCATTAGTCAGGATGCAGCCGGGGACCAGACAGCGAACAGTGTTTAGGGCCAATCCATCACTACACAAAAGGGGATCAACATGGCGCAAACTTGTCTTCCTCATCTTAAGCGACAACGTGGCCTTTAACCTCGTAGCGATCACGATTTCAACATCTCTTCCTCATGACTCTGATCATCGCGAGGGGCCACAGTGATGTATAATTTCATCTCCCTGCACAAAAAGGGCCCCTCTGGAGCTTTCTGCTCAGCCTCTGTTGTTTTTTTTGTTTTTTGTTTTTGATAGTCAAAAGAACCAATTTGGGTTTTTGACAAGGAGCCCCTCTGAATAATTCCTTCATGTATTACAGCACCTATTAAATGCAAACTTTTCAATCTGGCAATCAATAAGGCAGGCAGCTTTCCCTGGCCCCGTGCCAGACACATTAGGGCTGCGAGCGATGGTTGCTAGGGAGCTGAGCCTGCTCAGGGGAAAGAATGTTTAATGTAATAGAATCACATAAATCAACTGGAGGAAAGTGCTTGTGTTGTTTCTTCTCTTCTCTTCGCTCTCTCTCTGTTTAACTGAAAACATTTAATATGGGTGTGTGTTTTCTGAAAATGTGGTACAGCCATTTTTTCTTCCCCCTCTGTCAACCGCAAGAACATCTGGGATGGAATTAAGCTGAGGGAAGTTGAAATTTTGCTGTGTTTATGTGTGTGTGTGTACAGTTCTCATGAGTGTTACTACCGGTGTGTGTGTGTGTGTGTGTGTGCTCGCGCGCGCTTGTTTTTGTATGCATAGCTGTGTGTCCTCAATCTTTGTGCCGCACACTTGAATAAATTGAGGTGAAAATTATATAAATGTTTCTTCTTTTTTTTCCCTTCTTTGTCACAGGCCACTGCCCCACCCTGCTGAAATGAATGAGGCACTTTAGTGCTTTACTATAATTAAGAACAGGAGCCAGCATGCATGGAGGGCTCTCTTTCTATGTATTACTCTCTCCGCGTGTTACTCTCCCTCTCTCAGCCCTCTGTACAGTTTCAACAGAACATTTCCTCTGGGTGTTCGTGCCCTTTTGTGGGAATATGATTATCTTAGAAGAATTAGCGCACAGACATAGCCTGCGAATGTAAAAGCCGGTTATCTCTTAAAGTCACACCACACCTATTGGATCTAATAACTGAATCTTTTTGATATCAGGCGCAGAAGTTTCACCATCGCGGCAGAGCGCGGCAGATGTGATCAGCCTGCATTCACGATGGGTTCAATTGATTTACCGTCAGAGAAACTTCTCAAAGCAGTCCTGCAGCATAAACCTCTTCTCCGCTCTCCATTTGGAAGCTCAGCGTGTTCCAAATAGTCATATTATCACCGAAATATGGCTGAAAATGCAGCTAGTATCTATTTGTTCTGACAAACCTGCCTCCTGCTTGTTTGTCGGTTGGAAACTCAACTGTACTTCCCTCAATTAAACAGCTGCTTTCTCAATAAACAAAACACCAGACCGAACACGGCAAGGCTTGATCGATGTACGTGTTTCCATGGACACTTTTATGGACTACTTTATTTCCACCCTGAGCACTTATCACTGGGATCTGTTGTAGCCGTCATGAGCTGCATTAGTGCTGTCATTGTTATAAACCATTGTTGTTTAGATTAATTATCTCAAGCAAATTGAAATGAAAAGGCCTTTGTTTAAATCACTCAGCCCCATGAAGTGATCTTTTTGGCAGCATGGTAACTACCTGGAAACGGCCGATATGTCGAGTTGCATGTTTACATATTCAGCGGACACGGAGTAACGTCAAAGTTCACTCAGAGTCGTATTACTGACGACCTGGAAAACGTAATCCTCTTTCTTTTTGCTCTGTTTTTGTCTCCACCAAACCCAAAGGAAAATAGCTTGCTGAAAAATATAGCTGCTAAGTGCACCAGGTTGTTGTTGTTAATCGTGTCTTTCTTGTTGAAAATGCTAGTGATGTCAAAGTGAGCCAAAACTGTGAATTTCTGGATCGTAAAGCCAAAATAATATGACGAAAGATGCAGAAATCCTCCTTAGAGTCTGATAAATTCACTCAGCACTACTAGCAGGCTGCTTCACATCAAACAATTTAATCCATCATTAATATACTGTAAAAATACGAATTAATGCAGCTTATATGCAGCTTTGCATACATTTTCCATTTCATGATATATCGATAAAGAGGAAAAAGCTTCTCGATAAGATAAGACTTCATTGATCCTCAGAGGGACTGTTCACAAAAGTAATAACAATATCATGGTATTGATTTTAGCCGTATCATCTGCCCCCATTTGATCCTCTAAAGATATATTTCATCCCTTTTGAAGGCTGAAAGTGTGTACGTTGTGTGTGTTTGCGTGTGAGAGCACAGATTGCGGTTGATATGATGAGAAGGGTAAAGGCGAGTCAGTGTCTGTGACTGATGTGATGTTGATGACGGACGGCCACTGAGTCATTTGCAAACACAGTATGTTCTTTAACGCACATCCATTATATAAATTTGAAATATTACCCCAGTCCCACTCCCTTTTTTTTAAATAAAAAACTAAGCAATAAGAGAGTTGTTGACACACTCTGTGATCGCTTTGCTTTGTTTTACTCCAATAGTGATTTATTGATGCACCATCCTCCGCATAATTAATGTGATTTTGTTTACAGTACAGACTAGCTTGTAATTAGCTAAATGTTCTAGCACATTTTGTTTTATCCACGATAGTGTAGTCATTCACAGATTGGGCGAGCGATGAATCATGCAAATGAATTTATTCCATTGTTTTGTGTCATTCTGTCTTCGAAGGAAACACAAGGTTGCAGCAAGTAAAAGTGTGATTACCGCCCCCCCTCTCCCTCATCCCCTCCTCTCCCCCCCTCCCCACGCATCATTTCTATTTGGTGTCATTGACAGATGCTGTTCTCTCTTTATTTGGTCAGGTTTCAATAACATGAAACCAATAGCCAGATCGGGCGCCTGCTGCTGCTTATATGGCCCCCTCTCAGTGTCACGTCCCCACATTGAGAAGTGAGAGAGAAGGCGGATGAATCAGAGATGTGTTATATATTATAAGAAGAGGCTAAATGGAAACAGGGCAACCTCAGAGATCAATACAGAGCACGGAGTAGAGAGCCTGCAGGATGGAGTGAGAATACCAAGCGAGGACCTTCTCCTCTCTCCTTTACCCTCTTTCTCTCTACTCTCTCCCTCTTTTATTCATCAATACTTTCTGCCTCTTTTTTTTTTTTAAGCTTTTGGACGTGTTTTGGTGTAGAAAAAGAGCAAACATCAAATATGAAAGTGACATTATTGGCTCTGGGTTACACGCCTTGCCATTTCTTGCCAACCCCACAAAAGCAGCAGGGGGATCCAGTAAATTCCTTGGCTGAGCAGATAATGTGGAAATGTTGACAACAGCAAATTTGAGCCGAGTGAGTGATTTAGAGACTACAGCGGGTGACAGAGCGCGTGAGAGTAATGGTTTTCTGCTTTTCCCCTGCTCGTCTGTGACAAGAGAGACGAGCACACTTGCCTGAAAGATCTTGTCAGAGCTTGTGGGCAGTTGTTGAATATTTTTAAGCTTGGTCAAATGTAAATGACACAGTTTACATGAGTCACATTTGGGTTTTAATTAGGCACCGCAGATCTGTTTTTAACTGTCAGCAGCCCTCGTATTACAACTAGTTTTTATTCCCAACTTCCAAAGCCGCTACAGAAATTCTCCAATAAAAGCAGACGATCTCAGAGATGCAGCAGTGGATCGCCCTTTTTATTTTTCTGGTTTGAAATTCAATGATATCAATGATGTTTCATCTAACATTGCAATAGCTATTCATCCAGCAGAGCAGCTGCTTCAACCACAACTAATGAGTTTCATGTCGTATGCAGCATTTCTGAGGTTTTGATGATGACGAGTAATTTATCATGCTTGTTATGGAAAAGAAGCAAGATTTTTTTCTTTTTGTGTAATTACACAGAATATTCTTTAATAATTTCTGGTATAATGCAGCTTCAGACGTTTTTCCCATCATATTTATGTCTGCTCCTGTTTCTCTTCTATATAGTGTGGCTGTTTCATAGTACAGTCTCCTCGCTTCCCTTTTTACTAAGCGTTTTTCCTCAAAGGAAAAGCTGGCTCACTTGAATATTTCCCCCACAAATATCAAATCCATCCTGTGTTGTTAAATAGAATTTTGTCATATTTATGAACCAAATATTGTGCACATATATTACAGCATGTTGCTTTTACTATGTTTGGAGTAGATTGAGCTCTGTATTTTACTGTGCACAGTGTCTCATGACAGCTACTGTAGCTAATGACTTTACCAGTCTGCTGCAGACTGCAGTGGGGTCGTTTAGAGCGTAGTGTGATACACTGGTGCAATATTTGTGTTTTTTTAAAGACCAAACTATTACTTTTACATGTTTTACCCCATAAACTACATGACATTTCAAATTTCTCCCCTAAACCTGCTCGACTAACAATTTTTTCATCCACTGTCCACTTTTGGTGTAATTCAGGCTGCAATATTTGTTTATTATTAATTATTCTGTTCAGTATTTTTATGATAAATTGAACTCTCATTAACCCAATGAAATCTCACAAATAGTGGAAAATGATCTTCACAACTCTTTTAGTCTGGCCAAAGTGGAAAGATAGTCAGCTGATGATATCTAAGCTATTCAATAACAAGAAAAGTAACCAAAAACACATTTGAGAAGCTGGAAACAAGTATTTATAGGTGGAAATTTAGCTCAGTATGTCACTTAAACAACTAATCTATAAAACTGTTGACACACTAATTTATTTAATCTGTGCTAGTTTTACTTCTCAACAATGTGGTCAAAAACAAGACTCAAAAACCTGCTATTATTAATACGCATTTGCAAGGAATTTGTCTGATGATGTGTTCAAAGGAAATTCAGTCCAACATGTCCAAGAAAGAAGAGTCAGCTGCTAAAAGCATCTCATTCATGAGTAATTTGGAGAGGAAGACAGACAGGAAGCAGACACAGATGTTGCAAAATGGATGATCTGAATTTCATCATTTTTTGCATTAAAAGTTTCTGTTGAGCAGATAGCTCTCACTCACAGTTTTGTTCCCTTAAACACAACATCAAAGAAGTAATCTCTCTCATTCTCTGTCATGGATTACCAATTGTGTTATTAGCAACTTTAAAGTCTCAGTAAGTTGATTGCCACAGTGCTGTGAATAAAAAACAATGTTTGCCTGAAAGCCAGGAAATCAATACCACAAATCTAGCACAAGGAATGAAATACTGCAGCTCAGAAAAAGAAGCCTTTCACTTTTTTTCTCCTGCTGTACAGTTGTTTTATTCCACATCTTCAAATCAATATATATATATATAAAAACAAAAGCTCTGCTCTGTAACTACTCTGGTTGTTCACTGTTAAGTGCTTTGCTCCTGATCTTGCTCCAGATCTTTGCTTGAAAAATTCTTTATTAAAAGAGGTGCTGGTAGAATAACATCGCTGCACCTGACTGACAGATGTTTGTGTGCTTTTGTCTTTTGAAAATAAACAGATAACGCTTTCTTTGAGTTCAGTTCCCTTTTCATTTGTGTGGCATCTGTCTTATCCCCTGGGTCATGATTCATAACAAAGCACAATCCTACAAAGCCACACCAGTTACATGCTGTATTGATTCACTGTACAATTTTTTTTTTTGGGCAAAATAATACCTGGAAACCTGAGTGTGTTTCTGTGAATAAAGAAAGAAAGCACTGCAGTGAAAAACGGACTGATGTAATTTTTAAGGTATTCCAGGCCACAAATGAGTTTAGCAGACCATTCACTTTATATAATTGTCTTCCTGACATCAGGGGGCGGGTGACTAAAACCTTAAGTTGAAACATACATTTTAATCCGTGGTCCGCCGCACTCACAGTTCAGTTCAATAATTTCTGGACTCTTGCTGCAGTCATGTAGCGCCTGTGCCTGAAAATGTAAAAATTTGATTCCTGTTTGCATTTCAATTTGCATATTACAAAACTGGTTCAGTCATGCTCCTTTAATCTGTGGGATGTTAGTGAGATCAGCCGCATCCTGTCATCTCAAGACACAGAAACTCATCCATGCCTTTGTCACTTTCTGGTTTCATTATTGTAATGCACTTTTTACTTGAATTACTCACTCGTCCTTGAAGTGTCTACAGCTCGAACAAAGTTCTGCTGCCAGACTCCTAAATAAGAGTAGACATATGCTAATATCAGTCTTGCTTTTGCTTCCGTCAACTAACCATCAGTGCATTTTAGAGTTCATTTTAAAACTGCTTTTATCACTTGCATGCGAGTATCATTACTTCCATGGCAACAACAACAAGAAAAAAAGTTAGAACTAGCAGCAGTAAAAAAACAAGCCATAGCAAATCAATGCCTTTAAGCTGTCTGACTGAGCTCAAATCAAAAGAACAAACATTTCTATTTATGGCTCCCAAACTATGCAAAACTTTACTGTGCAGTATAATGTCAGAAACCTGTGTGTCAGACACTCACTTATCCTCTTTAGTATTGTGATTATTTAATGCATTTGTGTCTATTCATATTTTCCTCTCCAGTTCTTTGTTCACTGTTATTTGGGGAATTGAAGACAGTACAAGTGAAATGCTAATTAAGAGAGTACTCCAAAAAATTTAGCATAGCACTTATGCAAAGCTGGGGAACTCACAAGAGACAGATTTTTATTTTTTTTTAAGAAACACATTTTATCAAGCAGTCTGAAACTGTTATGAGTCAAGCTCCACAACCACTGACTCCTACAATTCCCACAATGCAACTTGATAGTATCTTTCATAAGGCCTCTCATATCATGTACCTGCAGTTTGTAACACATGTTCTGTATTATGATTTTTTATGCGCAAGCACAAGCTGAGATAACCCTGATGACATCACTATGACATCATCTGGGTTATTTATTTTTATGTTCGCTAACTTAGTTATTCTTTTAAGGCTTTGCAAAGCTCCTCCAGAAGACATTACACAAGTGCAGAATTGGTGCAGTGCGCCTTTGGGTGTAATACATTTGTTCAGAGCATCAAACATGTCGTACTTATTATAGTACCAAACTATTAGTGGACTTTATCACTTTACTGTATGTTGTATTGTAGTTTATTGAGTGCTGCACCGACTGAGTGTTTATAACGTCAGCTGTCCTGCAGAGCAGTTATGACCCTGACACTATTGTAGTTTATGAGGTCAGGAGCTTTACAGCGTGTTCTCAAAATAATCTCCCACACCACAGCTGTTTGATCAACACGCTACCACCAGGAGAGGACTGACTAACAGAAAGAGAGAATAGAAAAGAGATCCGGGGAGAGAGAAACAAATTGCATAATGTTCTCACATAATGTCTTCCAGCTCTCCAGTGATGCAGCCACAGCCCCAACCAATTAGAAAGCTTACATAAAGATAAGGACGTCCTTTATTTTGAAAGGTCAAGCTGCAGGAACAAAAGAAATTTTTAAAGTGTACGTACACTCAATATACATTACACGCACCAACACACACACACACACACACACACACACACACACACACACACACACACACATACTTTACAACGCCTTTGTACAGTTATTAATGCCCTGCGGCTCTCTCTCCAAATTGAATCTAATCAAGTGAAATGCTGTGAGGGTCCTCGGGAGAAAGAGCAGGTCTGACGGTGACCGCTTACAATAAAATCCCTGACATTTGGAAACAAAGCCTGCTCTACCTCTGAGCTGTAATTGCGCACGACAACTGCTGCAATCTTTGATGAACGTGCGTGTCTGCTGAGTGATGTGCATGCACATTTACGCAGGAATATGTGTGTTTACACATCTGTGGGCTTTATGGCACCTCCACGCTGTGTGTGTGTGTGTGCTGGTTGAATGGTTTTAATAATTTCTTTTGAAGTGGTCGTCATATTGGAGTACAGTGGAACTAATTACGCTGATTATCGGGAATGCAGCTGCTGTAAATATGTTATGAATGGTGTCTTTCCTGTTCTGTTTCTGCTGCACATTTCAGTGACACCATCAGCCTCCAGCGTGATAAAATAACACCAGAAATGAAAAAAATGCATTTTTAAATAGACTTGTAAAAGCTGCCTTTTTTTTTCTTTTCAGCAAAGCAAGGTGAAAAGCTCACTAGTTAGCCACCCTTGAAATATTAACTTACCAGCAGAAATTCCCATGAATGTCATGTCCAAGGGCTTTGTAAAAGCAGACAGGACAGTGAATAATTCATATAAAAATCGTGTTTCAAACTGCCTGACTCTGCTTCATCAACTGTTGAACCGTGTAGTCGGCTTTGTAAGCTAGAAAAATATTAGCACTCGACTTTCAAACAACACTATAAGAGCAAGTGAGTCTAGAAAATATGACTGGAGCTATAGGAACAATGCACACACATAACTTGACTATATATTATGATTTGGCCTATTTCTAGTCATTGTGCAGGTCTATTATGTGTTGTGTTACCTCTGCTGAGGGCATGTGTCAT
Source organism: Amniataba percoides (assembly GCA_037176925.1). Lineage (NCBI taxonomy): Eukaryota > Metazoa > Chordata > Actinopteri > Centrarchiformes > Terapontidae > Amniataba > Amniataba percoides. Next base: position 17,062,526 of record JBAJHX010000033.1, on the reverse strand, counting down.
TTTGTTGTCATAAAATCACCACAGCAGAGGAGAACAGATTCTCAGGTAATACCCTTGGGAGCTTTGGGCCTGAAACAACATATTTTATCATATTGCTTTTTGTCATTGAAAAGTCACCTCATATTCATTTACCATATTAAATTAGAGCTGGCAAGTAGTGAATTAAATCCATGAGGCCAGTCTTTATTATTTCACAACCATATATGAGTGGTTTCAAGTTTCTTAGATGTTAATATTTATGGTTATTTAGCCTTCTGTGATTTTTAACTTTACTTTTGGATTTTAGAAAAGAAAATAATTGTCAGACCAGCTGTAATGAAAATAATCACACATTGCAGGCCTACATTATGTAAAATATCTCTTGTGTGGGATTTTATGTCATGTCAAGTCACAGTGCTTTTCAGTGTTTATGGTAGGTAAGGTTTAGTCCTGTTTCATGGAGAGGGTGTTAAACACAAGCAGACAAAACTGATTTAATTTAGCTGAACATGAAGCTTCTGCAGTGTAATCCAGGGAGTAACACTGTGCCCAATATCATCTTTAAACATTTGGAAATGTCTCTTCTAAATCTTCAAATTCGCTTGTTATTTAGTATTAAGTATTCTTCTTTTTATTTTAAATGGCTTTTCCAGTGCTGCTTAAGAAATAATAATTAAGCATGTAATTAGTTATACAATATTATATTTCTGTTGTGTGGGCGGCAGGAGATGTTCTGTTATAATTAAGCAGGACCGCATAAAAAATCATTTTAATCACCATCAGTAACCTGTAGCCTTAACAGCTCTGTTATTTGCATAATACTCACATATGGAGGACAATGTACTGTAAGCAGAGTTTTTCATAAAAAGGCTAAATTTAATTTTTTAAGAATTATATATTTGTGTGTGTGTGTGTGTGTGTGTGTGTGTGTGTGTGTGTGCAGGGAAAAATCTCATGAACAGGTAATGTTGATAGAACTAAAAACGTATGGCTGTCTTTTAGTTTGGCCACCACTGGTTCAGCTTAAGCACATCTCTAAACCTTTATCATGGGTTGCCACTAGATTCAGACATTCATTTCCCCCTTAGGATATAAAAGACTTTGATGACAATTTAAAGACCCTTTAATTCATCCAGCACCATCATCAGGTCAAAAATATTTTTGTTTATGCAAAACTAATGACATTAATTAGCCTTAGCTGTACTTTGTGTAAGATGCTAAACTAAGTTGGTGAACATGTTGGATATTTTGTCTGTTAAAAATCAGCATGTTTGCATTTTCACTGTGGGTATGTTCGCAGGCTGGGCCGTTTCAAACAGACTTTGTACCTAACTTCTGTAAGTCGATGCAGCTGTAGCCTTGTTCTTACATGGTGTAATATTAACAGTCAGATTTGTCTATCAGCATATCTGCCCGGCTTTCATGGCGGTTTATTGTGTCAACTCAGTCTGTACTTCCAGTCCAGAGGTTTCTCTGCCAGTTAGTTGTCACAGGTGATGAATTAATCAGACTTAACTTGTTTGTTGAATATTAATTACACAACAACACACCCAGTGTGGGTGTAAAGTCTGGCTCTAGTGGGAACTTTCACTTCTACTGTGCCTCAGTGAAACAACGAGCTTTGTTTGTTTTTCTCATAGATGGAAATATTACATTTTTCTAGCTGGTATTAATAAGTAGGGTAACAAGGTGAAAGGTCAGGAACACATCCCACTTGAATGGCCATACACATACAGTGTGCATGTACACAAACTCACACTCACCCTGTCTAAATTGCTCCAAAGATTTCGACCTTGCACTTGCTTGTTAAAAACTCTTGTCAATCAAAGTAGCGAGCAGCTAGAGTTGTTTTGGACATTCCTCCTGTCACCCCGTCAGTGACGTATGTCATGCATTTCAAAGATGCAGCCCAGCAACATTACATATTTTCCCAGTACACATGAAAAGTAGCTGTGTCAGTTTGATGAAATGCATTGTTACTACAAGGAAAAGGTTTGCATGGAAACTATTTAAAGTCACAATGATACAGCAACATTAAAGCATGTTGCTTCCTCAATGTGATGCACTTCCTGAAACACACAGAGATCTGGTGGTGAGAAAGATGAAAACATATTGCAGGTTGGAGGCAGGACTTTTCAAAAACCAGGGTTACTTGCAAGGGTGTATTTTTTCAAGGAATGATAAGTTCATAAAAATACATACAGTTTCTCAAAACTGTAGACATGTGACATGTTTCTGTGTTGTTGGATTTTATTCATCACATTTTTATCTTTGTAAGATTGATCTGGTCCTTTCCAAAAGTTAAGTCCAAGATCAATTTAAGGCCAACGGCAAAGAGTAAAAGGATCGTATTCACAGCACACCGTGCTGGACTAGATGTGCCAGAATACAATAGTAGCCAAAGAATGATCTATGAGAGACAATAAAGTAATAAAACTTGCAGAGAAATGGAAGAGTGAATGTGTCCTGTAGAATTAAGTTCTGTCATTCTCTGTAAATCTTACAGGAGCGCTTGAAAAACAAAACTTTCTTTATTTCCCTACAAAGCTCTCCCTGTTAAATGTCAAATTTAACAACCTGTAATCTCTTTGGACCTTCTAACTGTGTCTGTATTTTTTGTGTTTTTCAGGTCAGGAAGAGGATGGGCGGAAGGTTTTGGTCCTCAGTTACCCCCAGTATTGCCGCTTTCGCTCAGTTTTGGCGCGGCTCAGAGAGCAGCCGTCGTCCCTGCTCATAGACCACACAGTGCTGGCGCTGGGCGGCATCGCTGCGTTGGGCGGGAGCACGAGGATCCTGTACTGCCGGGACACCTTCGACCACCCCACTCTGCTGCAGAACGAGAGCATCTGTGACGAGTTTGGTGAGTGCGGCAGCTGCAGATTTGATTGTAGCCTTTAGATAAGTTATCATATCGGCTCATCTGAAATGCCAACAGCCATTATGGTGGCAGTTTATGGCTTTTGGAGTGTTGCACATTGCCCCATGAAACATCAAACTCCTCATGTCCTGAGCCCTGAATGTAAGCATGCACTTAAAACTCATTCTCACAGTACGGTTCATCTCAAACTTTCAATTTTGTCATTTTGGTTACCCTGGCCATTTGTTCAAGTCTGCTTTTAGTGGAAAATGGACAGTGTTTGCACTTTTTGGGCCAAGCAATTTAGTTCCATTGTGTAAAATCCCAGAAAATGTACTTGAGTCCATTTAAAATTTAAATTTGTGTGAGGACTACCAGTCAAATGAAGACCTTTAAAGGGCAACGGAAAAGACGCTGCTGTATCATTTGGGTGACAAGGCCAAATTCACTGTCACTTTAAAAACACGCATTGTCAAAATAACATTTGTTGACAAAAACAGTCCTGTTTATAGATTTCTGAAAAAGCATTTTTTAGATAATCCAATGAGTTTTTAAATGGGAATAACAGATTTCACATGTCAATGTCTGATTATAGTTCTTAGAAAAAAACAACTTCATTTAGTTTGTATGAGGCATTTTTGTGGCTCAATATCGAGCTGCACAAATTCTGATCAAGTGCCTCAAGTGATGTCAGCGTGTTTGCTCTGAAGACTTCAGCTGAATGAAAAAGAAAAACATCTGTGTTAATCTGAGTTAGGAAGTGATCTTAGATGTTTGTAGCCCCTCCTCTTCTTCTGAGGCTTAGCTGTTAGCTACTCGCTCAGGACACCTGAATCTCCATCCGCACTGTTGAGTTGCATTATGGGTTCACAAGGAAAAGGAATACATGGAAAAAAATGACAATAATGTGATTTTGCTGCATTTTTTGTAAACTGTCCATCAAGAGTCAGAACAATATGTGTTCAAAAGTGCAACGCTCCTCACGAAAATCACATAGTTTGAAGATGTGTTTTTCGATGGATGCCTGGGAAACATTTTCCAGAGCTGTAATTTGAATTTGTGTGGAGTTCATTAAGTCTCATCCACCCGTCGCTGCTTTGTTTGACCTTCCATTGCCGGCATAAATGAAAACCATATAAACTGAACATGCTTTCAATCAGTGCGCTTTTAGTTTAGTGCAGTTAATTAAGACTAAAAATTAAATCCGAAACAATTGGCCACCGTTTGATTGTCGATATGTTTTTCATTTAGCCTCAGTTCGTTTGTCCCCAGACGGGTCTCTCTGTTTACGAACACAAGTGACCGCCATTCAGACACCCTCGTCAGTCACACCTATGAAAAGCATTCTGTGGTTCCAGTGAGGAATTTTGAAGTGCTGGAACATGTCTATTCGCCATTCACTGTGCTTTCCCCGCCGCTCATGAATCCACACATTTTATTAACCCCGAGCCGGGCTAAAACAAAGGAATAATGTGATTCATCTCTCTTTATATTTCCTCTGCTCGATAGCACGGTGGAGCTCAGCGGGCTCTTGTGCAGCATCAATTTGACATTCGCAGTAACGGCTCCTCTGGTCAAAAGTCATTGTTTTTCTTTTCCTGTAAATTTGCCAGTAGGTAATTTCATTTTAAGAGAGCGGCAGAGGTGAGACCAGAAGGGAAAACGGTTTTAGGCATAGGAAAATAAGTTATGAATAGTAACGCTAACATCCTGTGGCTGCTGTTGCTCATTCACTTGGCTCAATAATGCCATTCCTCAGTGAGCCACATTTAAGCTAAAGGTTTATTTTCAGAGCCTAAGGGAGTTTTTACTTTTTTTTTTTTTTTTTACACTAAGGCAACCAGATTTCTAATGTTATTCACATGAAGGTTTACTAGGTTTGAAGCATGCTTTTATTTCTGCTCGAACTGCTGCTAGGAGACTTGTTTGTGATTTGTTTCAAAACAGCAGAGCCAAGTAATTTCCATCTCTCTGCCAAGAGAACTGAGGTCTCAAGGGCGTCTTACTTATAGGCACAAACACACACATGGATGTTTGCACATATGCACTCAGAAACATGCGCAACTGCTGAGTAAAGTTCTCCTGCCGTTTAGGCTCCGTATCAAAAAGCAGCTATAAACGCCATATTAAATCCACCTTTATTAGGATAAATACCAGTGCAGTGGACATGTAAGAAGTAATACTGTGCAGCTGTGAAATATTAAAATGTTAAAAATGGATCTGGCCAATAACTTTAGGACTTTCTTCTTTTCTTTTCTCAATGCTAATTCTGACCTTTTGGATTCGACCAAATCTGCTGTGGCAGCTCTAATAGCCGTCCGTCTTGTCTGGGCTAATTCATGAAAGTGTGTCAGGCTACCTCAGGGGGCAGAGAAGACGAAAGGCCTCAGGAAAAAAAATTGTGCTACTGCAGATTTTCAGCAAGCCTGTTGGTACAGTATTGTGTGAAATGTAGCCATCAGATGAAAGCCTGCTGGTGAAATCCAGTCTATTCCTGGTTGCCTGGTTATGATTTCAGCACAGCAGTACAGTAGGTGTGTGTGCAGCATAATCGTGTACAGACTTATTATATAATCAGCAGCATATGTGTTTTTTTTTATTTTATTTTAAGAGTGTCCAGTGCACTCTCATTCTGATTTATCTGTGTTTTTGGAGGTAATGAAACATCAGCGTGCTCCGGCTGCCGCTGTGTACATAATGACTTTGATATCTTCAATATTTGCTTTGACTTTCCTCGGTGATGTGAGGCCGTCCCCGGTATGACAATGACAGTCTGTCGGAGATGGTGTTTTTTTTTTCTTCTTCTTCTAACTCGATCTATATTCATGTTTTTTTTTTTTCTTCATCCACGTCATCACCACGCTTTTTAAAAACCAGCTCAAGCAAAAAAACTGCAGTTGCGTCAGTTACCAGATCTTTAGTCCTGTGATCCATATTTATGTTCAGCGTCGCCTGTCACCCCTGCAGCTGCTTTCCTCACGGGGAATGACACAGTTTTTGTTTATAATTATCATGCATTCTCTGCCAGCGTGGATTGATTATACCCATGCTACTTTGTGTCCCCGATTTAATTTCTTGCCAGGAGGAATGTACTGTAATATTACCACTGAACAGACGCAGGAAAAGGAAATATAAGTTGTGCGTAACACCTCTCTGCCACGCATATTCTTTACACTGCTTATTGTGTACACATTGATATAATGAATGGAAAAAAACAAGCTCTTATATAAACCTTACAATGAACAAGGTCTTACATACGCTGTACTATAATAGTATTGGCATTACTGAGGCTGCTCTGCTGTGAGAAAAAGACAGAAATAGTTCGAGTGGGCCGGGCCTTTGCAGCGCGGAATGACAGATGACGAGGTTCAAGGTTTTGTTATTAGCTGTCATGGTTCTGTTCAGCATTACTCACATTCATTTGGCATTGACACTGTATGTGCTACAAAGCAATAACATAAACATTTGTAAGCTCGACCTAGAGGTGCTGCATATGATATATTTAAGCAGCACGTACGTCGCAGCGCCTCAGAGCATCTTGACAGCTCCTCCGTTGGGCGTCTGTTAGAGAAAATATTATGACCAACATTTTTCCCATTTTCTCTGATTCCGAAGTTCTGCTATCAAACTGCTGACCTTCCTCTCCCCCATCCGCCTTCCTCCACCCCTGCAGAAACCCAACACTCCTTGTGTGCGCATAGCTTAAATCAACAATATTTTGAAAGTTAGTGAGGCAATCATGTTTGAGGCAAAGCAGTGGAGAGGAGCTACCCCCCTCCCTCGTCCTCTTGCTCCTTCTCATTTGTCCTATATTCCCCAGGTCTCTCTCCTTGGCACAGAAATCATATATTTCATGCTCAGCTCAGTGTGTTTTGTTTGAAATATCTCTCACTCAGTGCTGGTTTGATTTTTATTAAAAAGAAACATTTTGAGTGCAATCCTTTGGAATCCTTTTTTTGTAATCCTCCGGGGGAGGAGGAGTATAAAAAAAACTATTTATTGCTTCACTGTATTAACAGTGTCCAGATGAGCTGATCATAAACAGCATTTTGCAGTCTATTTTTGTAATGTGGTGCGTGTGTGCTAGTTTCATACATCTGTGGCTGAATTTGGTCATGCTTTGTGTGTATTTATGAGGGTGTTTCTGCATGTCTGAGTTAGTTGCATCTGTTTTTGACAGAAAAAAAAGATTTCCTGTTTCCCCTGGTCTCACTGAAACTGATACTGACATGTATTGTACCCGAGAAGAAGAAGCAAGGGAAAGAAACATCTGAAAGCCAGTAAACATGCATCTTAAACCTGCACTTTGAGATAATATCTTTAAAAACATTCAGCCCTGCTAGCTTGATTGGGCTGGGTCACCAGATGAACATACAGCATGATGTCATTGTTTCCACAACTTGAACCACTTTCTTGCTCCCTCTTTAAACATGAAATCAGATTAGATGAAATATGCATACGCCAATATCGTCCCATGACAGCCCCGTCTGTTAATGTAATAGACAAACTGCTTGCTAAGCTCATGTTTTCCCATCTCCTCTGCAGATTTGTGTTAACCACCAGCCCATGAATTTTTCATCGTCCATATGTCATGGTATACAGAGGCCATGGATGAGAAATTTAGAGGAGAAAAGAGCACATGTCATAGCCGTACAGTCAGATATCATAATCAGGGTGTGAACTGTATAGAACAATGAAGTGAACATCTGGTGAAAAGCCACTTATATAGTACATTGTCCTGTCCTTTTATATCTGCAAAATAATGTTTTTACAAGAAGTGAAAAATGCATTTTTTTTACACTGCGCCCTTATACACAGCATAACTTATCATGTCATGCTATATAAAAAGATTTACCACATGGTGAGCAGGATGTATTTTATTTATTGCCCTAATACGCCGTGTATGCACAAGTGGAAGCACTGCCACAGGGCTATTTGAACTAAAAGCACTTTCTCCTTCTGGTATCAGCCGCATTAGCATGACTTTTGGGCTGAATAAGGCACAATCTTCTTGATTATCCCTATTATGTCATCAGCAAAACACCAGCTCTTCACATATTGCTTTGCATTTCTGCTTATCTATTTTTAGCAAACAGCACACAGAGATAAATAAGCATGTGACTATAGGCGAGAAGCTTTTCAGAGGTCTGGACCAGTTATTTACAGTGCAAAGGTAATTTATGAGCAGACGAAGAAAGAACACCCAGGTATACTTTTACTTCACCAAGGGATAACTTGACATGGCATGTTGCTCTCGCTGCTCAAAATCCTATTTTCATCTCCCCTGCTTCTACAGTGTCAGCTTTGTTTTCTTACTCAAATTTATCTGGACAGTGTCCTCTGACTGTCCAGATGTCAAGAAGGAGTTGATAAAAATGTTGATACACTCAAGAGAGTGTAGCTTTTAATTATTAAAAGACTCTGCAGCTTTTAACTGGTTATGAAACTGACTGAATTTAATACTGATCCCTCTATATAAAGCAAACAAGATCAACAGTGAGAACATTGGCTGTGTCCAGTAGTTTCTAATATTTGTTTCAAATGACTGTCATCTAAATTGGATTTTTTCGCAAAAAGTCAGATGAAACAGTGCTGGGCTTTGCTTTGAATTCAGATTTTTCTGCTGCAAATTGATGTGCTGCTGCCTGCTCTCCTCCCAGCGAAGTAGCCCCCTTAAAGCAGAGGGAACGCGTAAGCAAACGTTTGGTGAAACACTACCACCTTTGTCCACAGGGACCGCCAAAATCAACACAAAGTGAAATGTTCCATTGAGCTGCTTTAAGCAATAAGCTGAAGATCAGCAGTGATTATTGACCGTTTTTTTCACTGGGTGTTGCCTTTCAGGCTAAATGCCATCGACCCTCTGATAGGCAGAGGATTTTGCCTGCAGTCAAGTGAAAAAATATTTAAAACTTCCCATGCATGTTCATCTGCCGAAAAAAAAATCTGTATATTTGTATTATTCAGTCAGTATTTCTCTAAAAAGATGCAAGGACTCAATCAAATTAAAATTTAATATAATGGAAAATTAAGAGAGAATTAGATTAGGCAATAAAAGACAGTGGTCTTTGTAGTGATGACCCCCATACAATATAATGTGAATTTAAGCACTGAAGAGAGAGTGTGTTAATAGTACAGCAATATTTCATTTCATTCATTTAGTCCAATATTAATTTTGTGGAAAGAAGACTATTACCAATGTCATAAAAATGTGTTATTATCTTGACTGATGAATCATGTAAAGGGAAGGAACTTTTTGTTCCTTCTTAAAAACAAGGCCACATTCATACTTATTTCACAAAAATAACTAAAAGTGTTGAGACTGTGAGAGTTTCAGAGTTTCCTACATTTCAGACAGCTGCTACAGTCTGAAAATCTGTTTGTGGTATCATAAAATCTACTTTATATAGGTGATCCAACAAAGTGAGACATTTAGTCACCCTGCCTTTAATCGTCTCACGATCATCACATGTTATTGCAGCTGTGAGCAGCGACTGCTTTGAAATCTCTCCCTGTTGCTGCATTTATGGATACTCCGACATCCAAGACCTGGGAGTTATCTGCCAAACAGGAGCCATTTTAAATGAAGGTAATGGCCATCGAATTATCATATGTGATGTGTGGTTTTCTTCAGGGTACAGTTTTCTGTCAACACACTGTGGATCATGAGTTTTTATCAGCGGCAGACTTTCAAACAGCGGATGTCGGAGCGTCCTGGAACATGCCGCCAAAGTGAGTTTTCAGACCGGCTCCTGCTTGCTGCGGCACCACAAGAAATAATAAAGGTGCTAAAAGGTTGAAAGTGCAAGATCACTCAAGTATTTCAGGTCTCTGCATGTTGATTTTCACAGCAAACTGAATGCCTCGAATTCATCTAACAATGCGTGGTGAAAAAGTTATCTATCCCTGAAAAGGCACAAAAGGTGAGTGGTTAATCACTTTGGTAGGATAGTAAAATCATTTAGCTGGCATGGAGACAAAAATATGTCAAGTTTTTTTCCAAAGCAGTTGTGTAATTTAAAACCCTGATAAACTGCAGAGCATGTTATTAATTACTTTACACTTCAGCTGACCAGGCCGGCTTGACCTCATTCATAATGGCTTAGATGATTATTCCATTAATACACTTGTCAAATGTGGAAGAACCACGGCTGGTGAGCATGGTCTAAATCAACTATGATTATATTTACATGATAAAAAGATTTGGTGAGTATGTAACTGTAAAGGACTTCACATTGAGTCATATTTTCAGTAAAACCCAGATGTGAGTGGTGATACAATAGCTGAATGTCCCTTATAAAAAATTACACAACAGCGTGTTGCAACCTGGAGTGAATACGTCTGACTCATCAGTGTAACTGTAGATGCTGTTTACAAAGTCTGTCCCTGCCGGTGCGGCTGATGGAGAAACAGCCCATGAAAACAGCCTTCGAGGCGGGTTTCTGGGTTTAGTGCAGCGCATCTTTCACATGTCTGCAGGTAGAGACTTGTTACCGACTGTTGTTTCTGGAAAGAGCTTGTGTAACTTAAGTGACGTCAAAAATCATTGTTGCACCGCCGGTACACGACGGGAACAAAGTGAGGATTATATTGTTTGTGATGACTATGATTGATGGTTCCAATCTTTTCTTTTTTTCTTTTTTTTCTCTTAAAATGACGCAGACATTTCTTGGAAAAGAGCGCGCCTAACTTAACAGTGTCACTGCTGGCAGCTGCGTTAGGTATTTGTTTACAAAAGTACATTTTTTTTCCAATATGGCGCTACTTTAATGTTAATGAAAGCTGAAAATACAAAGAGTAGGACGGAGTGTGTGTGGATTATTGAAATAAACTCCTTAAATCCATAAAATAGAGAACATTAGCATATAAACAAGAAAAATGAACAGAAAGATAAAAGTATCCATTGGCCTATTTTGTTACGGGAATGATGATTATTTATAATCACCGTAGCTTAATGCTGTGTTGCTTTTCAAAATGATAAAGTCCCTCTGATTGGGCTCATTGGCCGACTCAATCCCATCAAGTGTAACTAGAGCGTGATCTATTAGAATACATATGTTTTATTGATGTATGGGCTTCGTGTTTATCCTGGCATTCATTTATTTATAGGTCGATGCTGTGATTTTTTTTTTTCCCTCCAGTAATGAATAGGATAAGCCTTGAAGCTTATCCACTGCTCCCTTTCATCTCTCTCTCTCTCTCTCTCTCTCTCTCTCTCTCTCTCTCTCTCTCTCTCTCTCTCTCTCTCTCTCTCTCTCTC
>JBAJHX010000033.1:16991301-17046694 GCA_037176925.1 Amniataba percoides | reverse complement strand
AAAGGCCTGTTTACAAGAAGCTGCCGAGGACCTGCGGATGAGTCGGCTGCACCTCGGGGGACTGCCGTTAGAGCTCTCTCCCTCTGTCTCTCTTTCTCTGTGATACAGTTACTTCTCCCTCTCTCTCTCTCTCCCTCTGTTACATTGGAAGGTGAGGTTGTTGTTGTTGAATGCCCGGCAAAACTTGGACGTGTTTGTGTAATAACAGTAACTAGTATCCATTGTCATGTCTAAGAAGGAGCCAAATGCATTCCTCATTAAATTCAGAATAGCTCTCAGCCACAGCAGAGTAAAAATATCTTCTTATGTTGCAGTTGCATTCGCAGGCGAAGAAACAGGCAAGAAAATAACACCAGTGATGAAAATATTTCAGCATTATTGATGTTAAATCCCCCTGAGGTTGACCTAATATAAAACACTGCGCTCTTATACTCTGCTGTGAAATGTTTTGCACTTTATCAATGATGATCTCCCTCTGTATAATTATGAGAAATTAATTAACACTTGTATCATCTATCAACCTACGGAGGTTTTGATGATTAATAAAAACAGTGTACTCTGTCCACCCACACACTTTGCCTCACTCTGTGGGTGCATTGTGTAATTTTTGATGATTGCAGTGATAGAGATGCTTGAAGTATTACTGTTCATTACTTTTTTTTTCTTTTTTTTTTTTTTATGTGCTGTCAGTGTGTCTCAAATGACTCTGTGCGGAAACGTGCCTCGAGCGCAGGAACAGAGGAATAACTCTGCTGTCAGATGTGACAAAGTGAGAATTATGAGCACGTCAGAAATGCCTCATATTAGTACGTGAAATGCGACGGTGGCTGCAGTCGGCAACAAAGTAATAGAGAGGGGGGAGCGCTTAATACTCGCTGCTTTACATACGGAAAATCAAGAGGGTAGTTTTGGTTTCAGTCACAATAAAATCTGTGGTTGTTCAACCAGAAAAAAAAATGAAAGCCACTCATTTCCATACGTTTATATGAAAGGCTCCCCCATCGGGTTTTCTTGTAAACATTCAAAAACTCTATATCCATATCTATTAGCTTGTAGTGTTCTTTTCCCCTGCCTTTGTTGGCACATTACTGCATATGTTAGCCCATCACCACCACCTGTAGATCTGTGGAATAATGTGAAACTAATGGCAGGACTGTATATCAGGTCACCAGTGCACGTGTCCTTGTGCGCGTGCATGAGCCAGACAAAAAGGGTACTCACTCATGAAAAGACCAATACAGGTAGAAAAGGAACACAGGACACGGGGAACCTTCAACCTTCAGCAGATAACAACAATTAGATTGGTCCTTGTGCTTTCCACACAAAAGAATTAGAAATGCGGCTGCATGGAGATCTGCTCACAGGGCAGAAAAATAATGTTTATATAAAAATCTAAGGTCGCTTTAAAAGGTTCTGCTTGGCCCTCAACACATTGTTTTATCTGAGTCATTTTTTCCCCCCAATGTCTGCAACGGTGAGCAATCGTGAGTCTTTGTCAGAACGGCCACAACTACGAGAAAAATAGGATTTCCCTTTATTATTGTGCAGTAACGCCAGCATAGTTATCAGTACTCTTGTTCTAGTAACTGAGGACGCTGTTTATAAAAATTTAATGGAGTCATTCAAACTGTTATTGGAGGGGTGAAAAAATATGATTTAGTGTAACCAGTGGAGTAAATAATACATATTTTCCTCCTGATTTAGTACAAGTACGAAAGGCAAATCTCCTCATGTAAAATCCAAGTAAGCGAAAGTAATTAATTATAGAGTGGTATATGTGCACAGTACGTATGTGCTCAGGTTTTGAATATTGCATTCAGCTTCTCGTTTTTTACAGGCTGGTCTGTTTTGTGCAAGAAAGCCTTTTTGTTTTTAACGTGTTTCATAAATGCAGATTACCAAGAAAACAAGATATTTACATAGAAGTGCGCTTGAGCAAGAAACATTTCCTCAAACATGTTTCTTAATAGAGCACTGAAACTTCATCAAACTCTGGTCAGAAACATGCTGCCCTTGAACAGAAATACTTGAAATCCCTCCAACCTCCGAGATCTTTGATGTACAGTGAAGACGCGTCGTCGCCTGTCACCACTGGCTGAGGAATCAGAGTCTGCCTTTTTTATATTCTCTCTGGTACTGTTGCCTTGCTGCTTTGGAGCCTCCCTTGTCACATTCCTGCGCCTCCAGTGCAGTTAAAATGTTCCACCAAAGTGTAATATCACTTCACTGATCACACATTTAATGCTCCGCTGCTTCACAGATTAAAGTCTATGTCTCAGGAGTTGTATCAGAGGCTGTTTTGTATCGTGATTTGTCAGGTTTTATTCACTATTTGTTAGCTTTTACTTACTTTGGTTTATGTTTTTTTGCATTTTGACAGGTGCTGTTATCGCTCCTTGTGAATCATATTTTGAATTTCATGAATCATTCGCTCTTCAGCTCTGTTTTATTCTGTTCTTTTTCTAATTTGGGTTGCAAAACTCTGCTTCTGTTTTCCATTTAAGAAGTTCCCCTTTTCAACAGCGTTATTGCTTCATCATCATCATCTAGATCTTTTCTTTTTTACATAAATGAAAATTCATCTGCTTAGTGCTTACAGTTTAAATATTCCCTGTCTTTGTTCTTGATGTTTTATGAGTGGCTGTAAATTTCCAACGCACCACTGTAACCCTATATGCCCGACCTCATCGACCTTCTTTGTGTGTGGGTGTATTCACAGGTATAGTTTCATTTACAAATCCCTCCCAGGGGAGAACTCCATATCACCTGTGCAGGTACATATCTGTCCTGAAGATTTGGTCATCGCGGGATGTCTCACAGACATTACTGTGTTTGCTTAAAGATCTTTTATGTCGTCTGACCCGTCACCAAGTAGCTCATTAAAGAGTGACTTCAGATTGACTGAGTGAAGAATTGCTATCGATTACAGCAGAGCCGGAAAGCAACTTGTGTCTGTGCTGCTAAATCTGAATGGTTACTATAATCTGTCTCCAAAGATCTTGTTTGTGTCTCTTTATTTATTAACAGGATGTTTTGTTGTTATGTCTTTGTAGCTATGCTGCTCTTTTGGTCACTCGTATAAAATAGTTTTAGCCTCAGTAAGACATTTTAATATAAAAGGCAAATTCAGATTTCAAAAGTATACTATGATGTATTGTAATCTCTTCTGTCCCTTGGGACATAATGTACTGTACTGACAAGGCCATGTATTGCAACATGAATGTTACCTTTGGCTGCAAGCTGATAATTACTGAGTGGGTGTCAGGCCTTTAGTGAATTTGCAACCAAGTGAGACGACAAAATATGTCAAAACATGTTTTTCACCTACCACTGCTTGTTCTAGTCATGCCTTACTCATCCTCCTCCTTCACCTCTTTGTTTGAACTTAGACCTCATTATGGTGAGAGGAAGTTGAAGTTAAATCATAGAATTAAGACTTTGAGTGAAGACACGAGTGGGTGTTTTGTTTGATGAAAGTGCAGATTTGTAGAGTCTCCTTCAGACACAGTTTGTCTGCATGCAGGATAACAACACTTAGATGTAACTACTCCACATCTGAGGAGTCAGAACGGTCACAGGAAAATCCACATATAATTTGCACATAATTGACTAAATGTTAATTATTGAAGTTGGAGCATTTGTTTTTCTCGTCATTAGTAACTTTTACACTTTAGTATTTCTCAACAACTTTTATTAGTGATTTATTTCGACGTGACCTTTTATGAATCCCCATAAAATACATGATCAACATTCATAAGAGCTTCGCAGCTCATTTCCATAATATGATAACAAAGAAGATTGCAAAGACGATTACAAAATAAAAGTCCCCACACTCCTGCTTTCTGCAGTTTAACAAGACGAGTCTACATGCCAGCAGCTCTGTGAGGCTGCACTCAGTGGAGCTTCGAGCTAAATGCTGACAGAATACCGACAAGTGTGAACATGCTGACTTTATGTACATGTGTACATAATATTTACCATGTTAGCAGATATGTTTAAGTGTGAACCAAAGCGGTGGACAGGCCCAGAGACTGAAATGACCATCCTTTAACCCTTACAGATAGTGTGGCTTAAAATAGGGAAGTTCTGCACCCTTCTGCAGTTGTGACAGATAATTTCAGTCACAAGTGTCCTAAACAGTCGATTAAAGGGACGAACTGGCTGCTAATCTACTAAAGTGCATCCAAGTGTTTTTAGAGTTTTTAATTTCAGTTTGCCAGTCAAATACAAAAAAAAAAAGCACACCATCATCATTTGACCCTCCACTTTTTAGAGAGGATTTTTAAACCACACTCCTTTTTAAAAAGAGACAATCATTGAGCGAACACATGTAGATATTGAGCTTTTTTTTCCCCCTCGCAGTCAATTTCGTGAGCGTTATCAGCCGAGGCATCCATCAGTTGAATTCTCCAGTCGGCTTGATATGTCTCCCCGTTCCCAGCAGCCTCTCAATCAATCAGTCCATTTTGTTGTGGTTCCCTGTGGCTCCACTCTGTTGATGCATAGAACCGTCAGAACCCTTCCTGAGCTGTCTCTAATGAGTTTTTCATTATCATTGACATCAACTGAATGGCAATGAAACAGAGGTGTTAGAGCTGTATTTAATTGAATCTGAGGGGGGAGGAGAAATTATTAGACAAAGCCGCGTTGTAAAGCTGTTAAGAGCTGAGAGCGTTCGGCTGCATCCGGAGATCAAGTTGTCAGGCTGTGCATCTCGCCGCTGAAGCCGCCGTGACTTCCATGGCTCGGGGGTTGTGCTCTGTGACAAGACATGATGGATTCACACCCAGGGGAATACCCCTTACCTGTATATGTGTGTATATGTGTGTGTGCATGGCCTCACCTCGCTCCAACAAGCTGTGATCCAGAATGCTGTTCACCACTGTTCAGCCTCCATAAGTAAGTGTGTCTGTGACTGTTGTGTATTTGTTGATGCTGTGTGTTTGTGTGTCTGTGTATGTGTAGTGTCCTTTCTGGGGTTTGTTTAAAGACCATACAAGGGTCCTTGGGTCACTTCAAGGCACGTCTCCAAGTCATGTCAGCAACTCACATAAGCAGAAAGTCACAGACTGAGAAATAAGTAACTGGATGTGAAGCAAAAAGGAAGTTGGTTGTTGGTCAGCAGCCATTTTAGTGCATGCTATCATGCCCATTTTTGGCTTGTTAAGAGGAAGTGTCATGTATACTTAAATTACCTCTTTCTTTTCTAGTACATTGACAAAAACACTTAATGCCCACAGAGTGATAAAAATATCTCATCTCCCAGGGTGTTTTAAAATCATTATCTTGTGATGTTGGCCTTTTTTTTTTCTTTTTTTTTCAAGGACTATAAACGTCTGTTTCCATTCTAGAAAATCAATCTGCACGGAGTCAGACCGATTTCCTTTGTGTTATTCTAAAGCTGATGACTCCTCCCTTATGCAACTCTGCCACGAGGAGAGCAGATCAGCAGTTTTGCACAACTTCTGCAGCACCGAGAGATCGGCTGCGCTTGACCTTGTGTGCCCGTCTGTGTGTGTCTACAGAAATACATGAATGCGCCATTTGACCCCGGTTCACAGTAATATCTGCTTGGGTTATTTAACTGCGTTCAGGATGTCCTTTATCAGCGAGTCAATGAATTTAAACTCGCCCACTGTGTCACCGTGTGTTATGCAGCAGCGCTTTGCCGTAATTGCAGCATTTTCTTACGCAGCAGCGTTTGACCTGATGAAAAATGTAAACAGACAGGTTATGTAACTGAGTGTAGGGTGTCAGGGGGGTTAGTGATTGGACTAAAAACAGAACCGCACTGAGAGTGTGACCTCACTCAGACCTGTGTGGTGTTTGTTTAAACTGATGTCACATGTTAAAAACTAAATCCTCTGCAAGTCAAATTTGCAGGCATCATCTGTCACATAATGTTTGTACGGTTTTCATTTTAATGAACTGTATATGATGGTTTATGGATGTCTGCTTATGGTTTGCACTTTATTTGATTACATGCGCTGCACTTTTTTAACAAAGCCCAGTTTTTGCAAATATTATAAAATGATTCATTATAAATGCTGTGATAAGTGGTTTTAGTCAGTGAGTGTTTTTTGCTTCATGCTTCAAAAAAATAAACTCAAGTAAATAAATAGATAATAGGGTTTATGTAATTTCTCAGCATTAATGAATAACTGGCAGAATAAAAGAGACAGAGTGAGAAGCAGAACGAGAAAACATTGAAGGAAGGAACACACCCAGTGCTTTCTAAGTAAAGATTACAGTGTTGAAGACTTGTTTTTTCGGTGCCAAAGGGATGACAAATGCACAACAAATGCCCTTGGAATTTTCCCTGCGCCGTTTCTCTGCAGCGCAGCGCTTGTGAAAATAACAACATGAAGTGATAGGTTGCTGAGTCGTGATCATTTTACCCTTTTTAATGACTGCCTCTTAGTTTTATTCAGCGCCGGTGTTATTGTAACATTTTCTTGATGGGAATTTGATCTGACAAAAATAATCAGAGTCCTTTTGGCAGAGAACAACCTTGGATGTGATTTAATTGTCATTGCAGATGGAAAGAGAGAATGTTGACGCTGTGAAATACGTGACTGAACTTGGCTTATTTGAAGTTTCTCTCTCTCTCTCTCTCTCTCTCTCTCTCTCTCTCTCTCTCTCTCTCTCCCTCTCTCTCTCCTTTGAGCTTATCTCTGTTTGTGTTGCTGCGTGGAGGAAAGGCTCTCTGCCAAGAAGTTACATTACAGTCGCGGGTTGACATAAACGTGGGTGTACAAAGGACTTGGAGGGCTTAAATACTTTATTGTGTGTGTAATGTGAACTGAGCAATTATATCTGCCAGCCTTTCAAACAAAGAGCTTCTATCAGGCAGGTTCATGTGTTTTTAATTAACAGCGTTCAGCTTTAAGACATGAGCTGGCTAAACAGAGACGTGGAGCCATGATGATCAGCACATCTAAGGGGCTTTGGTATAATATAATTCTTCAGGATGTTTGTGCTGATGATGAGGTGACGAATGTGGCAGCGCTGCCGGCAAAACATAGTTGTATTATATATGTTGCTTTTGTGAGAAACACCTAACAGCGCTGAATTTTTGTTGCATCTGTGTCAAATATTTCTCTTAGCTGAAACTGCCTTGCCTTTTTGTGGGTTTGTGGGTTAACCAGCATCTGTCATTTACAGTATTATACTAATTGCTTGACTGTTACGACGCCCGCATCTGAAATCTTAAAAATACATCAGTCTGAATTTAAATGTAGTTTCTCTTCTAGGCTGAGAGGGAACTTGAGGATCGTGTTTACTAGCACATTGGAGCAATTTGGCAGCCTGGTACCCCATTCAGCACAATGTAGCACTAATCCAGTTTAGAAATAATTAGCCACAGGCTAGCAAGCCTGTGAAATTCCTTCCCCTGATTGTAAATGTTCCTGTCATAGCCTCGGTCCTCTTAAGCTGAAAGTCCATGTTCCCAGAGAAGAAATGAATTTTTGGCTATAAGTGCCTTCGCTTCTCTTTTATTCTTCCTTTCCCGTCTAATATAATCAGATTGTTTGAAGATAAAAACCTTACACTTCACCAAATGTTGGCAACAAATGCGAGAAAACACTTAATGATTTCATTAGACAGCGCTGCACAGCCTAAATGGATATTTTCTTTGTCTTTATCCATTTCCTTTCACGCAGCTCCCAACCTGAAGGGGCGACCTCGGAAGAAGAAGCTCTCAATCTCTCAAAGGAGGGACTCCCAAGGTCAAGCTCAGGGTCAAGGGTCATCGGGGTCAGCCCAGGGGTCAACAGCAGTGGCAGCACAGGACCCCTGCAGCCCCGAGAGCAAAAATACTACCAAGGTAAGATGAGATGAATAATACGACACTGAAGAAGCTAATGCTGCAGCCTTTGAATATCTAAGTGAAATATACAAATAACTCTGCAAAAGAAGCCCAGTATGAAAGATTACACTCATGGTCATGTAAATGCTTATCAGAGAAATGAAGATACATTATATGAGGACCCTTTTTCATGCACGTGTTCTGCAGTAATGGTGTGCGACTCCTGAACGTGCTTTCCAGGTCATCCTTGAATCTTCAGTTTCAGAACGAGGCTGCGGTGTTTTAGTTTCCCAAACAAGTTACTGTAAGACACAGCAGCAGTGTGAAGCAGCATTACACTCTGTGCTGTACATGCAGTAAAACGTTTGACCATGAGGGCTTAAGTCAGCACAACACTGGTGTATTTGTCAGCAGTGAGGAGACATAAAACATTTTAATACTTTTTTTTCCATTTTTCAAGCTGATTTTAATTTTTCTTATAAATGTCACATCTGCGGCACATTAGGTCACATTAGGTCAAACAACAGAGGCCTCATCTGCAAATTATTTTCTTAAACTGCCAGAAAACAGTGAAAAATGTAAAATAATCAAAGTGCTTGTTTTGTTTAACCAACAGTCCAAAGTATCAGAATATTGAACTCACTATCACATAAGACAGAAAAGAAAAACAGCAAATCTTCAGAAATGATTATTTGGAACTGGGAAATGTTTTTCTTGGTCACTATTTTTATGTCGATTGACTAATCTTTGCCTCTCTAAAACAATATAATTTGTTTTTGTCTGGCTAATTTATTCATTGATAGATCAGTCATGATAGCGTAGTTACTAAGCAGCTCTCTCTTTGTCTCTGTGTCTTTTCTTTCCCTCCAACCACACAATAATCTTTTAAACAAGAAATGGCAGAACAAGATGTTCTCACTTTTCACTTCTCAATTAGAAACAGGTGAAATCACATCCTTCTGCATTTTATTAATGGAATCGATACTTTTCAGCGACATTTTCACTGATAACGACTTTGTGTCATTGATTCTGTATTTCTGTATTTTACAGGGCTGCTTTTTATCGAGCCCACTTCTGACATTGGTTGTGATATTGAAAGTGAAGGAAATATCCAGCCTAAAAGCCCTTCCACTGTTGTTATTCCTATGACCTTGGACAGTTGAATCAATATTAGCAATTCTCTCTCAAAGCCGGAGTCAAACTAATATGTGCCTAATCTGTGATGACAAGAAGAGCTGCTCCATTGATAATCAATGAGAGGCTGCCTCTGTGGCCTGTGAGGATATTTATTTGTGCTTGAACCCAAACACATTTCATTCAAACTGTCTGACATCATTTGAATAACACTTTGTAAAGGGGTCAGTTTTCATCTGAAGTTACATCCACCGACTTTTTACACTCTTGATTCGCAGGTCAAACCCAACTGCAAAACGGTACCCAATGGTAAAATAACAACGTCGGCCAAACACAAGGCCAACGGCCTGAGCAAGAAAGCCTCTGCCGAGGAGAGGGAGCGAGGGAAGGACAAGGACAAGGAGAAGGAAAAGGAGGAGAGGAACGAGAAGGAGGAGACGAAAGAGGATGAAACATCAGAGGAGAGCCGAGCAGAGGAGCAGGCTTTCTTAGTAGCGCTCTACAAGTACATGAAAGAAAGAGACACACCCATAGAGAGGATCCCCTTCCTCGGCTTCAAACAGAGTGAGTAGGATAACTTATTCTCTTATTCCCTCACTGGCAATGTTTGAACAATGGAGTACTCTAGTTCAAACTCTGCGGTCTAATCGTAAAGTTTGCGAGGATACGTTTTCCTGGGTTATTTTGGAGATTTAGGTCATAACATCACCGGTGGGGAAGGTAAGCAGGGCGATAGGGGCGTCAGAGTAAAAGACACCCGTAAGAGACAGCTGAAAAGTAACAATACCTCTCCAAAATGTCGCAGAGAGAGAGAAAAAAACCCCGCACACCCTAAAATGCCTTGTGCTTGGAGAGAATAAAAAGAAGCGTGTGTTTCAAATTACAGTTTAGGTATCAGAGTGAAACTACACTCTGTAAGTCATTAAAATCTACACGGGGGGAAAACCCTGTGTGGATTTTAATCAGCATCTCTAACCACATGTTATCTATAGTGGGCCCCCCTGTTGTGATCAGACGAAAAACCAGTAGCTGCTTTTCAGTCAAGTCAAGGGCAGACTTTGTCCTAACTATCCAGAGCTTCAGGGGAAGAAGTGGTGATGACTGCCAACTACTACAGGCGTTATGCCCAAAATCTCTAAATTACCCTCCTGTTAAACAGTAAAAAAAAAAAACCACATTCAATCCACGGTAATAATAAACTAACAGAATAATTGTCTATGTTGAGAAAAATCACATCTAGCAGTGAAGAAAAGGCTCCCTGTCAGAGTGCGTTTCAGCTGGCTTTTATATGAGGAGAGAATATCTTCTCACACTTGTCAAAGGGGTTTCCTGTGAAGGCCAAGAACGTCCTCTAACAATGTTAAAGGAACATCACATGCATGGGAAACACGTCTGCCCGAGATGAAAGAATTCGAATTTAGGTCGAACGCTTAGCTTGCACTCGGTGTGCACAGCACAGAGAAACATGCACATAAACATCATAAAGGGCACGCTCTGGTCTCTTGAAACTGAAGAAGTGCATTTGTTTTACGTGTTTGATCTCGAGGCAAGACACATGAGAACGCCGGCTCTCATCTCAAAACTGTGGTTTTCAAATGTACCTCTTTCTCAGTCTTTTATTCGTGGAAGGAAATCACATTTGCATTCATGTCAAACGAGCCAAGAAAGATTCAGCCGTTCACATCAGAACGCGGGGCGACAACATCAGCAAATTAACGAGGAGGCAGGAGGGAGAGAGGTGTCTATTGAATTTAACAGTGACAGTTTATAGCACAGTAAAACTCATTACTCTAAACTATTACATGAAGGTAAGCTGTGGTTGTCTCAGCTCTGCTAACCTCACCGTGGTATTTTGACAATCCTGTCATCTCGACTGCCGACATGTTGTTGCTTAAATAGGTCATTGTGGTTGAGGGAGATAGAGAGAAGGAGTGAGGACGGAGAGAGAGAAAGAAAGAGAGAGAGAGGGAGAATTGCATACCCAACGTGCTTTACTTTTAGTTGGCATTTTCTCGGTTTGAGCTCAGAATAAAGTCGAGGTCCACGCGCCAACTGTTTTACATACAGTACATGCTTTGAATCTCAAAACCAGACACATCATAAGCAAGGCCCTCATTAAATGGTGAAATCATGCTGTTTAAACTTCGTCCTTGGCAGCGAGCACACATCAGCACATGTAAAGAGGAGGGAAAAAAAAAAGGAAAACACATCATAATTAATACAACAAACCCTTAGATGTAATCAGGCGCCGTTTTCATATTCTTCCCTTTAAGCTCGCTACAAATGCATTAAAAGATCAAAGAACTCGCTTTCCTGTAATGGAAATTGAAATTATGTTATTTTAGTTGCGTTTGAGTAATAATCTTTTTATGAAGTTCTCTGGAGTTTAACAAAGCAACAGATGGTTGAATGTTTTACCAGACTTACCCATGCGTTGTTGGCTGGGCTGCAAAAATATCCGTTTGTTTCCTCCCAAAAAAAAACAAAAAAACCAATCTGAATCCAAACGTGAACTGTTGTATGTAAATTCCTCCTCATCTCCTGGCTGCAGAGTCTTACCTGATGTTTTAAGACTGCAATTGTGAGTCTTTACAGCCCAGCAGAGGGATATGAACCACTAAAATTCAGTCAATCTGCCTTTACCTCGAAAGGCTCGTAACATATTTTACACCCACTAATAATGATTTTGCTTGTTTAACACAGTTCCCTCTTGTTTTGCCCGCCTCTCTCTAACGCTAAATTTATATTTCACTCCAGGGTTTGCATGCATCGAACGTCTTAGAGCAAAGGTGCTAATCTCAGAGCAAATTGGCCTCTTAACTCCACGTCTGTAATAACCACAAGATATTCAGTTTACAAAGCTAAAAGGAGTAGCAAACCTTTACATCTGAGAGGCTTTTAGAGATTTTTTTTAAATATGTTGATTAGAAATTGATTAATAGTTGTTCTATAGTGAACATTCAGGGCATTTATCTGGCAATTTCCTTGAATTTATTGATTATTTCTTTCATAATCCAGAGTTCAAGGTGATGTCTTCAAACCTTTTGTGTTGTCAGACAAAGATGTTTGGTAAAGGAGCCAGAAAATGTTTTTTCACTATTTCTGATTTAAGAATTGCTAAAAAGATCAGTCGATTATAAATAGACAGCAATAGTTACAGATTATCTTTCCACTGATTGATGAATTGTTGGCTGAAATACATTTTCCTTTATGTATTTATATCCTTTATATATACACACACACACACATAGAGATATATATGTGTATGCTATTTGACATAAGAAAAACTCCTACCTGTTTTCCATTAAAAACAATAATGTGGCTAGATTACTTCAGTAAACACATCCACAGAATCTGAATGCACACTGGCACCTGAATCACAGGAAATGACAGCAAATAGTTGGCTGTTACATTTAATGAGGATTAGTAGGTTACCGTTGTGGAAGAAAACTGTTTTGTGCTGCAGTTTATTCATGCGAGTTGCCGTCCTTCTATTTTTTATCACTTGGTTAATATTGACTTTGCTCTTCAGCTGCTGCTGTTGAAGTTGTATGGGTGCAGTAGAGGTGCTGTGAGAAATGAAAGCTAGAGTGGATTTAGGAGGAATAAAACAGGAGCAGTTGAGACTGCATTGTATATTCTGAATGCCCTTGATCTGCAAGATTAACCGGTAACCGTGTGTGTGTGACTGTTCCAGACGCATGTGTGCTTCGCTGCTTGGGCATCAGCATGTGATTGTGAACATCAGTTCCAATTTGTCTCCCTCTTTCAGCCTTGTTGTCTAATTGCCATGCCATCGGTGTGTCATTGAGGCTGCATTGTGTTCCTGTTTTGTCATCCTTATCTCAGTGATAATTGCCCCTGCCAAATAGAGGGGAATTAAGAAAAGAAATTGCTAATGACAAGACATCTAAGAAAAGGCATGTTCGCTCATTTCCTTTATCTGTTCTGTTCCCTCCCAGTCCCGTGTGCTATTGTGGTAATTACAGTCGATGCATAACAAGCCAGTTAAATAGACCATCTTTCTGTTTCTACAGTCAGAAAGCACAATACGCCGGAGTGCTCAGTTCAAACAGAAAAACCTACCCAGCTCCCTTTGTTATTCCACCCGTGCATTGACAACGGTCGCAGAGAGGAGGGAAGGAAAAAATCAATGCTGTCAAATGCGGAGATAGGAAAATGTCATTTTGACAAATGCAAGGCTTTGTGTACGCACAGATTGAATTTTGATGGATTTCTCCCCAGGCGAGGCCTCCTTTTCTTATTTATAGGCCTTCATATAAAAATGTTAAACAATGATGTTACAGAAAGCAAATACAAATGTCATTGGCACAAAAAGTCCACCAATGAACTTGCTGTTCTTTGTTTGTTGGAATATTTTCTTTCAAAGATAGACAGCCATTTGAAGCCTTTTTGAAAGCGCACATGGCTATTTTTAGGAAAATGTTACACAAGACTTGTATTTTGATATGGCCTGTCATGGGGTATTTGCATGGGGAAATCAATGCAAATTAATTTGCATTAGTTCAAACAGAAGTTTGAGCATATTGCCAAGCGTTTGATGCTTGTAATGGTTTTCATTCATACCTGCAGGCTGCAGCTGAAGGTTAACAAATCTCTCTGTCAGGATGAGGCATATGCTGTATTTTATCACATAGCGGTGATTGTATAAGTACTCAATATTAATTTGCATCCTTTCAGCTGAAGCATTGGTTTGTGTGGAAATGATTTTAAAAGAGCTGTTTTTAGTTTCAGTCCAGGAACATCCAGTTGTTTCCAGGTGTTTTATGGGTCTATCTATCTATCTACACTCACTCCCGTCCTACATCCCTGGGTATGATTTAAGAATAAAGGATGGATGATACTTTCACGTAACTGTTTTAAAAGGAAACATACTTTTTACTTCACTACATGTATTTCTACACTATACATGTAAGATTAAACTGAAGTACATATAGTTGCTCTGCTCACATATTATATCCCCTCTGCTGTATGTTTTTTATATTGTTTCTGTGTATTTGTTATCACAGTCACTGTCTCATTGGTATAGCGGTTATATTCTGTACATTCATTGATGTGTGTATATGCACTTTACTGCTGTTTCCACATTTTATGCTAAACTACATTTTGTTGCAATGTATGTAATTGGTATTGAGTCCAATTTAATTTCACAGGTTTAGTTACAAATGACATTGTAGATTTAGATGTCACGTACAAATATGTAACCAGCTTATAAAATATGATGCATTGTCACAGATTACACTATAAAACTGGATACAAATTCAACCCCACCACAACCATCTACAACATTAAAACAATCCTAACATAGTGAACTAATTATCTGTACTAATCATGTAATTCTACATAATGAGCACTTTTACTGTTGATATTACATTATATTTTGACATTAATACTATAATGAAGGATTTGGATTCATGTTTTTTTTTTTTTTACAGTTTGGTATTACTGCTTTCACTTAACTAAATGATCTAAATACCTCCAGCTCTGTATTTATGTCCCTCTCTCTGGTGTAATGACTGTATATGACATCATGTGTGTCAGCTCAGGTCCTTTCTCAGAGTTCTTGACTGCCTTGTTTGTCTTCTGTCCCACAGTCAACCTTTGGACTATGTTTCAAGCTGCTCAGAAACTCGGAGGATATGAGTTGGTAAGTACTTACATATGTGGCGATATAATTCCTTCTCCATTCTTTCCTCTATCTCCCCTTTCTTTCTCTTTCCTTCCCCCTGCTCTGTTGTTCTCTATTATCTCTTCCTCTTGCTATCTTCCCACCTACCTCCCTTCTGTCCTCTCTGTCTTTTCTTTTACTGCCCTCATTTTGCCCCTTGAGGTCACTCACTATTTTCCCAAGAAGAAAGTCTTGCTCAGAGCCACATTTAGCAAAGAAATTATGCTGTTGTTTTAAAACCCCCCTTTCACCCCCTCCTTGGAGTGGAAAACACATGTTCTTCTGCTCTGCACTGGTCAGAAGGAAATTGGTCAAATCGCTCATTTTTTCCCATGTTGGAGATGAAGTGAAATACACATATATACCCACAAGTGCGCGCAGATACACAACTAATGTGAGTCAGAAATAAGTACGTATGAGGCATTCAACTTGGCAGCCTTACCTGCCTTTTATTCATTCACTATTCATGTGCAACGTGTTTCCAAAGTGAAGTCAACGTTTGATGTGAAGTCGTCAAGTGTATTGCTCACACGCGTTTCTTCATTAGCTTGCCGGTATAATGTCATCCAAACAGACAGCCAGACCAGACCATAAACAGGATACAGCTCATATAATTGGGGCTCATATCCTTTTAAAACCCCTCATATCTGCAGCTGATTATCTCACGTTTCATGTCGAGGCTTTGTTAGCTCTGTGGCAGCCTGGAGTTCTGCGTTTTGTGTTGTAGCCTGTCATCTGTTATGGGATAAGGGGTTAGAGCAGGAACAACTGACTGCATGATGTTAACAGAGCTTATTATGTTAGAGAATTGAGTGTTGAGGATTCAATAACTGGAACATCATGACTCAGTAACTCCCCAAGACCTCGAAATGATGTCAGCCACTTATGTTTTTCTCTTTGTTTTTTTTTTTATTTTTATTCTTTCTTCCTCTCATATTTTTTCAATTTGCCTCGCTCCACATCCATCCAATTGCCATCCTTTTGTCTCTCTTTTGTTTTACTCTTTGCCTTATCGCTCTTCGTCTCCTCATCCGTCCCTCCAGATCACAGTTCGCAGACAGTGGAAGCATGTATATGATGAATTGGGCGGGAACCCCAGCAGCACAAGTGCCGCCACGTGTACACGGAGACACTACGAGAGGTGAGTTATTATGTTCGGCAGTAACATGTGACACGTTATTGCTATGCATGCATGCACACATGGAACAGTTTGCGTCACCCTGAAGTGAGCGAACACCCCCCCCCCCCCACAGCTGCATCAAATATGACTTCACAATGCTTTATTCATAACATCATGGACCGTACAAGACAAATATTGATCTTATTCAGGCGAAATCGGTGCACTTACACATACATGAAGAATAGCGCTTGCAAGAGAGGGATAGTTTTCACATCACTCCTCATTATCTCACTGTTATGGCATGTCGCTCTAATAGCATTACGAAATGCATTCCTTATGGACCCAAATCAGTTCATGATGAGATGAGATTCAGTTATTTTCTTAGGATTAATTGATTAGTTGTATGGCACTATGGAACCAATTATGCAGTAAACTCCACCCATGTTGCTCTACAAGCCGGCTAAAGAGGATTTAAAAGCTCAGAATGACATTAAAGATTTGAATTATTAACTGACCTACATGGATACACATATATACGGTAACCATCCTTCCCGCTGTATATGCATCGCAAGCACTCAGAGCTGCCTGCATGATAAACTGAAAACACCACTTTAATATATTCATCTAATCATTCAGGGAGATACTGCAGCATTTTGAACCTCCACATTATAATCACTCAGATGGTATTACCAAACCAAAGCAAGCATATGGATATGATCCTGAGGGAGCTGTGAGGGTATTATGCAGGGTTGCTTGCGCTCACTCGCGCACACCCACACGCGCAAACGTGCACGCACACATACACCCACTTTCTCAAGGTTAAACAAATGCCAAATACGATCTTCCCAACAAGAGATAACCAGTCACTCGTGAGGCAGGTCATTCCTCCGGGCCGGCGACCCTCTCCACATCCCTCCGGCTGCTGCAGCTTCATGCATCAACACAGCTCAGACACACACAAACACACACACACACACTCGCACCTGTCAGTAATACAGCAATATGCCAGCAGTACCATATGAGGGAGCCGGGCAGCTTGCATGCTGTAAGCGAATTTGCAAGCGCAGGCAGTGGCGGCCGGAGAGGCTTTTCCAGGAAATTTGTGAAACCACAGGTGTGAGGAGTGTATTGTTCAGTGTGTTGTATTTGTACACAAGTTGACAGTGTGCCTCTGAATGTTCGGCTGAGGGTGCTTTCGGTGTTTAGACTACGTTCCCAGTCCTTCCTCGCCGCCTCAGACAGGGATACGTTTTAAAAGAGGAGCTGCTGTACGGCGGAGTTCCATATTTATACTAATAATAGACGTGACTTTCAGCACCCAGCTTCAGAGACGATGCTGGCCAAATATCATTTTATTGCAAAAGACAGAATACGGCTTTGATCCTTGTTTTGTGACTTTTTATCTAGCTTTGAAATCAGCACGATCTGTGTCTGCCCAGAAATTACTTTGAAGCCAGATGTGAAAAGCTATATTGTTCACCCGTTTATAAGGCGGGCGGGGGTACGACGAAACCATGTGGGAAGCGCTGAGGTGTGACTGCTGCTGCGCTGGCCTTTCCCTCTCCAGCCACCGAGAAGCAGCTGAGAGAAAATAATGCTGAATCAATACAAAGCAATAATATCCACACACTGCAGTGAATATCAGGCTGACAGAGAGGGAAGGTGTAAGAGGGAGGGATGGGGGTGATGGGGCATGTGTGTGTGTGTGTGTGTGTGTGAGAGAGAGAGAGAGAGAGAGAGAGAGAAAGAAAGAGAGAGAGATCAGCTGAAGCTGAGCAAGTTTCCATTCAGGGGAATAATTTTAGCTGAGCCTTGGTGTTTGGGCTGCTTGGAGGGCAATTAGCTTCATTGTATTAACTCAGCAAACACGGCCATTCTCTCCGCATGATGAATGAGGCTGTTTGTGGGCTCGCTGAAGTGTGTGTTTGTTCCCCAGAGGCGTCTTTGTTTCCACCTTTAATCATTAGTCAATGTGCTACAGAAATATAATTCACGGGGAAGAATGTACAGGGTACAAACTGGAACAACACTTATGTTTTCTTCTTCTCTCAGAAGGATCACTTCTGATTTGTCTCAGTGGGCCAAAATACAGTTGAGCGGGAAAGAAATGGTCTCAAGGTATCAGGAAGAAGGGAAATAATATTTCAGGACATAATTACTTTAAATTAAGTGGATATTCTTGGCTGTCTTGGTGGTATTTGGGCTAAGGATTGTGAATATCCACAAGCATTCAGCTCTCGTTTTAAATTATACACATTATCCCTTTACAGCCCTAATGGTAAAATCATATGAAATGGTTTCCTAGGAGATGTTATTGTGAAAGATGGAGCCAGGGGCATAATCACTATATTTATGCTGTCCAGGAGCAGGTGGTAATCACTGGTAGTAATGGAGTTACATAGCTGGAATTGAACAGGAGATAACCTCAGCTAATTGTCATTTTCAAAGTTACTGTTTTTTAGTCGCAGAGCGGCGTTCATTAGTGCGCAGGGAAAAATCAATGTAGAAATGTCCAAGCCAAGGTCTGCCGCTGCAGCTACGGGGAAGCTTTAATGATATTTATTTAAACCGTTTCCCGAGATTAGCTGTCAGGGCCCAGCGCTCTGAATTAAAAATGAGGTCATGAAAAAGATGGCATCAATAACCTTGAAATAGACTGCCTTTTGCTTCTGTGCTGTGCCATTTTCTCTGTGCAACCCCCCCTCCCTCCCCCGCCTCCCTGTCTCCCACTCCCTGCCTTGCACTTCATGCTGTTTCTTTCATTATACAGGTCAGCGCCTTTTAACAGCTCCTACATATTTAATCTTCCTGGTTTCCTACGTGATCTCTTGTTACAGAAACATCACATTTCTCTATCTCTGTTCATTTCTGCCTGTTACAGATTTTTAATACCTCACCATGCCTTGGCACTCTAATGTAATTGCACAACGGGGTTGGTATTGGGGTGGGAGGGGGGTTTTGGAGGGGTGTATGTGTGTGTGGGGGGGGTATCCATGGCAACAGAGAAGCTATTTAGAATAATTTGCTATTTAAAAACTCTGAGGTTTTGGGAAATAGCAGTGAGCACAGATGAGGGGTTTTGGATTAGATCATTTCATCTTAAAAGTATTAGATTTTTGCCAGATGTACTGTACATGGCGTCTGAGGCCTGTGAAATATTCTCTGGCTCAGATCATGCAGATATGTGTTTCTTTTAAGACAGATGCACGCCTGTTCCAATTTTAGTCGACGAGATGTTTTATTGATTCAGCCTTTATTCATTCCTGCTGGTATCGATGTTCCCCTGCATTCACTAAAGCTGCTCTCCAGATATAAATATACATTTGTTGCTGTGATTATTAAGAAACCTTGAGCCGTCCTCACACTGAGAATTTTAATAGAGTTCAGATTTGGGGAAGAGACAGGAGATTGTTTTTTTAATTTTATTCTGCAAGATGCTCAGCATCTTGCGCTCGTCAGCATCTCTCTGCATTGTCCTTGATGTATTGCAGATGCATCAAATGTGGCGTATTACACTTTAGCTTGCCTTGTCTAATACTGTAACTCAAACACAGATTTCAATTACTCTGGCCTCTTTTTCTAAAGCAGAGGGTATCATTGGATTACAATGAGAGATGGTGGGGAGGGAGTATCACCTTCATGTCGCTTTGCTTTTTCACTCTCAAACCTGAGAGAAGCAGAGCGAGAGAGAGAGAGACAAACAGTGACAGATTTTCATGAACAAGCAAAAATGAGTCAATGCTGGGAAATAAAGTTGGAGAGAGAAAAAGGCAGAGAAGTTTCAGTTTGAGAACATGGTTGCATATTGTCTGTCAGCATTCCTTAACACCATAAACAAAGTCTCAACATGTTGTCTTCATCAAAAGTGCGGCCAAATTCTTTGTATATCCACGACTCTTCTGCTGAATCTGGACTGGAGCTTCAGTGGGAGTGCAGCCAAAGAGCTGCATGTTCTTTACACTGAAATAGCAGGCAGCTATTTTAACCTCTGAGAGCTAGATGGTTTCCTCAAGACAAAATGCTTCATTGAGCATTCAGTGATAAAAACCTCTCTCTCTCTCTCTCTCTCTCTTTTTTTTCTGTAGCGATCTAACAAATCACAATATTGGGAGCTTTCTTTATGCGTGGAAATTAATCAAAAGGTCCATGGTTTCTTTCCCCAGTGGCAATGAGAAATCACAAATTACGGCACCGACGTGTGACAGGCAATCGACTGTATGAGAATCTATTCAAGTCTACTGAGATTAATAACTAGTTCAGTGTAGCAAATTAAATTAATGACGTTCTTGCAGAGATTTTGGTCCAGTGTAGGGCAGCAAGAGGGAACATATGCTGCATGTTTTTTGGTATTAATAGCTGAATGTTTCTTAATGCAGAATAGTACACATTTATTTAACAGTTAGCACTCTTGGCTCACACCTGCTATGGCGAGCATTTACTGCGAGCTGCAGCAGCAGCAGCTAATGAGAGCAAACCCCGGGGGAACAGTAGAGGTCATTTTAAATCTGGTATTTTCAGACTTGACAAAGGACTTAAGTTTTTCATACATTCCTGTGCTGCCCTCCTGTTTTAACTGCATGAATAAGGGTCACCTCAAGTGGTTTGGCTTCAAGACAAAAGAAGGGCTTTGAGGCATGAATCCAAAGCAGAGGGACCAGCTACAATGTCTGTTTATCCCTCTGCTGGCATCTTGTCTCTCCCTTTCTCTGCAGCAGTTATTGTTTTCTCATTGCTGTGATAATGCTTAATCATCGCATTTAGATTTGATAAAGATTTGATTTTATCTTTTTTATTTTATTCTCTTTGCCCTCACAGGCTTTTAAAAGTAAGTCATTTTCTTTCTACCAAATCTTTCTACAGCCCCCAGGGCTCATCCACCAGCTCTTCAAATAGTTTCTTCTTTTTTTTTTCTTTTTTTTTTTTACGCATGAAGCAGCTCTTGTGATCTTAACACAACACCAGTTAAAATTAATTTCAGCACGGATGGGAGGGAAACTGTTGAAATGGAACAGCCTGCAGGCTTTTTCCACTTATTTGGTGACTTAGGCATTTCTTGGATTTAAGCACACTGCTTGTTCCTGTAACACAAAACTCAGATGAGAGCAGCACATTGCTGGTAAAGTCACCTTGTTTTTGCCAAGTTGTGTTTTATTTTGAGGGGGGGGGGGGCAATCCTTTATTTCAAAGGCACAGACATGCTTAGTTGACGGTTGTGGTTTAATGTTGTGGTTCACACTGTTATTGATCTAATTCTAAAAAAGATCAGATATATTGTTTTATATGAAGTAATAATTTTTAGCTTAATTACAAGAGGCATCTTCTATCTCTGCCTTTTCAACGTTTAATCTCCTCACTGCATATTTTAGTTGCTTGTTATCAACATGGAAAACGGCTGCTTAAACAAAAGCCTGGGTGATAAATTGGCATGAGAGGAAGTTAAGTATTTATTGACCTCATAAAATGTTGCCTCTCCTGCCTTAATGAAATTCTTTCCTGGAATCTCTCAGTGCAGCACACGCCCCCTAGTGGCTTGAATTATTAACTACACCTGGCTGTCTCTCAACTAATGCAGTGGCTGCCAAGCTCAGCCCTTCCCCTTCCTTGGAGGAAATTGCTACTTATATAAGTGGTATTGTATTATGACTGCTATATTACATGATCATGACGTTAAGTTATATATACATGGCTTGAAACTACTCCAGCCTTTCACACCAGGGGCTCTATTATTATATTCTTTTTTAAAATCACAGTTAAAAATGGAGTGAGTGCCCTGCAGCCTCAACCTCCTTTGCTTATTCAGCCATTTGTAAAAATTTACATAAAACTGTGAAAGGTGTATATTTTGGAATTGAAAGTCCTACTTATAGCAGGAATTATTTTAACAGGCTGCAGTTCTGATCTTACATTTATTAATCATAACAGAGCAAATAATTCTGACTATGTAGGGAACTTCCTGACTGCTGATTTTTACTTTGCTGGCCAACATAACATCTTAGTCTTTCCATTTGGAACTATTTAAGGCTTCAGTAATTTCCCGGGCTCAGCTCTTACATTATCCGGGCCTGCGACACCCCAACCCCCACCCCATATTGACATTCCATAAAGTTGACCCAGGCCAAGGCAGCCGTTTCTTTCCCACAGATCTTTGTGATAATCACCAAGCACTCGGGTATACTATATATATATATATATATATGTACATTTAAATGCCACTTTACAAGCTTCAATAACTAATAGTACAGCTATATATTTGCACATATTGACAACACAGTTACCAGCCATGGTTTTATTCATTTATTCATTTATTCTACCTGCTGTTTCTGTGCAATAATGTCTAATTATAGACAGCCTGAGAACTACTTCCCTGTTTGTAATAAAATGCCACTGCTGCTATTTTAAAGTTAAAAAGGCCACATGTTTTTATCTCTGTTTTCAAGGATTCTTCTTTCCTTCATTCAGAATCGTTTTTGCTCTTCATTAACATGTCATTATCCCCTCTTTCACTCCCTCTCTCCTTCTGTTTCTTTTTCCTTTTGCTCTCTCTCCCTCCCCTCCTCTCTTTCACAACCCCTTTGCTCTCCGTCTTTCCAATAAGTCACATTTAATAGTACATTTCCTTTCTTGGCCTGGGGCCTGGTGCCAGACCAGCTGTATGAAATGTAGTTTCACCGCTTTCCCTGCCAGCACTTTTGTTCAGAGGAAAAATAACAAAAAATCCCACAGAGCCTCTTGAACTCTCTGAGGCTTTTTTTCTTCCTTTTGAAGAGGAGGCGAAACAGCTCTTGATTCATTGTTTGTTTTACCGCCATGTCCCTTAAAAGGAAAACTGCAACCGTCTCTTGTCGTTACACGAGAAGACCTTATTTTTTCTCATGACTGAGAAAGTCATGTTTCTGTCTAGCTTTTATGGATTGTTATTGTAAAAAACCTGACAGAGGAGCTGGAGAGATTTTCAGAGGAGCTTATTGAAGTTTGGAGCGTTGTAGTTTTTTAGTTGTCTTGGTTTCCTCTTCCACAATGTTTCTTATTTCTGGTCTAGTGCCAATTTCCATTTTCTTTTCGGAGCAATAAAAGTCTAAAAGTTTCCCTCGCTGGTTTCTTCATGTCATTATTTTACACATGGGTATTGTTATGTTATCCAGATCTTAATGTTCCCATTAGTTATGACATCAGATACGGAAAATTGACTTGGGAAGTATTCAGAAGAGAAATAACAGAAGTCAGAAATAGTTGAATGTTTTTTTCTACAGAATGTTCCTTGTCAGTCGGTATGGACTTAATTAACTTGGAGCATATGCAGCTATCCTGCGTTTAATCACGTCAGATAGACAGCGTGTTAAAAACGAGAGCACACTGTTAGCAGCTGAAATATTTTATCACTCTAACCACTTTAAGGGCTCGTGTGATTAATCGTGTTACTATATGAAACGAGATATAATATGCTGTGAGCTTCCTTTTAAACTATTTCATTTCAATTCTTCCAGACGTTTGCCTCCTTTTCATTCCCGACCATGTTAGCTTCACACACCCAAAAACACAACACGCACGCACACATTCTTCTCTCTCATGGTTAAACTAATACCAAATGTGATCTGCCTCAGCAGGAGATAACTGGTTATTTGCATTCTCACACACACACATACTCTGGCACCAATCTGAACCTGGATTTCCCCTAACCTAGATTAATTACAATGGGATTGTTAATGCTTGCCAGGTATTAAAACAAGGAGGTTTTAAAGCAAAGTATTTGATTCTCATGCCTGTGGCAGAGCTGCAGCTCATTCTGTTTTCGGTATTAACAAACAAAATACTTCTGTGGTTTATTGCTGCTTTTCGGTATGGACCAGAAAAAGCAAGGTGGTTTGCTGAGAAAATGCTTCACCTTCCTCACATTCGGCTGTTTCAGATGTATACTTTTCTGTTTTTTTCTATCTAAAATTACTGTTTGGCTAAAACTGATTTTTGTTTGTGTGCGATGAACCAAAACATAGATTAGTAACTGTGCCTTACAAGCGTGACATGACATAACATGATCATACCGCAAACTCATCTGCATTCTTTCGCCTACATTCTTCCTCAGGCTCCTCCTCCCTTACGAGAGGCACATTAAAGGCGAGCAGGACAAACCCCTCCCCTTGGCCAAACCTAAGAAACAAGAGGGCGCCCAGGAGAAGCCTTCAGCAGCCAAAGCCAAAGGAGTGGGGGCCAAGAAATTGAAAGGCCCCAACAATCCCAAGTCGGGGAGTAAAAAGGACGGAGGGGAGACGGTAAAAGGCCAAGAACAATCACAGGTCAGTCACAGACCTCCCAACTGCTGCCTCATCAGGATTCCTCCTCGCTCTAAATTCAATTTAATTTCATCTCCCACTGCTTTCTCATCAGTGCTTCACCTTCTGTCTCAAGTTCACGTTGTCTTTGAAATTGCCAAATAATAAGAAAATATAGGAGTGTCTTATTTCCCTTACTTTGAGAAACAACTGTAACAACTATCATTTTTCTGCACGCAGGACTCCAAGGGGAAAGAGGAGAGTCGCGAGCTGTCCACAGCCATAAAACAGGAGATATCTCTGAGAGATGAACCGATTGTAATAGAGGAGGAAGAGTTACATCTCACGCTGAAGAAAGAGGAGTCTTTGGCAGCGGAGCCGCCATCTTCGCTGTGCCCCAAAGAGCCGGACTTCAGAGCCCCGCACGCTGGGCTCCCAATCCACATGGGGCCCGGCCCCCAGCCTGAATGGAGGCAAATCAGTGAGGCCCTCCAAGCAAAACTCTCCTGTGAACAGCAAAATGATGGGCATTTCATTCCTAAAAACCCCTACTTGCCTCACCGCTGGGATCAGAACAAACCTGCAGGACACGTTGCTCTGCCTGAGCCCTCCTCCAGGGTCAAAGACTCCATAGAAAGCCACGGTGGGCGAGTGGGGAAGGTGTTACCAATGTGTAAGCAGGCAGACAGACTGTATACAGAGTGTATAGACTTGAGCACAGATTCCTTCCCAGAGAAAGAAGGGGTCATTAAGAAGGAGTCTACCCAGGCCCCCGTACAGACGGCTGCCTACTGCAAAGCCAGCCAAGGGGTCATGTCTCCTTTAGCCAAAAAGAAGCTCCTCTCTCAAGTGTCCAGCCCTTTCTCCTATACTGCTCCTTCGCTTCAGCCCCCACCTCCCGCAGCCACTTCCTCTCTCCCCGTCATATCGGTGGCAGAAAGGGAAAAAGAGAAGAGAAAGGGTGAGGAAGAGGTGTTGGGGCAGAGGTGTGTGTCAGACAGCATCCCGGAGGTAGCGCCCATATTCAGGCCGTCAGTCATCCAGCACGCCCAGAGCAGCAAGCCTCACCAACAAGCCGCCAGCGGCCCATCAGAGAGGAGCACTGCCGGGGAGCTTTCAGAGACTTACAGCTGCCGGACGAGCCATCACCTCCAGCCACCAGTCAATCCGCCGTGGCAGCCCTATCTCCCCCGAACACACGCGCAGGAAGGTGTGGAGAACTCCGGGGAGTCGCTACTCCCGTCCGCTCAGCCCCGGAGCTACGCAGGTGACTGCTACTCCTCCCCTCACCTCCACAGCCTGTACAGGCAAACTGAGAACTGCCTGAGCCAGGAGAGGATGGCTGTCTTTCCCAACGGAGAGCGGAGAGAGCACTACACCAGGGACCGAGAGGGCAGCCAGGGCTTTATCTGTGGCGGCCTGGAGCAAGAGGGCTTGGCCTACAGATCTCACTACAGTGACAGAACTCAAATACACGGGGAGAGGAGAGAGGCGGACGATGAGCCCAGAGACTTCACAATTTCTAAACCCTTATCTCAGAGGGTGTCCTCCTTCTCCAAGCCCTCCTTTTGCAGTCTCCCATATCCCATCATGCACCAGGGTCTGGAGTCGCACCCTAAGGCGTGCCGAGTTCCTCCTATGACCATCTCTCCCCCAAAACAGAGCCCGGCCGAGTCATCGCAGCCATTCCCCAGCCCGAAAGCTTCAAGCGATTCGTCCCTCACCAGCCCCATCCGACCCAGCAAGCGGAGCCTAGTGGAGCTGGAGAGCGAGGACGTCCCCGAGAGGAAAGTCCGCGTGGTGACGCCAATCCACCCCTCCGGCGCGGTCCGGCGCAGCGACCCGGAGGAGCTGAAACCAGCTGAGCCGGCCCACGCCGTTCACCTCAACAACCACCTCCCTGAGGGCCACCCAACAACTACCTACCCCCCGCACCACGCAGCACCTTTTTACGCCGGCATTTACCCGCCCGGCAGCCTGGTCTCAGCAGGAGCTCAGGACGGGCTCCAGCAGCACCCAGGTCTGCAGTACCTGAAGAGCCAGTCGGCAGTGTCTCCCCTCATGCCCCAGTTAACCTTCCACTCCATGATGCTCCACAGGCAGCTGCTTGCCTCCAGCCCCAGCCCGCACCACTTCTACAGGCACCCGGGCGGGGCAGCACTGTATGGGGACCTGCTGCACCACCTGTACCCCCTCTCCACCCTCCCGCCACCTCAGCTGTCCTCGGTACACCCCAGCACCAGACTGTAACGGAGAGGGGACCATTTATTTCTCCCTCTTCATCCTCAGAGACTTTTTCAGCTTCTCTTTGTCTTTCTGTCTCTCTTTCTCGGGGATTGTGGCTCAGTCGAAAAGAAACACTGATAATGAAACTTTGGCTGATCACAGTCTGATAAACTCATCAGTCAGGAAGAGTGAAAATTCCATTTTCTTTTTTTTTTTTTAAATCTGTGTATGCATTTGTTTATATACTTTGCACTGTTCTTTATTTTTTTATCACCACTTACTGTATCTTTTTGTTGTTGTATCCTTATTTGCACAATGCTCATGTGTATGTGCTCACAAATCAGTTTGCCGCTCTCAGTCACCATGAGTCAGGTTGTTGCTCTGGATGTGTGAAAAGTGGAGGGCAACAGAGAAAAGCCATTTGTTTACTGCGTCTGAGGGCTAAACTTTTTTGCTTAAAAAAAAAAAAACACTACAAGTAACATGACAACGCAAATGAAATTCTTTATATAACTAGAGGTGCATTCATCATCGCAAAACAACGTTCAGCAGCTGTTTAGTGCATTATTACACTTTAGGCAGCCAGCGGTGTTGCATCTGTTTACATGTCTCCACGCTGAAAGCTGTCGCCTGTTTGTGCCACAGCGAATCCACCTGGACTCCTTTGGAATAGACGTTAAAACTCACCGCGGTGCTGCATAACATGAAATCGTTTTCATCGTAACATTCAGAGGTGCTGTGTGTAACAGATGTACTGTAGACTCACTTTTTGCTCAGTTCAGGTCCTTACTCGTTAAATTGTATTTCAATCTTAGATCATTTAACGCAAGCAGTTTGTGCTCGATTAGTTGACAAATCATGAATGTTCTTTTTGTTAGAGTTAATGAAAAGCCGTTTTAATTTTTTACGTTATAAATTGAAAGTCATTTGACCCCCCCCACCCCCACACCCCCCAAAACCCCTGAGATGACTAGACTGTAGTAGCTTGTTTTTGTCTGCTGGACCAGCATAATGAAGCAGCCGTCTGCTGTGGAATGCTCACCACAAGAAATCAGCATTTCATCTTTTTGTTCTTGACTTGAAAAGCTCCTTTTTTTTTTCTTTTTTTTTTTTCTCTCAAACAGACTCTTTCATTCAACTCGCTGAAAAGACTCACTGTATGATTTGATAGGAATGTTGTCACTTATGATATTATTGCTTTGCAAATATCTGTGCCTTTCGCAGTCTTGGATTAGAGTTAGCACTACAGTTGTTAAGGTTTATCTTCTGTAGCAGGGTAGGAATATCAATATTACTGTCAACTCGTCTGAAATGCAGCACACAGACACTCATGCAAAAACTATATGGCACACTTGGCTATCAGACACCAGACTTGATAGGTAAGGCACAAAATTTTACGTTTTTAAAATTTCAACAATTATGGTTAGTATTAATCTATTTACTTAGCTTAACTGTGTCAGGCAGCCGATTATAGAAGAAATCTGAAAAGATTTACTGATAGCTGATATTGACACAGGTCTGGTGTCTGTCATCCGCAGGGCATGTGTGCTCTATGTGTTTTCTAGCAG
The DNA here is from genome assembly GCA_037176925.1 of Amniataba percoides. Lineage (NCBI taxonomy): Eukaryota > Metazoa > Chordata > Actinopteri > Centrarchiformes > Terapontidae > Amniataba > Amniataba percoides. The sequence continues at coordinate 17,018,880 of JBAJHX010000033.1, read as the reverse complement.
TGATGAAAAGGTACCAGACTCCATAAAGTATGCCTACCATGCTCCGTAGCCCGAGGTGGAAAGACAACACCTGCTCTGGCTTTTACAACCACTATAATTGCAATCCAGGATAGTCGAAATACACAGTGAACATGTCTGGTGTTTCAAAAGAAGAAAAAAAAAATGCTGTAAACGTCTATGTGTAAAGTTTTACTGAATACTTAGATAAAGACATTCATATCTGATTAAGTACTGTACATTGCTGTGTGTAGGTAAAACTGGCATTAGTGCTGGCTCCTGTACAGAACATTCATACGGGATCAATTCATGACAACCCCTCTCTCTTGTCTTATTTTCTGTGTAAATAGCACTGTAGATAGTACAGCGTGGTTGTTATCATATAAACTGTTATAATCTGTAAATAGTATCCAAACAGTATAAAAGTCGGTTACACAATCTAGCTGTGTCCTTGTTTGCTCTGTTTCAAGGTCACCGTGATCATGTTAGATTTAAACAAACACTAAACTTTAAGAATTAGGATACTCTTTTTATTTGTTTGTCGTTTCACTTTTTCTTTTTCACGTTGTTTTCATTAATGTGCATCCTGAAAGTGTTTTTGATACAGTAGCCATCTGTTTACCAATCACCCAGCTGGCGAGCAAGACAAAAAAATAAAGACATTTTGTATGATATGACCTCCTGTATATTTAATTAAAATATTTTACTATCTATACGTTTCCTCAGTTGTGTTATTTAACTGAACTGGAGATAAACAGCGAGGGCCGAATAAACTGATATTTAACGCCAGTGTACTAACGTCAATGTAATGTTCTTTTTTTTTTCCACTGAGTAAATGCAGTGTGAATGGGGTTTTATTATTGTAATACCATTATCTGGCTATGAGATTCCATCCGCCTTAATCTTCACAACAGGCTATGTCTGGGCTCAAAGCCAGAGGAGCCTCTCCAGTATTTGCTGCAGTGGAGAAATGTGCCCGTGCATGTATCTCTATGGGATGTGTGTTGGGCTGCAATAAAAGCTATGCTTTGACTTTTATTGCCACCCCCTGGTAAACCTTTACCATGAAAAATATTCAGTAATACTTCCAAGCTCAGCAAAAATAAAGCAGCCTCACCAGGGTAGAATGTAGGCCGTTTTATTGCAGATCAGCAATAATAAAAAATACAGTTAGCTTCCAAGACAACAGAGGAGTGAGGAGAAGATTGCACTTTTTGAGAAATAAGAATAACTACAATTTTTTTTAAACATTGCACTATACACAAATGATTCTGCATTAGGACAAAATTAATGTGTTGCTACTGACTAGTACAAGAGCACAGTGCCACTTAAAATCTAAATAATTAATAAGCTAAAAGTAACATTTAAATGACAAGACAGTATTATACTATAAAAAGTAATTACAGAACATTTTAATCAAAAACAACACAAAAACAATTAATGAGGTCATGTGTAATTAAATGAAAATACATATATAAGACATTTTTTTAACTGTAAATTAATTTGGCATGTTAGTTTGGCTTTGATTAAAGTGAGAGTGTCCTTGTTTTATCACAAAGCGGTTGCACATCTAGATCACATGCTCTTCCTCAAGCTTAATGTCCACGGGGGAAACATTTTCTATACCAGCTGCATAAAAATGTTTTCATCAGGGCTACACAGTTAATCCGAAATACTGTACAGAAATATGAGCTTTCACAATAAGTGCCAGAAACACTTACATGTAATTTGACGTTCTTTGTCCACAGGAAGCTTTGTCTAAGTGGAAATAGCTAAATGTTGATGGAGGATACAGGAAGTGCGATATAAATATTTAGGACAGGTCTAACCACATCAGTAAAAATATTGCTACGAAACATCCCTTGTTTTTCCAGGTATATACAGTACAATATCAAAGTGACTAATGTATTGGTAATACACACTGAGCATAAAACATTTTTTTGAACACACTGTTAATATTGAGCAGCATCCCCTTTTGTACAATCCATTCTCGGTTCTTTTAGGGCTTAAACTAAATCCTCCTGTAATCCGCCTCCTCCCAAATCTACATCTTCCCCTCTTGATTAAACAGAATTTAGAGGGTGAGATAAAAAAAATGGGATTGTAGCTTTCACCATACTGCTTCATCTGGCCAGGCAATTTCAGAGAAAGTAGCTAAACCTAATGTTTTGTACACTCTGTGTAATTACGAAGACCATTCTTCAACACGTGATTGTTAAGTGGTTGAAATATTTAGTGGCTGGCAGTATTGGATATGTTCAAAACACAAACACAAGGGCATTCATTATTATATCCACTCAAAAGGCTCATTCATTCAGTTATGTTTATAGCATTTATGGGCTGCAGTGTTAAATTATGTTGGACATACTGTGTAGCCACTGAAAACCAAGGTCACTCCATTATTAAGACCTCGGGGAAATGGAGAAGTCACATTAGTGCCTGCAATTGCTCCTAAAATCCTGTTCCCTTAAAATCAGCTATAGTGGTCATAAAGTTGTCACAGTAAGTGGAATAAGTCAATAGTTCCAAAAGGAATGAGTCGTCCACAGTCGGCCAATGGATCAATTCCAATTTGAGTGCTTTTGCAAAGTCTCTTTCTTCAGTCCATGTTCCAGTGGCAGAGCTGAGAAATAAGCCTTTTCATTTTAGTGGGATTGATGATGGCCGTGCTCGAGCCAACATGCAGCTTTCAATTTCATCTCTGGTTTAGCTGCACATGACAACGTTTATAAATGGAGAATGGAGCAGGAGATGTATCGATACAATATTGATATTGTGATCCGAGGTGTCAGCTGGGATTTGGGTTGTCACGGCGGACATTGTGACGCTCTTTTCTTCAGAGACCTCATCGCCCAGCCATCCTTTAGGTTAAAACCATAGGTCAACATTTTGGGATGTGCTATGCAATATATCTATCAGCGCAATATCAAGACAGAGCCAAGAGGTGCTTTGCTTAGTTTAGAATGAATGCCAAAAGCAGGGGGGAATACCTGGCTTTGTCCAAAGGTAACAAAATCTGCCTCTAAAGCTTAGTTATTAGTATTCTTGTTTCATCTGTACAAAAACTGAAGTGCAAAAAAAATCTAATAATTGCAGTTTTATGAGGGGCTACTTAGCTGGGAGTAGTGACTTCTTGTTGTGAGCAAATCCCTGGCTGGTTTTATATGGTGGAAAGCAAATATGCAGATTTCCCAAAATATGGATCTATTCTTATAAATGTTGAAGGACCAAACTAATGTCTTGCCCAAAATATCTAGATATTATGGCTCTTGAGATACAGTCAGATATATTGTGACATCTAATTTTCTCAGTGTTACCCAGCTCAGTTGGAATATTCTAACTGTTTTAGCTATCTGTATTAGTGGTATGGTTTCAGCTGGTTAAATGTAGACGTGGTCGAAGGTGGAGGTCACAGGGCTTTAAGGTTCATCCTCTCTCTGAAGGACTTCCTCAGTTTGCTCCTCGGTGGAGGTGCAGGACCAGAACCAGAACCAGGACCGTGACTTGGTCTGATGAAGCCATGTTCACCTGTGGCGTCGGTGTACTGGTACTCCAGCTGCTGAGGGGGGGGCTGAGGTTGACTTAGGGGCTGAACATCGAGGACACCCAGTGGAGCGTTTTTCCGACTGAGGGCTCCAGCTCCTGCTGTGTTGTTCCGCTGGAGCTGCTGTATGATGGCAGAGAACTTTGCATCCAGAGACGGTCGGCCTGTTTTGGACCTTGTCGCCGGGCGTGATGCGCAAGTGCTGGAGTTCTCCTTCTCTTGGTATGGAGGAGGAGGAGGCTGATGAAGAGAAGCAGGGAGGGGAGGTCTGGCAGGGCGGGTGGCGGGAGCAGAGGGCCCTTTGTCAGAGGGAGGAGGTGGAGCACGGCGCTTCTTGTTGCTGACGGGTGTAGAGCTACTTTTGGGGTTGGGGCTTGAACAAGGGGTGGATGTTTTGCTCTGAGACAGAAGGCTCTTCTGCACCACCAATGAGTGGGACCCATCAAACAAAGTGGACCAATTAGCCACCTCCTTCTCCTCTTCGTGACCAATAAGAAAGCGGCCATCTGTCTCCTCAATCTTGTTGTGGATCATGTCTGTGATGCTCTCAAACTTGCCAGGTGAATTTATACCTGCACATCAAAGAAGATGATCAAACACTGAACTACAGTTAACTAGGCAAAAGTTAAATTGATGGAGTCTTATTTTTAATCCATATTTGATGTATTACTGAAATGCAGAGGCATTTCACCAAGCACACAAACACACACCCCAATACTCTAATTTGCATGTAAAATGGTTTTATTTACATGCTGAAATTAAAACTATTATGTGTGGTTAATAGAATGAATTTATTCCATTGAGGTGTCGCTCTTGCATATTATCTTCTATAAATAGATGCATACAAATACAAATCCTGTACAACATTCGACATCAAGCGGCCAGCTAATTATAAACCTCTGTTTAATTCACTTCAAGTGCTCGTTCCAATTTCTCTACTTACTGAGGTCATTGTAAACAGAGTCAGCCTGCTTGGTGAGGAAAAGTGATGGTTTCCGTGGTGACGTGACCTCGATCTTCATTAGCTGGTTGCAGCAGTGCAGCCACTGGCCTGGTTGTAAACAAGGTGAGGCATCGGAGACACAGATAAAGCTTATAGGATCTGTTTAGCTAAATATATATGCAGCCATTTCTCTTGCCCAAACTGATGTACACCCACACTCCAATCTTCACTTTAGACATTCTCAAAAACACACAGGAAGTGAACAAGGAAACATGTCCCTACAATGTACATACATGTACGGTATGTCACCTATAGTTTTTATATGCATACACACCACTCTGCTATATGCTGACACAGAAACACACTCACTCTGATCATAGAGGTGCTGATGCAGAGCATCCAGCCAGTCCTCCAGCTCCTCTCTGGTTTCTGTGGTGAAGACGACCGTCTGAGATCCCTCTGGTGATGGGTTGATGATGGACAGACTCCTGGACTTCTGACCTGCTGACTCCTTCTCCATCACGCGGATCCGGGTGTCCTGCAGAAACAATACAAATGTGAACAAATGAGAGTGTAATACAAGGTATCACAGTAAAAAGTACATCACTGATATTGCAGAAAAAAAAATTAATTGCACAGCAAAATGCCAAAGATGCAAGCAGGATCTCAGTGAGTAATGTGGCATTTTGTATGCTGGTTATTTTGCAAATGTTAGGGAGATTTAAATCAATAATAATGAATGTGATGTTTGGGTTATATATTAATACAAAATCCCACGAACCAAACAGTCCAATTAAAAGAGATAATAATGTTCTAATAGCTATAAGAGTGACAGGGTAACAGTAACAGCTGCTCCTGTTACTCTTAACATTTACATGTTCTCGTCTTTTCGCTCATTTATCTAATATATACACTTACACATAAAGTAACATCCTTCCAACACTGTGCATTTCATGATGTTGCCAGTGATCTTTAATAAAGAAGTGCAACAAAGCAATTCAGCTTGAAATGTAAGCAAGAGTGTGAAGGTTTGTCTGTCTTACCGTGTTGATGGGTAGGTTGAGAGTGGGCTGCACTTTAGCGTCAATCTCTTCTGGGGTGAAGTAACAGGACAGAAAGCCAGCGCTCAGCACACAGTACAGACTGCAGCAGCGGTACATGCCCTCCACATTTTGCTGAAAATCACAAGTACAAATGAAGTGAAGTCTTTCTCCAAGGAGCAAGCTACGAAGCGAATGCCGAGTGGAAACAGCGGTCAATGCACCTTCTGGTTCAGGTAGCCGGTCATCATGCTCTGGGTCATGCAGGCAGGCTGGGCCACCAGCCGGCAGCAGAGGTTGCCATAAAGCGGCAGCCAAGATGAATATTCAGCTGTGGGGGACGAAGATCAAAAGCCCAAAAAATATAAACTACTATATGATTTATGTGAAGATAAAAGATACTCATTAAAAATAATTCCTACCGTAAGCAAAAAGGTGAAGCCATGTGATTGAAAAACTGAGCTATAAAAATGTGTAATGTCAGGAATCAAACACAAATGAGAGAGCTAATATACGTTCATGTCACATGGCTTCTTATCACACAAGCATTTAATATTAACAGTTATTTAAAAAAAAACTCGTTATATGCAGCATGGTCTTCACTAATGAAACATGGGGAAAATTCATACCCAAAGTCTACACCTGATATTAGAGCTAGGTAACAAAAACACTTCGTGAGCAGCCACTTTCTTATCCATTTAATCTCGTGGAAAAAAAAAAAAAAATGAAAGAAAGAAAAGTAATCTGAGTTGAACTTCAATCATAGTTTATTTTGTTTGATTTTAGCTTTCAGTTTTAATGGGGTAAAAATATTGTATCATTACCACAGTACTGAATCAAAACAGGAGCTAAAAAGCATAATCCCTTTATATCCCTAGATATTAAATTTCTTTGCCTTTGTTTCTTACCGCCTTGAAGGACAATGAGAGAGTGAGACTGGAAGCTGCCTTCAGCCTCAGGCAGATTCAGAGTGGTGTAGGCCAGCAGGCTGTACTTGGCTCCACTGGTACAGGTAGATGTACACACAACCACACACATACACAAAGAGTTTAGCGTTTTATATTGCATTGACTTAAATTTGGGTGTTGGCTAAACCATTAAAGCATTATGTTCAACACTAACAACAAATAATAATCAGGATACATCAATATACAAAGACTGATCCTTAAACCCCCAACATGTGCACGTAGCCTACAGTATTTTGATTTGTGTAAATTATCTCCTTGTTCAAAGGTCTAATGATTCCACTGTTTCACATCCCACTGAACAGGTGGAATGTATCGCTTGCAGATGTTCAGTTGAGTTATATTTGAATCACTAAATGCTCTTAACTACGTGTTTCCTCTCAGACACAGTCAGAAGCATTAAAAGCATGCACTTTTCCTTCAATAAAATTGTTCAATTTATTGGCACAGAAACATTCTATGAATGTTTGAAGGCTAAACATATCAGTATTCATCAGCCCAAATATTGCTTTAACCCTTACTTGAATACTTAATCAGTTTGATTTGTTTACAAAACCAGTGTGTGAGCCTGCAGCGAGATCCTTTTGTTTCAGTAACAAGCCACAATCGACTTAGTTCCCAGCTGCAAAAAATCCTAAATAGAGAGCCAAGAGTCTGTAAAGGGTTTTATGGGATAATACAATACGTACGGGGGAATGGGGTTGTGCTGCAGGAAGGTGTCAGGATCTGGAGTGTCCAGCAGAGGGCAGAGCTTCTTCCCTGCGCTCTTTCCAAAGGAGCTGCGGAACTTCTTGGCAAGTTTCTTTGGCGTGTTAACCAAGGTGAGCTCTTCCTCCAGGGCACAGCTCCACAGCTCCACCCTCAGCTCAAACTGAGGATCTACGTCTTTGCTATGAGAGGGAAACCGAAACATTTCAAAGCAGAAGTTCCGTAAATGCAAATAATACGTTAGATCAAGATAAAAAAAATAACTAAAAATAAAAAACTAAATATTCCTAATAATAAATTCTGCAGTTATAACCAGCAACATCACCACAAAACAGGTGCCTTAGTGTTTGTTGAAAAGAAGTCATAAGTACAAACTGTATACTGGATCTGTGCAATAAATACTTACAAGATGGTGACTCCCTCAAAGCAGATGTCAGTCACTGCTCTGTCCACCACCACCATCTGAGTGTCAAACACCTCTGAACCGATCTGCATCAGACAGAACACGGCCACTCGGCGGGAGCCTAATCAACACAAGGGATGTGCAGCGTTGGTACAGCAAGTATCTGCAGCATAACATGACGCAAAGCAAAAGAGCTTGCATAAAATACATTAAGGACAAACAAACATACTCCCTCTGTTGTTAAAGTGGTCTGAATCCCTCCACATTAAAGGAATGCGCAGCCCTACATGAGCAGCATAGAAAGGTTATTAACACACTCATACTCTTAAAAACTGGTTTTCTCAAGTATACAATTTGTGGGTGGGTGCACTGAGATTACCAGACAATGCAATTGTCCCATCACAGGGCACACGGCCATCTGAAACAGGATCTGAAAGTCTGAAATAAACATTAAACATTTTTCCAGAAATTAATCTTTACATCAAAGTTTATATGTATCTATTGATTTATCACTATATATTTTGGGTTAGGGTTAGGGTAGGGTTATAATGTGTGCTGAAACTGAACATCCTTCACACCCGAAAAGCCAAAAAAGCCCACTGCCCCAGTTCCTCACCCTCTGTCCTGCTCCTCTTTCTTCCTCCGCAGCTGTGTAAGGTAAGCCTTGATCCTGGCGTTGCAGGTCAACAGATTCTTGGAGGCGTTGAGAACCTGTTCTCTGTTACTGCAGGCGAGCAGCAGCTTGTAAGCGCCCTCGCGCATTCGCATCTCAAAGTCGAGCTTTTCTTGTACGTTAGTGTTCTTGTTGGACAGAGCACATGAAGGGTAAAGTTAAAAATTTAAAGAATAAAACACAGCAGCTTGCAGTAATGTTTTAAATTGCGTTAGTCTGGCAAAGAATATGCTGCAATGAGACGAGGGACACGATGAGTGCAAACATGTTGATTCAGCTAAAGTTAGGGTGAAGCTGCCCTTGAGTGTTGTTTTGGGCAATAAATAAATCCCTGCCAATGTTAAAGGGGTTACAACAATTTAGGGATGTCAAGTCAACAAGTAATGCTCATAAATTTCATATACACAAACAAGAACACTCTAAGATGACCTACAACCTCTTCCTGCCCCTCCGGTACGCTTAACCTTGTGTGTCCCTGAATCAGAGTTTTTTTTTGGCAGAGATCGAAAATTGATTTACAGCATAAAAACAAAGGGGCATGGTCTTTCTGGCACAAACAGAGCTAAAGCTTTCAGAGGTCCTTGGTGAATGACAGACTTAACACAATCGCATATCACAAGGCTCTCAGGAAATGTGATCTATTCAGCGTCACTGGTAGCACGAACATAACAACACAATTAAAATGACAATGACATGCTGGTAATAAAAGTGTCAGACTTGTGACAGGGAAGTCAACTTCTTTTCATCACTCAAGAGCAACTTTTTGTGGCTGAAATGGTGCAAAATAATGACCATCCTACAGTACATGCTAGATGGGATGACAATAACAGTGAGTACATGACTTTATTTGGATGGAAAAATGCATTATGGAAAAGCATGGATGGGATGCTGCAGAGAGCAGGAAGCGTAAAGTTGCAGGACACGTGTGATGGCAGCTCTAGCTAACATATTTGTGGCCTAAATGGAGTATGATGATGTCTGATATAATCTGAATTACAAACATACTGAATTTAAAATACCACCAGTTTTAATTTGGTATTGAATAGAGCTGCAATGATTAATTGATTAATTGCCAACCATTAAATTATTCAAGACATTTTTTCTTACAGAAAAAGTGTCTAAATTCTGTGACCCTCTGTGACAGTAAACTTATCATTTTTGTGTTTTGTGACAATCAACATTTCCTTTTGACTCATTTTATGACTCAAACCAACTAATCAGTTAATCGAGAAAATGGTCAACAGATAGATCAATAATGAAAACGATCGTATTTGCAGCCCTAATTTGGAACTTGCTGGGTTATGTTTATAAATAAACTATAAAGTCAAGAGGTCCATCCACATGTTTTAGGGATACAAACATCATCATTCTCCATGATACAAACTACAATATGCACCTGTAGCTTTTTAGAAATCTGTCGTATGTACAACAAATTCATATCCTCTACTATCTGCAGAGTGTCATTCAGCAGACTCGGGCATCGTTTCATGCTTTTGGTCTGAAATGACATGAGTTTGAGCTTTGTTAGAGCAAAGGGGAAGAGCATTTTTTTCTGCTTAGCAACATTCAACAATGCAGAGAGGGCCGAATAAAAGAGGCGACTCCCGTATCGGATAACTGGCCCAACTAGCCAGCTTTGTCATGGGAACTGAAAGCCAGTGTGCGACACAGACGTTAGAAAATTCAAATCATTAGGCATTTGTCCACAAGGGAACAAGGGAGTTTTGAATCCCCACAGCAAAAAAAAAAAAATGTCTCCAGTCCAAATCTGAAAACACTCCATTAAAACATGGTGAGAATTATTTTGGGAAAAAGTCAACTAAAGCAGTGGTGGTGCATGTTGGAGACTGCTGGACATTTTCTGCCAGATTATTGTTCATTATAGGAGAATGTTCATAAATGTATTAAAAATCGGGTGTGACATGTGTCACCAGTCATCCACTACCAATGGATGAATAGAAATCGTTTCTGAAATATACATCATGGAGAAGTCATTTTCATTCAGGGTCCAAAAACAGATTTTTCTTTTTCTCCAGATTTGACCCAAGTGGACCAAACACATTAATCTTTAAGATCTGGCCGTAGCTGATTTGATAGTATAAGTGAATGAGTAAATGGGTGATATGTTGTTTTAAGATGTTCTGACAACTTTTTATGTCTCTTCATCTTCCCTCCAACATCTTATGACATACGAGTTGAAAGCTTCCTAAATTCAATAGTAAATAATAATAAATAATACCGTGTAAGAAAACTTCTGGAAGAGTTAGACTGTAAGGTGATCACAAAGTACTGTAATTTTTTTATTATTATTATTTCAAATGTGCACACTTAACAAATATTAATATTGACTTTCCAAAATGGAAGCAGTTATTGGAGAAAGGCTGCAGAAAATGTTAGCTGTTAGCTGTTACTGAAGCAGGTTAACGTCGCACTTTGGACCGACTCAACCGTCAGAGATTCAGTTTTGACGGGAAAAACGCTTCTGTACCCCTCTGTGCTCACCTCATTCTGCAGGAATAAGGTACTCTGTCGTATTTTCTTTCGTTTAATCTCCATCGCCACCGCGGAACCGGCCGATAACAACGACCCGGAGCTCCCGTTTCGTTTGGAGGTTTGAACGTCCCGCTGGCCCTCCATGTTGTCCGTCCATTCGTTAGCAACAACCATCCTCCAACGGAAAGGGAGCGCTCGATTTGATTCACACCGTCTACCGCAACATGGTTGCTTTCGAGTAAATACGCATGCAGTTATATTGAAAAGATAAATACATTATACATTATAAAACTTCTTAAACTCTAGGGAATCAAAGATATAATATCAATTGTTAATATTGTATCTATCGTTTTATAATCCTTAATATTATATCAAAAGTGATTTTATTTCTGATTAGGACACATGCATTTTCAAAAATAGGCTTTATAAGAGGCTTATATCAAATTAAATTGCAAAACTGTATGGAAGTGTAAAGGTTAGGTGTGCAGTTTGAAAAAAAATATCAAACAAACGCTCCGCCTCTCAGCCGGTACTTCCAGAGCTTTAAACCAAGTGCCTCACGCCCAAAGACAGGGAGCGTCATTACGTCATTTTGCCAGACAAATGACGGGAGTGTTCTGTGCTGGATTTGAATTTGTTCTTTTTTTTATGGCAAACAATAGCCTATCTTTTGTTTGAGAACATATTGATGAAAATACACCTTTAAAATACTAAAATACTTTACTTAATCTATAACATCATATATTTCATTTTCACTTTTTTTTTCTTTTTTTGCATGGTACACATTTCTATGAATAGGCCAGCCCAGTCATCTGATGCAAACAAAACACTTATTTATTTTAACAGTATGTTATTGCCACTATGAGTTGTTTAAAACGTCAAACGTGGAAAAACGCTGAAAAAGTGATATAGCCTTGCGCAAACAAAGTGAATCCAGTAACAGTAATGCTGTTGTACTCTTTTATTACAAAGACCTAATTTACTTAGGTAGGTTTTCAGCTAAGATAAATAAGGTAAGATAATTATTTTGTTAATTCCTACTTTATGATATTGTATATTCTGTATTCATTTAGACTCATCATTATATTTTCCTACTCACTTTGTTTATACTTTTTGCATCAACAGCTCAATAAACCTGTTTCATTTAAATACAAACTATAATTTTTTTTTAAAGTGAATAAAAAAAAACAATCATATTTTTCAAATTTACACCATGTTAGTGCAATTTACATTTACATCGTAAAAGTCTAAAATACATAATGAATATAAATTGTACTATATTGCACAATGTATTGTATATGCGATATTGAAGGGATGGGATGATGTTGTTTGGTTCCTGGGAGTCCTCCTCCGTCTGAGCTGCGCATCATGCACCGGCCTGCCTTCATTTTCAGCGTCTCCAGCTGCGCAGCCCAGCTGGCGGTGCACAAACAGAGGATCCTGAAACGTGACCAGTGAGTCCAGGAAACCCGCCCACACCGGTTCTGGCTCATGGACTTCTGGTCGAGTTGGAAGCATCCACGGCTGCAAGTGTGGACGCAGGCGCTGCTCAGGATGGAGTGTGTCAAGTTAGCCAGACATAAAACCATCCACAATCCGGAAATACGAAATCTGCCTTCAAAATTAAAGAGAAAGTTTTTCAAATAAGGACGAGGTGAGATCATCTTTATATACAGTCAGTGGGTGAGATGCATAGCTAATCCTCTCATCCATTCTGTGCACACTGATGTCAGCTACTTTACCATCTGTAGGGCATTTTCTTTACATCTCTCCTGACATAAGCATATTATATTTCTGTAGGCTGTCCAGTACAATATGGGCTATAATAATGTTGGTAAGCACTATGTCACCTGTAACTGATTTATTATGTTCCATCAGTGTAAAACCTTATGAATACATAAGTTTAGCTTTAATTCTTGATGGCAACTTGATTCACTTTTAACACAAATGTCTTTAATAAGAAATCAAACTTAACAAACAGGTTTGAGTGATAACAATGCACTTTAACAGAACAAACATTTGTTTTCTGCTTAGCCAGACTGTTTAAAAAGGCTATTTTTGTTTTTAAGTCAAAGGTCACATGTATTGATTTCAATTCATCTGCCTTAGTATGACAGATTATTATGGAAATATCAACACGCAAAACACTTTTCCATGTCGGCTATGCTGATAGCAGTGCTCAAGATGCAGAAATGAGGTCCACACTTAACAAAAGTCTACAATTTATTTACTTTTACAAGATTCCAGACATAAGCATTCATTACAGTTACATTTGCAATAGCTCCTTATCCATGCCTTTATATACTGCTGGGTAGTTTAATCCATAATACCAAGTCAAAATGTATTGGTTGATGATTTATATTTATATGTATTAATAATCTCTGTTAAGTAACTGGTAACTCATATTAAGTAAAATAAGCGGAGGAAAAAGAACACTATTGGCTTAAAAAATGTAATGAATTAAAAGTAAAGTATATGCATACAGTATAAAATACTTTACTCAAATGTACTTGGTTATTTTTCCACCACTACTTTTCAGTTATATTGGGACTATGTGTGCAGAACACATAAATTATGCTGATTTGTTCTGACCTTCGTATCACTGTCCTCCCCCCCCACCCACCCACACACACACACACACACACACACACACACACACACACACACAGTTTTAGGGTTTTAGGGAAGTTGAACTACAGCTTTTTGTAAATCTGTGGTCACATGACTAACTGCAAACAGCCTGTCACTCACTCACAAATCTCCCCCTATCGTACACGCTCTCGGTTTTATTCTGAAAGTGTTGACCGGAAGTCTGACTTTGCAAGCGTGCAGTCCTGACGCTTCCCTCAGTGCGTCGCCTGTCGCGGCGGCGGCGTTATTGCTGAGCAACAGAGAGCGAGAAGGCCGGCCCGACGCGCAAACTGCAGCAACGGCAGGGCTGGGCTCCTCTCTCTCTCCCTCTCACACACACACACACACAGCTTCAACACACACCAGAAAGGAAAAAGGGTAAGTGAAGAACAGATTTCACTTTTTTTATTTAGAAGAAAATATATTTTGTAACCTAACAGCGCGCTTGTAGCTTAGACTCGACCGTTAGTCTGAAGTTCGCGTCAGACAGAAAATAGGAAGAGTATCGTTTCTGCTGCTCATCTATTGATGTCAGTGTGGGCTTATGTGTTTTTTGTAGTGTTGATTAAAAAAAGAAGAATTCACCGAGGTGGCACGGCAGATTCAGAAGCGTTCAACTCGCAAAACCTAGCTTAACGCGTTTGACGTGTGAGGTTTTAATAAGCTAGCTCATTACATACCATGTTATGCTCATAGCGGCTAAACAAACTGGGCTGTTGTCTGCAGCAGCATGACCAGCCTGTCCTGCTCCGCCTTTGTAGAGCGACACAGCCTAGCCACTTTGCTGCCTCTCATAAAAAACACACATTTGCCCTCTATATATACTGCTGCTTTTCAGTTAATATTTCTTTTTATGACAATTGCATCCATCTATAACCGAGGCTGTCGATACGGGATGTACATCAGTGATCACAGAGGACGCTTTTGTGTAGATCATCTCATTGCAAAGACACAAAAACACTACACACAACACGGGGTCTCCTCCTTTGAGTCTGCATTTATTGTGTGAAACGGGAGACTGCATGAGGAGGTATTTCTCCTTATATAATGTGGCTTCAGAGTGTTTCCTGATGTCGGACGACCCATGCACCCCCCCTCCCTTCCCCACCACCTCCACCTCCTCTTCTTCTGTGTGGAGGCTTTGTTTTCATGGGGCAGATGTAGCTGGCCTACATGCATTTGCTCTCTTTGTGTTGACGTTTGATTTTTGCTGTCACCATCACATAAGATGTAGAACTCTGGGAAATACAACAGATATGCTGTAACCGCTTGTATTGTCTTGCAGGCACATTTAAGATGCCCCTTTTTTGCTTGCATTTTGCAAATGAGTCTGTTCAGATATGTCAGTTTCTGCAATTATTGTCTAATTATCAGGTAGCAGACTGTCCAGTTGTGAGAAGCAAATGCAAGTTACTGTTTAAACCATTTGAAAGGGAGACTTGTATTCATGGCAGAAACAGCAGCCTGATTGTATTTATTCATCTTGATCAGCTCCCTTAATTGCATCTCATGGTGTTTAAGCAAAGTGAAGCCTGTATTCCAGTTTCTAAGAGTCAGCTGTTGACATGCTGGACTGATGTGTTCTTGGAAAGCTGGAGATACATAGGCTGCACATCGGCAACTCTTGTTAGTCTCCTCCTCCCTCTGGCTGTAACAATTCAAATTTTTTTGGGTCTGAGCCACGCAATGTGCAGATGATGCCATGCAGTCCAGCTCCGCTCCTTTCCTTTCCCCCCTCTCCTCCACTCTGCCTTTTTCCGCCTCCTTCCTGTCCTCCCCGCAAATGTGGCTGCAGGCAGGCTGGTTGGCTCTACAGGCGGCTGCATTTTTAAAAACTGTGTCAGTGTGACAGGACGATTGCTGCGCTTTTGGAGAGAAAGCGGCGGCTGTTCACACAGTGCAGACAAATGGCAGCCATGTGAATGAAAAGATTCTGCACTATTTTAATGTTTATTTAAATTGTCTTGTGTTGCTCTGTTGTTCGTCTTAAAAACTGGAAACTTCAACAGCTTATGAGTTGTTAACACTTGATGCGCAGTGTCAAAAGCTGACTGTCTGAAATCCTCCCTCTTCACCGCCTGAAACTCACTATCTCAGTCCTGAATTACTTTGAAGATTCTTATAAGGACCTGGTAGCCATTGAGCAGTCTGTAGACATTCACTAAGGGTTTCCTTCAATAATAAGAACCTATTTTCTGTGCTAGTTTGTTGTCCAGCCTGCCCACAGCCATTGTGTATAGTAGGAAGTTTAGGAAGTGAGTTCATTTTACTTCAGTGGTTGGGGAGTGTTAGGATGTCGAAAAAACAATCAGGCCTGGAACTTAATATTTCACTCTTGCTCTATTCAGTTTGTTGTTAAATGTACTTTTGTTCCAGAGTGTCTGTGGCTAAAAATAGCAGTGAATCTCACTTCTGTAATCTGCCACAGTGGAAACGTTGAAAGGGTTATGAGCCTCAGATAACTTTGCCCGGTGAAGCAGCTCCAGCTTGTGCGCAGAGCCACCGGGAGAAACAAGGGAGGTGAACAGGAAAGTCTGTGGTAAGAAATAGAGAGAGACAGCAAACCAGGGCAAAAAACAAGAAGCAAAAATGCTTGGAGCAATTTATATACATAATCATCAGCCTCTCCCTTGTTATGGAACATCAAGGGTGTGTCTGGATTTATTTTTCTACATTTAACTTCTCAAAATGAAAAATAAAACAAAGTGACCTTCACATCTGTTTTGGGGTGTAACATACTCCCCCTCTGAGTTCCTGTATTTTGTGCTTCTTTCCACTGCAGATATTGATCTTGTATTTGGGCAGTTTCCACTCCTATCTCTCCCTGTGCCAGGCTCTCCCTGATTGTCCTGTTATGCTAACGTCGATAGGTTTTTTTTCCCCTCCTAAGTGCCAGTGTGGATTTCAGTGTGAGGGAGTTCACTATTTTTGTCTACAGCTGAGGCTATTGCTGTGGGCAGGATAAATGTTGGTGCCATCATCAACGTGGCAGGGTTGGCCAAATACTAATGTTCCTGTTAAAGGGCCACGGGTCAGTCATTATCCGTTCAGCCGGGGGCCACGATGGGCCACAGAGCACTCACCAGAGCAAACCTACACTCTACACTCCATGTGCTTTGGTTTCTGTAGGTGTATAATACAGTGATTTATTCGTATAGCTATGTCTTATTCAACAAATAATACAGAAGCCAAATGTATTACCTCAATTTAAATGCTGTTTTGTTAGCAGGAATGGTTTTCAGATCCAAATTGATTTTGTATTTTATATATAAAAGAAAGAAACATGTTTCTAAAGGAAAATTATGTATGTAAAAAAAGTTTTATCTGGATAATAACAAACTGCATATATTATGATATGTAGCATAAATCATGTAATTTATATATTTGAAGGGTATGAAAGATATTACCCTCATTTGAAAAATAAAATAGCTGAAATAGCTACTTTTCCTATCTGCACAAATACAGTATAATTAAGGGCTGGTTATCTCAATTTACTTATGGTCAGAGTGATATCTGTAAATACTTTATTGCCCAACCAACAGTCCAAAACCCAAAGAAATCCAATTTAGATTGATGTAAATCAGAGCATGTTTTGTGTTTATGTTCCAGAAATGACTTAAACAATTCATCTGTTACCAAAATTGTTGTCAACTAGTACATTAGTATACTAATTGTTTCAGCTCTGGACTATTATAATATTTATCACACCCACATTTCGATGGCTAATTCAAAATTGCATTTTAGTTTACCACATGTATTCTTTTTGTCCCAAGCCCCATTGAGAAATGCGCCCCCAGAAATGCCTGTATTTCACTATATTAAGAACGTACTGCACACAGAATAAATCACATGCACTGGAAAATTCTTTGCTGCAGGGCATGTGCTTCATTAATTCTCCTGGTTTATTAATAATCTATTTTTTATTATCTCCTTATGAGTATGAGATCTTGTTCAGGGTGCTTCCCCCTTTAGACTCCACAGGAATAATAACTTTCTCAGATAGCGCTGACGGGCAGTCTGTATCTTTCACTATAATGCTTTATAGTCCTCAACATCCATGAAGTGTAGATTTCTAAATGTAGGTCTATAGGTCATGTGGAACACAGGGGTCACAGAGCATGTGGTGGGTTTGTGTCTCAATGCCCCGGGAAGTCTGGATTGTGTATGGTCATAACAATGAAGCAGGCTGGACGGATGCTGGCTAAATGGAGGTGTTTGCTTGTTTGTTCCTCTCGCCAACTGCTCATGTGATGCATGTGGCCGCTTTTCTGCACCATATGGTCTTTTCTGCTGCATGGGATTGTTTTTTTTACCCACATGCTGCATGTACGAGCCACATCAATACACATAAAGCAATGCATACGCAAGTTTCTGCAAATTTAAGGAGCTGTACTGACACCATAATGATTTATTATCTCCCTGCATGGTGCTATTATCCTGTCGAAGAGATTAATGTTGGTGTATAGTCTTTATCTGGCTGCATGAATTAAAAACCATTCAAAATGTATCATTCAATAGTATTCATTTTTTGGGGGTCTTATTGCATTTTTAGTCCAATTTTAAACCTCATTGCAGGATACAGATTTACAAAAGTATACTGGAGAAAGCCTGACCCACTTATCCAAATGTTAATATCTCCTTGTTTTTAATTTGATGCATTGATGAGTTTATTGTGGACAGAAGAAAAATAGCAAATGATGCAGTTGGTCATTTTGTATGTTTGTGTGTAAAATGGTCCTCAATCTTCATTTGGTTCATCTTGTCCAAGCAGTGTTTGGAAGCTGGAGGAACTTCCTTGGCTAAGATTTATGCTGTCAATCAGCTTCAGGTTACTTAATTAGCCTTTTAAGACAACAAACCCCAAAGTACAGACATGCTCATCCTGGATTTCAACCTCCAGTTGTATTTTTTTAATTTCTCTGAACAAATTACCACGTTGAAGTGAGTGACTGGACAAGTGAGTGACTGGACAAGGAAAACGGCCAGTGAGTTTGTTTCTTTTTGCGGCTATTCTCCGTCTAGTCATGAGGTGAGGTAAAGTAGGCCAACTTGATTCAAATGTCAGAAGGAATCAAATATTTTAAGACTGATATCCCTGGAGCAGCCATAGCGTGCTCCTTTGTGCGCTTAATTTTAAACCCAGGACATTTCTGTATTATTTAACTGCTGTTAAACTAAGCTCTTGTGATTGACAGGCTGCATGGAAGAGCGACTGTACATTATTCAATCATATTAGCATCTCACACATATACAACCTGTAATACTCACAGGTGCTGAAGTTAGATTTAAGATTTTGAATATTATTTTAAACCTTAAATTTCACCGCTCTGTTTGTAATAATTGTCCGGTATATCATCACCTGCATCATGGTTAAAGCCCAGTCTGTGTTCTCTCTCCTGAAGCTGAATTGGTAAAATGCCTCTTCTTCACTTTCATGTCAGTAAATCTACAGTAGACTCAGCCATTGGGGACTGGAAAAGCCTTTTGTCTGTCTGTCTGTCCAGAGGTTGTTTGGCTGTCTTATCTTGGTTTGTTCTTTACACACCTTGAGGGTCTGAAGGCTGCCCCACTACCAAAACATCCCGAGGGCTGCAGGCCGATTTATTTTCCGTAGTCTATTATGTATTGACTCACTGACCTTACACCATGAGGGGATAGGCTGTCTGTCTGGTCCATCAGTATACTTTCTGTTCCCCTACTGTTGCAAAGCTACAATGTTGATTACTTTTTTTCTTTCAGAACATGAACGCCTTACATGAAGTGTCTATCTGCAAGAGTCATACTTTTTCATTTTGGCAATATCTTTGGTACCAAGCAGTCCATAGCTGTGGTGTTTTTGCACTACAGCTCCAAATGAAATCACATTGCAATGAGTCAGAGTGCCATGTATCATGATATTCAACCCTGATTTTCATGTTGGTAGAGTTTAATTTAATAGTAAGTGCTCTCTTCTTTATCTTGTTCAGCCAAAGGAACTATCACTCCTGGAGTTACTGTAACAACTGAGTGCTATTTATGTTGGAACAATCAGCTTTTGCTGCTGTTGTAAACATTTAATGCATCACCTTCTGTCTGCCAGAGGATTTCTCCAGGGAAGGGAATGCCAGATATGAAAGTTCAGAGCAACAAATGCCTAAAAGCTTTATAATTTAATCACCATTATCAGAGAGTAGCGAAATATGACATATGACTATTGCTTTCTTTTGTCATGACTACTTCCCTTAAAAGCACTGCACATGGGGTGTTGCCCAGCCAAAAAAGGTTTTTGTGTTATGAGTTTTATAGAGCCATCACCCGCTGTATCTGCTTGCGAGTTTTAATGTAGTCGCACTAACATTAAGTCAAATTTTTACAATGTAGGCGAACAACCACACCCTCACGAGGGCTAAGTTTGGCTCTCATCATACGACCATGTGGAAATGTGTGTGACGAGAGTGTGAGTCGTCTCTCTGTGCCGGTCTGCTTCTCTCTTCCTTCTCTGCCTCTGCCTTTCTCACTTCGGTTTGCTTAGCATGTGTGTGTTTGTGTAAACCTGTGTGTGGGGGCTACACGCAGCAGCTGTGTGCGTGTGATGCGTCCTGAGTCAGCTATCGGGGTCGTGGCGGTGATGTGACGGCCAGATGAGTAGCTCTGATGGTTACTCAGTTGTTGCATCATCCTTAGATACACACTGGAGTCAGATGCCTCATAAGAGCAGCAGAAGAAACATATTAGGCGATGACAGTAAATAAACTGCCGCTCAAAGACATCACTTCCTGTCCACTCTAAGCCAGTGTCTGATTGGCTAGTTTGGATCGAAGGGAGAGATTTGAATTGTTGGAAAGACAAAAGACTGCTTGTACAATTAATTTTTTGTTGAAGAACGGAAACATCACTGTAAGAGCAATTAGTCAGTGCTAATAAATCTGATTATCCAGCACAGCTTTATAATCACGCTGCTTATTTTAAATGTCTTATTATATTATGAATAAGAGCTCATACTCATTTACTTCAAATCTGCCACTTTGTTAGTCTTTAAGATGGTTTTCCTTGTGACAATGTCCATCCATTAATTTGAACTGTGAATGAGCAGCCCCGCTGTAGATGGCTTTTCATTCACGTAAGTCAAATCAACATAAGAGGCACATTTACTGTGGACTCAGAGATGAATGAACTCTGTCCAGCACAGGAAGTACTGTGCACGCTTCCTCTCTCTTCACTGCCATCTCCTCCATACAAAGAATTCACAGTCATCTTAGAATAATCCCACCCTTTTACTCCTTAATTCTTTGTGTGTGTGAGTATGTGGGAAATAGTATAAGCGCAGGTCTTGGGTTTGGGGAATTTCCTGCCAAAACCATGAGGTCACTGTTCCTCCGCATGAGGCCCAGTAAGAATGTGAGTTGTTGAAAGAGTAGAGATGAGACAAAACCCTGAGTGAGTGTTTACAGCATAAACATTGAAATTGTGTATTATCCATATTTTTTTATTCTGTTCTTCTATGCATTCATTGTGGTTTCTCTTGCTGTAGGTCTGTCATTGTAATTTGTGAGAAGTAGAAAACACTGAGTCACAATAAGACAGAGCAAACTGGTTGAGATGATCGGTCTCCACCCAAATTGCAAAATCAAAACCATATTTTGTCATATTTTCCTGAAGAGTTTGTGTGAAGTGACATTTTGAAAGTGCTCGTTTTTTCTGAATAAAAGTCAAAACCCCCAAAGATAACCAATTTACAGTTGTATTCAGCAAAGAAAAGCAGCAAATCATTACATTTGAGAAGCTGGCACTGGTGAATATGATGACATTTTAACCTGAAAAATGATAAAATAATCACTTACTAAAATAGTGGTGATTAATGTTCTGTTGATCGATTAATCACATAATATATCGACCAGTTGTTTGAGTTCTGTTTTTTTTTTCTGGATTATCATAAGCAACAGGGCCATGCAATTAGACTCAATTAGACACAATTATACTTTTATTAATGCTGTTAATACCACAGGTTTAATTCCATTCATTGTCATTGTATTAAGTTGGAAACAGACACTCATGAGATAGATAACTTGCAGTGGAACACCTCTACATTAAAGTGACAAAATATGGGTTTTTTTTGTAATGTGGCTGAACTGACTGTTTACCATTCAGACTGTAAGGAGCACATGTTAAGCAGACATCTGCATCTCCTTCGTCAGACCTTCCTCTGCATTCCTCCAGCTGTGCCATTTCTTTAATGTGTGGTAGCGAGAGGGTTTGATAATGGCACCACACAGACTGGTATGCATCGTATTCAGGCTCCTAAACCACACTCTCGTTAACCTTGCATTCTGCAGTGAGTGCGCAGTGGTTATGGAGACGGCAAGCCTTCTGATGCTTTAGTTACAGTGGGGAGGGGAAGCCACACATAATTATAGTGTAACGGCAATGCTGTTGTTGTGCTTTGTAGGCTTTCTATGATAATATATGCAGAGTGTGTACAAACACAATATCTGTTCCATATTTGACATGTGAAGTGATTGTGTGACAGACTGCAGTTACCATGGTGGGTGAACCCTGTTATGAATGGTACAAGAACATCATATAAGCATTAGTTGGAATCTGGGACGGATTGATTAGATTTAAGCAGATCCAATCATGCATTGTTTTTCCATCTGCTGCCCCCCTTTCCCCAAATTTATTTATACTAAGTTACATCGTTATTATGGGGACATTTTTGAAGAATTCAGCGGGTTAGAAAATGGATGGATGGATGGATGGATTTTTGAAGAATTTGGATATTTATTGTAATTAAAGTTTGTAAGTTTTTGTGAATATTAGCTTTTGGGATAGGGTTATTGGGGAATTTAATATGATTAAGTCTTATTTTTGTTATTAATCTATGAGTAATCTTTTAGGAGGATGGACTGTATTTACATTAATATGTTCAACTTTGGACATTTAAATTACATTTGTTGCACATCCTCCCTTTTCCTCCCTTATGGTATTTCCTTCGCTCCTCATTAACAGCACCATAAAGGGAAAACTGACAGATAAATATGTTTAAAAACACTTAACCATAACAGCATGTTGCAGCAGATTACTTATGTCACGGTTCTTGTCAACAGTATAATATTTCCTCATTAAATGTCTCGCATATCACGTAAAATCGTTGGATATTCTGAGCCGTTACTGCGATGAGAAGCTGATCCCATTTACATCACAGACAGCTGTTGCTTTGGAACAGCCATATTCCCAACAGCATCGTGCAAGGAACCGTCAGAGGTGTGCAGTTGATTAAAATTTTACTCAGGGGATTATTGAGTTGGTATACCAAGTACTTATGGGGTCAAGTGAGCAAGAGCTTAGCTCAATAATCTTTAATTCTCTCTCTGATGGGCTTTTCTTGGCACTTTCTACACACGACAGAGCTCCTGTTATTTTAGTGCCACATCAAATTACCATGAAACACCTCCCTTTGAAACCTGTTTAATATTAATAATAAATGCTTACGAAAAGTATTAAAATACTCCAAGCCTCGGTATAGACTTAAAACATTAAGGTGTGACCAAATGCAGCATAACAGAGGCAACAGATCCTCCAGTTCACTGAGAGGCTCCACTCTGTTTGTTGTCATTATGCGACAGGCTAAATTTTACAAAGAGATGCTTAGTCAGATAGCATCAATCCCCCCAGTTAATAAACCAGCCAGCAAACCAAACGTCTCATATGCCTTGTTGCCACTCAGTTAGAAACAGCCATACTGATAACGTGTCCATCAGTTAGTTCTGCTTAATGTTGCTCCTTCAGGCCACGGCAGTTAGAAAGTTAGAGAGGCAGGCTTTGACCTCCTTTTCAGGCTCATCCGAAGGAGAGCGAGGGGAGGAGGCAGGCAAGAGGGAAAATAAATGTCCTGCTGGGGGAGGCCAGCCAACATTCCTACATCACTTCCTCCACTAACATCTGGCAATGATCAGGGCAAGCAGAGCGAAAGAGAGGATGTTTCTTACTGGTTGGCTTAGAGTTCATTTCCAGGCTTGGACAGTGAGGCATCACATTGCAAGACCGCCCTCTCAACCTCATTCCCCCAACCAGCAAAACAAAATGAGGCAAGATGGAGTGATCTGAGTCACTGTGTTACTGCCGATGTTGACACTATATCTCCGACTGTGCTGTCTTCCTTTGTTGCTTCATATGTTCTTTCATACATCTTGGGTGTTTATGTCATGTTGCAAGAGTTTGTGTTTGCCTCTGTGAATATATATGTAATAAAGAAGAATAAAACTTTTTCTTCTTTTCTCAGGATGGCCTAGCTGTGTTGTGGTGTGGACGGTCTATCATCAGTGAGCTACCTGGACATCAGGTGTGTAATAGAATTTAATACTTTAATTCCTAGTATTAAAAACAAGTCATTTACATTTGTATTGTTGTGGTAGAAATATTGTCAAATCACAGGAGCAAGTTTACAAATATTCAATTGTTCTGTACTAATTGAATACTGATATTTAATTGACTTTTACTAATTACAGTGTGCACTCTTATTAGAGTACTACAATAAATTGTTTTCTTTGTAATCGTCTCAGATGAAGGAATTGCCTTTTTATTTTAACCCCCCCCTTGTCACAGTCTTCTTTCTAGTGTTTACTGTGTGTGAAAATTGGACTTAATTGGTTCAACGACTAAAGCGCTCCTGCCGAGACATTCTAAATATTATTTTCAAAATATCCATCACTGGTGAAAATTTCTGCAAATGTGTAAAACATTCTCAGAATAGTTCCAGCTGGTGTTGTATTTGGAGAATGCCTCTTATATTTACATGTTTATCATGGTTTGAGGACAAAAGTGCCATTGTAGAAATTCCATTTAGATACTTCATCTCTTAGGAACATTTTCACAGCTCCCACTCCACTGAGATTCACTGCAGATGAATGGCAACTCTGTTTATTGAACTGCAGACGAGCTAAACTGCTGCCTATTTGTTTTTCGTCCCAATAGGTGTGTACCAGAGGCAGCAGCAGGTTGCAGAGATGAGTGTGACCTCCTGGTTCTTGGTGAGCAGTGGGGGGACTCGCCATCGGCTCCCCCGGGAGATGATCTTTGTTGGCCGGGATGACTGCGAGCTCATGCTGCAGGTAAGACCACTTTACACACCAAGCTCTCCACATACGACAGCTTCAATAAAACCAAATTGGCCAAAAAATGGGCCAAATTTGTTTGTAGCATTATCACTCCCTCGCTCTCTTTGTGAAGCCATTGCTAAGATAATATGATAACCAGTGGCCACATAGAGCCTGACACTCATTAAGGGTTTCGTCTCAGTCGTATAAATAACCTGCTGACTTCACAGCAGCCTGTTTCATAAGCTAACTGATTACTGAGTCTGAATGACTATGTTGCAAATGAACCCTCAATGCTGTTACTCTTGCGGCCGCAGCACGTTTATATGTCCTCAAATTGGTGTGTGTGTCTGTGTGTGCATTGACGTGGTGTCTGTGCAGCTGTACATACACCCAGGGAGACCATGTGTGTGTTTATGTGTACCTCTGGTCACTGTGCTATTAATAGAAAGTGGGGCAGATACCTCCTGAGTTAGATCTTATCTTACCGAGTTGGTTGTAGTGTGTAGTGCATCCATGGCAGCGGTCTCTGTTATGATATTACATGTTGGTAACAGAGACTCACTATCAAGAAAATATTCAGATCTCTCACTGATGTTTATGTGTTTTCACTGTATTGGTGTAAAATGGTTTTCATTAGTTAATATAAACCAAGCTCCACATCCTACAGATACAGATATTCTCGTGATGGCATTGATCCTCAAAGTATCACATCCAAACTTCAGACATATGTAGAAATGCAGTTGTTCTATGGGTTTTCTGAGCAGAAGACACTGAAAGATAAAACTAAATTATATACATAAAATATATATTTAATTTGTGAATGACCAGGGGTTCATGATTGATTAAAGTTAACTGTAATTATAAAATACAGTGAAAAAACATCTTTGCACTGACAAAAAACAGCCTAAATACATCCTTTCCAGAGCTTTGTATCATATCACACTATGCTCCTCAATAGATTGAACTTGTAGATGTTCAAATTTGCGTTTTTTTTGGGCACTTGCAGCTCTATTTGTGACCTTTGGTGAGTGTGTGTGAGCTAGTCTGATTCATTATTGTCTCCAAGGCCTAGAATAAATTCTAAATCTCAACTGAAAAAACGCCAATATATTTATGAAACATTTCACAGTTCTAAATAGCAGCATTGAGTCTGTTGGCCATGTTGCACTTTCAGTCTGCAGATTGCTGAGTTTTTGTTAGCTCCCCAGCTGGCCCAGATCCTTTCACAGTCCTGTTCTTTGATGAGGAAACACTTCAGGAGAGAAGCAATAAGGTTCATTTACTTCAGTATGTAGAGTTGTAAAAGATCTGTTCTTCTCTAATAAGTCTCCAGTGACCTGAGGGTCTATTGCTCCGGCATGTGTGTGTGTTCTTGTAGTCTTACCCTTGTGATGTCTTTGGAATGATATACAGATATAAAACAATAAAGGAAATGTCCCAAATAGAGGTCATTTTTTGTGTTTCTACACACTGTGTGTAGCTGCTTACAGTTGTCCTCCATGTGACTGCTTTATCAAGCCAAAGCTTCATCACATGGCTAAATGTTAGGGGCTGCCTGTGTCATGCACCAAATAAAACACAAACACACACTCATGGAGTGTTTTCTGAATGTTTTGGTGTCATCTTGCAGAACATACCATCAATCACACACATATCAATGCTTCTGACAGCTCTATTTACAAGCCCCAGCCTCATGATCGGGGCGTATTCTAACTTTATTTATTTACAGAAAAGAGGAAGAAGACTATTAAATACAGGAACACAGTCTCCATGATGTCAGCCTGAATCATATAATACATTTTCCCCCTGCGTAGTGATAAACTGGAAAGAAAGTCAGTGAGGCTAATGGAGGGGTTTCTGTCTCTCAGAATTGTGTCTCATAACCCAACACATCTGCAGTGTGTGTGTTTCTGCTCGTTTCCTTTGATGAATCAAATATCCTGCGTGTCTTTATCTCTTCCACTTGTTGTTATCATGTCACCTCTTTCTCTTTGATTCTCTGCCTTTAACCACAGTATTATTATGTGTTAATTCATAAAAGCTTTTCTGCGTGTGCTCTTTTTGAACTCTTGCTTTTCACTTCAGATTTCCTTGGCTGACACTTACTTTTTAGCTATGTTGAGCTACTCCAAATTTGTATTCTCAGTTTCCACTGCACATATTTAGCTGATCAGCAATAGATGTACATTTAACAGCACGCGCCTGCTCTATCCTGTGGTGTGAAGTATAACAGGCAGCTGGTTTCTATGCTGTTTGATCTATCCTAATCTCAGTAATGTAATCTGTTCGACCGTTGGCTCTCTGGAGTCGCTTCCCTTGGCTTTATTTCAGCAAACACAGACATTTTCTTCGGATTTTTATTTCAGCATGAGTGTGCAGTCCAGGTGTCCTTTTGTTTAAACAAGGAAAGTAATGGGATTATAGGAAAGATTCATATCAGGATTGAAAGTGAGATCCTCCAAATCCCAAAATCATCATTGATTGACTCCAGCACAGCAAACCATGTAGGTTCCTTTGTTGAAATCACATTTTGGCTTTGATCATTTTTGTTTTCATACCCACATTGTTAAATGTGTGCAATTTATGAGTAAGAGTAAGTGGTTAAGGTGCACAACATTTTAGCACTGTTAATAGACAATTTGTTAGACGGACTTGATCAGACATTATAACAAACACAAACATGTTAAGGACAAGGTGTTGCTTTGCTTCTTGTATTTTACTAATGCAACTAATCTGAAGGGCGTTCTAACCAATATTTAGAGACCGCAGCAAATTTGGTCATCAGTCAGTGTCAATACATGCTTCTGGAAATGTTTTTAAATTATTTGACATCGATGCACAAGAAGGACATTTGCTAAATTCCACAAGATATTTCTGTCTGAGGTTCACTTTGTCTTTTTTTTACACAATACAGAAGGTTGCTGTGTTTGCGCCTGAAACAATTTATCCTCAAAACAGCTGATAGGCTCATATGTGGACACTGCAGAAAATCAATACTTTCACCTCCAGTCCTTCACTGCTCCACTTTTCTCCTTGTGTGTGTGTGTGTGTGTGTGTGTGTGTGTGTGTGTGTGTGTGTGTGTGTGTGTGTGTGTGTGTGTGTGTGT
>JBAJHX010000033.1:16961579-16991201 GCA_037176925.1 Amniataba percoides | reverse complement strand
GTGTGTGTGTGTGTGTGTGTGTGTGTGTGTGTGTGTGTGTGTGTGTGTGTGTGTGTGTGTGTGTGTGTGTGCGCACATAAAACTATGCCTGAATGTTGAGGTGTCAGTAGATTGTGTGCAGTGTGAGAGACATTGAAATAACTGCTGATATACTTCAAGTTGATCATACTAGATACCCTACATAGTTGCATTGGAGCTCACTATCATACAGCTATGACCCTGCACAGCCTGCTGCTGCAGTCACACACAGCCCTCTAATGGTTTGTCTAAGAAACAGTCATTAAGCTGCAGAAGAGCAGCACATATAAAGAATAAGAATAAAATTCTGTTTAGAAATCTCAATAATCACATTTAATTCGCAGCTGTAGCCATTAATGCTCCACATGTATATTTTTGTTTGAAGTCCCGCAGTGTGGATAAGCAGCATGCGGTCATCAACTATGAGGCTGGGACTGACGAACACAAGGTCAAGGACCTGGGCAGCCTGAACGGGGTGAGTACACAAATAGAAATATGCAAAACAAAGAGAGGTTAAGACAAAGACAAAGGCACAAGTGAGAATGAAGACAGGACAGAATATAATGGAGGACAGAAGGGGGTCATATGATGGATGAGGGATGGGGAGAGATAAGAAAAGGAGTGTAACCCGGCTGAAGGAGGAGTGAATGGGGTTTAAGGAGATGAATACAGACTGGAAGATAAAGAGAAATCAAAGACATTCAAGGTAAAAACCTCGGACCTGAGGTTCTGAATGGTTAGAGGTTAACTTATTTTTTAGTAGTCAATAGGATCTTCTATTTTTCTATTAGTAATCAATCTCTGTTTCAATGAAGATTTGTATCAGGTCTAAGGTCAATTGGAATCCGAACCCAATTATGCAAATCACAACTTAAGGGCACAGTCTGTGGTCCAAATATAAACAAAGGGCCACCACAACTCAAGACATGACCTTGGGACTGCCACAACTCCCCTATTTTCTGATGATCTTGGAAAATGTAATGCAATAGTTTTAATTTTGATTTGATTGATTTTTTTTTTTATTTTTGATATAAAAAAACATATTTGATAAACATATTTGATTATAAAACCAAACATGTATCTGTGTTTTTAAAAGTAATTCTACATCATGACCTAGAAAAACACAAATGAACTCCTACAATTGCTGCTCAGTAAAAGGCAGTTAGTCATGTGCAGTGATTAGCACTCAGTCACAGCCCACCAGATTGGACACATATGCAGAATGGCTTTCGCATCCTCTCAAGCTCTTGGACAGGAAGTCAGAGTCAGAGTCAGAGCCACTTCCTGCTGTGTCATTAACCATCCAGCTTGTTTGGCTGGGTTCAGAGGAAGTTTTCTCCAGCTGAGTCAGTGGATATATAGAGATTTACCACAGTGGTGAGTAAAAGACTGCGTTTGGACAGTGTCACCATTTTCTGACTTACTGGAGTTGTTTAATCACTGTTCTGTTAAGCTGTCGCAAATTCATCTCACAAGAGAGCAGACAGGAATGTTTTATTACAACAGCAGTGCAAGTATGATAGAATTTCATGTGCAGTTCAGTGAAACCCGATCTGTCTGCATAGTAGAGGGAGGAGTGAAGGGGGGGACGGGAGTAGGAGAAAGAAAGACATGGAAAAGAAAATAGTCGAAGGGAAAGACATGCATTGTCATGCTTTGGCCGTTAGTCCTGGTTGTGCAGACTGATTGATTTTTTACAATGAAATCACCTTCAGCTGATTCAAGTGTTCACCTTGGCTTCACATATATATAAGGACCTCACTGACAACACACTCACTCACAAAACAAGCACACTGTGAATTTCACTGCTGTTAATGCTGCTATATGTTAATTGTTACTGTTTATTGTTACAATTGATTTAAGTTACCTTTTGCCTTTTCATTCCCTCTGCAGACCTTTGTAAATGATGTCCGCATCCAGGAGCAGATGTACATCACTCTGAAGTTGGAAGACAAGCTGAGGTTTGGATATGATATCCTTTCACTTTTCTGATATTTTAATCTCCTCATTCCTCACACATCCGCCACTGGGTTTGTTATTCCAAAAATGTTAAGCAGCAAAGCATTGGTCAAACCTAGATATTTTCTAACCAAGATGCCATTTTTTACTATTCAACTTATGAAGAATAAGAAGTTGGTGCGTATGTACATCTATAGTTTAATATAATTATAGAATAGACTATATATAGTATAACTGTGGCCAGTATTTCCTTAACCTGTTTTTTTGCACATACCAACCTGTTCACGGTGGTGAGAGGAGAGCTCACTGTGCCTGAGGAAGCTCTAAAGGTCAGACACACACACACAACCTGTGCCCAAATACACACTGTCAAATATCACCATGATACAGTTTTGTTATACTCTGTTCTTTATGTTTGTAGCATGAAAAGTTCACCAGCGGCCTCCAGCTCAGCAAGAAACCCTCTACCGGTGAAACCACTAACACCACAACCACAAGCAAATCTCCAGCTAAGACCCCAACAAAGGCGCTGAGGTCCCCCAGTGGCAGCAGCCCAAAGCCAGTGGATAGTAGAGCAACTGACGGTGTCACTTCCTCCAAGGACCCATCAGCTAAACCTGTGGACACTCATAAAGCAGAGGAGAGGTTAGGAGGTGAGAGACAGACCACAGAGGAAACTGCATAGGGAATGTGAAGCTGCCCACTGTATACTGTATGCTACAAGTCCTCACACTTCTTATTTTATTTGAAAATATACAATTGATACCTTAAATTGGAAAGAAGGGGATGTTGCACAGCACAAATACTCAACTGACACTTGGCATTTTAAATGATGTAGTAAATCTCAGTTATTACTCAAATGTCACAGTTTCAAAGCCAGTTCACAGAATTTGAATGTACTGTAATTTTCTAAAACTTGACATATTATTATGTCACATGTCTGCTGTTTTTCATTTTAGTGTGGATCTCTCCCTTAAGAAAACACATTTTCAGACAGAACATGGTGAAATCAAGTGTGGTGGGGTTTTGTCTCAGGCCAGTAGGGGGTGGACATGGTCACCAGGGAAAGGGCTTTAACCACCACACCACCGTGCAGTCACTCTGTTTTAACATAAAGGCGGTTTAGCTCTGAGAGTGTCCCTAATAACTGAAATCACTGACCAGGCTGGGGTGCTAGCAGGGGTCCCGGTTAAGCTCCGTGTTGAAACAGGGCCACATGGGGCTTGTATTATTGCACAGATTAAGCAGTAACAGGGTCAGAGTGCGTGCATCATGCAAACCCATATGCCAGCACTGCTTTTCTTAAAATGTAGTAACATTCACAAGCACGCACATACTGTACATCTGCACATTTGGACCACAATCAAACATACACATACGGCGTTTCAGGTCTCCCCATCTGCTGCTCATGTTTTTAACGACACCCTTTCTGTGGTTCTTTGTATGTAATCTTGCTGTGTTACTACTGTAATACCAGGCCTATACTTCATAGGGAGCATATATTCAGTAGCTTTTACATAGGAGGCCTATTTTTACTGCATGCAGTTTGGCACAGAGCATCTATAATTATCTGGATATGCTGTGATTAAACTTTTATAGCTCAGGATAAGAGATACTTATAGGAAATGGAGGTAAAGGAAGACAATAAAGCCAGAAGACGTTAACACAGGATGAGACATTGTCTGACACACTGGTTTAAGCTACAATATCACTAGTTCAAAGAGACCTTTGTCGCATTCGATTCCTGTCTCTCTCAACTATGTTTCCTGTCCCTCCTCTACTGTGGTGTCCAATTTTAAAAAAGGAGTTACTACAGGATGCTCTCCCCATGTCAGCTTTCATTCTGAAAAGGACACAGAGGCAAGCGGAAAGCCCCTCTTTCATTTAAACTGCATTTGTCTTTGCGAGTGAGGGAGAGTGCACGTGATAGAGTGTGTGCACATGTGTGTGTCCATCCTGCTGGCTGAAGTTCTGAAAATAGGTCAGTGGTGCAAGACCCGACCAGAGGGGAATTAATGCACAAACACACAAATACACAAAGAGCAGCTGGGTTCACTTCGTGTCACCATGGTAGATTGAACAGTTTATGTGGACACTACCAGCGTACGTAATAAACATGTTTATTATGGCAGGTTAAAGCTACATAAAAACATGCATTTTCTGCAGGACTTTTTAAAAAAATGTCTGTCTGCTTTTGTGTATCTGTCTCAGGGGATGTTACAGCGCTGCCTCGTGGGACCCCCTTGTACGGCCAGCCGTCTTGGTGGGGGGATGGGGATGCAGACGATGAGAACTCTTTCAAACAGGAAAGCAAGTCATCCAGCAAAAAACATGATAGCTCCATTTCAGGTACGAGGCATTCAGATTATGAACCTTTATCTGCCATCAGACACATCACCATCTCTTCACTATAATTAGCTATTAGCTAACTATATCATGCAGTGCCTCACATGATGGATACAGTGGTTTAAATGTTTGAACATATAAGAAGACAATATCTTACTAAAAATCAGTGCTGTAAAATGGAATCAAGGTGTTTGCTTGGTTGATTGCCAAATAATACTGTTTCTTGAGTATGTTTTGCTTGCAATAAAGGTTATAAATATGTTGCTACAGAACAACAACAGTTTGCACTGCACATTAAGTTGAATATTGTAAAAATGACAATTATACAATTTCAATATGAATATAAAGAACGGTTGTGTGTTTATTTTGTCTTTCACAGTAATATCCACAAGTTGCAGATACAGAATTTAATTTGATATTAAAGTCTTTAATGTTATTTTAACCATTTATGATGGAATGAATCTTAACATGCCACCATCTTTGCTGTGATTCATGCATAAAGTTACAAGTTGCAGCCTTAGAAAAAATTAAAAATGGTAATGCAAGGTAGTTGTATATTACTCAAACATGCCATTTGATAGCTCGGATGTAATGCAGTGCTACAGTACACAGTGTAAAATATTTTATCTCAGTAGTGAAACAGTAGCTTTATGCCCTCTAATGTCATTTTACTTTTATTTGCTCTGTGTTGAAGGGGTAATGGCCAGCCAGAGAGAGTGTTTGTATTTGTAACAATGTGTATCCAAGTGCAAACAAAGGCTTTTTTCAGAGCCTGTATGTATGTCTGTTTGCCTACAATATATCTGTGTCTATAGTGACCGTTGGACTGGGGGGATCCCGTTAACTGGTGGTGGATAGTCGGAGTAACAGGATTAGAGGCTACACCAATAGTGAAACAGCTAAGCGATGCAAAATCAGTCTGTGCCAGGCGGGTTTAGTGTGTAGTCCGAAGGAGCAGGGGGAGGTTAATCATACAGAAACACTGGAGCAGACTGAAGCATCCTCAAATCCCTCGCCACATCTGGATGGATTGTCTGGCAGCGTCCTCACCAGCTGAAATAAGGAATACTTTGTTTTTCGTCTCATTCAAGTATCAGTTTCTTCAATTATTTCTGTGTTCTATTGTCCAGATTTTGTTGTGGGTTTTAGTTAAGTATTTGTCTTAGAGTAAGATTAGAAGAGACTTTCATTTTGGAGTAAATCTGTGCAAGCGTGGCAGGGTGATTTGAAACCCTAAAAGCTTTCCAAAAAAGTGGGGGAATGGGATTGGCTACTTCAGTCATGGAAGTGGGTGAGTGAAAGGCATTTTGCCCTCTTGTAGCAGTGACTTTTTGACTGAGTGCTGATGTTGTGATGTTGGATTTGTTTTGTGAAGCAGCTTGCTCCAGGGTGTGCTGCACAGCATATTTTATGTAGGTTACATGGACTTGAACATAAGAAGATCTTATCGGTGTACATGTTTTAAAAATAGTGTGAGCACGCCCTCTATATCTTCTCTAAAAGGTTGTTAACATCAGATACACCAGTGAAGGGGAAGTGAAAGAGAGACAGAGAGGTTTAGAGGAGGAAGCTATTTTGTTTGAGAATGTGTTTTTTTGTTGCGTGCATGTGTGTGTCAGTTAAGTTTAGTGTGTGTCCTTGTCTCCTTCCCAGTGAATAGGCTGTGTTGTCAGAGCCCCCTACCCCCTTCCTCCTTGTGTATTGTCACTCACGCCGATTGGGTTACGCCATTGCACCAGCTCCCCCGTTCCTCCCAACACACACACACACAGGCTTCAGACAGACCACTCTCTCACTCAATACTGCAGCGATCATTAGCTAACCACTCTCTAATCCTCTGGTAAGTATTGCTCTCAATTCCGTATACTTTGGACTAATGGATCTGGTATAAGGCTTTCAATTTGAATCAACTTTGACATCCACTTACCTTGCACTTGCTTTATTACCTTTGGCTCTTGGAGGAACTATTTGGTCACTGAATTCTCTTAAGTACAACAGAATAGAGGCTGAAGTTAGAAGTAAGACCCACCATAGGTTATAAATGGATTATTATTTTAACTTGTTATTTATTAAGTCAGTCACACTTACCTCACAGGAAGTGCTTTTTATAAGTGTGTTGAATGTTCATGTATTCCAGGGCATCATTCACTTGAAAATCTAATGTCTGTTGTCAGTTTTAAATTATGT
The DNA here is from genome assembly GCA_037176925.1 of Amniataba percoides. Taxonomy (NCBI): domain Eukaryota; kingdom Metazoa; phylum Chordata; class Actinopteri; order Centrarchiformes; family Terapontidae; genus Amniataba; species Amniataba percoides. Next base: position 16,984,691 of record JBAJHX010000033.1, on the reverse strand, counting down.
ATGTTTTACACTCTACTGGAAAATATTTAAGCTGATTCTATAAATCTTAGGTTGTGCACGCTTAAGATAATCCAATGAAGAAACTCCCTCAACACATTAGTTTGAACCATATGGCCTTTTCGTGAATATCCTTATATTCATTCATGAAACTTGTAACTTCAGAGAAGTTACTGGATGCCTCCCAGAACCTGTGCCTTGTGACTTTTACGTCAGTGGAAGCTCTGATAGTATTCACGCTGACTTTCATGCATTACATATGTGACATACAGGAACTTTCAGTTCATCATAATTCCAAGAAGTGAGAAAACAGAGATACTAGACTCACTCTATTTTTTTCTGTTTTACATCTTTATCTTTATAGTTTGTTAAACAGGGAGTATGGATAGAAATGTGAACAATGTAGGAACACTGTTAGATCGAAGTTGAATCTTTTGTCAGGCTTGTTTGCATGGTATTACTTTCTGTGGCATTGCATCATTCAACATATTTGATCTCAAGATCTTAATATTTGCACTCTGTATAAATCCATGTTGTAATCTTCTCCGTGAGCAGCTTATGCTGGCAACCGCAAATCTTGTTTCAAAGACAAGTCCAAAGAGATTTTTAGTACTTCAGTTCAGTTGAATGCTGAAGTGGATTTAGAGATTTCTTTTCTGGAAAGATTGTTCTTTGTTTCATGAGCTCAAAAGGGGCTCAATCATATTTATAGAATATATTATACATGAGAAATTCACTCACTATTTCTTACTAGTGATCATATTCTGCAATGTCAGTTACTATATTTGTTTCTTATTGCTGATTGCCATATGTTCCTACATTTGCTCTCCAACATGAAGCAGATGGCCCCTCTAATTTCTGAAAGTGTCATTTATCATATTCAGATCCCACAGAGGCTCTGTTTGTTAATATGAACAGATGAGAAAATAAGTGCTCCATATTGTGAGCACCCCAAAGCAGGTTTTAAAGAGCTCCACCAGGACTTCTTGTACTGACTTACGTGACTACGTGGAAGTTTATGTGTATGTGTATATAAGAGATTGAGAGACACACAGAGGCAGAACATATATGTGCAGTCGTGTTAGTCTGTGTAATTTATATGGCTTCATCCTCCCCCAGAAGGAGACAGTAATTTTGATAAATGGTGAGACACACTTACCGAAGAGACGCACATGATTGAATTGATCCATTTTGGGCTTGACCTTTCACTTTTGTCTTTTGATAATGAATCGTAGCGGCCATCTCCTGCTGTGACATTGTAACATGGGGATGTTTTGTTATTAAACTAACAAATACTCAAGATCTAGACCGAACCTTTTTACTGAACATCTTTTTGTGTTTTTCAACCTCAGACAGCAAAGAGGCACGTAGAGGGGAGAAAGCTAAGGAGGACGGCCTTAATGCTTCCGCCGATTCCAGTTACTTTGAGATCCCTACCAAGGAGGGTCACATGGCGAATAATGGCATCCATGAGATTCCCACCAAGGACACAGAGGGCACCACCACTCATGGCACTGCAGGTGAAGTATACCTTTCATTTATTTTTTGTAAATAACCTGTACCTTTCTTTAGATTAGTTTTCTCTCATTTGTGTTTGTGTTAACAACAATAATAATTGAAGGTCAGTACTACATTAGTGTAATTTGTGTATTTACATCATACTTATTGACACATTTTAGTCTAATTAAGTCATCCTTTTCGAGCACATAAATGTACTACACAAAACAGGAAGTGGCCACTGTTTTTGGAGTAGCTATCATTCTGCAACAGAATATATCAGTTGATTTGATCATGTTTAGATGAGTATCCTGTAGGTATATTTCCAGAATTTAGTTTTACCAAGAAGTCACAGTTTTATTCTTAAAAGTGCTTCACCCAGCACCACTTTATTTAGTAGTACTTAATGACTGACACTGACCAACACAGTAACAAAACTGCAATGTTTGCTCCACAGCTCAAGGTCACGCCTCTTTCACCATCGAGTTTGACAACACATCTCCCGGGAAAGTCACCATTAAAGACCATGTGTCAAAGTTCACACCCGACCATCACAGACCTCGCTCAAAGAAGAGCGGAGCAGGAAGTGGAGGGGCAGGGGGGAGGGACTTGAGCACACTGCAAGCCGCTATGATGGCATCTGAGAGCAAGGTGGCAGATTGGCTGGCCCAGAACGACCCCACTCTAGTGCGCAGTGAGTCAACGGAGGACGACAGCAAGAGCATCAAGAGCGACGTGCCTGTGCATCTTAAAAGGCTAAAAGGTTGTTTTCTTTTAATATTTCTATGTCTGTAAACATTTTTGCTGTACCCTTTTTCTGGTTCTCTTCCAAAAATGTATAATAATATTCACATGTAAGTTAATACTTATTTCATTTGAATTATCATCATACTAATATCGTCATACCTTAATCCCACAGCATTTTACATACTCTCAGTTCTCCATTTGTTTCTTCCTGTACTGGGGTTATTCTTTGTTAGGAGCAGGGGTTGTAGCAGTGGTAACCAAGCCAGAGGATTAGCAGTGAGAAGACAGAAACATTTTAAACCCTTTCCACTCCTCCACCACTCTTACATCCAATGACAAGGCTTAACCCCCCTGAATTTCACTTTTTTTTTTCTTTTAACAGACATATTACCCAGAGAGGAGCACATATAGTACTTAAATAACTACAAGAGCTTTAGATGTGACGTTTTTTTGTTTTGTTTTTTTCTTTTGAATTGTCAATGTGGACACCTAACTCGTTTCCTTCTACACGTCATGGGCTTGTTGTTATGCATCCTTGGGGTAAGGTTTAAGATTGCTCTGACTGTAGATTGCAAGCTTCTCTACTCCTCTTCTCGTTTCTTTGTTCCCTTTACCTGCAAGCAGCCAACTGCTGAGTAGGCTCCAGCTGCCAGGGGCTTTTGTGAGAATGAGCCAGACTGGGCAAGCCTACCCACCACCAGTGAAGGGAATTTAAGTTGGATGCTACGATAGGCTATGGTAGACTACATGCTGGTGAGGAGTTAATTAAATGGAGGCCAATTTATGATGTTGTTGACATGTGTGGGGGAGAGACCAGCAGATGAAAATGGAAATCTGTGAGTCAGGAGTGGAAGCTAATTCATTAGATTGAGTTAGTACTACATGCGTGTCAACTGGCTGACAGAGTTACTCACCTGATGGATGATTATGCTGCTAACTAACTGTCTGACTGTCTTTGGTAATGCTCAGCACTGCAGTTTTTCCAGCTGAAGTTGTAGCTGATTGATACCTGACGAGCTGTCTTTTGGTATTTTATTACCTCTAGCAAGAAAATCAGATAAGAGCAAGGAATGGACTGTGACAGGAGTTAAGGGAGGAAAACACAAGAATAAATGCAGAAGACAGAGAAAAGAAGGGTGGAAGAAGCAGAAAAAGAGGGAGGGAGAGGACAAAGAGGGGTGGATAGAGGGCAGTTGGACAGCTGGATGGGAAGCTGTCTGTTGATGCCGGCTGTGGACATGTGAGGCGTGAAAAAACAGGTACAGAAAGATGGAGGGAGAGGGCGGGAGACTTTACCGAGAGCAGCATTTGCAGTAAAAGGTGATTGGACAAAGACAAGCAGGACGGAAAGACAGTGAGGAGAGAGAGAGAGAGAGAGAGAGAGAGGGAGAGAGAGAGAGAGAGAGAGAGAGAGAGAGAGAGGCTTGTTGCCTGGACTGCAGTGAAAGCTGAAAGGGAGTCGGCAAATGAGCAGAGAGGGTTTTTTTTGTAGATAGTTGTTATAGTAACAGTAATGCAAATGATGGAATACAAATAGCAAAAACTAGCAGCTAAGATCTCTTTGTTTCTGTGCTTGTGTGAAGGCTGCAGGAGCATGTGTGACAGACGCATTTCAGCGCTGGTTGAGGGCGCGTGTGAAGTGTGTGCTGCTCACATGTGGATTTGCGCGGCTGAAATCCGGCGCGTCTGTGTTTGCTGCATGTGTGTGTTTGAGACATGCTCAGCACTGATCTGCAGACAAGCAGTGCAGCATGTGTGAGAAGAGGCGTGTGAGATATGCTTAGGGTGTGTCGTAGAGGTACTAGGCAGAAAGAGAGAGAGAGAGAGAGAGAGACAGAGGTTTAACGAGGAAATTGAGAGGCAGCAACTGAGCCGGAGCTTTTGATTTGTAAATATCAAGGTGAGTATTTATCTTCTTGTTATAAGGAGGAATGTTGATGATAAATTTTTACACTGTCTGTTGTTGTGTGTAAGATCAAAAGATCTGTGCATTTTCCTTAACAGTGAGATGTCGTTCTCATCAGTTGCTATAAATCTAAGATCTCCAATGTTAGTAATTATAAAAGCCTAACATACACCAGGATTTAACTTCAATATTGTGTATAATGTATTTGTGTAATATTACGTATATTGCACTGTGCATACAGTGCAATGCTGTGTATGTTTGTAGTTGTAGTTGCATGCTTGATTTTGTGCAGCTGTGCATGTATGTGAAGTATGTGCATCATTGAGTCAGTGTTCAGGGTGTGTGTGTGTGTTTGTGTGTTTGTGTGTGTTTGTGTGTTTGTGTGTGTGTGTGTGTGTGTGTGCAGCCAGCGGTGGAGGCAGAGGCCAGCTCCACTGTGAGTCATGGCGGGGCGAGCGGGGCAGAGCGCTGGACTCTCACAGATACCTCTGTTCTCCTTTGGCCCTGCCAACGGCTCCTTTGTCTGGGGCACACAGCATGAAAGACCTGCCTCTCTGTCTGCTTATCTGCCGATCTGCTGAAGCTTCTGTAACGCTCTGCTGCTTTCCTTTGCTCATTCAATTTCTGCTGCCTTTTTTCTTCATTTTAATGATATGTATGTTTTATTCGATTTCAAACAGCGATAAAAGACAGGAAAGATGGAGGAGGCGGATGGTGGAATTTAACAAATGAGCTGCAGATAAATCCTCAAGGCCACAGAGCGATTGTTACAGAGAAATCCAGCAATTTCATATTTTACTTCAATAAAGTTATGAGACTTGTTAGAGGCAGATTAGGCACATGATAACCTCTTGTGACATCACTGTGACATCATTAGGGTCATTTTCTCAGATAGGGCAACGCCTCCAGACCTAAAGAGGATATTACACAACTGCTTTCACACACTGTGTAGTACCAACCATGAAAAGTAAACTGATAGTATGTAATGCCAGTGGAGTGCCATCTTTTAAAGCGGTAGTCAGGCAGATTAATAAAGTGGTCTTATTTTGAAAATTAGAGCAAGTATTCCTTCCAGGTCAATCCCCCTCTGTCTTTAGGTCATACCAGCTCACCTCCAAAGTCCCTCCCTGCATGGTTGCTCAGTCTAATTCTCTCTTTTTAACTCCCCTTTCTTCATTGCCCTTCTTCTGTTTACTTACCTTTGATGTGAACTACTGTTTTCTTGTTGCTTGGTTATTTATCCACCATTGTATCCACTCCTAGTTCACGCATGGATGATAGAGAGGAGCCTGTGAAGTTGCTGCAATTGAAGCTCCATCAGATCCTCTGTTCTGATTGGCTGTTTTTGACTGTGGTGCAGTGGATTCTTGTCAAATGGCCATTGAGGCAGCCGGTGGAGGAGCAGATTATGTGTATTGTTTTAAACATTTTAAACAAGTTACCTCCTTCTGCCTTAAATGCAGACTACCTGTGTGATACACTGAGATATCCCCTGTGTCTGAAGTGGGCCAGTGTCACACCGTGCCAGTTGTTGCTGTCAGTCTACATTTCAAAATATCTATATAATAATTATCCATAATTTTCACAGAGACTTGTCCATAGTTTGACATTCAAATCTCAAAAAAGAAGAAAGTGAAGGGGCATCGGAGCATCAGACTGATTCAGAGTCACAGTGTGTGGACAGTTCCCCGGGCAGACCACTACAGTCCACTCAGCCATGGAAGCACTTTGTCCTCTTTTCTCTTCGAGGACAGTTAATTTTATCTCTTGCGCACTGTGGCTACAGTGAAGACAGCTACAAGCACCACTTGATTGTAAATTCACTGTGGTGAAAACGTTACAATGAATAAGCTAGATTTTGTAATTATGTAAACCCACACTACCATGTAAAGAGAGTGTATGTATTCCATATGTATTTCATTGATCTGACAGCTGGTGTAGACTTTGTTTATTAGTTGAGAGACGGTGTTACAAAAATTATCTGAACCTGTGCGATGATTTATTAAAGTGGTGCATGAAGTGTACCAAAGTGTATTTATGTTTTTACGATCATGAGGCATCTCCTCCCTTCCTCTTTCTGGCGCCCTGACTGTTAACTGACTGGATGATTGTGTCAGTGGCTGTCAACTGTGTTGGCACTATGCAACATCCTGAGCTTCCTTCAGTAAGAACTCCCTCTCCTTTCCCATCCACCCTTTTCTTTTCCTCTCCCCCATCCTCCTTCACAGTTCTGCCTCCCCTTCGCTTTCCCAGCCTCCATTCGCCTCCCCTCCTCCTTCTCCTCCTCTTCCTCCATCCCCGAAGCCCTTTCACTCCCCCCACTACACACACACTCTTATCCAGTCTCATACTCTGCTCCCCCCTGCTCCATGTTATCCTCCTCCCCATCCCCCTCACCACTCTCACTCACTGCCAGTAGGCAGGGCCAGTAACCGTGTGGGTGGCATGTCTGGATTAGCGTGGCACACTGTCTGCCTTCATACAACACTGAGAGGACATGCCGATTCAACTCAGAATGTAGAAACAGCAGTAATGTGGTAGGTAACTCAGGCATTGTGAATTTAGACTGTGTCTCGATTTGATGAATTAGGCCACAGCTGAGTAGTTTGTTTAGTGTGTGAAGGTTAGCAGACTTTTGATTCTTGTTGTGGTACTCACAATGGATGTGCTGTCAGGAAGATGTGTTTCTGTGCTGTGGTCCACATGAGGCTCTTTCTGGGTTGCTTAAGTTACGTAGACATCTGCAATGCCACACACATTGTTTTACTGCATATTAACTGCTGCTGTCTGTTGCTATGTTACTGTTGGGTACATATGCTATGATATGAATTTAAGAATGTTTTTTTTAATATGCTGCAGGTTATCAGTAGGTTACAGGATATGTGAATGCATAAATTGTTGGATTTGAACCTATTCCAGGTAAGTAAACAGATATGATTGGAAATAGTGGATATCAGACTTATTTATACCGTTATAGAGAGTGTCTTTCCCTAAAATCTTTACGTCCAAACATTTGCTGTTGAGAAATAAACATGGGAGTAACTCAACTGTGATCGCTCTTTTTTTGTGTCTTGATAGGCAGCAAGCATGAGGATGGCACCCAGAGTGACTCTGAGAATGGATTGGGCCTGCGTTTCGCCAACCGCCGCCACGCCCTCGAGGAACGCCTAAAAGCAGCGCACGGCCACGTGGGGGGAGGATCAGGAGGGGGGAGCATAACAGTGAGCGGGACCAGAGCAACCACCTCCCGCACTGCCTTTATGATTGAGTTCTACGACGAGGAAAACCCTCGCAAGCGCCGGTCATACTCTTTTTCCCAAACTGCACCCCTGCAGGGGGTCGGAGCGGCCGGTGAGGGACTCTGCCCTCAGCCTCCCTCTCACCCCAAGGTGTTCAGTATTTCCACCTCTGCTGCCTCAGACTCAGGTAATGAAACATAATTGCATCTGTTATCAGAACATTAAAGGTCAAAATCAGTGCAAAAGAAAGAGAAAGGGAGTAAATCATGTTCATTTGAGAAGTGAAGCTAAACTTTAATGTTAATTTGCAGAAGTTGCAGTAATGTTTTTATTCATGCACAGCAATGGTTCTCTCACAAAATAAGAACATATAATAACAGTTTTGACCTTGGAATTTAAAGATACAAAAAGGACTTACTAATGTATCTTGTCTGCATTGTGATCATCTGTAAAAGCTTCTTATGTGTGTTTGTCCGAGTTTTCATAATAGCTGTATTTCTTCTCCATACTTTGTTACCTCTAGGTAAGGTCCAAGCACCAATACCAGCCACAGTGACTGCAGGTGCCCCTACAGCTGCCCGCGTCCTTCTCAAACAGAGGTCAGAGGATCCGAGTATCGGTCGCAGCTCAGCCAGCACTGGGCTGGCAACGGGGAGCCCCACCAGCCCCAGTGAGGACGCCTCGGTCGTGGGGAAAGGGGCAAGAACAGCTGGAGGGGAGGCAGAGGATGACCACAGCGATAAGGGGACCTACACTATTGAACTAGAGAACAGGAACCCAGAGGAAGAGGAGGCCAGGCGCATGATAGACAAGGTAGAAGTGATTGACATGTTAGCACCATATAGAGTTGTTTTGGTCATCGTGATCATCTGTCTTGACTGCAAAGTCTTATTTCCAGCATGAACTGTTACACGTATGTTGGGAATTTACTTTTGAGTTACTGTTTGCACTTATAAGAGATAAGAGCACTGCACCATGTGCTACAAAGAGGACATTCTTAGCTTGAATTCATACCAAACACCACCACCAATTTATTATAAGAAAAGCAATTTGCTGACCCTGCTAACAGCTGCCCAGCATAATGTAGCACCAGAATCCAATTCCCTTTGAAACTCTGTAATGTGCTGAGCCTCTTTTGGATGCACCACAGCACTGCTTTCTGTTTTCTGCCGTGCAACTGTTCTACTTGTCATGATGTGGATACTAATGTAGCATTAATGTAACTGGATATTGTAAATATTATTGTTTTGTCACTGTTAGGTCTAAAAAGTTTAGATCACTTTAATCAAACCAGGAGATTGGTAAAAAAAAAAAAAGGCAGTAGGGAAGATGTTTTTGTTTTCACATATTTGCGGCTGTAAATGTAGCAAGTAGAATGACAAGAGCATCATTTAAACTTACTCTGCAGTAACTCAAGAGAGAATCATTTGAACAAGCGCAAACGGACCAGAGCAAGGTTAATTGTCTCTTTATTACCTGCTTCGTTGGCACTTTTAGGGTTGGCAAGTCCTTTGAGACAGGTTTGTGCTGTTGCCGCTAAAGCAAAGCTCAGACAAATCAGCCTTGCTTGACCACCACTCCATCCTCTCAATCCCATTGGTAAAACTAATGCTTCTGTAATAGCCCGTGGAGACTTGCTCCATCAAGCACTGCCATATTTTATGAAACGATGCCCCGGGGAGGCTGAAAAACTACCATCAGTTTCTAGCTGCTGCCCCTGTCCTGTGACACAGCAGTCTTTCATGGTCACAGAAAACATGTCTGAAAGGGGCAGAGCATTACAGACTTGGTTTAATGTTAGTTTCAGGGTGAGATTTACTGGGGCTAAACATAGTGGGAAAGCTAACATATCTTTTAACATTACAAGTAGGAATTAAAAAAAGACTTCCTTTAAATAGATACATAGGTTTAGCAGAGGACTAAATCACTGTAAACAGAAGTGGACTAGACATTAGACATTTTAATTGCCACCTACTAGATTCGGAAGTTGGGACTGGCAGCATGCCAACTTATTTTTAGGAAGTTTAAATAGTTGCCTATAAAGGTTATAACATCAACATTATTTAAACTTTGCTAAATGACATCTTAAAGAGGCACATATCCCTTTAAGTTTTGTGTACAGGTGTTATCTTAGGAGGAGCAGTGATATAATTAGCAGGGTGTGTTTCTAGTCGGTGTTAGTGTGAGTGCATTACATTCAAAACTGGAAGTGTTGTTATGCTAATTCCTGTGATTAGCTGACACACTAATTGGCACACTGCTTCACAGCCTGTCCGCTCTCATTCTCTCTTCTTTTGTAAATTGTGTGTGTGTGTGCACGCGCATGTGTGTGCATGTCTGATTGCTGTTCGTTGCCATGGCACTCAACTATCAAGTGCAGATCAGTGTTTTAACTGAGCAGTATTTTCTTCTGTCTGTTCACCACCGTGCTCTTGATGAACAACACTTTGTTCATCAAGAGGACAGTAGAATAATATTACCATAGTGTTTATATATTGTGAGTATGTGATCATTTTCATTTCGTGTGTCTCATATGTCAAGGATGCATAAGAATAAAGACTAATAAAAAGTATAAGAATACATGCATAATGCCATAGGATTTGCATTATAATTATATATAATAATAATGGTAGCAGTGTTTGGCCACATTGTTTATTGCTTTTGATCCCTTCTGCCTTTTCAAATTTTTGTAGGTGTTTGGTGTGCAGCAGAACCAGGACTCGTCTAGTCTGTCAGACCTGAAAGGAGAAGGAAAAGGAAAGGACACAGGAGAGACAGGGAAAGAGGTAAAAAAAATCATACTTTTAACTGCCTATTTGTCTGTCTATTGTTTTGTGGGTTTTTGTTTTCAAAATTTTACTTCAGTTTCATTTTTGCTTTCACCATGTTGTGTATTTTTTCTGTCCGTCTTTCTCTACCTCTCCTTGTATTTCACTGATACACAAGCATCCACAATAGTGGGGATTCTTTGTTTATCTAATTTTGAAAAGGGAAATTCCATCGTAAAAACAATTACCCCTGAATCCTAGTGTTTCATTATGCCTCACAGTCCAGTGTAGTATCAGAGAGATGTGTAAGAAGTAGACTAAGAATCATGGCTGAGTTTCATAATTTGAATCACAGTCACTCCCATGGCTTGACCGCTCTCCTCCCTTAGCCTGCTCATGGGAGTAGGATAGTCCTCCCAGAGACTGACCTAGATCATACTAAGATGACGAGAGACACACTCACCCCCTTAGGCAGTTTCATAAGAGGGAGGGGTCAGTGTGTATGAGCATTGACAGCTTTTATATCTTTTATGCCATCTAGACATCTTTTTCCAAGAAATGTGAGAAGCAACTTTTCAGCTTCATTTAAAACTTTCTTAGAAGACGACAGGGTGTTAAGTTGTCTCAGATCCAAACGCTGATTTACGTATTTTGATTTTCAAGGAAATTCAAATGCATCATCATATTTCATCATATATTTGCAGATTTAAATCTAAATCGTAATCTATAAACTATACTATACGTAACTATACGTAAAACTATACATAATTTGTGCCACCACTAACTGACTAAACTGCTCTTTTTTACAGTTTTCATCTGTGTCTCCCACTCACCACTCCTTCTTGTGTCCCCTCAGGCTCTTCCTGGTGACTCGAGCTGGGTCTCTGAGTGGGCCAGTCTAGCTGCTAATCACACCAGGACAGACCCAGAGGGTTCAGGAGCAGAAACAGCAGCCTTCCTGCACAAAGAGAGAGGTACATAATCAATTGACTCTCAGAAACTGAATAGGCCAAGAGTAAATGTTTGATTAGATTAAGTAAATCATTTTATTCTGCATTTTAATCACAATATATGTCCCTGAAATAAATCCCAAATTTAAAAACATGCACAGTATAAAGCATCTCATGAATGTGCTGATTTATGAAAAAAAATTGTGAATGTTAGTTAAGCAAGTTTGTCTTTTGTTCTCTTGAAGCTGATGCTTTTGAGTCCGGAACATCCCTCAGCAGAGGTGAATCCACCTCCAGTCTGACTGACCGTAAGCGCAGGACTCTCCCCCAGCTCCCTGTGGAAGACCTCCGAGCCAAATCCAGCACCAAGCCTCTGGGACTGAGGTCCGAGATTGGGGAGAAACAGGACACAGAACCCCAGGAAAAAGAGAACAAGGGAGACGGGGAGTCCCCAACTCCCACAGGGGACAGTGAGATGACCAGTAAACGGAAGCAGAGCTCCACATCCTCTCCAGCCAAGGCTCCTCAGCGGTCCTCTGGCAGCACTGAGAGGAGGAAGAGGTCAGAGGAGAGGAAAGGAGGAGCAGGAGAAGGAGGAGAGAAGTCTGGGAAGCCCCTTGTGCGCCAGGGCAGCTTCACGATTGAAAAACCCAGCGCTAATGTCCCTGCAGAGCTCATCCCACGCATCAACAGAGGCAGCAATGGGCGTGAACGCAGTGATTCTGTGGGCAGCATGGATACTGCGACGCTCCTGAAGGACACAGAAGCTGTCATGGCATTCCTGGAAGCCAAACTAAGAGATGAAAACAAACTAGACCAAAAAAGTAGTAAAACTGGCATCACTGCTCAGGGTTCAGGCTCCGGGTTCCCTCCTCGGACTGACTCCATCTCTCCTGAGTCGGATGTTGACACAGCCAGCACAGCTAGTCATGTGGCTGGAGAGGTTGAGAGGAAAGCATCAGCTGGCGTCGAACAAAAACGGCGCTCCCTCAGCAGCATGCACCGAGAGAAGAGCAACATGAGCACAGCTTCCAAGGCCAGCGCCACTAATGCAAGTGCCCGTGAACGCTTGGAGAGGAAGTCAAAAACAAGAACAGTCGAAGCGGCGAGTCGGACTGATGCGCGCCGCTCTGTTCAGCCGTCCTCTGCCTCTTCCAGAGTGCGCCAGCCGTCTCTGGATCTCACTGATGATGACCAGACTTCTTCCTTCCCCATCTCTGACATCCTGTCCTCAGACCAGGAGACCTACTCCGGACCTTTGGGGCATTCCAAACTCGAGAGGTCTGCAAAAACTTCCACCAGTGGATCCTCCAAAACCGGCCGTACTCTCCAAGCAGCCACAACCTCCTCCCTGAACAAGCAGGCCTCACTGCCTCAGCCGCGGCCCACAAGAGCCTCCCTTCTCCGCCGGGCCCGGCTGGGGGACACATCTGACACGGATCTAGCTGATGCAGACCGGGTGTCTGTCGCTTCTGAGGTGTCCACCACCAGCTCCACCTCCAAGCCGCCATCCGGTCGTAAGGGACTGTCACGACTGGACATGCTGGCTCAGCCGCGTAGGAACCGTCTGGGCTCCATCTCAGCCCGCAGTGACTCAGAGTGCACGGTGACACGGAGCTCCACCTCTTCACCCCGCCTGTCAGCAGAGACTGCTCTGCGTCTGGGCTTGCGCTCATCGACACCAACAGAAAACAGGCTGACACCGAGGATGAGGGCCAATAGCGTGTCCAAGCTGAATGAGACCAAGACTAAGACCACTACATCTGGATACTGCTCGCCCACAGGTGAGTGCTGCACGTGTGACTCTGAATCAGAACAAGGAGAAGAGGGAAATTAAAATGATTCATCAAGATTTCTTCTTTTATTTATTTCTGTCACTATTTTGTTCTTTCTGATAGCACTGTTCTTTAAAACACGGTACTATTGTGAAAGGATGAAGCCCTAAAATCTACTTCACTGCATACTTCATTATGTGTCAGTGTGTAAACATTTGTCTGTAAACATTTCCACTGTGTTGTGACAAATTTGTGCATTCATCATCCAGAGAGCCCTCAGCCTGAACCTGAGGGCGCTGATGCAGAGGAAGAGCTGATGGGTACTGTACCAGAAACGTATAGCCTTGGTTAGACTGTGTGTGTGTGTGTGTGTTTATGTGTCAGATCTGGGTCGCAGCTATAGAAGCTGTCAATTGTTAGGGAACATACGCACTCAGATTGTTCACATTTTACAAATTGGATACTTTGTTAGATGAAAAGTTAAAAATGTAGTTTGTAATGTTGGCACATCACATAAGAATATTTAGGTTAAAGTATGCCGACCCAGCTCTAGCATATGTCGCCATGTTAACTCACTATCCTGCCTGACATCCATCAAGTGACGCTGTGATGAAGACCCAAATGCTCTATTTGCTCACTTACTTCTATCTAGGCATTTTACAAAGTTGGATGTCAAACTTTTAAATCCATCATCAAACGTTTGGGATCAGTGCTCCACCTTGTGGTTGTTTTCATTCATGACACTTTGCTCCATTTTACTGATAGAGCATAGTGTGGTCTCATCACGGTGCAGCTGCTGTGTGACCATTGTGAAGCAGCTTAACATATCCCTGGCTCTGTCAAGGTGTGATGTACCTTGTTGGATGCTTTTGTTGGCTGCCCAGGGCAGGAAGCTTTTGGATAAATGCAAATAGAGTTTCTTTCTGCTGCGGTTTCTGTTGTTTTCAGTGTGGTTTTATTGTTGATAAAACGTTCCTGTAGCTGTCCAATAACAATCAATTAACTAAGATAAATATTTAAAAAAAGCAAATGCCTTGCTTCACTACAGCCCTTAATTTTTTTATTTTTGTTCACTACAGAGAATAAGCCATCATTATTAACTTTAAATAATATATGTTTTAAGTACATTTTTTTTAAATCCATAAAAAAATCCTCCACATCCATGAGCTATTGCTACAGATTTACAACCTGCACTTGCACAATATTATAATGTCAGATCAAGCAGGATTGGCTGGGGGCTGCCTCAGTAACAAAGTCTCTCATGTTCACAAGCTCATTTATTAACTTCATGAATAACAAATGTTGTAATTGAATGAAGTACAGTGATATTGACTAAATGCCTGTATTTCCTTTCCATTACCTTCACAGTGTCCAGCAGCAGCCGGTGGAGACGTCTGCCGCCAGAGTACGGCTCCACCTCAGAGGAGGAGTTTGGCTCCAACCGTAATTCTCCAAAGCACGGAGGACGCTCCCACATGCGGCCTCATCACCTCGTCCCACACCGCAGCTCGAGACTCAGCACCACAGCGAGCCCCGGCTCCAGTGTGGTGACGGGACCGGGCGGAGTTGGGGTCAAACATCGCATGAAGGAGCAAGAAGAGTACATCAGGGACTGGACAGCACACAGCGAGGAGATAGCCAGGTAGTGATATGCATAGGATTGATCTATTAGTTGATTTAATGCATGTAACGATTTAATATGGTGTCGTAATCTAATGTTTAATAAAAGCTTTCTCTAACAGCTTAAGTTTTTGTTGATGTGTGTATGATTACAACTTATTATTTATGCAGAATGCATGTGTTCATGTCCCTAAAGAACTCCTCCATCTGTCTGATGGTTAACAGGTTATTCCCATGTGTGCGCAGGATCAGCCAGGACCTGGCTAAGGACTTGGCTATCTTGGCCCGTGAGATCCACGACGTGGCCGGCGAGATCGACTCTGTCAGCTCATCTGGCACAGCGCCCAGCACCACCGTCAGCACAGCCGCCACCACCCCGGGATCAGCCATCGACACCCGGGAAGAGGTAGGCTCTGCACGTCCCACGCAGCCGGACATACAGGAGAGCATGAGAAAGGTGCCCGTTTTTCTTCTTCTATCATTGTTTTCACTGCGTGTGCTTCCATTCCTCCTTTGCCGTCCCTCTTGTGTTGCTTTATAGCTTTCATCTTATGTGAGAATTATGAATTTATTACACAAATAACTCCTCCACTCTTAGTCTTTTATTTTTTAATTTTTATTTTTACCATGAGAGTATTTAATTGTTTTAATACTATAGCATTAAAAATCTGACATTTATTTCAGTGGACAACTAGAGCTTTAAAGCTGCTTGGCTTTCTCTGACATAATTCCTAATTCTTTCATTTCTCACAAACCTTCACCCAAGATTATTAAACAAAATTGGAATATCACTGCAGAGAATTTTTTCAGTTTTGGAAAGATTTGTAATTTTATTTTCCTGTTCTGCATCTCTGTCCGTCTCGGCTCAGTTGGTGGATCGAGTGTTTGATGAGAGTCTCAACTTCAGGAAGATCCCGCCTGTGATTTCAACCAATAAGGCACCAGAAATCAACGGTAAGCCGGTGGAGCTCCGCCCCAGGGCTCCTGACAGTCTGGAGCCCCGAGCTCTGAGGAGACGCACCTGGAACCGAGAGGAGGTAAGAAACAATGCAGAGAGCACAACGTTAAAAGCGTTAAAATAAACTTACAGACATGGACTGACATCATATCATGTTTCTTTTCTTCTGTGTATTCAGGCAGTGTTGGATAGCCTGCTGCTCCATTCGGTTTCCCAGCTGTCCACTAAGATCAGACACTCAATTGACAAAACAGCAGGAAAAATCAGGTAATTATACTTAAGCCTGTCATATTATGAGCTTCTGACTGCATCCCTCGGTGTGTCATTGTGTCGCTAAAGCTGCTGTGAATGAATGTGTCCTTTTGTATGTTACTTTTCTCCAGGATATTGTTTAAGGATAAAGACAGGAACTGGGATGAAATTGAGAATAAACTGCGTTCAGAGAGTGAGATACCACTGCTGAAAACCTCCAACAAGGTGCAAAAACACATCTGACTGAGCAATATTTGATTTGCAGTAAGTGCAGTGTAATTGGGAGCTAATAGTGTTGTTCTTTCTGCAGGAGATCTCCTCAATTCTGCTCGAACTGAAAAGAGTTGAGAAGCAGCTTCAAGGTAAAGACATTTTCCCCTCATATCATTACACGAGTACTAATAACAAATGTGAACTTACCTGAACTAGAAACACACTTGAGAGAACTGCTCTACATAATTATGGGTATTTTTGACGAAGCATTTTATTTGTATTCTGTCATAGAAAAGGAGGTAAATATTTAAGAGGGAAAGTAGAGACAAAACAGATTAGAGCTGAGACATTTTTTAAATACTCAGCAGAACCAAATCTTTAATCCAAATATGTGACAGATATTGATGTGTAGTGACGCTGAGCCCTCCACTGCGGTTTAAGAGGACTGTATTGTGTAAAAATATAATTGGATGAAAACTGTCTTGTGAAATATCAAAACGTGTTCAAACTTAGAATAATGATAAAAATTATCAGGGCCTTAAGTACAGATCTAGATCTACTTCCATTCATTATTTCAGCACTAAATATACGCTGACTTTTACTTAAGGCCTTACACTGACTCTCTCTCTGTTTCTGCCTCAGTGATCAATGTGATGGTGGACCCAGATGGGACTCTGGACGCCCTGGCCAACCTCGGCCTGACCAGCCCCACCACCCCTACCAAGCCCCAGACTGCCAAAACAACATCGCCCTCTGCCACCAGCCCTGGGTCCGCACCCCCAGCCAAAGAATCACTGCCGGAGATCCTCCCTGGGCCTGGGGGGTCGACAGCCAGGGTTCAGGCTTCCTGTGTCACCACAGAAGAGGCTGCACGAGACCCCGGCGTGGGCCTGGGGTTAACAGGAGTCGGAGGACTGCCCTTCAACCGCATCAGGCCCAGCGGAGAGGAGGCAATCGCACAGAAGTGAACAGCTAGTTTCCCCGAAATCGAAGTTATGTGAATAAACATCTGCATTAGAGTGCAGGTGGCTGGTTATAACAGTGAACAGTTGCCATTCTGCTGACTATACCAGCAGAGGATTGTGGGTATAATAGAAACATAATCTAAAACTAAAGCCGGAAATAAAGTGCTTCAACACACCCAGACTGATGCACCATGGTTACACCCTCAGATGGAAATTCACCCATAAATGATTTAGATATTCGTATTAGGAGCTTTTCAACTTTAAAGTGTTCATGCTTACTGGCCAGCCTGGTGGACTGCAGGCTACCTGGCTGCTCTCAGTGGACAGATCTGCGTGGTTGTACAGTCTCCACTCTCCTCCAGTCTCCTCCTCTTGCCTTCTCCATGTGTCTGGACCCTACCTACACTAAGGACATGCCTTAAAACACATCCTCCACAGTAGCAGCCCCTGTCCCCCAGAATAATATACAGCTTTTAAGACTTTAATACAGTACTTTCAGACTAACAGAATGCAATGTAAAATAACACTTGCAAAATATGCTCTATTCACACTATGACAAAGTACAGCACACTGCAATGATTTATTAGCTCTTGCTCAGTATAAATGATATTTCAGCAGCCTTAAGTAACCACTCTGACAAAAACCACTTTCAGCTTTACGCCTGAAACAGTTCATAAATCAAGCAGAATCGCAGATGTTTTAGATATTTCACAACTCTAACCGTCCATGGATGCATCTTTCAAACTGACTCTGTTGAAAAGGATTTGTAGTGCCTCCCCATCTCCTCTTTCTCCCTCGCCACATTATGTTTTGCTCGTTCCTTCCTTCCTCTCCAGTAGATGGAAAAAAGCGTTACACGAAGTTTGTCACTCCAGTAGCATGTACAGGACTGAGCTGAGAGCTTTCTTCCTGCAAGTTGGTGTCCGTGTTGATCGTACTAATACTGAATGGTAGTTTTACACAGTAGTAAAAGCCTTTGGGAAACCAATGATCACCCAAAATACTCACTTACCAAAGTTAACAAGTTTATTGAATATTGTCATTTTCAAAGTTGCGCCATCTTGAAATTCATCTGTTGTGCAAAAGCCTGAGAATCTGTATTTCTAATGACAGTTCATCTCATGTGTTCACCTTCCTTCCTCTGCAGTTTTTTCTCTGAATGTGAACTTCTGTCAACAAATCAAAGATGAAGTTGAAATAAGCATATTTATTATAATGAAACACTAGTTTGATTATTGCTGCCATACCTTTTCTCTTTTTTTGGCCCATTTGAAGTGGCCTGTGAAAGTCAGTGCCCTTAGCTTTTTGCAGTACATCCACTCAAGTGTCCTATGATTTCCAATTGGCTTTTTTCTACTTTTTAACCACTCTTAGGTGATGTGACCTATTTTTCAACTTGATGAGCAAAGAAATGAACTGTTTAAACTAAATATTTTTTAATATTTAGATACTGGTATTGTAGATATTGTAGACCTTTAGTTTTTAAATGCTTTGAGTCACTCCACAATACATTTCATTTTCTTTTTCTGTCTCCAATGAGTTTGAGTTTGTTTAGGTACAAACAAAACCCAAACTTTGAAAAGCTGCTGGAATTGGTTTTAATTTTTGGCCTGTCGTGGTTCAAAATGTGTCTTTGAGGAACGGCAGTGAGTAGAAACGAACACATCTCTGAAAAGAAGCTCCCCCATCTATTTTATGAAATTTCCTCATAAGGCGGCTTCATATCGTGTATATAGGTGCTTTGTTATATTTCCACCGGGGGGGGAGGAAGTTCCAGTCTACAGATACTGCAG
This sequence comes from Amniataba percoides, assembly GCA_037176925.1. Classification (NCBI taxonomy): domain Eukaryota; kingdom Metazoa; phylum Chordata; class Actinopteri; order Centrarchiformes; family Terapontidae; genus Amniataba; species Amniataba percoides. Next base: position 16,966,011 of record JBAJHX010000033.1, on the reverse strand, counting down.
AGACAGCAAAGTTAACCTCTTTTTCATCGACTCTGCTGCTTTTCTAGTTACTTTATGGGGACTAACCAATTTCCGAGTCTCTCTTGAGCTTATAGTCTGTGTTCTAGAATAAAAGCAGTGTATTAGTACTTAGATACTTCTGCAATAGTGAATTTAGGTACCAGGATACATGTTCATTTCCTTCTCTCTATACTGTACTGTACAATGTTTTTTCTCAATGCCTCAAAGTGCCCATTTTGACTATAGAAGGGCATTGATTAAAAGAAAAAGATGTAGTTGTCTAAAAACAGTTTCTCTTGTTTTGCACATCAAATTGTGGTGGGGTTTTCTTTTTCAAACAGAAGCAGTGAAGAAGCATTGAAAGGCCTCATCAGAAGTCAAACGGTTTGACACAGACTGATATCACTTCGACTGATATCAGCAGTGACCGCCTTGCCTCTCTGGAGCTATTCTGTCTGTACAAACAAAGCCTCTAATCGTGTCCCTGTTTTTTGTTGTTTTTTTTCCCCCCTCCCCCGGTTTTATAAAAAAAAATGAAATTAGGGGACTGTGAATGCTAGGTACATGTTTATTTTTGAAATTCTACATGTGTCATCTGATCAGTGTTCTTTGTCATTTTTTCTTGTCATTTTTGTAAAGAAAAAAAAACACCATTTTATTTATTTTTTTGTTTAATATTTTGTGGATGTTTCATGCATTTTATATTTGTTCAACTACCTGCATTGTTTCTTACTGTTAATAAAAGAGAGCCATTCACTTGTTTCTCTTGTTTTCATTTGACGTCAGTTTGGAAATCAATAAAATATCCAGTCCATCAAAAAAAGTATATAACCAGAACGTGGATTAGGTCCTCATACTGTTTATACTGTTTACTATACTGAGTATAGTACAAAACACAGGACCATAGGCCAACACAATAAATTGGCACTTGAGTATAGAAACACAGATCTAATTTCTTGAACATCATGTAAACTATAAACTTGGTTAATATCATTGTGAATATATAAAAGTAAAAAAAACAAACAAACACATACATTGTTAGGGCTGTCGTTATAAATTTATGTAAAATATATATAAGTAAAAAATGAAACAGTTAATAAAGTAAGCAAATAAATATAAGGCTGATGTTTTAAATATATAAAATAAGTGTTAAGTTAAATCTAAGTAAATAAATAAATGTGCTGTCAGGCCGCGGTTGTCCTGCAGGGGGCAGCACAGATCTGACTGTACTCTTCTTCTGTGGTTTCTTCACTGCTAACGTCCGTAGCTGCTTTGCTAACACAACACAACAGCACGTCCAGCTCAGAAAAGCTCCTGTTGGTGTCTTTTACTTTCATAGAAACAGTCACATTAAAATGTCTGCTCAGCTGCTCAGGTCCTTCGTGAACGAGCGACTTTCAGCTGCGGCCGAGGAAATTTTTCACGTTTTCGAGGGGACGATAGCAAAGTATGAAGAGGAAGCCTCCAGCTCCAAACAGGAGATTGAGCGTCTGAGAGGTCTGCTGCTGGAGTCTGTGTCCAGACAGAAAGCAGGTGTGTTTTCAACATCTGTCACAGGTTCATTTTCTCTAACTTTACTCTGTCATACTTCACTGTTTCATTCACTGCTGTGTTCACTCATTAATTATAAAATATTGATTATTTTGTATTATTTATGTCTGATTAATAATTAATACATCTTCTGTTGTATGAACTGTGGAAACTATTTTCTGCCTCTGTGAGATCCTGTAAGTCTTTTTAATGTGAAACCTTACTATCTCAAAATAATGAGAACTTTTTCCGAAAGAATTAGATACTCTTCTAAAATAATGAAAAAACAAATTTTCAAACGAAATAGAAATTATGACTAAATATATTTAAATAACTACTAATAACTAAAATTGTGACTTAAACTCAAAATAATGACATGATACTGGAAAATAATGAAAACTTACTTAGACATTATTTTAAGATTCTTATTATAATTTATTTATAGCAGAAAAAATCTAATCACATTGACAGAAATGGTGTTCAAAATAAACCAAATGACCAAACAAATGAATGTCCCTAAAATACTTAGTTTGACAAACAACCAAGTAACTCAGCCTGCTTGATTCTTTATTTTTATTTTAAACAATTATGATTTCTTGATTAATCAATGTCAGAAAATAATGAAAATTCATTGTTGTAATTAGGGTGATATGAGCAATATGACCAAAATATCCTGATAAGTCATTTCATTTCACCTGTAACGTGCATGGTCAAGTTCTGCCTTCTTTCAAAGGTGATGAAAACACTTTTCATATGATGGAAAGTTTGCATCATAGCATGTGAAAGATGTAAAAGTTGTTAGGTGTTTCTTCTTTTTTTTTTTTTTTTTTTTTGCAGACTTCTGTCAGTTGTCCATCTGTAAAGAGGAAACGCCCCCTGAGGAGCAGCACTGTGAGCAGGAGCCGAGCCTCAGCGTCTTTCAGAGGGAGCCAGAGCCCCGACACATTAAAGAGGAGGATCACGAACGCTGGGAAGAAGAGCAGGTTGAAGAGTTAAAGGGGGCTGATGGCTCTTACCCACCTCCTTCATCTTCCTGGGAGAAAACTGATCAGGGGGACACAACATCGCCTTTGCAACCTCAGACGGAAAACACTGAAAGTGAAGAGCGGTTCCAGGAGCTGCGGCAAGCTAAAACTGTACACTTACTGCTACATCTCGCTCCAACGGCGTACTCACAGACTCTTACAGATGGAAGACTCCAGGAAGGTACAGAAAATGAAAGACCTGCTGTGAGTTTTCCATCAAACCAGACACCAACAGACCAAAGTCAGAGCTCCTCCGTCACTTCCAGAGAAGAGCTGCCTCATTTAAATTCACTTGCGCGGAACTTTCGCTGCCATTTGTGCGATAAATCTTTTTCCTCCGGTCATCTCCTGACAAATCACGCTTTTCGCATGCACTCAAAGGACAGAGACTTCCTCTGCGCCGTGTGCGGAGAGACCTCAGAGTCCACCGAGAGCCTTAGCGTGCACCTCCAGTCGCACCGGGGCGACTGGAGGTGCTGTCACGTGTGTGGCAAACACTGCAACAGCACGACCGCTCTGACTGAACACATGGCCAGCCACGCCGGGGTGAAGCTGCACCGCTGTCACGTCTGCGGCAAAGAGTGCACCCGGAAAGGAGACTTAAAGATACACATGAGGATCCACACGGGCGAGAAGCCTTTCTGCTGTTCCTACTGTCGGAAAAGCTTCACCCACAGCGGACATCTGAGGAAGCACATGAGGAGCCACACGGGAGAGAGGCCGCACCAGTGTGACGTCTGCGGCCGAGGGTTCCTGCAGAGCGCACACCTGAAGTACCACTTACGGACTCATGCTCAGAAATACTGACTCCTTCAAACCTTTAAGAGCAATGCTTGACTAAACAGTCATCTAAGAAGTAAAACAGTGCTGAGATGCATTAATCAACCTACTCAAGGCGAAATAAATTTTACTGAGAGATGTGTTTTTATTTATTTTTTTAAAGCAAAATTTCTTTGTGTAAAATATTCCCTTTAAAAAATAGCTGAACATGGAAGCAAAAACAAAACAAGGAAACTAATTCTGCAGCTGGTTTTCATCACAAAGAGTCAGGACAGTTTAATGAAACTTTAAATATGCATGGGAAGTGATAGCAAACAAAACAAATACCAGCTTTTTTTAAATCTGTGATTCAGTCATCTAGGGTTTACAGTTTAAAACACTTTGTGCTCTTTATAACAATTTGGAAGTCCTGAAAAACTGTATAAACATCATTTATTCTGATGTTTGAGAGTGGGTTTAAAAGGGGAGTATTTATCTATCTTCTGTTTCAGTTATGTCAGTTTGATAAATACGAACTCCGAAGTTCATCTTCATTGTTGACTCGACCTGCCTTCTGATGGGAACTCATTACTCAGCAGCAACTAACAGGAATGTGCTTTTTTTTCCAGTCAGCTATAACAATGCTAACTTCAAGAGATAAACTGTTGTTACTTCTAACAGAATTTGAAGTTTGTTAAATATGTGTGTGTGTGTGTGTGTGTGTTGATTTGTAGGTTTAGCTATAACAAACTGGATTGTTGGGTTGCACTTTTCTTTTTTTTTTCTTCTAAGATTTGCAAGAAGTTAAGTGATGACCCTGAAGACCTGGTTACATACGAGGAGGTGTAGGTGTCAGAGCAGTGATATGAACTGATTGGTGTGAAGGCGGATTGAAGTCCAGTGAACGTGAGCCAGCTGACTGGAGGAGAAACTGGGGTGATCGCTGGCCCACTTATGGAAAATGAGTGTGTGGTAAGTGCAGAAACTCACTCACCCCAGCTGCATTTGTTTTGGGCAAACACTATATATATGTGTATATATAGATATAGTCCTCTATCGTTTATATCGTAATTTTAACTTGTGTGGCTGTGACAGCTCAGTTGGTGCAGGTTGCTGCT
>JBAJHX010000033.1:16937829-16957655 GCA_037176925.1 Amniataba percoides | reverse complement strand
CTAATCAAAGGGCCATAAATGCATAAAAAGCTCGACTTGGATCGCTCCCAGACGGCCTCAAAATCACACACAGAACAGGAGCTCATTCAGGAATCTCTGTGTTTGGGAAGCTGCTTCAGGCGATTCAGATTTTAGATTGTGGAGCTAAAGAGCCGATCGAGCGACCCTCAAGACTAAAACCAACTACCCTAATCTGGTTATGCAACCGCCCTAAAGACACAGGATCACAAGCAAACACCCCTGAATTCTTGGGAACTCTTTCCCACATGTCGGCTCACATCTATGCCTTAATGGGGATTCAATCACTCAAATCTAATCAGCACTAGCTACTGTGCTACATATTCTTTAGGCTGTCATGGTATTTGACCCAGACTTTAGCTATTTGTACAAACTGCCCCATACTTTTCTGAAAAAAGAGGGCAATAGGTTAATCTTCTGTGAAGTTAAATTATGTGAAACTTACTCAAGGGAACTGGCAGGAATTTTCTTATGTGGGTCAGACTGTGTCTACTAGAGAAGAGGTTACCAGATTTTTTTTTGTGTGTGTGTGCGTCTGCAGCATTTGAGAAAAGTGACATTTTGCACCCACGAGCTGTTGCAAAGAATTTCGTTGGCACTCGGCAATCATCAGGAATTCCATCGGCCTTCAGTTGCATAACTGGGTCATTGAGTTACTCATCAACCCGCCCAGCAAAAGTCTCAGCTCGGCACCAGGCGAGCCCAAAGACTTTGGGGGGATTCCAGGTGTGGACGGAGGTGATACGGGGGGGAGTCTCTGGTGTAAAGGAGCTGGATGCAGGCAGAGATCTGACCTGGATTGTCCTCAGGGGTTGGGTTCGTTGCGAGGGAGGACAGCGAACATCTGCTGGATGTCCTCCAGAAGCTGAAGCGTACACATGCAAACACACCAACAAGCGGCCGTTTTCAAGTTCTCCGCACATCTGTTTAATGTGGGAGTTGATGGGAGGAGACACTATCAGACAGAGTGCAGGAGCATGAACAGTGATGAATTGTTTGGAGATTATTGGATTATTAGAAAGTCAAATAACTTAAATCAACACATTAAAAAAAATCCAGTTGTGGAATGTGGCTACGTGCATTTACTGTTCTTAAATACATTTTTAGGGTACTTACACTGTACACCCCTTTTAATGCCACTTCCTACTGCAGGTCAGGGAGGAATAAACATTTGACTATTATTTTATTTCTTTATTTTTTCATTTCTCATTTCTTACATTAAAGAATAATGTGGGAAATGCCATATAATACAATAATATAATCTACATTAGATTATCACTCACAGGAATCAGAATGAATGATTTTACTTTGACCTTACATCTACTTGTCACTTATTGTCAGCATACTTACTTTTACTTAAGTAGGATTTTGAACGCATGACTTTAACTTTTAATGAAGTATTCTTACATTATTCTTTTACTTGAGGAAAATATTTAAATACTTGTTCTACCGCTCAATATCTGTTTTTATCTTGCAGTTCCAATCACATTCAAGCAGTAGATGCTTTATTTCCACAGTGTAAATTGGAAGACGGTTTGTTTTGTTGGAAAACCCTGAAGAAGTCCAGATGATACATTTGCTGTATTGTTTACTCTGTGTTGCTAATCCCAGTTTATATAAATCACATGCTGGACCTTTTTGCGCACTGAGGAGCTCTGCTATTAAAAGCAAGAGAGAATGAGTGACGCTGCGGCTGCAGCAGTTGCTGAGGGAAGATTTCCAGCACACTTGTTTCCTCACATACGCCCCCACGTTTGGCATCAACAGCATTGATGACTTGTCATCTGTTACCATATTTATACAGTGCTCTTCTTATGAAACATATATCAGAGAATTAAAGTAGCTGTTTTCTCTCGTTTATTTGTCAGGGTGTTGTCGAAGCACGGTCACTTCCTCCTGCTTTCTGCAAAGCAATCAGCTGGTTGATGCTTATCCTTATATGTTATTGTTATTAAAACAATGGACATTACTCAACAAACCTCCTCCCTCACTACTTCCACGCTCATCAGGTTATCCGATTATAATCATCCACCAGACGAGAGGGAGGATCCAGTCGTGCCGAGATAATTCCTCAGTTATCACACGTTCACAAGAAATATTGTTTCTGTAGTAACAGTAATCTCACTCTGTAACATCAGATGACTGAGCCATTGTTTAGAAGACCAGCCTGTACGTACACCAGCTCAAGAAAGAAATGTTTAATGGTTGTATTAAGGCTCATGGTAACAGGAAGGGCAAGATCATGGTGTTTCATATTAGAAAGGTCGAGTCAGTGACTTGAACCATGAGACACGATGTCTTCTCTTTCTTAACGTTTAACCAAAACCACTGTGTTACTGTGTTGTAATCTAAACCTGACTGCATGTGGGCTTCTGGATGCAAAGTGCTGAGCTCTGCAGAAAACAAACAAAAACACAAACATCTGTCCCAAACTGTGTTTTTCCATTTCCTCTACATCAATGGCCATCAATAAAAGAGTGAATGTCCACTCAGCAGTGACAGATGCTGCATCAGGACCCTCCTGGTTTTGTCTCATCTGTGTGTTTCCAGCTCATGTGATGGACTTTTCAGTGGAGGTGTTATATCAGAGCCAGTGAAAAGAGCCTGTTTTATGAATAAAGACCTTTTTGACAAGGTAACCATGCCCCCCTCCCTCCCCCCTGAACTCTCCCTCCCTCCCTCTCTGACCCAGGATCTGGACTCTGACACGTGATTTAAAGGGATTACAATCTGGTGGCTTATTTGTAAAAAAAACCAAAGTGACCAGCTGGCCTGCTATTTGTCAGAATCTGGACCAGTCAGAGGACCCCCCCCCCCTCTCTCTCTTTCTCTCATCCATCTACATGCAGCCCTGCAGCCCGTCTATCCGTGCCAACTGCGTGAATGCGGAGTTGAGTTTTGCGGCTGAGTGAGGCGGCAGACAGACAGACAGACAGACAGACAGGCGGGATGAATGCATGCTGAGTGCTGCAGCTCAGATGTGAGGGCGTCCCGGGGAGCGAGCGACGGTAAGTCTGCGTCTCTGCTGCAGCAGAACGGTGATCAGACCGTCAGCCTGCCAAAACACCGAGGGGGAGGGAGGGATGGAGGGATGGGGAGGGATAGAAGCCCACATGATGCTGTTTTCCTGCCCTCGCTCCTTGCATGTGGTGGCATTTGGTTTTGGTGCTGCAGCGACAAGGTCAAATCAACAGCCAAAGGCGCGGTGCGCATCGCGTGTCCAGGTGCTCAGGTGCGCCGACACGCGACGGCCTGTAGTAAGACCGGGACCCGGACCCGGACCCGGACTCTGTGCAGCCGGCGTGTTGTGATAGCTGCGGAGGAAGTTGGAAAGCTGACCTCTCTGCTTTGGACTCAAAAGTCGCCGCGGGCCAGAGGTTGAGAGCCCGAGCGCGCTCTCGAGTTGAGGCGTCGCAGCAGGTGACGGTGTGAGAAGATAGATCCTCTTTACACACACACACACACACACACACTCACACACATATGCACACACACAGCGGGGGACAGCATGAAAGAGCTCTGAGAATAGATCCCATTGAGCCAAAAACCACTACTGTATCATGTAAACATTTGGTACTATGTTTTCTCACACACACACACACACACACACACAAACACATTTCAAGGCCCCCCGCCCCTCCTCAGTGTGCTTGACACAGTGTTGCTGGTGGAGTGTGTGATAACTTTTGAAGCTGCCCATGCTGCTCTGAGAAAGCTGCTGTTCTCACAGTGATAAGTCAGGTTTCACTGCAGCCTTCAGACATGTAAAGAGGAGAAAGTTCAAGACGCTGCTGAAACACGAGCCTGCAATCTACTAGTCCAACATTAGAAGATCACTGGAGGCTAATGGTGGTTAATTATAAGTCATTTATCAAACAGTGGGTTCAAGCTTCTCCAGAGCACTGACCTTCAGGTGTTCTCTAACATATCTTATTGTAGACTGAATCCATTTACCTTTAAGCTACTCCAAGACAACGCTGATGAGTTTTGTCCCAGTTTTCATCATTTTAAAGAAAATTAAAAGAGTGCTTCAATAAAGCAGTCTGCACATCCATAAAGTAGAGGGTCTCAGAAGAGACAGATTTAAAGGTGGATGTTCTGCGTCAAAACAGACAATACTGAGATATCTTGACTTTGATCCCACATTTCCCATAATGCAACTGACATTAGCATTTTATTTCATTGGCCCTGCATGCTTGGTGGACATCCTCGCTTTTCAGTGTCCAAACCTCCCAATTTAAAGTTTCAAGCCCATATAACCCCTATGACATCACTATGACATCATCAGGGGTTATTTTCTCCAATGTGACAAAGGTCAATCGGAGTCCTGAAGACATTACGCAACTGTTTCCACAGGCTGAGAAAAAGACCCGTTTACTGATTAAATATCCTTCATGTGCACAATGAGTAGAACTCCCCTTTAATCGATCACTTGGAAAAATCATTAATGTTTCCATCTGACACTGATGTTTCTGCAGTCGTCTTCTCAAGTACATGAAGTGTCTCGGAGCAAGACATTAAATCCCCAGTTCACCTTGTAATCAGCCAGGACCTCGTGTCCTGAGACAACCAGACGACTATAATTAGAAAGTTCTATCTGAAAAGCAGACAGGGGTGACGGCACGTAGGTATGAGGCAGGGTAATATGATGCAGTCGAGTGAAACCAGGTGACCAAGGCTGGATCATTAAAGCGTCATTGTGTTTACAGCCAGACACCCTCTGGCACACAAGGTCACGAAGTCCGATGAATCACAGGGAGATTTACTGAGAGCAGGGAGGTAGATCAGCGCAGACGAGTTTGCTGTTGATCATTATTGTGATTTGTTTAGTTTATAAAATGAAAAAAACATTATTAAGAATGCCCTTCACAGTTTCCTAGAGCTGAAGAGGACATCTTCAAATAGCTTGTTTTGTCCTAAGCTTGAAGATATTCAGTAAACATCAGAAAATCCTCACATTTGAGAGGTTGTCAGGGAAATGTTTGGCTTTTTTTCTGCCACACTGCTGAAGCATCGCGGTCAACCACTTTGATCAAGACTGAAACATCTCAGCAAATACTTGAACTTTTGTACTTATTCATGTTTCAAAGCGCCGCTGTGTCTAAGCCTCACAGAGCTGCTGGCAGGACTGCAGTCTAGTTGTTTAATAAATCACTGATCTACAATTGATTTTTTTGTCTTTGGCAAATATTAAATTGATCAAGTGATGGTTTCAGCACTTATATCTTGTATATGTTTGCTTGTGTGTGTGGTCAGTCCATCTGTGTAGTTTGTTTGCAGTATCTTGCTTTCTCATTTAAAACGGCCTGAGGCCTAAAAGATGGAGGACAGGAAGGAGAAAGGGCTGAACTGAGAGACCACCTATAGTTGATTTTTTAAAAAATCCCCTAGGTGAAACACTCAGAGCATATTTGTTCAGAAAATAATTCTTGCCACAGCTCAGTTTAGTTTAAACGTGTTGGAATGTGGTCTCATTAACTTTCCATAAGTAAATAAGCTTAGGTTTGTTTTTACATCTTGAATAAAACATCTTACACACACACACACACACACAGGTTTATTGAGTTTAAAGGAGGTGATTTGGGTTCAGTTTGGCTTTATCAGCACATTTTCCACATTTATATTTATTTATTTTATATTCTTCACAGATACAGCACATTTCACAATAAAAGAATATGAGTGATTTAATGTTTCTATATGAGGACTGAAAAGGTTAAGAAATCCATTTTTCATCAGGGAGTGAGATTATGTAAGTCCCTTATGTTGGTTCAGGGAAACTCCTTGGAATAATCTCAAACATATGTTTGCCGTTTCCAACTTTCAAATAACTTTGGAGCGTCGTCAGTGTTGCTTTTGGACGTCGTGTGTGCTGCTCTCCACAAACTGAACATGATGTAGAAAGGAGGTTTTTAAACAGAAGTACAGCAAACAATCCAGCTGCACTGCTAATTATCAGCAATGTCTGACTGTAACATGTAGAAGGGGTACTTTCACACTTTCACAGATAATTATTATTCTTTCTGCATGTATTTTGAAGGAGATGTACAACCATGTTACTGTGCATCTGTTGAGCTTCTGTGGGAGGATGCTGCTTTTGGGTCACTGCCATTTGGCCCTGATGCACCCAGTGTGAGATCCTGCAACATGGACTGACAACAACGTCAATACAGGACAATTATACAGAACCTGCTCAATAGTATTGAATTTTTTAGGCTCAGCTGCAACCTTTTAAGCCTAATGCTCTGTTTGGAGTTGTGGAGACCCCCGAGGTCATCTTACCAACTCAAAACACACATTATTTCACCAAGGTACTTTTTACTGATTTTATTAGAATTACTGACGTCAGCTTTTATCACAGTGGGAGTGGTTATCACTTTAATGTTTTCCTGAAAATGGTGCCAGAATTAATGGAATGAAAAAGTAGTGCCAATTTCTACAGAACTCTGGGTTATCACAATACAATTTCTACAATACAAGTGGGTGGTATCCTGTGTGGTTAAGATTAAGGAAAGGCTGTGTTTGCAGTTAATAAAAAGGCAAACTGTCTGTGAAAGGACGCAGTCTCTGGTCTGCAGAAAAGTCTGAAATGGCCATTCATCTACCACACTGTCCTTCATTCTGATTGTCTGCATCCCCTGAAAGGTCACACTATTTCCAGCGCTGGCACCGAACATCGGCATTTGACATAAATCATGACTTTAATTCCTGGAGCTGGAACGGTGGTCACATTTTCATCGCAAGTCAAGGCTAGTATAAGATGTGACACAGTCTTTCCTCTCTGTGATTGCTCATCTTGCTGCACAAGTTCAGAGCTCGTCTTGCTTGTAATTTTGACGACGGTAATGTCATGTGCAGAGTTAACTGGCCTGCAGTCTTGGTGTGAATTGGAGAAGTTTACTGAGGACGGTGGAGTCAACATCAGGGTTAAAGCTGTGGGCAAATGTGTAATTGCAATATGTCTGACCAGTATTGCAGTTGTTGACCGAGGTTTGTGGTGCTGCATTTATGTGCTCACATCTCTCATGGGTGATATTAGCTTGTCCAGCTCAGACTACACATTCAACACCGCAGGTTAGGACCCAGAAGTACGACAGATATGGTTGAAAGACAGTCTTTATTGGCAGGCAGCTAAAGAAAGACAAAGTTAATATAGCAGGGAACGGCAAAAAATGGCAGAAATGATGCAAACAGGAAGACAAATGAGGGAAACTTGTGGAAAAGGACAATGAGAGAAGTAGGTGAGCAGGTGGGAGGGACAGTCTGGTGATGGAGGGGACATTTGTTGTTGCAGGTCAGAGTGTAGATAAATGAACAGGATGGAAGAAGAAATATTGTGACAAGGTGTTGCTGAGTAATCCCTTTGGAGTGGTTTTCCTTAAAAGACAACAATGGTCATTGTAGATTCTGAGATGTGTTTGTTTTGGGAGATTGAAAGTGTGTGAGAAGAAGCCACACAAACAAAGTCTGTCATGGTTGGAGGCCAAAACACTGGAGGATATTGCTTGGTAGACACAGAGCCTGCAGCTGCTTTATATCCTGAAGAGGAAATTACCTCTGAGTCTTCAGACTAAATTTGGGTGCAATTTTGAAACACACACACACACACACACACACACACACACACACACACAAGTGCACATTCACACACCCATTTTGAGGTTTGTTTCGTTAATTCTGACAAAATCACTCCCACTGGCTAGACTGCTTATTTTCTAGACAACCACAATTGAACTTCAGTGCAGTTTCGTCAGTCTAACACAACAGTGTAGCAGCACAGGCCTCAGCTGTTTGTTTCGTTTATTGATGTATCGTATATAAATAACAGTTTTGCTTGCTGTAAATGATGCTACAAAGTAAATGTTTCCTTATGCTATGGTATTCAGTATTTTACCTGAAACATGTTATATATATTATCAATTTATCCACAAAACAGCTGTTATCATACCCAGAGCTGTAGATTATTTTTTAACTTTCGGATTGTCAGAGAAATAAGAAATATGTTTATTTAGTGAATTAATTATATTTCATATAATGAAAAACATACCGATTGATTTACTGATCATCACTGAGGTACTGTGTGGAAATTTAATCCTCAGTAATCCTTCATAAAAAGCCTGTCTCTGGCTGTCTCTCACTTACCAACCACTGATATGTGGTAATATATAATATATATTATATATATTCACACTGCTGTACTGTGTGTCACATTACCTCCCTACTTTGTTTCTTCACGCTGGTTGAACAAGAGACACACACAGTAAGTTTGCTCCACAGCGTCCCGAGTGGTCAAACTCTCCAGAGAGTAACTTTAATCAAGGAAGTCTTTACATAAGTATATAAATACATAAATACTTAAGAAACATCCTGTTGACTTACCTTGCTTGGCTCCTCTGCTGTTGTGTGTGTTTACTGTTGTCTGTAAACATCAACTGTTGTCAGTTTTCCATGTGTTTCACCTTTCATTGTGTTTAATGACCCTGGAGCCACGCAGGGACACAGCACACCACTTAACAGCAGCACGGTGAAAATCATTCAGGCTTGTATGAAATGCAGTCATTTGACTTTAAACCAGCTTGTGGGCTTTTAAAAAAAAATACTGAATGCTACTATTGGTGAATAGTCGAATGGCTCCAATCTGGATTTCACACACACAGTTGCATGTAGTTGTGAGTAGTTTAAAAAACGTAATAAAATGAGTGATTTAATTGCATTTGGTACTAACTTGCTGATCGTTCAGCTATGCATATTTGCATAGTGACTGAAGTAGTTGTTTGCCTTTTTGTGTAGTTAGCTACTGAAACTACAAATAGTTTGGGCCACCAAATAAAAAGGTTTATTTGTTGTTTTTTTTTATTTGCTCCTTTTCTCTTTCATCCTGAGTGCTGTGCTGCTCGTATTCCATCATACTGTCAGGCCTTGTAACGGTGAAACATGGTTGGCATACCACTTTAGGGACGGGCATGTACTGCTGAACCAGAAGTGGCATATCATGAGACACTTTTCAGTCTCAGCTTGCACTTTTTGCATACACTCAGAGTGTCAGTGTTTGTGGGTGTGAGTTTTATATCATTCTGTGTATCACCTGTGCATTGTCAATTTGTTCTTTTTTATACAAAGAAGTAGTAGTACTTTTTCTGAAGAGCTTTAGTTAACCAAACTAGATTTCTGCCCAGAGTAGCTTTACTTTAGTTCATTTTCTTCCAGGGTGAAATAACTCTTTCAATGTCACTGCACAGCTGCTGTGACATGCATGTGGCAGATGAATCTCACTTAATCATGCGGGTGTCACACTGCCATGCAGTCCACATGCAGTTGAGGGATCTGGTGACAGCCTGTAAAAAAGCTGAGAAATTCAGGAAAGAAATATGGTTTGATTAAGACGCATAGGAAATAAATGTTTTTGTTATTCAGAGCTTTTGCACCCAATTTATACACATGAATGAGCTACAAAGCCCCAGAGATGTTTTCATTTATGCTAGCTGATCACACCTCTTCTCAGGATCTCTGGGTGTGACGTCAGTCTTCTTTTTGTTTTGTCGCACCCATTAATGCAGGACAGATTAATGGGTTACACCTTTAACGTTAGTGTCCTAATGTCATTTCTGTCATGGCCCTGCTCACCTTAAAGACAACATTTAAACAACAAAATTCACATCTGAAATTCATCACTATGAGTGATCCCTTTCATATTGTCATTTGATGCATTGCTGTTATAAGATATTGATTATAGCTGATTTTTGTTTACTCCTGTCAGTTTAACTTCTTGTCTTTCTGCAGAGTTAAAGAAACGTTCTTTAGATGTCAAACCTTTTACCAGACACGGCAGTGAAACAGCTGCTTTTAGCTACTCCTACCAGATTAATTCATTCAAAAAACAGAAAATATATTTCCCATCTAATATCTGGAAGAATTGTAAATTATAATTTTATTAATCACCAACTTATTATTATAAATTTTCTTCATATTAGCCTTGAGGATGTCTTTGTGTCTGATGGCTTCAACAGATGGCCTCCAGGGTCCCGAGAGTCAAAGCAAACAAGAGGAGTACGTCAAGGTTTAATGGTCTGGTATCAGTAAGAAAATACAACAAACGGAGAGAGAACAATTGAGTAATGGGTTTCAAATGGGCAAACAGGATGTTCAATGGACAAAACCACGCCATCGAAAACATTGGAATGGCACCACTCCAAAAGCTTGAAAAAAATAAGACCTTGCCCTTAGTTACCTCTGTCTGAGTATTTTTTATATTAGGTCAGGCCAACAGGATGGCTGACAGCCTCTGATAAAACAGAAAGGATGGGCCAGGATGAGGACTGATAAAGATGATGTTTGAAAAGATCAACTTACAGACAAAAATCACTGATGAAGATCTATAGATGGTCAGGAGGACTAGAAGTATTTTAACAGCTGAGACTGTCAGCAGGGAATTCACATTTCCTGAATTGATTTAACAGGTGATGTTATGTATTTGGGAACATACACACATGCAAAAAAAACATATCTGATTGCATGCTAACACACGTACATTCATGCACACAAATTAACGCACACAGACACTTTAGCTGTACATTACGTTTGACATGTGGTGCATGCATCGTATGCACAGAAAAGGAATGAGCTGACACACATGAAACCCCTGAACACAACACATGTGCACATACTGATACAGACTCAACCGTGAAAAACAACAACTAGTAAAAGACTAAGTGTGCTATTTACCTAACATAAACCACGATGTTATCCATTCACAAGTTAAGGCAAGTTAAAGACAAAATGAATTAAATTAAAGATGCACAAATATATGAAAAACAGAAGCTTTGAAATGAAGAAAGAACTTTGAGAAGGATTATGTTAATCATCTTGTGTGACATTTGATGTGTTACCTGGGGACATCAGTTGAGTACAAGTACAAAACCACTCAGTCACTAAATAAGTGAAAGTCCTTTGAGTTAACCATGACAATATGTGACAAAGTCTCAGTACTCAGTGTTATTATGTAGCACTGTCTCTGTGAATAGGAATCTAACAAAGTTTCTTGACACAGCAAGAACAAGCAATAGCGAAAGGGACGGTATATTTGGTACATGTTAAGTGCTTAACGCAAAAAAGTAAGTGCATTGTCAAGAAGGAGGAAGGATAGCCGAAACAAATGCTGCAAAACACATGATCAAGCAAGGGCAAAGAGCTGCGTCAACATCAGCGAGGCTTTCCACCAATGGAGAGACCTTAGAGAGTCGAAAAGGCGTGAAAACTGACGTGGAGGTTGATTGTTAATTTGGTTATGTTTGACAGAAAATGCAGGTTAGTTGTGAGCATCGCTGTCAGCTGGTGTTTTCTGCTTCTGCCAACTTCTCTCCCACGAGGAACGGAGCGACGCCACGATAGTAATGAAATGTAAATAACATCGATCCTGACTCCACTTTTTTGTTTTTTAAAAAGTGCAATCTCAAACCTTCTCTCTTCTGTTTGGCAGCTTTTACAATCACCAATTAAATGTGTAATCAAAGCTTTCATCAGAGTAAACCTTCAACTTGAAGATGTGAAGTAAAGTAAACACCCGAAGCTGTCCGATGATACAACTGTCTTAAAGTGTTAATCTAAACTCTGGATCCCGACCAGGATTGGATGCTGCCCCGCTTTGCTGACCAAGCTTCTCCATTTGGATAAAAGTTATATAATAATGTTTAAACAGCATTTAGCAGAGAAAAGCACTTGTGTGGCAAACCAGAGATAAAGTGTCTGAACGGCCCGAGGGAGAGATGTGAAACTGTATTTGGCAATTATTCACTGTAACCCTGCGATTGCAGAGGCGCCGTCTCTCGTACCAGAGACAGAGACTTCATGAATCCAGTGCGTCAGTAGACCTGCGTCATTCACACACCTGCTGCATAAAAGAGGTATTATCAAATCCCCTAAATAGATTTCTGGAACAGTGAGGGAAAAAAATTGAATGAACGATGGATTATTTTTTTTCTATGGCTGATAAGTCCGTGGGACAAAGAACGTTTCAGAAACCAGAGCAACAGCACGAAACAAAGACTTGAATCAACAAAAGCAAATCAGGTCATCACTGAAGCTTCTGACTTACAGTTGAGGTGATTTTCAGACTTTATTAAGCAAAGGAATCGAACATGTGTGCGATACAAGACAACCCATTAAACATTCACACAAATCCATGAAATATTAACCAAATTAAATGACTTATTTGTTCTGCACATGCGAGGGTTCGGAGGGAAAAGGGACTGAAGTGCTTTGTGTCTTTCTCTGAGTATCTAATGAGCGGTGACAGTCTGTGCATTGAATTGGGTGTGGTGATTCAGACACGGAGGCTAAAGACTGAACAATGCGTTTCAAAATTGCCTCTGGGACTAATGTTAAAAGACGTTGAATCAAGTATGTGTGACCTTAACCTCTTAACTTTGAATGGAAAACACCTGCTTTCTCATCAGTGATTGGGGTGTGGACAAAGTTTCAGCCTCCATAGACAACCGCAGTTTTCTGCCAATGTGGATTTAACCTTTAACACTAACCCCATCATCAATACAACGCCCTCACTACACATGTTAAATACAAGCATAACACACAGGAATGCAGAAATGAAAGGAGTGCACGCTCGCACAATCCTCCTCCTTGAATGCAGATTCAGATTCTGGACTTTTTGGAGGATGAAGAACTCTTTGTTGGCAAAAATGATTGATGTGAAGTCCAACTTTGCTTTGGGGCCTGTTGCAGTTTGTCTCGCAATCATTTGACCTTGCTGAAATGCATAATAGATGTGGAAACACAATAGATGCTATTGAGATTTTATTTACCAAACGAGAACATAAAAAATAGGAAGGAATGCATCTGAAATTCATGGAGTGATAAACATAAACAAGGACATAAATCTAAAATGTTTCTGGCAAATTTGTTCAAGTTTTTTAGATAAGTGTAATCCAAATGTCTGGATTGTAAAATGAGGGTTGTAAAGATAGAAGGGATGAACAGACCCACAATTTTGGCCGATTTCCATGTTTGCAGAGAAGAATGTGGACAGTAACCCACCACGAGTGCCCTTTTGGGACTAATGCCAGTTTTGAAGATGCTGGACTTCAACTAAAGGGGTCAATCCCATAATGGACGGTCTCAAACATGTCCCTAAATGCACCGCTGGACTGAGAGGAATGTATTGTCTGTTGGTGGATCCTCCATCGTGACAGGGATTTCGTACTTGTGCGTGACCCTTGCAGACCACTCATACTCGTGTTGGGAATGTGAAAGGGCTGCCGCGGTCAAGATAAGGAGGCATTTCACTCTCACAGACCTCCTCGAGGAGTTTTTTCTTTGTTTGCCTGTCTGCATAGGTTCAGTCCAAACCTTAATCCTCCAAAACGGAGCCAGTGCTTCAACATTCTTAATCCCAAATGGGATTTACTTCACTCTCTCCGTGTCTCCTGAGCCATTTAGGGGTTGAAGAGGCCATCCATTGGAATTTCTTTTGCTACTGCTGTCCTCTTAAATCTCAGTATGTGGCCAGAAAGCCACTTCCAGTCCATTCATGTCATGCCCTCCTCCTTTCCCTGAGCGCGCCTCTTATGCCACAGACTTCACAGGATATTCTTGAATTAGACATGTATGATGTTTGTTTGCTCAACAACTTGTGTTCTAAAAATGGCATTAGGGGGAACTGTCTGGGTTTAGCAGGAAGGGAAGGAGTTTATGACATAATATTTTCGTCTGACAAAAGAAATGCCTCGAAGCTGCTGGACGTTCCCCCCACGTTCTGCTTGACAATGTGTCCGAAGCTTCTATGGGGAAATATGTATATTTTATCAGTTTGTCTCTTTGTCAGCTTTTGTTCAGGCTGAAAAGCTTCACTGGTTAGTGGCAGTAACCTTTGGAGCCCCCACTGCCACCAAGGGGCCTTATGGGTGGCTTTCCAGTACAGAAAAAGTGATAAAGCAGCCAGTTCAGTGGAGAAAACAAGATAGTGAACCTTATGGTGGCCTGCAAGTGGAGAAAACAGGAGATAGTGCCCTTTGGGTGGCCTACCAGTAGTTAAAATATGATTAAGGGGCCTATAAGTTGCTTTCTGGTACAGACAAAATGATAAAGCCCTTCCAGTGGCAAAAAACGTGGCACAGTGAATGATTGGGCATCTGTCTAATGGAGAAAACTCAATACATATTAGAAAAGGATTTTGAACTCTTATGCCATAAGTGCATCTTGACTTTTATATTCTCACACTCAGAGTTCACCACAGCACAGGTTCCTCTTAGAAATCAGTTAGCAACCAAGACTTCACCCACACGTGCACCTGCTGAGCTGCAGTTGAGGCTGTTTTCGAAGTTGGCAGTTCACTTTTCACATCCTCTCTTTATCATCTGAAGTGATCTTGCAATTTTCTTTCTTTTCCACTTGAGTGTACATTGTTTGTCTGACAAATTAAGCTTTATACAGACACCACCCTCTCGCTTTTTTTTGGTTTTTGTTTCACTGCTTCCCCTTTTTTCCTCTTATTTCTCTCTCCATGGAAAATGGGAGTCAAGGCTGTGCCCTGCTGCACTCAGAAACCGCTGACTGACTTTCCCCTTTGGCTACACAAGCCGGTAAACAAGCCAGAAGCTCAGAGGCGTAGAGTAGAGAGAGAGCTGAAGTAGAGAGACGTATTCAACAGCAGGAAATAAAGACATTTGTTTAGCATTTGATGGAAATGACGTATAGTTTAGTGTCTTCAGCAGAGAGAGACAGAAGACCCTCAGTCCTCTGCTGCCCGGCTCCTTCCTCTGCGGGTTCGTATTCAGGAGGAAGCAGCCAGAGTAACGTTCCTTCACAGATGGTTTCTCTCCATAACCACAGCAAGCTTTTTTTAGACAAGGGGGGGGGACAGGGTGTGGATGACTGTGTACCTACCACGACTATACGAGCAAACAGTGGAGACCAAGCGCTTAGTGTGTCCAGACTCACACGCAGCACAGAAACCGCCTGTAAACAACGCCTCGGCACGGCGGTTCAGACAGGCTCGAGCGTTACGACGAAATTATACTTTGGTGTCAGTTCTCGCAGACACTTGAGAAAACAAGCTGTTCTCTTAAAGCAACAGAAAAGGGGACTTTAAGATGTTTACTGTCTTCTTTCCAAAAGATTTATAGCAGGACATTGTGTTGCATAATACCTTCAATTGATTGTGCATTTTCCCTGAATTAAGGCATTTGTTCTGTCTCATTTACAAGTACGAAAATTCAATATTTCTAATTGCTCCTTTGTTCGTGGAAAGCTTGCTTTGATGTCAGTTTTACCACTGCAGTGAGAGAACGAGCTCCCCCAGGCACACTCTGTCTCTCTTATCCTTCACTAGTGTTGTTTTGCCCTTGACTAAATGACTCAGACTGTTAAACACGGTAAGAATTTACCTTCAGCTGGAGTACATGCAGGCTGTCTTTTTTGTATTTGGAAAGTGTTGCGGTTATGTGTGAATAATAGCACTTTGCAGTTTAAAAGAGGCCCCTTCTGATGCATTTATACAATGTTTTTCATTCATCACTTATTGTCATGCAACATTAGGAGCGTAATTTGATTGAGCTTTTTGGGAGACAGACATAATTTTATGGCAAGATATTTAAGCTGGTTTGATACCAGCTGCTGCACTAAAAGAGTATTTGTAGTTTTGTTCTTTTTGAACCACGATCTTGCTCCAGAAAGATAAGAAATAACCTATCGAAGGTGTGAGCTAATTCATTCCAGCAGCCTTTCATTCTGCTGCATTGTCCTTCAAACAAATGAAATACCCTTGATTTGTCTGGTATATGCTGGTTGAGCCAAAAGTGATCCTGTCCAGTTATTTTAAATATAAATAGCTTCACAATATACTTCCCAGAATCGTTTCTATGTCAAAATATATATCAATATCGTGATAAAATCACATATACAATAATTTATACATTTTGCTCCCCCCATAACTGCACTTAAATGTGTTTAGCAGGCCTAGAGCAGCTTTAAATTTTGAAACATACATTTATATATATGATGATGGTTATTTTTCATCACTATTCTTTCTATTGCTGCCTGGTTATGACTGAAAGATAATAACTGACTCGAAGCTGGGTTGCACCTGTGATGCACCCGCAAGGTGGGTATTTCTGAGGACGTCACTCCTCAGACAGTCAGAGCTGGCAGACTAAAACATCACATCATCCAGACAGTGGTGGAAAGCAGATGACATTTTGACATTTTAAGATCATCCCACATACAACGAAGCTCCTCTCCTGGGCCTGCTCAGTTACGTCTCTGTTGCCTTCAATACGATCGGAAATTTATAATTTGTAGTTCAAGCCTTAAAAATCACCTAATTATCAGTGTATAATTCATAGATTTTGATCCCAGATACTTTTACTAAAGCTTTTATTTTTGTTATTTTAGTTTTTAAATAATTACAATATCCTCAAATAACTTATGCTTGTCTGCTAAATTCAAATTTTACTCCCAATACGATTTTTACTTGTAATAATTATGAGCTTAATTCTATTACAAGACAGTTACATACATTTTATGGCCATAAAAATGCTAAAATAAATCAAGTTAAAATGTGCTTGGTATACACGCGGTTGGAGGGTGGAGTTTTTCGAGGTGCCTTGAATGCATCAGTTGTGAGCGGTACCCTGATCTTTCCAGGATCCGAAAGCTGAACAGACACAACGAGCCTCCTCAGACTGTAATGACAAGGTAGGACCTCAGTCTGCTGAACATAATGCCTTATTAACAAACCCACTGACACTTTAGACACATTTAATCTGTTATCTCTGAAAGGTAGCTGCTGTTCGGGGTCGTTTTCAGCTAAAAACACATTCACGCGTCAAGGCGAGTTTACTGATAAACATGAGTTGCTTGTTTTTCGTGAGCTTTTGCCTCATTTTAGGTGTTTTAAATGGGATTTTTTAATACTTTCGGCTGTTTTTCAGTGTGTTTGTGTGTCAATGTGAGGTGTAAATGGAGATAAAAGGTGCCTGTGTTTGTGCTCGCTGGTCGCCGGCGTGTCTTCATTGTTGACTGAATTAAATTTAGCGCCATATTTTAAGCTAGCAGCGGTGTTTCGGGTCCGTCTTAAAAAGAGGCACAAAATACTGTTTTTACACTTTATTTACACTCTGGAGAAAAAGTCTGAACTCACACCATGTGATTCATCTCATTGTGTTTAATTTTAACACTATATATTTCCTTAAAAACAACAAAAATACTGGATATTGACACCTAAGCTGTCACATTTAATGGAAACAAATGTGATAAACAACAGTGAGAGGTGAAGCTTTAGAGGTGATAAATTTAGTGTTGTTTTTTAATCTATTTTAGACCATAATTGTACTGGTGGTAAATCATGTGTGTGTGAGGGGAAGCACGTGTGTGTGTGACTGGCAGCTTTAATGGCATCTTCATTGGCAGCACGTGGTTGCAGTGACAGTAGTTTAAAAAAAAAAAAAAAAAAAAAAAAAAAGAAAAGTAGAAAAAAGTCCAGTGTGATTTTTATTTGCATGTCAGATGACTCCAAGAGGGGGTGAGGTTTGTCTAACATGAGGCGTGAACAGACCCGCTGCAGTAAATGTGTCAGATGTGTGTATATAGGTCAATGACACAACTTTAATATTATTTTAGTTGCCCCAAATGTGCCTGTTTTGTATTTAATAGAGGCTTTAAGTTTCATGATCACACTTATTTGTGTGCATTTATCACAGTTGGATGTGCAGTTTAGTGTTTTAGTCTTTAAAGCTGCATGATATTTTAATGATATTTAGTGGTAAATTTATGTCAGGATTACTGTAACTCCTCTAAACGACGAGGGATTTCTCTCTTGGCTTCAGTTTGTGTGTGTGTGTGTGTGTGTGTGTGTGTGTGTGTGTGAGAGGAGGGTTTTTTAATGTTTCCTGGCCCGGCTCCATGTCACACGTGTCTGTTTCTATTTGCGCCTCCGCTGACCCCGAAGCAAGGAGAAGAAGAAGAGCGCGCCCGAATGATGGCTTTGTTTTCCGCCCCGGCAGCTGGTGGGACGGCGGCATCGACCCCACTGCTGTCTCACACACACACACACTCTCAGGAGCATCTGCTTTATAAGAGCGGGGGTTCAGATTTCCTCTTCAGTTGACTCCTCTAAGCAAGAAATCGAATGTCTTGCTGATTGTGCTGGCTGGTAGTCACACCGCCTCGTGTGAAGATGAGAGTTAAAGTGACTCATCAGTGGAGAAATCTTACTCACTTAAACCCCCGATGCTGACTGCTGCATAGTCATGGCGATAAGTGGAGCCTGTTCATCAGTCTGGCATTTTTCACTTTAACCAGCTAAACTAAACCGCAGGGCAGCTGGAGACGGGCTTTGTTGCTGCTCTCTGCGAATGGCGGGAGATGATTTGTGGAGTAAAAAGAGGCGGGTCGGGGTGAAGACAATGGATTCAGGAACCTTTTATTCTCTCTTCTCTCTTACTTTAGGTGTCAAAGCTAAGCCCCTCACAGCCCCTCAAGGATTTACCATTTAATGACACTCTCATTAGTGCCTTACGAAAGCCTCTTTTCCTCTCTTTGTGCCTTTTGTGTCCTGCTGTTATTTGCATTACACTAATCACATCCCAGTTTTCGCAAAGCATGGCAATCTCTGAGGTCCCCTCCCCTGCACAGTAGCTGTTTGGCGTAATTCAGACGTAAGTCGTTTGAATGTGGTCGGATGAATGTTATGTATAAAAGGAGAAAGAGAAAGTGGAGAAATGTGTTCTTTGGAACGAAGCTCCATCCTGTTTTAATTGAGCTGTTTGAGCTTCCTCAGAAAGATGTTTTCAGTGGTGTCACAGTGCCCCCTGTTCAAAATGGACAATAAACAGATAAATATATATTTTTTTTCTGATTTTAAATGTGATAAAGCGAAACCACATGATGATGAAAACTAGTAAAACATCAGCAGAGACTTCGAAGGGACCTGAACATTATTAATTATGTTAATTTTTTGTTTTCATTGGTTACCTGACCCCAGCGTTTCGGGAAACAAACCTCCCGTCAGTGCTGTTAGGGGTTTGTTTGAGTTAGTTTTATCGGTCTCTATGTCTCAGGTCATTATGACCCCCTCACGTCGCCCGCAGTGTTACCAAGGCCTGCTGCGTCTGCTTGGTTTGACCCTGAACACCTAAATGATTCCTCGCCTGTGCGGAAGTGATGAGGTGTTTGGCCACCTGTCGAGGTCCTGCTGTCCTCAGGCCTGAAATGAGCTTTGGTTCAGATTGTGATTTTGTTTAATCTGTTTTCATTTATTTATTTATTTCAACATGATTTCATTTGGCCACAAGAAGAAAAGCTGGCGGCTGACATGAAAGGTTTTTGTGGACAGGCTGTTTGAGGGAACGGCTGCTGACTGCGAGATCGGCTTCAAACCAAAACCACAGTGTGTGCATTGGATGGGAGGTTGCTAAATGTTTAGGCAGTGTTATTTGCTGCCAAGGAGACTGGCTGCAAATACTGTCAAAAGTCAGATCGACAATACATGACCTACTTAAGTTCAAAATGCGACTCAAGTCACCACAAAATGATTACTGTACGTAATCGCTGCTGTTCACTGTAAATAATTGAATGTCTGCAGTGTGGAGTTTGTTTTAAACTAATTTGTCAGTACGAGTAGTTCCTAATGTGCATTTCAGAGTTAGCCTGCTCACCTGAATGTTATCTTTGTAATCTTGCACTCACAGCAACACTTCGCTGGAGTTTTTTAAGGTTGAAGATCGAGTTACTGTCTTTGGGTGCTGACAGCAAAACTAGATTTATATTTCTGCGTCTGGATGGTGTGGAGAATACAAGACGCA
>JBAJHX010000033.1:16910081-16937729 GCA_037176925.1 Amniataba percoides | reverse complement strand
AGAATTAAATACAAATATATCCAAACATTATCTAGTTTACATGAATTTAACAAGGGATAAGAATATTCTGGGCTTCTTCTGGGAAGTTGTTATTGTTGCCCCATATACATTATTTTCTTACGTGTCTGTAGACCAATTGATTAGTTGAAAATCAACTTGCTGGCTAATAATGACATTATAATTAGCTGCAACCTCTCTGTTTTGCTTTTGTAGTGGAGCATTTTTACAACCACAGGTACAAAAATAGCATCAGATACCCAGTACTGGTGTATATGTAGATTATTGGGAATAAAAGCTGGGACAGATTAAGTGTATCACAATCACAATAAATTTGAACTCGATTACTTTAACTTAATGATTAAATTCTGTTATTTACACTACGAAATGATTATTTTAAAAACGGTACATACTGTGATACTTAAATTATAGATAACGAGTAAAAGAAAGGCTCAGTTTGAGTAACCACGCTTTTCAGTGCAAGATTTTCGGGGAGAGTCTCTGCTTAATAGGTTTTCCTACTTCCTGCAATCCAAAGAATAAATGACTTTGTTCCTGTTTAGTTACAGGAACAGTTGGTGTTTGGTTACCACGAATCTGATAGCGTTGATTGAATTCATCCTGTGCTTGAATAAGAACAAGAAAATCAACTTCTTTTTAGGAATAAGCCGTGTTAATTTTCCCAGCCTGTCTGTTGTTGAACTGAAAATCAGAATCGGCAGCACTGTCCTTGAAGGAAGAGTAGGAGGAAGCGCCGTGTGAAACGAGAATTAAGGTAGTAAAAGTTAATGTACTGTAACCTAGCTAATGTATTCGTGGATGGTCTTGTGCTGGGCTGTTGAGCAAACTGCATTTTACATTTATGTTGGTGTGAATGAGTGTGCTGGTGTGAAATTGGAAACTTGGTTGTCAGGCACAGATGTGCAGCATATGAATCATTTGTGAATAGTTTGCTGAGCAGTTTTTTTTTCTTCTTAAAGGTCGTGATATCCAGATCTGCAGTAGCTTGTTGCCACTCAAACCTGTTTGTTCTATGTTCAGCAAACACACCGACTCATGGGTTGTTTAGAAAATATAAAGGTTTGCTAATGTTTTTGCAGCTGCTGTTGTGAGAAATTCAATTTAGTGGCTCTTCTGCTGCAAGCTAGTTAATTGCAGTTAATTGTGCACAGGTTGTATCCCATTTGTGAGATAATCTCTAATTAGATTTGTGGAAAGAAAAAACAGCAGGTCCTGCCCAACCTGAATGCCCGGGCTTAGAAAGCTTTAAAAATTAAATGTTGGTAAATTACCTCCTGTGTGTTATGATGGAATATGCTTCCACTGATGGTGTTAAAAAGGAAGTTTTTGTACCGTGCAGAGGAAATGTTATGGCTTTGATAAGGACGTTCTCCATCTATATGCACTTGGAAATGACCTCGAAAAGGGGCCGTTCTTCCATCGCCTCATCATATGACCAGCATCAAACTATTCTGTGTGTCAGCCCGGGGATAAAGGCGACCCTGTTAGAGCGGTATGCTGCTGAGACGAGGAAAATGTACTCCTTTACTTTTTCTGTGAAGGTTTATCCTTCTGTTTAGGCATATTAGAGCATAT
This sequence comes from Amniataba percoides, assembly GCA_037176925.1. NCBI lineage: Eukaryota > Metazoa > Chordata > Actinopteri > Centrarchiformes > Terapontidae > Amniataba > Amniataba percoides. The sequence continues at coordinate 16,936,136 of JBAJHX010000033.1, read as the reverse complement.
AGATATTTTAATGCTTGTTTTCTTCACTTTCCTGTCGCTGATAACCAGACTGCTTGTCTGTGACACATGGGAGTAACCAGCCACTTCTTCTTACCTGCTATCAGTGAACTTTATTCAGAGAGACAATACAAGGCTGCAGTATTTTGTGTTATTTCGCATTTCTTTCCTCATTAACAATAAATCTATGAAGTTCTTCAAAGTCAGCGGCGAGTTAACTGTTGATAAGTTCCTGTTTCTGTAGAGCTGCAACAATGACTGTCTAGATTTAGCTGCAGATTATCTACTCTAACATCTCTATCATTATATGCAGCTCTTTTTGTCTTGACTTTTTGGTGGTTTATGAGGTGATCTGATGTCTGACACCAAGTTGTCTGCAGCAACAACATTGCATAAATAAAAAATAGAAATAGAAAAATACAGAACCATTTTTTTGCCATAAGAAGCTTGTGTGTTTCTTTTGTTGGTAGTAATGCCATTGGCCCTGTTTGAAACAGAGGAGCCCTGATTCCTTTTGTGCTTCAGTATTCAAGATGTCAAGGAAAAGTGAAATATAAACAGAAGTCATTAGTTACAACCACGATGAACCTGAAGATGACAATGAAATCAGGCAACGTTGAAAAGATCTTAAGCTCTGAGATGAGGATTGAGGAAACGTGCAGGTAAATTAGAGTTCAGTAATCATCTGACCAACAGCACGTTTGTAGATATTACAGCATTTTGCTGGCAGAAGCCTCAGGCAGCTAAGTGTACCATCATGTGAGGTAAAATAAATGCATCTATACGGAGTGGCGTGACCAGATCTGGTTGCAAGTTGCATAATTAAGATTTTGCACACAGCAGTGACCGTGGCAAGTGCCCCACTTTGGCAGCATCTGAACTATAATTTTGCCCCAACATTAGAGGAGGAAACAGTAAATTACTGTCACTCCTGTTAAAACTTTTTCCATTGGAGTACCGATTGTTGAAGTTGGATGCAGCTGAGAGGCCGGCTAGTTAAAGTTTCAAACGGCTGCCAAACTGGAGTTTTGTACAACTCTACAGACTGCAAAGTGCCTGTGTGACTGTGTGTGCGTGGTGGGCACCATCTCAACACCGGGCAACTCCAGCCAGCTGGCTCGTTTTGACGACACGTTAGGTTGAGAGAGGCATACTTCACAGGAATCTGGGACGTGGCCCGGGCAAGTGCATTTTTTTTTTTTTAACTGTGACTAGTAGTGGTGCGCAACAATGAAGTCTGGACTGAGTGGTGGGATTTGACTGTTTCATGACAACCAGAGGGATAAAAACAGGGTGAGGAAAAGTTTTTAGGACGAGGTGCACTGGGTAAGTTGGATTATTTGGGTGATAAAACCTCAGAAATAACAGTCAGGTTACCATTATTTGTGTTTATTATCAACATTTGAGATTTTACATAACATATCTGCAAGCATTTGCTTTATAATCCAAATATTTTGTACGGAGTCCTTGAAATTATTATTACTATCATTACTATTTGTCTTTAAAGAATTATGACCATGAGTGGTGTATTAGAAATAAAAAAAAAGAAGAAAAATAAATATAGGGCCACTTTGTAAACTTTATCATTTCTGTGTTGGCTGAAATATAAACTGATATGCCCACGATGGACTAATATCAGCTCGGATATTGGCTTTGCTGATTTATCAGGTTCTCTTTTTTTTTATTTCATCATGGTCTCATGGTAAATTTCTTTGTAAGCGAATGCATATTGTTGTGTGTCTGTTGGACGTTTGTCCCATCTGACATGCCATATGGACTTTTCTCTTGGGCTGAGCTGGGCTGTAGTGCAGTTTTAGTTGAGATGCATGACCCTTAATGGGCTATAGTGTGTGTCTGACATATAGAGCAGCCTCTGTCCGTACTGAGAGTGCACTCATGACCAGTCACATCAAACACGGGACTCATCAGGTCCGTCAGCAGCAAGAAACCAAGCAAGAGCTGCCAACAACAGTCTGTTGAAATGGGAAGTTAAACCAAACGCTGGTCTTGTTTTTATTTTATCTAATTATTAGTAGATCAGATATTACTTTGCCACTATCTGTGGCTTAACAGTGTCGTGTGGTATTAAAATGTCTGATTTGGGCTTGTTTAAAGGTTCACTGTCACTGTTACTCACACAGATTCAAAGATCCTTCCAGCATGTCGAATGCGTTTCTTTACTTAAAAAACACTTTCAAAGCAGTTTTTTCTCAAAAATCTGAAACCTGCTTTTTTTCACATTGATTTTTAATTGCAAGTAGTTTTCTTCTTGTCTTTTCTGATGCATTTTTTCCATTTCTCGGCATATTTTACGCCACCAGATCTGTGGACTAATGAAAAAACCATTGGCAGTAGAGTGTTATCATATCATAGGCATGCATCCCCATAAGCAAACAAAACTCCCTCATAAAATCTTTTATTAACTTACCGCCATGCGTGGCAGATCAATCATTGTTTGTCATTCAGAGCTGCTGCACTCAAGTTCTCATGATCCATGTATTTACTGAAACCCAAACTTCGCCTTGCATTGTTTAGTTTGATTTGATGCCAAATTGCTCCGTGTTTTTTAAGGAGGAAACGGCCTGAGGACAAGTTATTCTGTTTGGAGAAGTTGTCAGACAGCTATCTGAGCACATGTCTTCCATCACATCCAGGGGAGAGGATGCAAGTAACGTAGGGAGAACACAGAGAGAGATAAGGACAGAATTAAAAGCAAAGAGAAGTGGTGGATTTAAAAAAAGCATCAGAGAAAATCTGAGTTGCGCAATAAAGGACAGGCGAAGCAACAGGCATGAAAATAATAATGATAGAGGCGCTGAAGAGGAACACTGGATGAAATGAGCTGAGAAATTAGTTGGCAGTAGGAAACGTGGGGGGGGGTAATGGAGGCAGAAATTAAGAAGACATGGGTGTATTGATTGAAAAATAGAATCACGCAGAGAGAGAAAAAGCTGGAAAAGCAAAAGACTCTGTAGTGTATCATTTAAACCAATCTTGTCTCCTTAGCTGTTGCTTTTGCTTCCCCTCTGAGCACTTCAGACGTTCATGATTGTTCATTTCTCATGGGCATCTTGTTGAGGAAAGTTCTGACTTTTGCACCGCTTTTTTTTCACTGTTTACATAAAATGATAGAAATCTAGGAGTTGGCGTCCGTGTGCCAAAGATCGTCACATATGCCTGGAATGTAAATGTAAAAATGTGTAGGAAGGGTGGAGAAAGGGGAGTCCGAGGTGAAGGGAGGGATGGACACACAGATGCAAAGAGGGGCCGGTCCAATGGGCAGCAGACAGTAGGGTGTCAACCTACCAAACCTCTGTATGGTATAAAATGAAGCATGCACAGCTTCTTTGGCCTTTGCGTCGATCGTGCATCTGCTCGGGAGGAAAGAGGAGTCTTTTGTCTTAGATTGAACTCTTGTTGTAAGTATGAGAATTGGGTTTTTTTTACAGGGGCAGGAAATGATCATGTTTCTGATTTATTTTATGTTTCAGTATGTTTAAGAGAAATGCTGTGCAATGCAAGGTAATGCATGTGTTTCTGACCCATGGGAAATTCTCTCTTGTGACTTAGAGGGCTGTTATGTAACTTAACCATGAAGTGCCATTCAGTTTTGCTTCATGTTTCAGTGTTTCAGGACTCATTGTTCTTATAGTCAGTTTGTCTTTGTCTCAGCCATGTTCTCAACTCAAATTTGAGAAGCTGAGGTTGTGGCTGCCTCTGTGTTACGAAGCAGTTTTTTTTCTCTGCTGTTGCTGGCATGCTGCCACTGAATTTGGAGGTGACTTTAAATTCAACCTGACAGTTTAAACATCAGTAATTAGTTGTATTATTTTCAGTTCAAATGACATTGCGCAGCCCAGGCTTGAACTGTTTTGTTGGCTCAGTAAACCGGCTCACTAAATATATAATGCAGAGACATATGGCTCCTGATGATAAAGGTGGCGTTGCTGGTAAACCCTAAATGTTTACCGCTCTGTGTTTGTTATCCGTGTTTTTCAGACCTGGTGCCACCCTGATCAGATCTTGACTGAGCACGTGCCCCTCACAGCCGGCTAAGAAACATGACCGCCATCAATGCACCTCGGGACAAGTAAGAAAGACTCTTTCTGTTTGTCTGTTTGTCCTTTGTACAAAATGAAACTTGGATGAGGTCCACTGAAAATTTCGCTCATTGAATAACTTCATTGATGTACTTTCATGTGAACTTCCGTTTTTGCGTTTCCCAGATACAACGCGGTATGGATCATTTTCTTCATCCTGGGCTTGGGAACCCTCCTACCGTGGAATTTCTTCATGACAGCCACGATGGTGAGTTGGGAGCATTTTAGGACAGATTGTCTTTGTCTGAATGTGAGAACATCTGCAGCCGCATGCAGTTAATCCTTTCAACAACAGACAGAGAGAAATGGAGGCAAAGAGCCCCGTTGGTGGCCTTTTGGTTGGTGACAGGTCAATTAAAAGGTTGGGCTCTACTTAGAGGAAGGTCACCTAATTGAGAGAAAACAAAGATTGTTTGTTTACCTTTCTTTCCTAAACCACCTGGTTTCACTCAGGATGGCTGACCAGACTCCAGCCAGGTGGATTTCCATGGCAGTGGTGCAGCCTCTCTAATCCTCAGCCATTGTTTTTGAGCTTTAAGGGGTTAACATCTTAAAATGTGGAATTTCAGTTTCAATTACCCCAGGGGAGTTCATTTGGAGCCATCCTTGGGGGGAATTTTTGTTAATCTCTGTAAGCTATCTGAGCTTTATTTGTTTTGAGAAGGGAAAGCTGGGAAGCCACTTTTATAAATAAGATGCACTTTAAAACATTTCTGCTTTTTTAGACTATAGATTCAGAAACCTCTTTTAAACACTTTTATTAATTAAATTTAATTAAATTAAATTGAAATGTTTCATTCAAGCAACTGACGACCTCTTCAACATTCACCTAGTTGCTATTTAATGAATTAATCTAAAGCTAAAACTAATGTTTGTCTAAAACTACAGTCCTGCAATAATTCTACACTCTTGATGGTTATACCATTTTTCATATTGGGAGGTGTTTCTAATGTTTAGTCCACCCTCACTGACCTAAAACGTTAGAAACACCTCATTATTGTCCTTTTGTGAAATGACCAAACATGAATAATTCATAGATGTGCACTCCTCCATCCTTTCCTTTTAGTACTTCACCAGCAGGCTGAAGGACCAAGCCTCCGATCTCTCCTCCAACCAGACGGCAAATGTGTCTTCGGAGGCCGTCGACACTCGCAATGTGCTGGAGTCAAAGTTTAACAACGTGATGACGCTCTGCGCCATGGTGCCCCTGCTCATTTTCACCTGCCTCAACTCCTTCATACACCAGAGGTACCTCCGCACTGACGCAGCAAAACTGGTTTAACGTCGAGTGGGCACACTTGTCCGTCCACTGGAAGCAAAGAGTTAAAGCCTTATCGTGACTAATTCACTCTTCCGCTCTTTCTGCCTCGCCTCCTGCTTATCGGTGCCCCTTGGTCACCTCATGCCACTGTAGGTAACACAATCCTGTTATGTGAATGTATGGCTGCATGCCTCCAGTATGTTTGCTTTAATTAGAGTCGGATTGAGAGGGATCTGGGGTGGACTCCGACCACGGCTGACTCTTCCCCTGCACAAACACACCTAGGAATGCTATTTATCTTCCCTGCTTCCCCCCCAATTTTCTTCTTTACCCCTCCCTGTGTCCCTTCCAAACTTTAGTCTCTGTTCTTTTCCTCCTGCCGCCTCTCATTTCCTCAATATTCTCACTTTATGTCTGCTAACCTTTTTTCATCTATTTTCATCCATCTTTTTCTTTCAACAAGATACGAAATCTGTTTCCTTTTTTTTCAAGAAAACAAAGTGCTGCTCATTTTGACCTGTCACCCTCCATTTCCCACCTTCTTACATTTCCTGTTGGAACAACCTTAATTTGACCCTCAACAATAACATAATCGGAAAATGTTTGTTTTCACTTTGTGTTCAACAATGAATCACGTCTTCCTCGCTTCTATATTTCCATTGCTTATGTCTCCTGGCAGATTTATTTATATTTACATATCCTTACATTCTCCTGCTGCCTTTTTTCTTTCTTTGAAAATTTGTATGACATGATGGACATAAGTAGTTGGATATTTTTTCAGCTGAAGCTTTTGAAGTTTTAATATCTGATTTTTTTTTTAATGAATCCCAAAGCATCCTGAACTGCGCAGTTTGCTTGTATAGAATCAGACAATGATATGTGATGATGGTGTTTGAGTTTAATTTCTCTTTTGTTTCCTCTCAGGATTCCCCAGAAGCTGCGGATCTCTGGCAGCCTGGCGGTCATCTTTGTAGTTTTCCTGTTGACTGCAATCCTCGTCAAGGTTGACGTGGCCCCGCTGCCCTTCTTCGTGCTCACTATGATCAAAATTATCTGCATCAACTGTGAGTTTCTAAATACATAACTAACAAAAGTTTCATGATCCTTCAGGGATGGTCTCTCAGCTCTATTTTATGTCAAACTAAACTAACTGTCCAGATGTACAAAATGGAAAAAGGGAAACACACAAAAAAAGGAAGACTCACGAGCACAAAACAAGCCGCCCCAAACCAGCCTACTAGACCAGAGCACCGCAATCATGAGACATTGGGTGCCTGATGGTAAAATTTAGCTGAATTGCTATTTTGTTTCACTTCATTCAGCCTGTTTATGTGAAGGTTAAGGTTTCTCATTGGGAGGGGGGGTTATTTTGTCATGTTTTGCATCCATGCATCCATCCCATCAGCGTCATTTTCCATTGACACAGAAGTTTGGTTAATTCCCCCGGAGCATTTAACCTGCAACAATAACAACTCAAAATAATAAAACACAAAATAACAACATATTAAACCAACATATTCTTTGATTGCAACTTGGCTGTATTTTACATGAATATAGTAGGATATCTAACATACTCATTCTCAGTCCTTTAGTCAGTTGACTCTCTAATGGCGCCTGTTTGAATCGCTGACTAAATCATAGTTGTGAGTGGTGATTCAGGGAATATTTCCTCACAATGTATAATGAACACTCAGCAGTCTGGTCAAACAGACCTTGCAAATCGTACAGTCATGAAGTTTTTGTTGAAATAGTTTTAGGAGGCTTTTAAAGGGGACTTTTGGTGATAATAGACTACAATCACAATCACCTCTATCTCCACGTTGGACTCATGCAAATAATTAGTTCCACGTGTCTTTTCTCTCTTTGATAAACATCCTCTGCATCTGCTGCGTTGGGAAAATCCTCTCCTCTCTCACATCACACTGAGCTTCAGAACACAGTCTGTAATCTCACTGTTTTTGTTTATTTACAATGACTCGCTGAGCAGCAGGGATAAGCTCACCCCACCCCCCCTTCATCCCCGTTGGGCCAGTACTGACCCCCAGGTCCTCCGTGATGAAACAGCCGAGCGTGTTTGGTTTAGAGGGGAGGGCGTCTTGACCTTGAAGCTTTGATATCAACGTCGGCACATTCTTGTTCGTGGACACATTTGACGATTTCTGCAACTAATTAAGTTCCAAAGTTGCCGTATAAGCGCTTGTAATCCACTGGTATGATGCAAGTTTGTATGAAAACGCTTTATCAGCTACAACTTTGTGTAAAGTGAGATAAAAACATATTAGTTATGTAACAGCTATGTGAAATAATTACTCTGCACCCTGGTGTTTTTAGAAAGGGTGCCGACTCTCCCTGATTATTTTTCTGTTGCCGTGGGACAATTTATTTTCTCTGTGTCACAGCGAATCTTCAAAGTAAACGAATTCTTGAACATCCTCGTCTTGTTTTTTTGTTTGTTTCCCTCCACAGCGTTCGGGGCGATTCTTCAGGGCAGTCTGTTCGGGCTGGCCGGGATTCTGCCCGCCTCGTACACCACCCCCATCATGAGCGGGCAGGGGCTGGCAGGCACCTTCGCCGCGTTCTCCATGATCTGCGCACTGGCCAGTATGTCTCACACAAAAAGCACCAGCACACCGCTTTCTGTCAGTAGGGTAAAAGATGCAAAGCTCAAACAAAATAACAAAGACATCTGAGGACACAACATACCTACTTTGCATCAGATGAACTTTTAAGGCAGAAGACAAGTTGGAAATTCTTTTCAAGAAATACGACATCCGTATTTTGCACAACGTTGAAAGAAAGTTAAACTTTGTAGCTAATAAGTTTATTTCTGCTTGCAATTAAAAGTTAGAAACACATTTGTACACTTGAATATGCTTCATGATTAATTTTGTTTTGGTAAACGGTGTCAGGTGATTAACAATAAATTTAGCTGGCTGTTCTTTGAATCAGACGTCCTTGACAGAATAATGAAAACATTTAATTCCCTGGAAGTCTTTTTGGCACTCGGGACTGTTGCTTTTTGTTTTGGTAATGATTTTTTTATTAGTTAAAACACAGGCAAAGCCCAGTTCTGTATTTGACATCAATACTGATTAAAACAAGATGCACTCAACAAGCACTAAACCCTAAATCTGAGTTGAGGTAAGGCATCTATAAGGGCTCTCCAGATATTCCTAAACATTTTTCTTTCTCTACAGTATGAAGGGTGGAAGATCCGGTTTTAGGTTTACTGAAATGCATTTTTCTCTAATCTGTATTTCCAAGTAAAATAAACTGAAGTCATGTTTGGCCGTCTCTACGTGTGTTGGAACGTTTCTTGAAAACATGACTCAGTTTTTCTGTTTTCTATTAGATCACATTTAGCTTACAGTCAGTCACCAGAGAGTTTCCAAGTGGACAACTCTCTCCCCCTGAGTGGATGAGAGACACAAATACAGACAAATATGATCAAATAAGTATTTTTCATATGAGACGCTTTAGAACATTTACTGCACAGTTCAACCTACAGTACATACTTAAAGTGTTTGTTTATTGCTGAGACGTTTTTGTCCAGCCTGATGGTAATTTTCTTGAGGTCTTTAAGTCTGTGTTGGGGCCTGAGTTACTGGAGGTTCAATCTTAATTTAGAACTGAAATGATCAGTAGATTAATTGATTAATGGAGCGACAAAATGGAGTGATCATCTGTTTAGACAACCAGCTCATCATTTAGTCATTTATCAAGGAAAAATGTGAAACATTTGCTGGTTCTTCATTTTGTGGATCTGCCGTTTTTCTTTTTCTTGTTTCATGTGTTGTTTTGTCAGAAAAACAAGCTATTTGCTGACATAATCATATATAACATTTGTCCTTACAATTTTTTACATTTTCTAGAGTAAACAATTAAGATTAAATGACTGTCCAACTATGTAGAAAATTTGAAGTGTGATTTGTAAAGAGGAATACTGACTGAGAGACATTTGTCAGGATATTTTCCACAAGACTGCCGAGTTAAGTCAGTGGTTTTAAAAATCACTAATGATTGTCGTCTTTGTGTGCAGGTGGATCAGCCCTGCAGGACAGCGCTTTTGGTTACTTCATCACGGCCTGTGTTGTTATTCTTCTGGCCATCATGTCCTACCTCGCTCTGCCCAGGATGGTAAGACCTCATGTTCACGTTGGTTCACAGACTTTAATCTTTTCCAGTGTTTTTTGTCATGAGGCATTTGTTTAAAACCACTTTCAAATGTCTGTTAAGGACTTTGTAAGGACTTCACTTGATAACTGCTGAGTGCTTTTAGATGGTTGCTATATAAAGTTCAGTCTTTCTAATCTTTGATATCAGTCCAACCTTTTCAGTGTGTGAGGTGATAGAAAACACACCAGTGAGAGTCTCTTCGGGAACATGTTGTCCTATGTAATTTTTTTTTGTTTTGTTTTGTTTTGCTCTTCTGGCTCAGTGGATTTGGCTCATTTTGTTTTTTGTCAACAGGAGTTTTTCCAGTACTACATGGAGAGCAGTGGATCCAGACCCTCTGCCGATGAGGAGAACAAGATGGACTTGCTCAAAAAAGGTACACGCAGTATCGTCACAGGCCCGTCAGATGTGCACTTCTAAAAGTTCAACACATCGTTGCTGTAGCTTGACCTCTGCATTAAAACTGAGAGAAGATGTTTGTTATGACATGTAAATTTGTCCCCAAAATCATGGGGTTACAAGTTTACTTGATAATTGTGACTATATGAGAAACAAAAAAAAAGCCCTACTATTGAATCTTTATATGAAGTATTCTTCTAATTACAACATAAACACGTTAGTTAGTTGTTAGTTAGTTTATGTTAAAGTCCTCTTAATGATTTGAATCTGCTGAAAATTGTCAGGTTTCTATCAAGAGTAATGTTTGCTTTACATGTGTAGTTTGTGAGACACAAAATAATTTTGTATGCTCTGTGAATATAGTTATTTTTATATTATTTATTTAAAAAAGCCTGATTCAACCAGGTGAGTTTAATTTCCATCCAAACGTTCAAAGTGCTCCAGCTTAGGGTCACCTACAATTGTCCATATCGAAAATCAGTCATAACACTTTGTGTCAGACGAGGCTTCCTCTTAGTGTGTCCTTCAGTGATTGCTCTCTTTACTTCACACTAATCAGGGAAGCACAACAAAATAAGAGTGCCTTTTTTGGTTTGTGTTTTGGCGACAGCTCGGCTGACCCGTGTGAGTCTGTGACCTTAATTACTAGTGTGTGAGGGAGTTACGGAAACCCTGTGTTACATAACTATTGAAATCTTGTGCGTACACCCACTTGTGGGTCTTCACTCCATGTGTCACCTGACCAGCGTAATGACAGACAGCTGTTTGTTTGTTTGTTTGTTTCTCAGAAAGTCCAACAGAGAAGCGACCCGTAGTCAGTCTGGTGGAGGATGAAGCTAAACCCAGCGTGTCTGTGCTGAACATCTTCAAACAGGTGAAATGAGTTTCTCACACTGTCATTTGAAAAAAGAAAAGTATTATGTGGAAAAACAGAAACACTCTTTTCAACTTTTAAAACTTTGAAATAAAAAACATCTTGCTATGAATGAACCAGAAATAACCACCCATGTCCATCCAGCAGTTTCCACCTTCAACCTGTTTGGCAGAGATGAAACTGATTACGTAATATTGATTATGTTCGTCTTGCGCTCTCTAATCAGATCTGGGTGATGGCTCTGTCAGTGTGCTTCATCTTCACCGTCACCATCGGGACGTTCCCAGCAGTGACGGTCGAGGTCAAGTCGACAGTAGCGAACGGAGGCGCCTGGGGTGAGTCTCATTTCTGCCATCTGCAGCTGCAGTAACGAGTGAGCCTGTCTGAGAAGAATAGCTGTCAGGTTTCCAGACTAGATGAAATCTGTGAGGCCCAAATGTCTCCAAGGTTTTCTATGTTTCTCTAATTGCAGTTGTAGCCTAAATTAAAATGCCATGAGAGCAGTCTTAGTTTAATCTTTAATCTTAGTTTTAATCTTTTAATCACATGTATCTTCTCAAAGAATCCTCTCTCACAATCTGTCTTTTATCAGATCTCTCTTCCCTGTAAAAAGTTTAAAATAGAGCTGTGAGACATTTGCAGCTTTCTCCTTCGTGGAGCACAGAAGTTGTTCTCACTTTGGATTCACACCCTCCAGAGTAGCGGTGAACAAAAATATAAAAAACCTCAAAGTGATCTGAGGTGTTTGGAGGACAATTTTATTCTTTCTGTGCTGTGAACGCACCATCTGCTGCCCTCCACGAAGGAGAAAGCTGCTAACTTTCCAGCTTGTTTTCTTTCAGGCAAAGAGATCTACAGTCTTTTTGTTGTTAACAACAGATTGTTTGTTTTGTTCCCTCTTCAGAAACTTACTTCATCCCCGTGTCATGTTTCCTCCTCTTCAACTTGATGGACTGGGCCGGCAGGAGTCTGACAGCCGTCTGTATGTGGGTCAGTAACAACACAAACACCACGTTGTGCCAACTTTGGGCTCAGAGCTGACTGTCAAGTTTCCTGCAGATTTAGGTGATAGTAGTAGTGGTAGTAGTAGTCGTCATCAACATCTGTAAAATACAACTCAAACAAAGCGTATTTCAGAAAGTAAGCAGTACAAAGTGATGGCAGTGACGATGCTTAGACTCTGCTCGCATACAGCAACAAATGGTAACTCTTTACAAAGACTTTGGCCTGGGGAAATCTATTTAAAATGACCACACCGAAATATTTAGTGCACTCAGAGGTTGTCTGGCAGACAACACACACACTTGTTGAGCCTTCAGTGAAAACCTTGGGCCGTATAAAATGTTTACACCTTAATAGATCATTGAGTCGTGTGTGGAGTGATGGAAAAACATTAGTCGCTCAGAGAGTGAAAATAAAAGAGACGAGTTTTGATGATGAGATCAGAGGTTTGTTTTGGAGGAAAACTGTGTGCGTGTGTGTAGGAAGTGGTTTCTTTGGTCAGAGAGGAGCGAACATTTGCTTGCTCTTCTCTGACATGCACATCTGGAGCAGCTTGAGGTTACCAAACTTCTGCGACGCCCTCAGCTTTTTTTTTTTTTATTATTGTGAATTAATTTCAGTTTTATTCTGCTACATGGGTTAACACATCAGACTATTTTCTTTTCCCTCCTTTTATCCGTTGTCTTCTTCCCTCTCACAGCATAAATTCAGATCCTGTAAAAACTATAACAAATTAGAAAATCAGTCTAATTTCCTGATCCAGAGGAAATAATCTAATTGAAACAGTTGGGTCCGTACAAACCGAGTACAGTTAGTTAACCCCGTCTGACCTGCGCAGGAATGCAGCTCCATGGTTATTAGTCCAGATAACAGTAGTCAGCTGCTCCAGGACCATGTGAGTTTATTTACCATCATAAGACAAACTGGTCGGGATCCTGAAGGTTCCCACTGAGGTGCTTTGTGACTCCAGCTCCTGTAGTGAGTCCCGTGTCTTTAAACAACTTTGTCCCTGTTTCTCTCCAAAAGTTGTAAGTTGTAAGATCGTTTAGTGAAATGAATAGAGAGCATTCAGGAATTAGTTTGAACACTCCTTTGCCAAAATCTAATATCTAATTTTGACATAGAAAACAGTTTTACAGACAGATCGGTGATTATGTTTGTGATTATTTCTTTAAAACATGCAAACTTGTGGAGAAACTCAGTTAAATACATACACCATGACCACTTTGAAAGACTAGATCACATCTTATTGTCATTACTGATTTTTAGATGAATCATCTCTGGCAGGTCAGAAAACCAAAGTCATCCCTTTTAAATGTCCTGCTTTGTCCCACCTAAACAACTAAATTAAATCCTCAAGAGTAAGAAGCTGGAACCAGAGAAAACAGGAGTTTAACTAATGAATCATTTGCTGATAATTATCTAAGAAGTTGCACATTTTTCTTCAGGCAGTCAGCTTATCGATTCATTGACAAATCGTTTTAGTCCCAATTACTTCTTGATTTTTAACTTGACTCCCACCCCAATGGTCGAGATAATAAGAATAGACATATAGTACAGATCCACTTACCTCCCAGATTTTATCTACAGATTTCTTCAGTTATCTTCATACATACACACACTGAACACACCAAAGCACCACAGTAATCTGTACACACACAATGTGCAGTGTGAGGAAATAAAAATGTTGGTGCTTTTATTTGTTTTATTTATTTTGTGTCGCTGTGGTTGACGTTGATCTTTTTCTCTCTTTCTCTCTCTCTCTCTCTCCAGCCGGGTAAAGACAGCATGTGGCTTCCCATCCTGGTGGCTCTGCGTGTCATCTTCATCCCTCTCTTCATGCTGTGTAACGTCCAGCCGCGTCACTACTTCCCCGTAGTGTTCGGCCACGACGCCTGGTACATCATCTTCATGATCTTCTTCTCCTTCTCCAACGGATACCTGGCCAGTCTCTGCATGTGCTTCGGACCCAAGTAAGAATCGCACCTGAAGGCCGCGAACGTTTAGTTCTGATGATTTCACCTGAATAGTTTTTCATGAATTTTGTCTTCTGTTGTGTCTGTACAGGAAGGTGGCACAGCATGAGGCAGAGACGGCGGGGGCCATCATGGCCTTCTTCTTGTCCCTCGGCTTGGCGCTGGGCGCCGCGGTGTCGTTTGCTTTCCGGGCCATGGTCTAACATCTCCAGTAAACCCCACAGTATACACACAGATTAATTTCCCGGTCTTTACGCTTTACGGGAGAACATTTCATGAACTGGACTTGCCGTGTGAGTGGAGACGGCAGACTAAAAGACTAGAGGATCTCAGTCTTCTGAAGTGTGCAAGTATAGACTCTCATCCCGCCACCTCGGCAACAAAATAAGCTGAAATATGTTACTGAATATTTTCCTCCAAACTCAGCAGCACAAAGGTTACACCTGTGCTCGCTCCTCTTTTTTTTCTTAATGAATGTAATCGATCAAATGTTCCCAGATTTAAAAAAACAAAAAACAAAAAACTGAACCAGTGGTAACATAGACGTCCTGTATGCGCAGTGTCCTCGAGCCTCTCTCACTTTCTTTTGCACAATTTATTAAAACTTTGTGGTAAACTGTTCACACAATAATGTAAGTTATGATGGTCTGTAAATGAATTTTCACACATTTTTACAAGACAAGGCTCTTGGATTCTGGTGTTCAGCTCATCTATGTTAACCTCTAATTTCAACTCCTCAATTTGCAAACGTTGACATATATATGTATTTTTTTAATTTTCTGAGGTTTGAACCTGACCCATACATCACTCTGGACTATTGCAGCTTTTAACTCTGATCAAGCCAAATACATAAAGACAACACGGGGAAATGATGGACTTTGAAGGGAGGTCATGACCTATCAAACAGCTTCACTCCCTCGCTCTAATTTCAGTGTTGACTCTGTTCATCAGTGTGTGTGTGTGTGTGTGTGTGTGTGTGTGAGTGAGAGTGTGTCTGTGTGTGTAAACATCCTCATAACAAATTAGTAAACTCTCAAAGAATGTAAAGACAGATTAAGTCCAAAAGACGAGGTTTTAACGGGCAACTTGGGCCACTAACCGCTGAATATTCACTAGAAAGTGGTGTTTTAGGTAGTTTTAGATGAAGTCGTACCAGCGTAGGTCTGTTTAGTCCATCTGCAAACATCTTCTGTAACTTCAGTTTGACCAAATCAAAGCAGAGGTCACCTTTTATGTCCAGATCTTCACCCCTCATTGTGAAAGTTTTACTGTTACTGTGTCTTCTTCAAAAGGTTTTGCAAGAACCTTTTTTTTTTTTTTTTAAATGAAGAAAAAAAAAAAAAAGCTGAGTGAGATGTTTTCTCTGGCCGGTGGTGTTTCTCATTAATAAACATGTTCTCAAGGAAGAGAAGTTTTTTTTATCAAAAGTAGTTTTTAGTATGTTTTTCAAAAATAACCACTTGGTTTTATTATTATGACTCCGGAGGGGGAGCTAGTCAGTGTTATATTTTTCAGTGTTTTTTTGTTTTTTTTTTAAATTTCTTTGCATTTTTTTTAAGTCTGCTTTAGTTGTACACTATTATTGATAACACCAGCCTGTTTGTTCAAAAGCACAACGTTGGTCTGTTCTTCCATATTGTGTGTTTTGGTTCGTGTGGAAGTCTGGAATGGACCATTAAGACATGTTACTTATCGCAGCTTAAAACAGTTTCTGTAAAATAAAACTGCATTTTTAAGAATCTGGCTCCTCCTGTTGGTCATTTTTGGAAACGTCTGTGCCATGAAACATGGAGCTTCTTCAGCGAACAGCTCTTTAATCGATTCACTCTGGTTTGCCGGATAAACTGGCTGCGTTGCTCAGCTGACAACTGCTGATCTTTTCCTTGTGCTGCTTCCGCATGTGACTGAATAATGAAGTTAAATACCCAGAGGGACACATGGAAATGCCTCAATTTTCACAGAATAATCCTCCTCTTCCTCTGTAATGTTTGTGATTTTTAAGAATCAAGGCCTCGCCTCCGGTTGAGCAAGTCTCCCTCAAAAATAGCTTCACATTTCAACATCGCTGCACTGAAGCATTGTGAAATTGAGAATAAGCATAATACGACTGATTCATTTGCTGCAGTAGTTAAATCTAAAAACAAGACTTTCCGCTGGAGTGACTTTGTAGGTTTTTCCACAGAAAACATGTAAATACTTAATAATTTTGATGTATTTAGTTTGAATAGATGAGCCATTAAGTGTTGTGACAAAAGGAAGCTTCTTGATGGTTTGTTTCAGACTAAACACCAATCAATCATCTCCTAAAAGAAAAGACAAAAGTGAGCCAGAACACTTGTATTGATGATTTATTCTTAAGGTAAACATTTTATTCAAAAATAAATTACCAGAGATATTTTTAAAAGGCAGACAAACACTGTCTCCAACCCACTCGTCACAATCAAAACATTTTCCTATCAGAAGTATTCACACCACGTGTTTCTTACCAACGTCCGTCCTCACAAAAAAGGAGAAATCTAGTGTAAACTCTACAGCAGCAACTTATCATTCTTAATACAAACAGACTGTTAAATTGATCAAGAGAAGAAAAAAAAAACAGCCATCATCAAACTGATTCACTATAAAATGTAATACAAAGTTTATTTAAATATTTATTCCAACATACATGCCCGATTTGTAATGAGTGAACACAGACTGTACAGTACGAGACTGGCGCTTGAGGTGAGAAATAAAGTGGATGGAATCGATGCAAAAAGAGCTCAGACAGATTCAGGTTTCTTATTGTGGAGTCGTGGGTCGCTTTCTGAAGAGTCGGGGGAGAGATGAGGGATTTTGATTTACACAAGGCAGCCGGTGGAATAATTGCGCGTCAGTTAAAGGAACAGTTCCACATTTTGGGAGATGCACTCATAAACTTTGTTGCAGAGTCAGATGAGTTCATAGATGGCGCTCTTATATCTGTCGGTTAAATGTGAAGCCAGCAGCTGCTTCGCTTATCTTAGCACAAAGATTGGATAGCTAGCTAGCTTAGCTCCGTACAGGCACCTCTGAAGATCAATAATAAACACATTTTTTAATCTACACAAATCAAAGTGAAAATGAACAGTCTGAGTAACCAATAATTAGTAAAAACAATGATTTTATTTTCTCTTTGGTTTGTGTATGAATTTATAAAACAAGATATAATGTATTTCTTATTGAGTTTTTAAGGTGCTCAGACAGGCAGGTTTTTTATTTTTTTTATTTTGGACACACCGTAGTTGTTTCTATGTAACTGACTTGTGCTGGCAGTGGCTTCATATTCATCAGACAAGTGAGCGTTTCAATCTTCTCATCTGCAAAAAAAGCAAATGACTATTTTCCAAAATGTGAAACTAGCTAGCTTTATCTTACTCCTGTAAAGCAACAACAAACTTACAGCCTGCAGCTCCTAAGAAAGCGAGGGAGGAACAGGGTTTTAATGAAAGGCAGTGGAAGAGAAAATGGTTCAAGATGACTGAATAAAGAGGCCTGAGCTCTAAAAGCTCTTATCTAGCTTTATGCTACAACACAGTACCTCTTAACACCATGCAGAGGGCCAAACACTGGCAGGTCTGCTACGAGACACTAAAGGCCAGATTAAAAAAAAAAAAACACGTCAGCTCTAAATTAAAAACAGATCAAACATCAACCGAGAGGCTCGAGGCGTCCTACAGTTCTCTGCAAGATTACAAACACAAAATACTGAAGGAAAGCGTGTAGAGATGTCTAGAAGCAACCTGAGCCCAGAGTTTGATTACGTTACCTGGTTAACACTTCCAAACTTAGTGTGAACATCTGAATGAACGGCAGGTGAACTACGAGTGTGTCAGAAGAAGGAAAATACAGTTTTGTTTGATTTCCTGCTCTCATCTGTTCAGTTCAGATCTGTGCGAGATTCATGAAGTAACCAGGACAGCCTGGACATGACAGGGTTTACAATTTACTTTCACTTCATTTGAATCAATTTATTCTGTTTCCTGATTTTGCTGAAATAACAAAAAAAAAAAAATGCACACGACAATCAGCTTGTGATTAGTTTTTGTTGATTAGCCGTTTGTGCTTTTGGTAAACGTTAATAAAGAGGCTGAAGGGAAAGTAAAGTGAGCTCTGAACTGTAAGACGAAACCATTAAATGCACAGAAAAGTGTTTCAGTTTGCATCCATTGTTGATAACAGCTGCCCACGGCGGTGTCAGTTTTCCCTGAATTACAGTTCAATCCTGAAGCGAGTGCCGTCCGCTACCAGCAAAGATATATATGAGTGTGTGTGTGTGTGTGTGTGTGTGTGTGTGTGTGTGTGTGTGTGTGTGTATACATTACAACACAAGATGCCTCTATAACAGCATGGCACACTGGAGAAGATGACGGTCCTTCGTCCTGTTTTGGCAAGAGGCGACGCCACCAGCTTCTCTGCTCGGTCCTCTCGTGAACATGCAGTTTCTGCTCTGAGGCACTGGGGGGCGATGACGAGCAGAGCGGACAGCGAGCCTGCAGGTCCTCAACAGCAAATGAAGACGGGGCAGTAGTGTGATGATGAGCGTTTGGGGGCCGGGAGTGGGGAGAAAGGGGGTCAGCTTTGGTGTTGAACTATTTCCACAGTTCTAGGATTGAGCACATTGAGCGAGTGGGCGGGAGGGCGATGAGCACGACAGAGAAGGTGAGGAGGAGGAAGAGCGTCAGTGAGTCTTTAACTTGGTGTGCTGCGAGCCCTGTTCCGTCAAGCTGGCTTTGATGGAGTTAACCACCGTCTGTCTGACGTTGTCTTCCATATAATGTTCGCTTAATGGCTTCAAAACCTGCAGGAGAGGGGAGACAGAGGAATTCTGCATGAGAGCAAAATCAAGTTTACTCATCTACAACACCATAAAAGGGGACAAAGAAACTGAAAGAAAGGTTAGGGAAGAAAAACATCTTTAAATAAAAATAAAAAGGTACAAAAACAGGACATAGTCTCCAACATGCCGACCACAGAAACTCCTTAAACAAAACAAAACTCACAACAAAACTGAACAAAAGCTCTTCAACTGAAAAAATAAGCCACTCAAGATGATTAAAAACCTTTTGGGCAGACTTCAGGTGCCTTGAGATCCTGAGGTGTTCACATACATTCAGTGATGTTCAGAGGACTTAAAAAAAATAAAGAATCCAGCACCATTGGACCGAAAATTAACAATAAAGAAGCCAGCACATTGCAGAAGTTTCGATCTAAGAAGGAAGTTTAACAGTCTGTAAGTCAGCCTGTCATCCTGCAGCTACTTCATCTTCTTGTAGTTGTTGTTGAGAGGAGCTTTGAATCCCAGAGTAGCTCCTGATAGGAATGAAGGGAGGAGAGAGATGGGCCAAGCCAGGTGGCTCCTGACAGGCTCCAGAAGTTTGGAAAACACCTGAGAGGACAGCAGGGAGGAACCGGAGAGTTAGACAAGGAACATGACAGACAGACAGATACTGGAAGAGGACAAAAAGAAAACATCTGCAAAAGTTTGGGGATAGAAAAAAAGCTTAAAAGAAAGAAAAGGAAGAGAGATGAAAGACTGGAAGATGATGAACCGTTTAAATGAAAAGAAGACAGGACGGGGGGGAGAAAGTAACAGAAATGGGGTCGGATGTTGAGAACGGCAGGCGGGGAGAGGATCAGAGAAATGGGAAGCGACACCTCTCACCTTTCTGACAGTCTTCTGTAAAGCCCAAGGGGAAAAGAGGAGGACAGACAAGGACAGGGAGAAATCAGAAGAGACACGAAGGCTGCTGCTGTGATTAATCCAAACATACACAAAACAAAAAACAGAGACACAAACTTCTTCTGACTTCTTATTTGTAGTCCTGAGTTTGGCCTGCAGGTGAACAGCTGATGGAGAAATGAAGAGGTAAAGTGTGGAGGTGGATTTGAAACAATTTGTGAGACAGATGATGAGATGTGAAGATGAGTGATGTTGAGACAATCAGAAACATGCAACTGAGAAAAGGAAATAAAACTTGATGAAGAGATTCTCAGGCTTTTTAAAAACCTACAAATAAACTGAAACAAGAGGATCAAATTAATATAAAAAACTAGAGAGAACAAAAAACACAACAAAATGACTTGAAACTCACTAAAAAACTTAAATTGGACTCTTCTTAAGCGTAGACTCAAACCAAAACTGATTTCCAGTTTTCAAAACTTTAATAACTGTCATAACAACTTAACTTTTTTGAGGCAGATACCGACATCAGAATTTGAGAAATTAAAAATCCAAGAACACTTTATTGGCTGAACATAAAAGGAAGTTTCTGATTACTTTAATTTGGCAATTAATCAGCTGGGAACAAGATACACATACTGATCTGAAAATAAAAGCTTCACTGCTCTCTGGTGGTCAGATTATGAAATGTAGGACTGAAAAATATTCTGACTTATTTACTGCAATTCATTTATCAACATTTGTTGGTTCCAGCTTGTGCAAATTTGATGTTGCATATTTATTCTTCTCAAAAAGTCCAATTTGCAGACATCACCTTTGTTTCTGAGGAAGATGGGCTATGTTTTAAGATATTGTTATTAATTGAAGGAAAAAATTCTCAGATTTAACAACTGTGAGAAAGTAAAAGTCTCATATTAAAAGTTTAAGCCTTAAAGTAATAGAGACGTCATTTCTATATCACCTCCAACACGTCTTTGGCTGCTTTTTACTGAAATTTCTTGATACTTGCTGTCCGTCATTTACTCATCTCTCCTTAATAAGCCTTTATCTGCCTTAATAACACAAGTTCTGCAACACAACCTCTGTTCTGACCAAGTAGATCCACACAGACTGATATCGACTACCCACCTGTTCCCAGAGCGTTTCGGCCACCAGATCTATCAGCGTTCCCACCTCCCGAAACTCTCCAGAATACTTCACATATGCCCAGGCACAGAGCGACAGCAGTGCCATGCCCATCACCAGGTTCGCCAACGCCGCCAAGGTGCTCAGACCGATGAAGCCCGTCACCCCGGACACCACGTAGGTGACAAACATAACAGCAAAAAGTGTGGCAGGTGTGCGTGCTGTGTAGAAGATGTTTTTGCCGTCGTTGTGCTTGGAGAAGTTGGTGTAGGTCTCGTCCAGCTCCGCCTCCAGCTGATTCTGGTAGCGCTGGCAGAATTCCTCGCCGCCCATTTTCTTCACGGAGCGGAAGAAACGCACCGAGTGCTCGCGAAACTCCTCATGGCAGCGCTCAAGGTCAGCCGGCGCGATGTAAGGCTTGTCTCCACCACAGACCTGAAAGGGACAGATAGATGAAGACTTGAAGCAAAACAAAAAGGGGTTTCTGTGGTGTGTACAATTTGAACTATTCTGTATCATAATTACACCATGATTACATCCTTCTATGCCTCAATGACACCTGGTGCTCTTAGCCAGGTTTGTGGGTTGTGGAAGAAAAAGTCGTCCTCACCTGCTCCATGCTCTTGCTGTACATGTCTTTGGCTCCTGCCACAGCAGTCAAGTTGTTGGCCTCTGCAGTCGCCTGATAAACAGGAAGAGACAATGAGAATGGTTTTTGATTTCCATGGGAAAGGAGAGTTAAGATCCCTCAGATCTGTGACAGTGACTAACCTGCAGCATGGACTTTGGGTGAGGCAGTTCCTCACCTTGGTAGATCTTTATGTAAGCCTGCAGGAATGTAAATGAATACAGATTACCACACCAGTTTCCTTTACAATACTGACAGTCTTGCATCTAATAAAGTCACATGCTGGAACATAATTCACACAAATATGTCTCCTGTGCACACCTGCCTTACTTGGAGACTTTAAAACCAAAAACCATGTGGGTAACCAGTTTTCTCTTCTTTATTCTTTATTGGTTACCACTCTGATTTCTTGGCTAAAAACTCAAACTAATGTTGTGGTATTTATTCACTCTAAAGCTTGTTACTCTCAAAAGACTAACTCTGTATTTCATCTGAAGCCTTGTATTTATTGGCCCGTAATCTCTAAGTGTACTGTACTTTAATAACATTGTGAAGGACCTTAAAGTACTCCAGGAGATCTCTGCAGGTGACTTTGTTTCCGCCAATCTCCTTCTCCACCAGTCGGGCTGGGGCCAGGAGGAGAGGCACCAGCTTGGCCAGTGACTTCTTGAAATCTCCATCAATGTCTGAAACACACAAACACGTACACCGTGATTACTCTCTGAGGCATAACACTTGAATGTGAAATGCGTTAGCGGTCCTTCGTCATTATTAGGTAAGGTTAGGTTATGTGTTTGTTACTCTTTTCTGACCTCTCAGCCTCCCATCAAAGTATGGGTTGGTGGCCACCTTGAGGCCGGGATGTGGCAGCAGGAAGCAGCCGATGTTGGAGAAGCAGGAGTGGATGTGCTTCCTGACATTCTGCAACTCTTCGTGCTGGTTCTGTTTCACCTGTGTGAACAGTCAAGAAAAACTCTCACAGTGAAAGTGTGTTCTGATGGATGTGTGAATGTGTACACCACCCAAACAGGTGACTCATTGAGTATGTTTGTGCTTTTTGAAAAGAGGTCTGCAGTGTCTGATGGGAGTGTTTGGCATGCAGTATTGATTTCAGAAAAATGTTCAGTGACGTGTCCTTGAAAAAACAAATGTGCTTTTTCAACATTCCACATTTAATTAGAAAACGAGTCTTACCTGTAGTCTTTTCTCCAAGAAGCAGTTGCCTCCCTCCAGTCCGTAGTCGTGTTCATAAGGATAACTCCAGTCCCGAATCAGGAACATCAGGGACTGAAACAAACATCACAAAGACAAAATGAAACTCATATTTGATTTTAGGAAGAAATATTAAAGCTGAGACAATAACAATAATGCTTATGTTGCTAGATATTGATCACCGTTTGTCCAGACCTTTCTGGTTTTTGGTGCTAGGTCAATGCCACTCATTAATTAGAACTGTACAAATGTTATTTGTGTACAAAGTGAACCGAGGTCTCCAGTACCTGAAAAGGTTTCAGGTAGATCTCCTCCATTGCCAGCCGGCCATACTCTGTAAATAGCTACATATGAGAGCGAGAGAAGTTATTTTCAAGGAACTTAAGTTACTGTAACAGCCTCTTTGCAGGAAAGAGAAGAAATGACACCAACCTGCAGATGCTGCAGGTCATCCTCCTGTATGTTCTGGGAGAGATTGTATACCTGAAAACAAAGAAACATGACATCAAACATAAACATTTTGGTTTTTGAAGTATTTTTGACTAAAAAAGACATGCTTTAAGTCTCACCTGTACAGAGCTGGTCATTGTGCTGAGGGCGAACACTGTAGCACAGTCCTTTATGGTGGACTGGCTGTCAAACGCTCCCTGAGTGTCAACGAGGAGCACAGCAACCTGTCAGGACCAGACACAATGAATGTGATATGTTGCCAACATCAGCCAGGGCATTTTCAATGTTTATACAAGTAATAAGAATAGTGATGTTCACCAGTTCTCCTGGAAGATAAATTTCGACCTTTTGTGACAACATTAGAGGCTCATATGGACTTGTTTGTTTGATATCTGCTTACCTTGCTGCCATCAGGCTTGTCCACCACAAAGACTTCGCTCCAGATCTGAATTCCTGTGGTCTCCCTCTCGCAGCCTCCTCTCCAGCTGAACCCTGTAAGAGGCTCATCATCACCTCCCATCCATGAATCACTCTGCTGCAGAGGGAAAGGAGGAGGAGACGGGGGTAAGAGAAACAAAGAGGAGATGAAAATTTATTTCAAGAAAAGATAAAATCCACATAGATTAAGATGACAAGTGAAGAGTAGAGTGTATGGAACAGATCAAAGAGAGGAGGTGGAGAGAAAAGTGGTACGAGAATGAGGGAGGAGTGAAAAGGTTAAAGGTCAATGGACTGAAGTGCACTAGCGACAGCACAGATTAGGTCCTGAAGAAAAAAACTAATTTTAAAAATGAGGCATCTGTAAATAATCCACTGTGCTGTATTGATTGTAAAGGTTTTTGTCAATGACCATAAAATTTCAAAACTGTGTCTAAAGTGCAATTTGATGTGAACTTTCAAACTAAAAAAAAAAAGTTAATGGTGAGCCTGTCATCTTTAATCTAAAAACACCAATATCAAGCCACACTCAGACCGGCCTTATATAGTTAACCTGTCATTTAACAGTACACTGTTGACTTAAAAAGTAACGGCTAACTGGGATAATTATTTGACAATGGTAAATGCATGAGGCACTTTTAAGTTCTTTCTTATATGTCAACAGTGTCACTCTCACTCAGCACAAATCGTCCTAAAATGTGGCTCTGACACTAGCAGTGCTGCAGACTTGAATACTTAAAGACTGACAATAAAGCACAAAAAAATGACCAGCGCCTAGCAAAGTATTTAACACACTGTTGTCAAAGGCTGAGTTCTGTTCAGTTTAAGTGATCATGAAACAAAACATTGTGACCTTGTTTGTATTTCCAGCTGACAAGTGAGACTACCCACAGACCACTATCAGGAAATGTATAAACACACCTCACACACAAATACCTGATTTGCTAGGCAAAGTATGCATGAACACCGATTCCTGGTTACTACCACATGACATCCGTGATTTGAGTGCCTGACTGAGTCTCATGACAGAGAAAGACGATCATCTGTCATCTGATATGAACACATATTTGCCGTGCAATAATATTTATATTATTTGTAACAGTAAGCGTTGCACATAATTGAATATACAAAAACACAGCCTAATCAAATACCATCAGTGTTTGAAGAAAAATGTCAATGTGTGCAGATTTAGACATAGTTGAATGGATGGCCTTGTTCATGCTGCTCAGCAGCTGTGAGAAAGGGTCATAACATTCCTCCGTCTTTCCTGTTATGTGTGTTAAAGTGTGTGTGCATGTTTGTGTGTGTGTGTTAAAGAGTCTGTAAGTGTGTGTTAGAGGGAGCATGTGCAAGTAAGTGTAAGGTGATCCTGGCTGTTTCTGTGAGCTCGTCCATCTGCTGCCAGGAGGTCTGAGGGATTTGTTGTTGATACTTGTGCTGGAGAAAGTCACAGTTGTTGGATGAACATGCTCAAGTGTGTGTGTGTGTGTGTGTGTGTGTGTGTGTGTGTGTGTGTGTGTGTGTGTGTGTGTGTGTGTGTGTATATAATGTGCTACTTTATATTAGTCATTTTTACACATTTCAAACAGTCAGCAGTCATACAGTAAAATAACACAGATGTATTTGACTGAAACTCATAACAATTTTAAATGATATTAATCAAGTTTAACACTTGAGTTCCCAGACTCTTATTATGAAAATCAACTATGGTAAAATTCACCCACGAATGTGGCAGAGACCAGTTACGCCACCTTGTTTAATTATGATTATGTCAGTGTCTCAATATGAGACCAAACAGGTAGAGCTCGTCTTTGCTCGTCACATTCTGGTTCACATGCCGCTGCTGGTTGTAATCTCATCTGCTGTACTTGTTCATTTAACCCACCTGTTTTCACAACCTCCACTCAGTGTGACTGTTACACAATATTAAAGCCCCACAGGACAGATGAGCTGTTTTATGTTTACTTTGAGCATGTAAACACAACTTCACCCTTTCAGACTGACTACAAATGTGGACAGTTTATTTTACTGGTCTTGCTTACAATGTCCAGGAACTTCTTAAGAGTATATGAGGTCAACTAAACAGCATTTGGAAGTAATGAAACGTAAAAGTACAAATGTGTTCTCGTATCAGGACTGACACCAAAGTTTCACACACGTTTGACTGGATGACTCACTTAAGAACCGCATTTTCATATGAAAAGAAGACCATCACTGGCTTATTTAAAATTGGTAACTTCAACTATCTAAATGTCTGTGCCTCAATAAAAACCTTTGATTCTTAAACAGGTGATATTACTAAAAACAACACTGTGTCACAAGGACTCTTTCAATAACTCACAAGCTGTAGGACAAATATATTACACCATATTGAAAAGGCAATGAAAAATGACACCAGTAAACATCTACATGAATTGATCTCCCAGGAAGCAGATTTAGAGATGAATCACAACTGTAAATAAGCACCTCTGTTCAAGCCGGTGCAAGTCCAAATTCCAGTAAACTTCGCAGTTAGCTGGCACCACATCTCAAAATGAAAGTGTTACCACCACTCAAAATGTTACTAAACTAACAGGACTTAGTTTTGTCTGAGTCATAACATTTCTAATCAACATGCAACATCATATAAGGACAAGTTAACATTGTGTTTCAAGTGCTTGATTGAAAAACTCTTGCACATTCTCCACAGGAATGCGTACCCCTGTATGTCCAGAAACAG
>JBAJHX010000033.1:16881192-16909981 GCA_037176925.1 Amniataba percoides | reverse complement strand
TTGTGTTTCAAGTGCTTGATTGAAAAACTCTTGCACATTCTCCACAGGAATGCGTACCCCTGTATGTCCAGAAACAGTATGAAAAACTTCATGTTCTTAAACTCACCTGACTGTGCATGTAGCGCAGCATGAAGTCCAGCAGGAAGGACTTGCCCTTGCGGAAGGCGCCGGCCACAGACACGACCACCACGTTCAGGTCCTTCACATGATCCTGCAGCAGGATCTTCTCCAGGGCTGCAGCATCCAGCTCGAAGCTGTGCTCATCCTCGTTGGCCAGGACGATCTGGATGGGCCTGGCCTTTTCTTCCTCTACCACAGCCTGGAGACACGAGTTTGCAATCAATCAGGACTTTCCCTGGCAGCAAGAAAGGTTTAAATGACTACAGTGGTGAGGAGGCAGGTTTCACAGAGAAGACAGGGAACTGAAAATTACAATGCTGAGATCAGCTTACAAAAAAAAGGAAAATCAGATGACACGAACACACTGAGGAGCCTGTTTGTACACTTTTCTTTAAGATAAAGTGCAGAGTGGTGAGAGAAGAAAGAAACAGGGAGTCTAAGTTACAGTTACAGTTACATCAAATCTTTGTTAAATATGGGATACATGCTTGTCAATACTATGGCAGTAAACACAGTTATACTTTACCTCTCCTTCTTCTTCTTGAACTTCTTCATCTGGTGAGGGGGTGAGGCTGGCGTTTTTGCCTGAGTTTGAGGCCATGGTCCTGGGAAGCAATTCATCCTCCAGGTCTTCAGGCTTGGCTAAAGGAGGCCTCTTCTTCTGCCGATAAATGGGGACATCTTCCACGCCACTTAAACCTTCACATAAGAGGACAAGGTAGAAACAGAAAGATGACATTACACTGGTTAGATAATGTTGCACAGTGTTAGTGTGCAGACAATGGCTGTAAAGTGAGAAGCAGAAGAATGCGAGGGTTATATCTTAAGTCCGAAATTCACTTTTCAAAAGGTAGAAGTTTCAGTGCCATGAGTATGTTTGCATGAGGGAGGATGATTATTGTTGTGAGAAGTTAAAGAGAAAGCTAAATGCCCTATATGTGGTCAAATCATCAATAGAAATCTTTCCAGCATTCTGTGCTGGGCTAAATACTGTTATCCACTCTGCTCTACACATCTAGGTCAAGCTCAAAAATAGCCCTGCACTGAAAATCACAAAGGACCAGCAAAAAGGACACAAGGAAAGGAAGTTACGAGGACAGCTACACATTTATCTTCTCCGCCATTTCTGCGATAGTCTTTCCTTTAAATCTAAAGCACATGTTTCCTCTAAAACTGCAGCATTCCTTCCTGTCACGCTGCCACAACTGCAGCATAAGCAAGTGTGCTGAACTGCAAGCTGTACCACAGCCAGTGGAGTAGCTTATCTCTGTGGCCTTATTTTTACAGCTGCAACTAATGATTCATTGATCTGGCTAGAAAAATGTCAGAAATGATCTGTCATGGTCATCAAAAACCTGAATGTGAGGCCTTGTTTTGTCTGACCAAACAGCCATAAACCCAAAAGATATTCAGTTTATCATCACATGAGATCCAGGAAATTTAAATATTCATGGTTGAGAAGTTGGAACTGGGGAATCATTCTTAAAAATAAAATGGTGCTTTATTTTCTGTTAATCAAATAATAACTGCATTTGCCTAAACTCCTATTCAAATATCTAAGATTTAAAAAACAGCAACTCTGATGTTGTGAAATAACCATTTACGTGTTTTCTATCTGAGCCGGTTTTCTAAATGGACCCCTCTGAAACATTTTTTCACAAATAAAGCACCTTTGAAACCTGCTGAATCAATTTGAATCAGCGGTGCAGGAATAAAATGACACTCCCTGAAGTACATCCTTATACTGACACCAAGCAGGTAGGACGGCAAGTATCAGGCATTGCTCATTCAAATATTTCTAGTGATGAGCCATTCAAACTGCAATGAGGTGTTTCTCACCACAAACAAATTAGGTTTCAGCACACCAAAAGGACCCTGCAGACTGATACTGCTTCACAGACGCGCCTTGGATACGCCACCTGTATCCAAACTATTATGAAATAAAAATGTAAAATATATCAAATTTACCATTAAATAAAACAAATATTTGCAGCAAATCCTCACAATTTAGAAGGTTTATTCTAACTTTCTGTCGGTCTTCAGATAATTAACAATTTCACAGACTGATTTAGCATTTTATACATAAAAGGAATGTAGATATGTAGAAAAATGAACAATGTGTAAGATGTAGTGACTGAAAGGAGGGGGTCCCGGTGTTGATAAGTCTCTGAAGATGAAACTAGATTTAAAACTCAGTCTACCAGTTTAGACTTCCAAACATTTTCAATAACAACAGAATAAACAGAATAACACCTCCCAAACAAACCTGCTGAGTAAGGCGCGCCAACATGCTTCTTTTGTGGTTGTCACAGGAAGAGAGCAGCTGAGGCGCTAACAAACTTCACAAACTTGCCCTCCATCCTTGGCACCAGTTAGCATTAAGCACTGAGTGCACAAATTAGACTGCACATTATCAGTCAGACATCAACAATATTTACATGTACAGTCAGTACAAAAAGGGGGTTTGTGCAGAAAAAAAGTCTATCTATCTCCTAAATCAATACTTTGCTGGTCTGGTCCGTGTATATTTGCTGATGTGAACCAAGGAAACAGAAACATCAGGGTCAAAAAACAACAACATAAAAAGCTGCTGCGACTGTGAAAAAGCCATGACTCAGGTCATTTTTAGGATATAGACGTTGGCCTTGGTCATTTTTTTTGGTCAGGATTTTCTATTTTTGTTTCATGTCCTTTCACAGTTTTGTTGCTGTGCTGTCTGTTTGTATTATTGATTAATCTGTCCATCATTTTCTCAATTAACTGACTAGCTCTTTGGTCCTTTCAATGTCAGAAAATGGTGAAAAACGTTGATCGTTGTTTACCAAAGCAAACGTCTTCAAATGTCTTGTTTTGTCCACAACCCAAAGATATTCAGTGTATTTGTTCTGCTTTGTTGACCTTGCTCTAAGATACTATGTCCACTTCTGTGTTTGTGCAAAATGAGCAATGAAAAAAACTGGACTCTAACAAAGCCCAAGGCCAATTTCAGAATATGAAGGAGGACAACTGTAAATGGGGCACTCAAAGATCAACCTGGAGGTGCTGCTTGTTCCCAAAGGACAGCGGCAGTGCGGCACTGGTGACGGAGGAGCTGCTGTGAGCACGGAGCAGTTTTACTGTAATCTGCTCAGCAAACAAATTAGCCCTGCACATTTCCTCAGTCTGTGGCAGTGCAGGTTCCCCTCCAGTTCAGAGCAGCACTCAGTGGGATGAAGTGGCAGAGACTGCAGCCACGGAGGGGGACACCACACAAAGACGCTATTCTGCCAGGACTACAGACGAGGGGAGTCTGTATTGCGGCCGAATGTGTGTGAGAGACAAAACAAGCATGCAGGGGAAGCATAACGGCCGGTGGGAAACCATTAGATGCGCTAAAGAGTGTGTCCACTGCTACGCTCGTACTTCGTGATAAAAGTTAGATGCGCTGGCCTACTCCTTGGTTTGCAGAAAATGAGGGCGCGACTAAAATTAGCTGTGTTAGTTCTTATCTCATGGAGGCACGGAGCAGATGTTGAGTGGCGAGCTTGTACAGTTCATCACGCACACAAAAAGCATCACACATTAACGCATAAGTGTATTCAGTCTTGCTTCCCTTTAGCTCTGATGGAGAACGAGGGGGGTGTCTATCTTTAACTATCCATGGTAAGAATAGAGTGTGTCTACGCAAGCTAGCCTACATCTCAACACCATGTCCCAAATCAGCTCTCTCTTCCCTGGACTCCTGCACTATATCTGAGGCAGACTTTGATAAGGCCATGGTCCACTTTAACTGAACCAGCTGTCTAAATATGGGAGGTTTCATAGTTTATAAAGGGCTTTTTCGAAAGATTTAGTGTAGGAAAGAAGCATTTGAGGGTGAAGTTGAGACATAAAAAAAAACATCTTCAGCAAGCAAGAAGGGAAAACTCCTCTCTAATGTTGCAGCACAGACTTCTTGATGCCAAGCAGGGTTTCAACACCCTCTTCTACCTCATGACATCCAGCCTACACATTTTACACGATTACAGTTATTTAACAAACCAGGCACCATGTGTTAATTACATGTCAACACGACAGGGCTGGAGAGTTTATTAAAGGGAAGGAGGAATCCACTGTAGCCTATTAAGATGCAGGTACACTGACTTCCCTGCACGCCGGCGCCAAAAGACAACTTGACACGGCCTCCCTGGACAAGAGTCAACGAGGGCAAATGTTCAGTTGCGGCAAGCACACTGAATCGGGAGACTGCGAGGACAAAGTGCAGATTAGGAGCTGGTGAATGTTGTTGCCACAGAGTCAGCTGGCCTCTATGAAAGTCGACATAAGGGTGATTATGATAAGAGACTACGGATGATATCTCTGGGATGAGACTTTACCATTTGCTCACCTTTGTCTTTGTAAGGTTTTGGAGAAAAGTTATGACAACATGTAAGCATAATCTCACTGTGTGGATAAACAGGCAGGACTCAAACTACAGCTGACTTTTAGTATTATGTTTTCAATTAAATAAACTCACTGCTTGGTGTATAAAAACATAAAAGAAAATTGTTGTTGTTAAAAAGTGCCTGTAAGAGCCTAAAGTGACATTTAACACATTTCATCTGACCACCAGAAGGAGATATAAACAGTAAATATTCACATTTGAGAAACTTGAACCAGAGAATATTAGCCCTTCTTGTTTGGTTAAAAAACTGTAATGATTACGTGTTCATCAAAGTTATGGCCAATGTTGCCATTGTTATTTAATTGACTAACACTATATGTTTTCAGCTTCCTAACCAGGCCACTGTCTTCCTCCATTTACCCTCGATCTAGTAAAATGTGGGTTATTTATTTTCATTTGTTGTGATGATGAAAGGATCGTTTAAGTCTTAAAACAGTAGTCAGGTGATTTTGGTACAAAAAAAGACATCATTTTACAAACTCAGAAAGCTTTTTGTGGGATGTTGGTACTAGGGAAACAAAATTTTACAATTTTCTTTTGCCCTAAAAGACATGAACCACCTAACTCAGACTACTTGTTATGAACACAAGTAAACAAGTTTCAGTGTTCCTCACTACTGTTTTAAACTTGAACATTTCCTTTTACATTAAACTTGCCTTTTTCTGGCTGTATAATGCACATGTTCATGTATCTGTCTGCATTCAGAGGACAACATTAGCCTTGTAATTACACGGATAAGTGCGTTAGAAAGCAGACTAATAATAGGGCACTTAAAAATATCCAAGTCATTAGTGGGATGAGGAGATTATCGTATGTGTTACAGGACCCTGGACTGTTTTTAAAAGTTCAGCTGAAGTGCAGCTCACGGTGACCGAGTGGCGGACAGGCGGGCTTAGGAGGGCAGACACCCCGAAAAACAGAGCTCCTCTGCGGGGCAGGTGAGAGCGGCGGCCCCGGCGATGGAGCCGACAGGTGTCGCGGTTGACTTTTTGTATCCGGGTCATTTTCAAACAGCTTTTTTTTAAGGTTACATATTTTGACAGATATATAAGTGAAAAAACACATAAGATATATATGTCTGGAGTTTATTTTATGATAGTTTTGAGTAAGTTTGAGTGCCAGTAACAGGGGGGACACACTCCGGCAGGACACCGCTGAAAACAAGCGGCTGGCTAACGGAAAAACCGAGAGTTTGCCACTCACAAAGACGACAACAAAAACACACTTTCCATATCAACTACACATCCCCAATCCGCTTCACAACACTGCCCCGAACCTACTAGACTTAACAAAAAAATTAAAACACAAAACAGCAGTTTACCTTCGTCAACGACTCGGCTTTTGCAGTTGGGCTCGAAGTGATTTCTGCTCCTCAACCCGCTCACCTCCGCCATCTTGGACGACTGAGTTCTAACGTGGCTGACGTCAAAGGAGATTTTTTTTCTTCTTCTTCCCTGCTGAAGTTCAGTCCGCCCAGAGGCTGCAGCAGCATGTGGAGCTGTTTACATGATCGTTAACTCTTATGTATTATGTATTTGCATAGAGCAAGAAAGATACACCCAACCAGATCACGTATATATAATCATATAATTTATTACTGGTTTGGCTTTAAACGAAAGCTCTTATATTGTCCTGCAAAAATATTCTTTCATAAGTGAAACCTCTGCATTGAAAGTGTAGAGTAAGTATAAGAAAAATGTTCTTAAAGTGCTAAAAGTAAAAGTGCTCATTCAGAATAATGCTTCAGTGATATGTATTTTCATCTTTAGATTATTATTAATCATGCATTTAAGTAAAAGTGGTAGTAATAGTGTATAAATGTCTTTATTGAGTCATGATATTATCTGAGTTTGTGTTGACTCTGGGATGTGTAAAACTTGATTTTACTGTAAAAGAAAAAAAGAGAGTACTTTATATAAAGAACAAATATTTGCAAAAACAGAAAAGTCCTATTATGGCTGTCAGAGGTTTAACTTGGTGATTATATTCTAAATTAGTTGGAAGATTGTTGAATAAGTAAAAAGAGCCATCACAGACACAAGAGCACCAATATTGTAACTGAATAACTGTGGTGAAGTAAAACAGACACTATTTTCAATAATAATAGAAGTGAATTAACAAAGTACAGTATGTGAACACATTGTTGTTATAAATTGAAGATGCACTTAAAAACTACTATTACATTTGGAGATGCAAGAAACACACACACACACACACACACACACACACACACACATACACACACACACACACACACACACACACACACATTTATATTTATATACATTATCTATATATATTGGTACTTTATAGGCTGATTTCCAACCATAATGTCTGGTTAGGCCATTAAAGTCTAAAGAAATAAGTAGATTCAGGTTCAAAAACAAGACAGAGACAGTATGTGCATGTTTCTGTGCGCATAGGCCTGTACATAACTGTATAAACATTGACACATTGGTGCGATGGTGTATATGTTCACAATGTTATCATCAATGTGACAAATGAATCAATTAAAAACTCATTCATTGTTCACAGTTTTTTAGTTTTTAAGACATTTTATATGTGGGACTGGTGAGACGTGGAGGGAATAAATTAATTTAAACTCCTGTTTTGAAAAAATTTAATCTAGATTCCAGTGTTTACAAGAATGCCATTAGTAATATGGAGGTAGAAGTGTTGATTTTTTAATAATTTGAGAACTTCCACTTACATTCATATCTTATAAGCTGAAGTTAAAAAGTCAAAGGTCATAAATTAATCAAAGTTTAACAATCCAAGTCTCATAGACTGCTGCGTCTCCTGGCTACACAAACAACATATGCAAACAATGACTGTCATCACTTTCTGATCATGATTATCACATTGCTTAATTCAGACTGGTGCAAGTAACTTACATCGCCTCATTTTCCAACAAAGCCCCATTCACTTAAAACAAGAGATCAAGAAAGAGCGCAGCCAAACACAGAAACACAGAAATCTCTCATGTGGAATAGCCAATATCACTTACAGCATGGTGCTAATAGATTTCAGGGCATTTAATTGTTAAATTAGTTGTAAGACACATGAATATGAACTAATTTATTTCCTTTTAAATGACATGTTTACTTTTATTGAGCTGTAGAATGTGGGCGGTAATAAGAGTAGAGAGCTGAGTTACATGAAACCCTGTTTGGGCTTTACCATTTATATGAAATGCATCTTGGATCACTTACCTACCAGCATGCACTGGGCATGGACCAATTAATTCATTTTTGTTTAGATTTGGGGTTTAATGATCACCTAATACATGTCATAATTTTCCATCCTTCTTATTTAGCACTGGTAGAACACAAGTTGACACTCACGAGTTATTTGGTGCTGCAACTTAACTGTTATGACTGTTTTTTCCTGTTTTTAACACTGCTGGGCTTTACACTCATGTTGCTGGTTTCATTTGTCTTCTGAGTACTCTATCCAATAATGCTTCTAACGCTGGGTTTCCATCCTGAGAATGTGAGATAGGAATCTCGGAGGAAATTGGATCCATTTCCTCAACATCTCGTGACCGGCCATACTCACTTTGTTTTTTGTTTCTTTGAGTTTCTGGCAGAATAAACATCAGCATACTTTTCATCAGCACACATTTAAAAATCTAGCTTTAAGCACACAAATCTAGCTTTAAGATTTGCTTGCTTGTGTTTTCCCTCCTTGTCTGTTTATCAGGAATTTATAATATTTTCCAGGGTTTCTATAGAGCCATACTAGCTGTGGCTATATAGTTCACCACCTTGGTTCAGACTAAAACATCTCAACAATTTCTGAATGGGTTCAGTTTTTAATGACATTCATGGCCCCCAGATGATGAATCTTCATCACTCTGCTGATCCTCTGACTTTTCTAGTGCTGTTATGAGGTTGATATTTGTAGTTTTGAGTAAAATGTATTAACAAATTGGCCATTGGATAGATGTTGGATGAAATGCAACCATCAACAGTTCAGTAATTTGGTTTCTAATAAAAAAAACCCTGCAAAACCTGTGACATTCTCATTGCACCTCATCTTAACTGTGTGTTTGATGCTACTTAGCTAATGCGAGCATGTAAACGCACTGAACTACAGGTGCTAACACGGTAAACATTATACCTGCTAAATATCAACATGTTGGCATTGTCACTATGAGCATGTTAGTGACAGTTCTTGCGATAGCTCAAAGCAATGTTGCAACAATACTCACTCTCTCTGTGTTACCATCTACCTCTTGTGGCCACTAGCAGGCATGGTGTAATGTCTGCACTCTCACCCACACTTCCTCTGTGTACTACCTTCATGAAGGTCAATTTCTTTTTCATGGGCAGACAACCCACACTCCACAGATAAGCCCTATCTCCGGTGTTAAGCCAGATATCTGCAATGCAGTGGAAACATGTTGTTCTTCATCTGCAAACTTTATGGTGTTTTAACTGCTCTCAGAGATAGTGGCTGCTAAACGAAATAGTCGTAAAAGCTCTTCACCTCTGTGGATAAACCCTCTTCGTGTGTTTACCCAGCTGTCCACATCCAGCATTTTGTACTGACATTGTTGAAAGACTATCTGCTGACAGTGATGCAGAAATAGGAGGGCAGCTTTTCCTCAAGCTGTGTTGTCCTATGTCAGATTCCACTCAGCTGGAGGAGGCCCGGGGCTCAGTTTGGGGAAGATATGAGTTTAAAACCAATGCATATGTTTCATCACGGTAACTATGATGAAGTAACCTAAATTCTGTTGCAATCCATCCAATATGAACCTAAGGATGATGCTAAGCAAAAAGTCAGAGTCTCACAAAGGTCAATAGGATTAATCCTCTGGGCACTATGAATATGACACGAACTTTCATGTCATGTGATATTGTTGTTGAGATATTGCAGTCTGGACCAGCATCGTCACCAGAACAACCTGATGAGAGAACAAGCAGAACCCATTGCTATGCTGAGGAAGATCACGTGACCCATAGTGAGATGGTTTTGTCAGGGACTTCAATATTCCCTGAAACTGTTCTGTAGGTGTGTTTAAGTAAGTAGCCCTGGTTTGTTCTATTTGCATAGCCTGCAGGACTGTGTTTGCACTGGCATCTAGCTAATCTAAGCGTTCATTCAAGTTGTATTACGGCACGAAGCTTCTGTTTGAAGAAAGTAATGAAAGTTAGAGTTGTAACTTTACAACTCTAAAGTCTGACTGATATGACCTGGACACACCACACTTGCTTTGCACACATGAGGAGAGAGGAGGAAGGCAAAGTGAAGACGCATTCAAAGTTCACCCTGAGTAACCCTGCACATGAGCCAATCAGGTTTTAGCTGGCTAACTATGATTGGGTATCCCTTGAGCGCTGGATCAACACTCTGTTTCTCAGGGACAACCCCACATATGCTGGGGATCCTGCTCCATCCCGGGATTAGATGTGACATTTAGGAGCTTGTGAATGACTCTAGTCTGTCCTATGTTACAACAGTCATAGATAAAACTTTGCAGCAAGGTTGTAAATGTCTTGCAGGAAGTTGTAGACTATAGATGAAAGGCTAAAAAAGGAAAAAAACTGTTATTTACCAGCCACCACAACCCTGTTAATCTGCAGCATATATAAGATACTACTAACCCAAATCAGAACTGACCATGCTTATATAGTCTCTGATCTGTTAGGTTTGTGGTCCAAATTGTTTATTTGGATGACAGGTTCCTCGTTCTTCTCCCGCCTCCCTCTTCCTCCTTACGCTATAATGGATGAGGTCAGTAGCAAAACATACGTAAAGGTCAAGACACACAGACGAGGTACATGGTTGTGAGAGTGACAGATGGAGAAAAAAAAATCATCTTTTTAGAAAGACTGAGAGAGAGAGACCAGCCGTGTTAATCTGTGTCAGTGCTCTTCTATTCTTAGCCGGTCCCATCGGCCAGCAGAAATCTGAGAGACACACGTGATGACATACTGACAAATTTAGAGAGAGGGGTCAGAGAACAGTGACAGAAGCCCCAGACCAGCACTAAACTCCAGATGTGTGCATACAGAAAACATGTCTGGATGGTAGGAGGAGCTTTCT
This sequence comes from Amniataba percoides, assembly GCA_037176925.1. Classification (NCBI taxonomy): domain Eukaryota; kingdom Metazoa; phylum Chordata; class Actinopteri; order Centrarchiformes; family Terapontidae; genus Amniataba; species Amniataba percoides. The sequence goes on along the minus strand of JBAJHX010000033.1, from coordinate 16,899,384 downwards.
AGGAGTCTTCTACCTGGAACCTCCCCCCCCGCCCGTCCTATTTTATACTTCACCCTCCCATCCAAACTCTCTTGGCCTCACACTGTTTTGATGACCTTTTTATCTACTGTACATTCATTAGAGCTCAGGAAAGGGTGGAGGCCAAGTACAGGGCTCCCTCTAGTGCTCACTACGGAAACATATTTCCTGAAAAAACAAATTGATATCCCAAATGTCTGTAGGCGACAGTAAGTGGGCTACATGCACATTGTTTAACAACCCAACAGCAAGTTGTAGAGGGCCTGCTGATTTTGAATGAATATATTTACTGGTTTTAAACATTTCCCCACAAAAACCTGGACAAGGAGCTAAACAAAACATCCACCCATTAGAAAACACCCAGAAATTATAGTTCATTCATTTCACTATATTTCCCCTGTATGGTTCATTAATTCATTGCTTTCATAATAAATAAATAAATAGATAAATTAATATAATAGAAAATAACAAATCTGAGTTAAAAAGTATATACTTGATTGGGTAATGCAGATTTATCTTCATTTTTTTGAGAATGTCTGCCTACCTTTAGTAGTAGACATCACAGTTTCCATAGTCAGAAAACTTGAGAGGAAACAGCAGCTTCTGATTAAAACCAGGCAATATTTTTCCTGTGGCATACAAGTTAATCAAATTAACCTTCACTAACCTTATCATAATAAAATACAATGCAATATAATAACATAAGAATTCCAGATTGATGTTCTATTAATGTCAGTAGAACGTCACAGCACTGTTCTACGGATGTCACAGTGAGCCTGACTCAGATACAGACAGATCACTTCAACCTCCTTCAGTCTGCATTTACCAACCAAGAGCAGCAGTCGCCATCCTGACAGAAACATAAACAGATCAGATGACTCAAAAGACAACAATGGAGAAAGATTTCCAACCGAGTGAGTAATTTTAGAAAACTAGCAGTGAGCATGAAGCATAGTTTGGTAAACTGGGCTGCTATTAGGCACATACATAAACTAATTCAGGAAATGTGTCCTATATCTAATTTGTTCTCATCTTACAGCATGGATGCAAACAGTCACTTGCCTTAATGTTTTAAAAAGTGACAATGAACACTTGGCACGTAATCTTAGGAAAGTCATTGGGGAAAAGCAGTACCTTTACTTTCCAGCCTCTAACTGTTCTGTGCTGGACTGCATCTCAACCACACAATCTCAGTCTGAATCTGGATCCTCCAAATCTGCACCAGTAGCTGAAGGTCTCCACATGCAGGAGCCAGTCAGCATTGTGAGTGCTGACTTTCTTCTCACAGAGGAAGACCCTTCTCCCTTGGTGGAGGCTTCAGACAATCTGAAGCATGATGCTGAGGCTCCTTCTTGCACTGAAGTCACAGAAAGCAACTGGGTCTTGAGGACTCTGCAGCAGGTCACTTTCACCTCCAACTACCTTGACCCGTATGTGGATCAAGGCTATGACACTGCTGTTCGCAGATACCTTTACGCTCCCCTGTCCTTAAGATCTGGATTTGTGCATGATGGCTTCCCGCTTTGCACCCAGATTCATCTTGATAAAGAGGTCACTTCCTTGGAAAGTGAGGAACTGAGACATCCTGCTGCACTTTAGCTGTAAGTAAACAGACTAAACAGTGTTAAAGAGAGAAATTCGGCATGCTAACACTCATAAAGGCTCAAATATGAATGACTCTTTTCAGGCCAAGTCACTTCTTGCAGAAGAAGATGAGCCTCCAGTCATCCAGAACCATCAAACCATTTGAATAAAATCATCAGCATAATTTCTTTAGAGATACCTGTTTTCTGACACACTGGCAGAGACAAATATCTAAATATTTCTCTGAAGTCTCCATCTACCTTTTACTGTATATAAGCGGTTATATCTGGTTTATATATGTATAAAAGGAACCACTGCCTGTAGAGCAGCCATTATTTGACAGGGATCCTTATAAAGGCTCTCATAAATACACTAATTATGTTTGCACACGTTTGTACACTGATGTACATGATGTAAGACAATGGATGTGCATTTTATATATTCATTTAGAATTAAAGTTCTTTGATTTATTATTGTATTTATATATTCATCTTTACAACATCAGTTGTCGGGAATTGACACCAATACAATTGATAGGATACGACAACACAGCATCTTACATAATACACTATAAGTCAATATCCATCTTCTGCTGTTGCCTTCAACTGGGAGTTACTTGGCAAAATATATTAACAGAAACAATCTCTCCGGCACTTTGCAGACTATGAAAAGACATTTCAAATTTCTAAAGTTCCATTTCCTCTTATTACCACATGGTGGCAGTGTTAGCCTGGTTGAGTCAGTTTGTATTGAAAGGTTGTTCATAGTGTAGAGATAATTTTGTTCTCCAGTGTCTGGCAGACTTTTATTGATAACGCTCTTGTTTCTCTTGTTGAACTTTCACTGCATCAGGGCCTAGAAATTGATCTTGTAAAACGTGTTTTTATTTTTTTTAACCAGACGAGACATTTAGACTCATGTCTGAGCTTCAGCAGCCACATGACAACAACTGAATCAGAATTTTGCCATCTCAAACAAATAGAAAGAAGCGGATGATTCAGAGAAACTCTCTCATATCTTTGTCTCCAGCAGGATGTACTGATTTTTTTTTGTCTCAGTCAATAATATCATCAGACAACTTCAGCACAGTCCCAATGTTGCTGTCAGAGTTTTAAAAACTCACAAGTGATTCCTGTTCTTAGATTTTTTTTCTTGGGCCTCCAGTTGGAAGTTATAAATAAATCATCCTGGGGCTCGAACATTTAAACTTTGTGAGTCTTTTGATCTTAAGGAAGCAGAACCAGACATGGTGAATCTGGTTCAGTTACAGCTGCACAGACCAAACTTCCAGAGGATCTTAAACGTGCCCAAACTTTTAATCTTAATGAAAAACTCTGCACTTCTCCTTTAACTGCCTATAATTGATTTATTTCACCACTGCACAGTATTGAATCTGGAGCAACTTATGACTGCTCCATAACTTTATTTCTGGTATATTATCAATTTAATCTATTTTCATATCATGCCTTAATATAGTCAGACTTTAAATGTTGTTCTAATGCATTTCCTCACCTTCCTTTGTGTAAAGCATTTTGAACTGTCTCTGTATTTGAAAGGTGTTACACAAATAAAGTTATCTCGCAGGAAGAAACTGTAATGAGTAATTTTACAACACACATACAAATTCATTTAGATAAATACATGACAACATTTGTATGCTCCTCCTCATGCACTTGTGTTTAAATTGTTTGCAGCAGGAAAGGAAATATTTCTGCCCACCATTTCTCAAAACGCATGAGTTAATTTTAATGTATGCAAAACTGTTGAATTGACAACTGCATCATTACTGTTTACTGAACTGATTTTCACAAACACTAAGTGACATGACATTGCATCAAACACACACAACACAAGTTCAGTGACAAAAATACTTCTCCTCTTATGGAGGCCTAGAATAGATTTTTTCAATTTACTCAACTTACTCAATTGAATTTATTTTTTCCAAACGTACAGAACAGAAATGTGTATTTTAGAGAGTTCTCTTAAACCGCTCTAATTGTTCACTTACTTAAATCCTGTTCAGCATATGACAGCGATTAGTAAAGGGAAGGAAAAGTGATTTGATCCATTTCATAAAGGGCCAAAGTTACATTTAGATGAAGCACAAACCAAACATCACCTCTCTAATATATCAAAACATCCGACCATCACATGCAGCTCTCCTTGTGTTACTGGTGAACAGTCCCACAGGTACCTCATCTGTTTGCTTTTTCCAAGTATGCGGCAAGATTTTTTGTAAGTCATTTGTTTGGTTCGTCAGTGTTAAGCTGTAAAGGTGATATCCCGAAAATCACCTCTAAGACATTTAAACTCAAATGTTTGTCTTTTACTTTCCAAATATAATAGGTAACCTGCTATTGGTGCATGAGAGAGAGAGACAGATGTAGAGGTAAAAAGAGAATCAGACAAAAATACAGACGACCTGAAATACTATGGGATGATATTTTCTGCACATTGAGCCACACCAGCCTCTGATCCTGCAACACTGAACTGTGCACCACTGAGCACCATGTTTGTTGTCCCCTTCTCTCCAACTCCTCATACAGTTTGGGTTGCTGAATCAACAGCATTGTTGCCAGGTTGTCATGGCGTCTGATTGTTGAGTATCACGTCACGCGCCCCATCACAGCCGGACGTCCCTCCGAGCCCGCAGACGATCCCATGGTCGCCGTGACGTTTGCCTTGGCAACCGCAAGAGGCTGGCAAAGACGGGGGAGAGCCAGGAGAGGCTGGCGGTGTTGTGTCACCTCATGTCGTAGCCACAGTTTTAAACACACGCCCTCAGACACTGACCAAAGTTATTTTAAAAGCATTTTCTATGAAGTTCTGTATTTTGAGAGTGTTTTTCTTAAGTCTAAAAACACATCACTTGTTTCATCATCAAATTATATATATACTTATATAAGTATACTGGCTGGTTTTATTTGTGCAATATCACAATCACTGCATAAATATAAAATGAACTCCATACAATTCAATCTGTTTGCATGGTGATGTTAGTTTTGACTACACTTTAGGTTCAACAGTACACAGTATTCATCACTATGAATTTTTCAAATGTTTATGACTAATTTAATTTTCCCTCCAAATAGCCAGTGATGGAAGACATATTTAGATCTTCTACTGAAGTAAAAGTAGCAGTATCCTACTGTAAAAATACTGTCTTACACATGAGGTTAGTAACAGAGATTAGTACATGTGAGGCAAAATGGCCCCAGTGTACTGACTTATAAATGTGTAAAGAACCCATTGGTATTTTTGTAATTTAATCATTAAAATAAAAAATAAAGTAAGACAAACACTCTCATACTGTAGTTATTAAAAGTTCATCATTTTTGCCTCCACATCAGTATTTCATAAATTAGAAATTTGTTTTGGAAGTGATCACGAGCAGACTGCGACATTCGCGCAGGAGCTAACTATTGGTAATCCAGGACCTGGGCCTCTCTGGGATCCTGGTGTCTCCGGGGGCTTCGCCCAAGCCCTCAGGGGCAGGAGTTTGAAAGGGAAAGCCTGGGAGGAGACTCCGAGGCCAGGCTAGCTAACACAGCAGCGGGGGGTCTCATCACTCTCTCCACACTTCTGCTGTCAGCACTTTTGTTTCAGCAACATTACTCACTCACATGGCCCTGCCTCCCAGGTAACAACACTGCTGAGCTGGTGTTGCCAAAGGGAGAGACAGTACACAGCACAGGCCTAACAAAATGTGGATCTATGAAATGATAATTAAAAATGAAGAAAAGCACACCCACTGGACTTAAAGTACGGACTGAATGACCCCAAGGCAGCTGAGACTTTGAGAAAAGACAAACTGAGAAAACTTCGAGTTCCTTCAATAAGAGACAGAACAAACACCTTCTGTTAGACTGTAAATTCTTTACTGACAATATTTACATACTCAAATAGCCTGCCCTGTCCTGCAGGGTTATTTGAGTATTAACATTATGTTGAAAAGATTCTGACATGTTAAACCCTGTACACACAGACCCGTCCCATGAAGCCCTCCTTTCTCATCTCTCCCCTACATAACACTGTATGAACAGTTAAATCTATAAGAGCACAGTTCCTGTGTGAAAAACCATTTAACACTAACTGATCCATCGTCTCTGCAAATTATATGCTATTCCGCATAACGCAAACATTCTTCAGTCTCAGCTATCTTTAAATAATGTGAACTGTTGCAGAATTGTGTAGAAATATTTAGCACATTTCTACATAAATCTGGGCAGTTTTTTTCATTTACATTACACACTGACACTACACATTGACTGTATCTACATCTATTTAAATACTGATTCGGATATGTATTACAGTGCAATATATAGATTGTGCAATTCCATGTATCCTGTCAAATGTAAGTAGAAGCAGGCTATATGTAAATGCATATGTTGTGCATAAACCACCCACTGTATGTATATAAAGTAAGTCACTGAATCACCCATTCAGTATTTTTTCAGCACTCTTCCACATCATCGCATTTTTTTCTATCAAGTTTACTGCAGCAGTTTAATCTGTGTAGACATTGTATGTTGTTGTCTACTTTATTTTATGTATGTTTATCTGTTTATGTATCTTCTTCAACGCTGCTCTTGGAACTGTGTGAAAGTGCAGGAAAGAGCTTCTTTATGATTCCTCTGACACCTGTCAAAACCAGGATGCCCACCAGCATTCAGGCCTTACGGCAACCATAAGCTGACACGGCACCTCACATCCAGCCAACACATGGCAAACACAGACAGTCTGTTATGTTTGTATCCTTTCATATTGTGTCAAAAAAAACCTGAGCAACATAATTCCTCATATACTGTGAGCTTGCTTCTTCAATGACACAGAACTTTATAGAAACTTGTATGTTAAAAGTATGTTCAAATGCTAAAAGAGCAGCAACAGAACACGTTAGTGTGATTTTCTAAGAATTTCTTATTGTAATCCACAATTTTATAATTCTATTTTATTCAGGGAAATATTATTTAGTCTTGTATCACATTGTGTTTCTTCAGTATAAAAGTTTGTGTTTGCTTCTCCTCAGATCCACCTTGGGTGAAAAGATGCGGTATAATAACAGGGTGCAGATTTGATTTCAGTCGTCTACCGTAACAGCAAAGCTACTCTTGTGTGTCTGAATTCTTCACAGACCGAAGCGGGATTTTAACGATGGTGTGTCTTCTGCTTTCCTTCACACCTTTCCATTTACTTCCACTGACAATTCAAATTTACAGCTTACCCCCTGGTGTCATAGCATATAGTTAAAAAAAAAAAAAGAACAACGCAATAAACAAAGAGGTACCATGTTGAACATTCTTGCAGGAATCATGCTGTGTTTTTTAAATGTTTCATTTTTTTCCTTCTAAATGTTTTGGCATTTACTCAGTAATTACCTATGTTTTAATTCTCATCAAGCAAATTTGAAATACCCTGAGGAAATATGATTGTTCACAACATTTTGCTGTTTCACCACTCTTATCAATCATTTCCAAACAATTTTCTCTTTCCCTCAAAAACAGAAACTTTTGTTCTCCCCTCAGAATGAAAAGAGGTACACACACACAAATACACACAGAGACACACACGTTTGTCTCCTTCTCTTGTTTCTCTTGAAGTTTAGGGTTTATTTAACCAGGAAGTCCCTGGAGATACATCATCTCTGACATCGCCTCCAGTAGTATACAGAATTATTATGCAAATACCTCACATTATTTCTAAATATGACCTGAGAGGACTTGAAGCAGAACAGACTTCAGTAGACTCATTTTAGAGGACCTGGTCAAAGATTAGCACCGCATATGTGCGCGTGTGTGTGTTTGTGTGGTGCATACTCACATACTTATGGCTCAGAGGATGAATCCTTGTGACTTCCCTGACTTTTAAGTAGCACCACCAGCAGGTCATTTATTGTATGGAAATACCTCAACATTAGGTTCCTGTTCTTGATATACAAAGGATGAATCTTCATAACTCATAGATAATCTCAGAAAAAGAGCAGAAGAAACAAAAGGATGATTAAGTATGTATCTAACACTAGTACACTGATAACCCTGTACAGATCACATTAAAGTTAATTAGGGTGCACTTTATAGCACTTTGTGTATTAAAGAAAAGAGTTTTTTTTTTTACTTCAGTTCACTTGACTAACTTGACTTGACTTGACATGAAGTCTTGAGTGAAAACATGTCTTCAGACTGTTGCTTGCTTCTTTCTCAGGCTAATTTCACAACTGCACCCTCAAAACATGATCACAATTTAATCCTGGTCTAGCTTGTTCCCCTTGAGAGCTGCAAGAGAGGGGCCCACTCGAGTTTGACAAATTGTGATGTTTGTGCATACGAGGGATATCAAGTTATTCAAAATCAAAGGGACAATAAAGCAAAGTCCCAAGTCTCTGGTGTTAAAGTGGAGTTCCAGGTCTTTTTTTTATTTATGAGTCATGTGACTGATGTCCAAACCTCATATGTGCATTTTTATACACATTTGTGTACGTGTTTATACCTGCGTTATGTTTATGGTTATGCACTGGAGAGAGAGAGAGAGAGAGAGAGAGAGAGAGAGAGAGAGAGAGAGCGAGAGAGAGAGAGAGAGAGCTGCCTGCTACCATGAGTGAGAGACTCCATCACCTCTCTCTCTTTCTGGGTGCAGCTTTGTGCGCCATCAAAAGCCCTGAGCAAAGAGACATGAGCCTTAATTGTTGTGCTTTATCAGGGGGATAAAGGCAGGATGGGCATCAATTTAGGATGCCTTTATTAGACTACAAAGTGTGACAGACTGACGGAGAGATAATTGGCAGAGAGGGGAAAGGAGGACGGGATGAAAGAGGAGAAGGATGGAGAGATGAGGAGGAGAGGGGACGTAGATGGAAGCGTATTTGATCAGGCAGTTATGGAGCAGAGAGGAACAGGAGACTCAGAGGACGTTAAAATGAAGCTGAACCAGATGAACCTCGCTCCACTGGTGAAGCTACCCAGCTTGTTTTGCAGGAAGGAAAATAAGTCCCCCATCTATAATTACAGAGAACAAAACTGAGCCCGAGCTGTTTCTTGAAATTCCAGAATATGATCCATTTTGCTGAAATATTACAGCAGATTTAAAAACTTTAAAAGTTGCTGGATCCTCTTAATCTTTTTACTGCCTGTCACCCTGTAAAATGTACCACCTATTTCTAACATTTGAATCCACATTTATTACAACATTCATCTGTTCTGTAATCCTGTGAGTGAAGTGAACTTTTTCCTGTGCAACATAAAGCTATATGATTAATTAGCAAATAAAATGCTTGCCATAAAGCTCACACTTTTGCCAAGGAAGTTTCGCAATGAAATGCCTCCCCTCGACATTTTGAAGGATTTCCTGAATTTAAATGTTTGCAGAGCTGAGAGTCAGATATTTGTCGGGGTGCTAGATGGTGTTTTAAGGATTTGTGTAGTGTCAGGATGCACTGGCTGCTCAGTTTTCCTGCACTCCACAGCTTGTTAATGTGACAGGATAATGTTGGCCTCCTTCTATTACATCTGAACTAATGTGTTTGTCTGATTATACTGCGGCGATATGAGAACTGTAAACCAAAAGCTTAGCATCATTTCCAATCTGTCCTCTACACAACACGCTAATGACATCATTTAGTTTTGATGCATGTCAAAAAGTGAATCAGGACCGCTGAAAGAAAACGGTCAAAAATCTGAAATGCCTGCGTCGCTCGCCTGTTCGAGGCAGCGGATCAGTTGCTGGGCTCACCCTCTCTGTGCTGCACTGTCATTCCCACAAATCACACACACTCTAATCACTCCTGAGTTCACACACCGACTGCGCAGCCCCGAGACCTCGGCCCTCTCCTCTCCTCTCCACCCCTGACATGAATATATGAGTGTTTTTATGTGCGCAGTGAAAAGGCGCCGCTGAGTTAAGTGGCCTTGTTGTATTCTGCTCGGGCTCTAACGGCTTCCAGTGGGGGGTGTGGATGAGAGGGGGGCGGCGGCGGTGGTGGTGGGGGTGGATGAAGGAGAGGCCTGCAGCACCATGCCTAATCAGCCTTTCTCGCCAGGGTCAAGACTTTCTGTCTGGGTCCGCGGTGCTCCCTGCCACCGAGGACTCGCCCATTCATGTGCACAATGTCCCTGTCAGTCCCGACAACACTTCCTGCCTCTGCTGGCTCCAGCCCTCGCAGGGATACACAATATTTCACAGCTCCCAACAATGGCCTGTCTGCCTGCACCCACCATATGGTTACTATGGGCCACAATATTGACACACATCACTAATTATTCAAAGAGCCGAGAGAGAGGGAGCTGAGGAGCTGAGGAAGGCGTCTGTCAGTCAGTTTTCTGTCTGTAATGTAATGTGAGATCACACTCGGCCTTAAACAAGAGCATGCAGACACCAAAGGGGCTTTCAATGCATTCATTCTCATCTTCATTGGGGAGCTTTTCAAAGTCCTGACCAGAAATGCATCAGATTTTTTCAGCACAAACTCAACTACAAGTCTAATTTCTCATTTTGCAAACAAAGTGTAAAGCTGCCAGGAACCCAAGATACATGGAAAATTACACAGAAGTCTTGAAAAATGTGAAAATCTTTAAGCACAGTCACTCAAATGTTTATTATAGAGCAGTTCTATATGCACAAATACAGCATAAAAATGTGAGTCATAATAATGTAGTCAAGTGAGTTTATTCCAGTTATTTTTCAGTGTTTGCATGCCAGTAAATCTAATTTTTTTAAATAGAAAAAAAATCTTTAAAACAATGGTGTCACGGTCAATAAATGCGATACTGTGTAAAAGCCCCCATGCCAACACTTTCAGCTGGTTTACTCAGCTTGTCTCCACAGGATATGTACATAAAGTCACATTACTGTAAAGAGCAAACATGTTCAGAGTATTCACAGATGACTCCAGAGGGTGATGAACTGATACATTCATATTAAAAAAATATTGTTTGTGAAAAGATTTCTTGTTTTAAAGACTGCCACTATGTTTATCTGGCTGCTTAAAGTCCTGGAACTTTGGGATGTTTTGCTTCAAAGCGAGAGTGAGAGGATGTGCTCCATATTGACTGTGCTTTGTGTGAACAGGAGGACATCTGGACTACAGGCTACAGGCATCCAGCTCACCTCTGGCCAACATACAGTACGTCTGCTCTTATTCCCACAGTAGCCTCCTAATGGCGAGAGGAGATAATATAACACAATTAAATGATGTGCAATAATTTGATCTCTGGCTGCTGTAAAGATGTAGAAACTGCAGATGAAAAGAAAACAAAAGCAGATGGAAAATTTAACAAAAAAAACCCACAATCTGTGGTTCTTTTGCTTCTATTCATAAACACATATAATTCTTATACAAGTAGGAAAACATTGTGGCTACTGAGACTTTTGATTCTGTTATTTTATTTCAGAAAGTGTATAAATGGCACACCTGCTTACCATTACATTCAATCATGGAAGAAAGCATACAGTTTCTGAAAAATAAATACCTTGTGATCTTTAAAAAACGAGAAGGCTGTTTCACAGGTTCCTCTTCTAACCATGTGGATGAAAAATGATTATGTTTGCTGTATGAAAAAACTTCTTGTTTGCTGAACAACCTTCTAGTTTTTCACAGATCAGTGGGTAATTGTTAATCTGTAGTCCATAACATATGATATACACACTATGAACAGTGTAAATAATGCAAATCACTTAATATAATGTAACAAAGATACTTAACTTGTGAAGACACTGTGGTGAAACTGTTGCTGTCTACTCCTCAAATGCAAAACATTTACCAAACACAAGATCTAGTTCTATATTTGGATTCCTATGATATACAAAGAAAACATTGTGATGTTTGTAAATCACACATTGCTTGTGTCCTGCAAGAGGAAGAAGCACATGTGACAATTCAATCAATCATGCAAGATACTGTGAAAACTTCACTGACCATCTCACACTGACGGCCCATCTCTGTGTCCTGCCTGTCACTGCATACAGTAGGAAGAAACACAATTGTTTGCTTTATTCTTACTCTGGAAAGTCAGTTAATTAACTGTTGTCTGCTCTACTGTGAAATTGTTCTCTGATTGTTTAATTGAGCTTCAGTGTGTTATTATGGTTTACCTAATGTTGAATATTATCTGAGAAACACACTGCACTGAAATACTTTTTTTTGTTTCATCACAATCTTGGCAGGAGGGAAACTTGTTTTCAAAATAACAAAAGCACTTATTTTTGTTTTCAAATCTTAGAATTAGTTTCAGATTCAGTAGATTTTAACAAACTTTGCATTTCTACATTTTTGCAGTCACTAAACTGCAATGTTAAGAAAATAATGATTACTGTAATACAGCGGTCACCAACCCATCGAAAACAATCAGGAAGATCTTTGAGACTTTCCCTGTGTTTTAGTGTGAGTTACTCAGAAACAGACAAAGCTGACAGAGGAACTGTCAGATGATGTGCGGCTGCTGGGTTTGGGATTTCTGACAGACATAAAAGGAAAAAGTGAACGCACTCAGCAAACAGCTCCAGGGGGGAAAAAAAACGACAGCTTTCTCTCATTGCAGCAAATGCATTCACGGCAAAGCTTGGTGTTTGGGGCATTAGTTTGTGTGTTTTAGGCAAAATACAATAGCAAACAAGAGAAAATAAAGGGTTATTTTCAGTTGTTGGTTGTAGAGCTCAGAGGGCGAGTTTTCTTTGCCTGATGGCGTTTTCGTTTGTCTGCACGAGGCAGCAGCTGGTGACATTACAGCAGAAGAGATGAGATCACGATGTTAATATAGCCGACTGCTTCCGAACATTTAAGCATGACACAAGGTGCACTACTGAACTATGGAAGGGATGAGGTGCAGTCTGTTCTTGAACATTTTGTCGACCTTTTCAAAAAGTGAACGGGTAAATGTCCGTTAAATATGACATTAATATAGAAGAATGACTAAGAGTAGATGTTTTTTAATGAATGTAAGAGATGCTCAGTTTTATTTTTTATTTCTAAATGTTCCCATACGTTACTCCCTCTCCTAACCTTTTGGATTCTAGTTTTAGTGTTCACACCACTTCCCATGTTTGTTTATGTGAAATGAACACTGACAACAAGTACATAAATGTTTTGTGAAGCAAAACAGGGCAACTGATGTTTTATTCTGATACCAGGTAATAGATATTTCACTGAAACTCATCCTTTTGGTGGGACTTAAGGAAAACTCAGTGGATCACCAATGCATTAGGATTCATCCCTCCGGACACCATGACTGTTTGTATAAAATTTTATATAAATAAAATAGTGGTTGAGATATTTCAGTTTTGATCAAAATGGACTCACCACCCACTGTTGTGAGATTTTCATCAAGTAAATGTTTGTTAAAATCACTACCTAAGTTGCTTGTAAACGTTTACTATGGCAGTACACAAATAAACAAAATGATCGAAGATTTGAAATATTAAATTGTGGAGTATTGTTTTAGAGCAGCACTGCGGTGGAATTGTAAACCGCTTATTTATTAGTCATTAGCTGTAACGAATGGGGCCATTTTGTCTTGTGAGCTCCAAAAACACCTGCAATTACTGCTCATCACCATACATGCTGCTCAAGATAATAAAGATATTTGAGATCTTTAACAAGTATGTATGTAAATGAAAATGTCCATGGTATTTTGTTATTAGTTATGTATGTATAAGTAAGGTTGTGTTGAGTTGGGCTGCTGTTTGACATTAGACACAGACATAAACACACTCAGACAACTCTTCCCAGAGTTCCTACTCCTGAAAACCCTCTCTTATCACTTTCTCTCCTGGTTTGCCTTCCCTCATTTTTCATTACCCCGTCCCTGGTCGAAGCCCCAGACCGTCGCAGCCAGGCTGCCCCCTGAGTGGTGGGAATGTACTCCTGTGCAGCAGGCCATGACAGGCCCATGTTGGGACAGGCCTCAGCGCTCCACTCCACGGAGCAATTGATTGACAACCCTCACTGAGGGAGGTGGGATTCCTCATCTGTCATTCAAAATGCCGCTGGAGATGAAGACGCGATGTAAGGGATCGTAGGGACTGGTGACATGTAACGAGGCAGCGTTTCCTCCTCCGCTCTCCTCCTGGGTGCTTAGCAGCTAGGTAAAGTTAGCTTGTTGGCTGAGGGTGAAGGTTGCCACAGGTCCAGATGTTCCTGAGGTTTGCGATCCCTCTCCCGGCTCGCCGTGATGTGCTGTGCCACATCTGTCCGGGCAGAGGTGTGCCATATTGCTTCCCATCTGCCACATGGCACACCCACACTCACACTCACACTCACACACAGAAACAGAGGCACACACATGCAGCGTGCCCAGAAACTGCCCATTTTAACCAGGGCCATAAATAGCGTAATTCATGGGTGTGAAACAGCGGGTTTTTAAGAGCGCTCAGAGGAACGGAGCGGAGCTGGAACCTTTGGCAGCTGACGGACAGATTTTCTGTTCCTGGTCGCCACATGAAACTCTGTGAACTGCACACTGAACACACTGAGACAGAGAGGCAGTGAAGACCTGCTGGTACGAGAAAATGAGAGTCTCACCATCTTTGTCTTTCTCTTTCGTTCCCTCTGAATTTCTCTGTCCTTGTGCGTCTCACCATCTGTCTCCTCTCGTTCTGTAGCTCTGTCTCAGTCTCTCTGTCTGTCTCTCCTCTGTCCTCTTTTGCTTTCCATAGCCAGGGGGGCAGTACCGCAATGAATGTCACCCCTGTCCCAATGTTACTTAGGGGAAATTGACTCCTTAGCCTCGGTGCTGTCGGCGGCCATATGCTGATGTTTTCATATTCCAGAGAAATGAGAAGAGGGAGTCGTAAAGACTGCTAAAGTCAGAATTACAACCCTGGCTACCACTGGTGAGGAGAGGCAGAGGCCCCTTCTGTCACACCACGAGCGCTGTTAAAGCCCCAATCCCTCAGTCCTAGAAAGTGCCAAGGGTTTCGGAAGTACCACATTAACGCCGGCTTTTCATAGAAAGTTAGGCACTTTTTTACATTGCTCCGTTGGCAGTCGACTCAGCCTTCTTCATGGCTTGTGAGGCAGCATGTTTAGCGTCACTTTCTTATTAAACATTCACAACCGGGCGGAGGACGAGGCACGGTTTAGCTGCTCTGCTGATTGTGGCTTTAGGAGACATCACTGGCTTCCTCAGCGCGGACTGTGGAGCTATAGGAAGCGCTTCCAGCTTATCTATATTTCATGCTTTTATCTGCTCTCAGCATTTAATTAGGCAGTTAGCAGCTCGTTAAATTCTATTGAGAGCAAACTTTTACCTCGTTGCAAAGTTGTGCTGATGTTGAGCTTTTCCAGGCGATGGCGGATTTTGATTACCTTGCATCCACGGTGTCATAAGTTGTTATTGAGTTATGCTGTCTGCGTGGTTTAGCACCTCATTTTTTCAGGGAGAATATTCTCTTCTGACATTTTTTTCCTTCTCACTGAGACAGATGGAGGAATAAATAGTTGTTTAAGAAACTGGAGTCCCTAGTATACCACCTATCACACTAGTTTGAAGGAATTCCAAATTTTTTATCACTGTCTGAATATGCACGGGTTCAAATGATATATTCACGATTACTAAATCTGCAATAAATGACTGTTTGGCCACTTGGAAGTATCAGAAATATGCTATGAACACAACACTGTCATTATCATCTTTTGTGTTAAAAACACTCCATGGAGTAACTGATAATAAAGTCAGTTTTATATAGATGCCTTTATATGACCTATAAGTAAAAGTCGTAAACCCATTAACAAAGTCAACAGTTTGTTTAGTTTCTATAGGTTACTCTTAACTGTCAGATAACGTAAGGTGTCCAGAGGAACAGCCAGCACAAGCTGCTTTAATGTTGCAATATTGTTGGCAAACAATTGCCTGTTCACATATTCATAAGACAGTTGTGTTTGTGTAACTGCAATATTTCCTCTCCTTTTAGCTCTGTTTTTGGGCCCCACCAGCTCCTGAGGGAAATATCTGTTTTTTTAGTGGCTAAATTCATCAGCTACTGGTTAACTTGGTCTGGTGCTGGGTACAGTGGGTTTAACAAAGGAAGAGACCTGCCTGCTTCAGAGGCTGGTCGGAAACATTGAGAACAAACCAATACAGTTGTACAACTTGTGCCCTGTAAAACCAAAACTATGTTTATATCTGTTTCTCAGTTCATGAAGAGCCGGGTCACAAACCACACGCAATATAGGATCTATGCGCATTTCTTTCAGTTTGTCAAGGACAGATACAAGCACAATGGCAGTTAAAATTACCTGGACTTCAACTCTTGCCCGGGGAGCAGGTTGTTATTCTGGGTTTGGTGTCCTTTTTTTTGCTTTGGTGTTATGGGCCACTGTTAGCAGACGGCCTTCCAAACCAAACTGCCAACCTGCTGCTCATAACAAAATGACAAAATGACACAAGTTGACCTCTGGTACAGCAGAGAGAGGGAGAGACTTGCGTTGCCTATCTCCACGTTTCGGCCTGCGACAACTTTCCAACGCGGAGCCTGTCAGTGGACTTGCGGGTCCCATGTGGGCCAATCAGGCCTGTTATGTAAGTGTAGGGTGTTTGAAAATGGCTGTGGCCGGCCACTCAGATATGGCTTGTTGCTGATAATCGGTGGCATGGCGTGGTGCGGCGTGCGGCTGACAGATGCCTGCTCCAGCTGGTACAGGGGGGGTTTATCGCCCGGTTGGAACGCGGGTCCTCACACCCCTCCACTGTGCTGGCCACCGTCGCCGTGTTTAATGAGTCACGAATTGCCTGTTTGTCTTCTGCTCCCTGCTGTTTCTGCACTCCCCCTTCCAGAACAATCCCTGAAACACATGCTGCTGCGCTCCGCAGAGCAGCCAGACAGGCAGGCTCAGCCAAACTGTTATAAAGAACAAAGTTGTCATTTTTTATTTCTTCCTCTTTTTGTCATTTTTTTCTTCTTGGGTGTTCATCTGAGAGAGGGATGGGTTGTTCTGTAATAAAGCTGCCTTTTCAGATGCTGTGCCTGACCTCGCCAATATGGCTACCCCGAGAAACCAGTGCCCATTTGAAGCCCCTGACAAACACATAAATGGCTCTATAATTGGGCTGCTTTGTTGTGCGAGGTGCTGGCTCGTCTGAAAGTGCTGTTCAACACTTTGTCGTAAATGGAGTTACATTATGACAACACATGGCAGTTGCTAAAGGAGCAGAAACTGGCACAGCGATAAGACACAAGCAGGTGGTGTTGACACAGAAATGGTTTGTTTTAAGTCACTAGAAAACCACAATTTGAAAAAAGAAAAGTTTTCTGCGACAAGTAAACAGATCACAAATTCATCTTCGGGCCAGCGAACAGAGCTGTGTGACTCGGCAAGAGAGGAAGGATCTTCCTCGCGGTCCAAGTAAACACACAGAGACGCTTGGATGGCCATCAAATGGACCAGTGCACGCACACACAGGCGCAAACAGACACACACGTACACACTCACAGACGGGGTGTTTGTAGCCTGTGTTAGGGGAAGTTCTGCAAGCTGCCCAGAGCTTTGCCTTAATCTCACCTGTTTAATCTGCAAGGTTGGGCGACAGCTTCTGTAACAGGAACAGGTGGCCCAAACAACTGCTGCTGGACAAAGTTAGAGCGACGATTCAGTAAGAGTTGATTAAAGCTCCCAATCTGATTTTTTGCGCATATTAATTGGAACTTTATACTTTTACAATCTTTAGGAGGCATGCTTTGATGGAAAATAAACTTTTCGCGCTCCCTTCGTAACATCATTACTAGAAAATCTCCAGTTTCATTATTACAGCCTCCATTTGAGGCCTGAGGTTTTGCATTTGTCTTGTCAAACTTACAGCAACTGTGTCATTGGATATTTAAACACCTACATCCAAAGCATTCCCCCATCTTTGCAAGATAAACACACAGAGCGACACAGAGTGACTTCAAGCGTCTGATGATCAGAAGAAGTGAGAACTATCCGTGGAATCTTTGCAGTGTCCGGATTCGGCCCAGTGCCGTGAAATCCTCATTCTGCGGGGCTGCTCTTTGTGGCCGGCTCTGGGCTCTCGGAGTGGCATTCTTCTCATTGTACAGGTCACCGAGACAGAGGCGGCCGGCCTGAAAAGATCCTCGGTGGGGGGAAACAATGGCTTAAGGCAGCCCATAAATGTCTCCTGTTCAGCTTCGGCCCATTGACTCTCCGCCTCCCCGCCAAGCAGGGCCCTGTCAGACCAGCCCCTCTCTCTAACAGCTTAATTAGCAGAAAGAACAACAATGTCAGAGCCTGTTTCGACTTAAATAAAAACAAGAAAAGACCCAAAAGCTGCTCTCTCCGCCTCTCATTGTCCCCGAGCGGCCCGTGATAACAGAGCTCTGACTTTTCTGTTCAACTTAGTACAAATAAAACAACATTCCTACACTGTTCCATGAGGAGCATGACGACCGACTGATGGACCAACAAGGGGGGAGTTCTCAGCTCTGATCATGTGGGAGTCGGGTTTAAAAAGAGGGTTTCTGATTTACTATTGTGATCAAATGTTAATTATACAACTTTTATCTTTGACACAGTGTGTTCAAATTCAAATTCAAATTCAAAATTTTATTTATTTAAAGCCCAAAATCACAAACATTGTTTGCCTCGGAGGGCTTTACAATCTGTAC
>JBAJHX010000033.1:16865989-16877859 GCA_037176925.1 Amniataba percoides | reverse complement strand
AAGGACCACCACCAGGGAAGGGGATGCTGCCTCAGGCCCACAGCACCTGCACACAAAAATAGATGTTAAAAATCAAGACACCAAACAAACAAATGCAAGTAAAGAAACACAAAATAATCTAAACATAACTAAATAAACAAACAAACAAACCAAAATATCATAAACCAACAAAGAAAAACATCCAAAAGAGATTAAACCTAATAAACTAAAATGCAACGAAGTTAAAATGAACGGCCTCAAGCCGAGCCATATGCCTCCAGTGTGAGCGTGGATAAAAGAGACGCAGAAGGCCCAACCGGCCCGCACCGGCAGAGAGTCTATGGGACTTTAAACGCCCGAGAAGCCCAGCGGGAGAGTTCTGACCCGGAACAGCCTTCCCTAATCAGCCAAGGAGGCTCGATGGAGTCGGAACACGGCACGCTGTGGAACTGAATCAGAGCTCGGCAGAGCCAAAACAGCAGCTCAGCAGTGCCAAAACAGCAGCTCGGTAGAGCCAAAACAGCAGCGCAGGCCAGGATTTATTCGCAGGAGGGTTTCCCAAAGAGGCTAAAATATAAAACAATATATATTATTAAATAATGCCAATTTATAACTACATAATCAAAAATGAAAACCCTACATACCAATGGCGCAACATCAATACGGCACTGACGAGATGGAGGGCCAGAACGGCAAACTTCCTCTGCAGCATAATATATGAATTAGCAGGGAGCCACATCACACAAAAGAATTAAGGACACGCAGACTCACCAACAGTTGCGGTGCCACACCTGAGCACCCCGCGATGCAACTAAGTCCACATATTGCATGCGTAAACGGCTGAGTAGATGGCTGCATGTCTTACCTTTTTTGGAGATACGGCACAACAGCCGCCACGCCAATCGGGCCACGCCGTCACACTGCTGCAGCCACCGGAAAGCCAGGCAGAAAGAGGTCGAGGTGTGTGGCACCTGGACTTAAATACGCGCTCGGCAGCGCCGATTCGCCAGCGTGCTGTAGCCCTGGCTGCACAGTGCCATATAGCGGCACGGAGGACAGAGACCTCCGGCCACATCAACACAGGACACAGGAAATGACAGTCACAAGGAACATGACCAATCAAAGATCACAGGCCAATCATTTTCAACAATGAACATGAAGACCTGAAATGCACTGACTCCTGACATATAAGGCAGAATGGCTTATACAGTGGTCCTTTGTTTATCACAGGGATTGTAAAACCCCTCACCACACACTTTATACACTTTTATCAGACAGGCATTAATATATTCTCAAATCTCTCTCTTGTTTAAACACTCTCAAAGTTCTAATCTTTGTAGATTTATAAGATGAAAATATGGCAAGCAGGAGACGCGGCATGGAGGAGATTGATTAACAACGATCTACCGTCCCTTAGCCAATCAGGACACAGAAAAGGCAAAGAGCTCGGGAGCCGCGAGTTGGCCAGACCTGCTCTATTCTGTGTTGGGTAGACTTTCATGTGTTAACAATAAATCTGTTAATGGTCAGCTAACGTTACGTCAGTCCTTCTTCAGCTTTTTAAGCTTGTTATTTTTTGCTCTATTTTCCAGTAATACACTTCTGTCACCATCTCATGCTGGAGCTCCTCAAACACTGGCTTTGTCCCTGCCCCCAGCCTGTAATGTAAGCGGTTCTTGATTCTAAACCAGCAAAGAGTTGGAGCTACTGTGGAACCAACCAGTTTTCCTGACCAAATTCTTAGGCATCCAAAAGGGAAGAACTGATTCGAGATTAAGTACTGGCTCTGAACTGGCCCTGGTGGAAACGGGCTATGGGAGCTTGAAGGTCCTGCACAGTGTCTTAGCTGTTCCTAGTACTGCACTCTTCTGGATAGAGAACTCTGATGTTTGTCCTGGGATCTGCTGGAGCTACTTGTCCAGCTTGGAGGTTACAACCCTGAGTGCTCTGATCACCATGGAGATCAATGATGTCTTTATGTCTAGCTTTCTATCCAACTGTTCTCTCAGCCTGTGGTGTTCCTCCAGTTTCACGTGTTCCTTCTTGCTGATGTTGCTATCAATTGGAACTGCCACATCTATCACTGTAGGCTTCTACTGCTCTTTGTCCACCACCACAATGTCTGGTTGGTTCACCATCATCTGTTTGTCTGTCTATATCTCAGAGACTCACAGGACCTTAGCACGGCCATTCTCCACCACCTTTGGAGGTGTGTCCCAGCTTAGTTCAGGGGCTTCTTTGCACAGCCTGAACCTTGGATATTGCTTGGTGTGGTAGATACCAGCTTCTAACTACAAGAGCCTAGGTGTCCACTTGGACAATAAAACTGGACTGGAAAATAAACACTGATGCCATCTACCAGAAGGGTCAGAGCCGCTTGTTCTTCCCTGGGTGTTACGCTGGGTTCGGGATTTTGGTGATAATGTGGATGCAGCAAACGGGCTCTGAGAATAAAACAAGCAGACAACAATTCAGGGAGAAATCAAAGTGTCTTTTTCTTTATTAGAAAATCAAAGTGTCCCCAGGGATCCAAGCCTGGAGGAGGGCCGATGGTCGGCGACGGAGGGAGCGGCACGCCGGCCGACAGGGCAGAGAGGCGAACAGAGAAATGTATTAACACACACAGCAGGAACGGACAGAGGAGGGTTAGGTGGAGACCAGTTACCGGCTAAGGCTAACAGACAGTCTGGCAGGGAGTGGATGAAGAGACGCCGGTTTTATCCTGAAGCGGTGATAGTGGCTTGAATGCTGATCAGCGGCAGGTGTGCGGGAGAAACCAGGTGAATCAGATTTGGCAGAGGTAATCTCCTCCCCTCCTCCTGAACAGACCGTAGAGACTGACACTGACAACACATAACCAAGAGAGGGAGACACACACACGAGGGAGGAGGAGAGGAAAACACAGGGGAGACACCCAAACATCCTGACACTGGGAGGCTCAGGCCTTTCAACGTCTACAGAACCATGCTGCAGATGTTTTATCATTTAGTGCTACCCAGGATCATCTTCTACAGCTCTTTCAGCCCAGAGACCACAGAGGAGCTCCACTGAACACCACAGGAGGTCTTTCCTACTGGAAACCTAGCAGGCTGACCATGGTTAGCCGGATTACACCGGGATGACCACTTTCAGTGACTGAAATTTTCAACGACAACAGATGGAGCT
This sequence comes from Amniataba percoides, assembly GCA_037176925.1. Taxonomy (NCBI): domain Eukaryota; kingdom Metazoa; phylum Chordata; class Actinopteri; order Centrarchiformes; family Terapontidae; genus Amniataba; species Amniataba percoides. Next base: position 16,874,715 of record JBAJHX010000033.1, on the reverse strand, counting down.
GTGTTTTTCATCTGCTAAGGAAAGGTACGGTGACAGGGTTTTAATCTCACACATCAGACAGATACACATATGGCTTATGTGTATTTTGTTCGCTTATTACATATGGCCGATTCTGAGCATGGGGATTGTTTATTGTGTGATTCTCAGTTCATAATTGCTCCTCGTTTTTAGTGGATCAGTTGGGCGACTAGTTTGCTCTTAATGTTACCAGGGAAGATACACCGTCTCGTTTGGGGAGACAGTGCTGGGATTATTTTAGGGGTTATAAATTTATATTCCATTTTGAAACTTGGGATAACGACATACAATCCAATTGTTTTAACAATGAGATTACAGTTTACATCATTCCTTCCTATTACACATATGCCCTGGTTGAAATTGTTCACACTTGACTTTATTTATATAAGTTTACATCCTTGAATGTTAGAGGTGTGATGAAACTGACTTACGGTTGGCGATCACCTAAGAGGACATATCTCACACTGCTCTGCTGTAACTTCTCTAATTTCTGAAAAAAAATTACTCTCATTATCTGCAAACGACACAACATGGTGGTTCAGTGGACATGGAGATGCAGAGGAATAACAGGGTGTTGGGGCTCATAGGGGAGAAAGAGGATTGGCTATACTTATAATAAAACCTTGAAGAGAAACAGTCGCTTAACAGGAGTCAAAATTTAATATTAATCATAAATATCAGTCATTATAATTAGCGTCCTTGATTTCTCAGCCAATCACTCCGCTGTGTTACAGCTCTGAGTGGTTTAGCTGGTAAATGTCTAATTTATCGTGATTATTAATAATTAATTATCAAACCTGATCGTCACTGTAAGATTATTTGACGGGGCACCACCCTGAAATCAGGGAAAACAGCCAATCCTCGGGTGTTCAATCTCAGAAAATACAGGAGAAAGCAAATTGTAGAATTTGCTCGATTAGATTAGACGGTTAAACTGATTAAATTAAACAATTATTGGATTAATTGAGAATTAACCAACTATTGACTTAATTTAAGGTAAATATTATCGAGTTCATTAAACATTAATAAGTACCAAATTTAACCAGACAAATCAACAGAAGGCGTAACTTTGAGCACTGACCTAAGGAACCAGCAATCATAGTCAAATCCACACACAATAAAACCCAAAAGGCGAATTATTGCAAAATATAACCAATTTATTATTACAACATTAATTCAGTAAATTAACCCGTTAGGCACCATGGTCGCAAAATTGCGACAAGTGTTATTGCTGAATTAAACGGGCCATAGCTGTTAATACGGAGCTTAAATTAGTTATCACTTTACACCAGGAGATGACAGATACCTGTGGCTTCAATCTGAGCAGTATTTGTGGGCGTGTTTATATAGATTTTGGAGTATAAACAGAGAAAAAGTCTGCCTCAGTCGCGGAGCCGAGGATGTGGTTGTGGTGGGAGCGGTGAAGGAGAAAGACAGCGATAATTTAGCGATAATAATAATGCTGAGAGTTTTTCTGTTGACAAAGTACTTGGACAAGTACTGGCTGACTCAGATTCCGCAGAGGAATTTTCACCCTGTGACGATGATGTTCAGTCATCAGGTGAGCGCGAGTCTGCATGCTGTGACAGTCACCAAGCAGCACATGCTTCACCACAACGTGGTCGGGGTGGGAGTAAATGTTTCTCAATTACAATATGGCTTTAGAATCTAACAATTTTCAAGCTACAGCCCTTTGGAATCTTGATATCAAAATTACATATTTTCTTGAAAAAAAATCTGGCGCTTAAAGGGTTAATATTAAACATATTATTAATCTGTGCATTTTATTTTTTATTACTGTGGCTATAGTCATTAACTGCTATCAGGTAAGTGTTACCTGTGGCCATTTGTGTCTGTATTTATGGTTCTACTCCTCTTATCCTACTTTATATTTCTCTGTAGGAACAACATGGATGATACAGATCCTGGTCAAGATCATGGATGCTGCTCACCCTGACTGGGTAGAAGATGCCCCCAATTCGGAAAGGATTCCCTGGCTGGAGTGGGGGGCGAATGACAGTTTCCGTGAAAGGCCAGATCCTCGGATCTTTGGCTCACACCTCCCCCCTGACATGTTGCCCCGTGATGTGAAAGCCAAGCAACTCAAGGTTATCATTATTAGCAATATTCAACAGCACTGATTCTGACGTAGTAAACATTCAACTGTGAGAACAATATATCTCTTAAAGATACATGATCTTCAACAGTATGTGTATATATATTTTCTGCTTAGGTCGTGTATGTTTGGAGGAACCCCAAGGATGTCCTGGTGTCCCTTTATCACTTTTCCCATAGCTGGGTTGAGCTGGAAACACCTGAGAGCTTTGAGGGTTTCTTTCAGCAGTTCCTGGATGGTGACGGTAGGTTCAGAGCTAAGATGTTAGTTATGCATTTTGGTTTGCATTTATATGTTTTGGATTTTATTTGCCTTTATTTGAAAAAGAGAAGCTAAATTCACTCTTCTTGAAACATCTTAAAAATGCGCAATTAATGCAAGAAATTTCACTTGCCCAAATGCAGAAATATATCTTTGAGCGATAGACTTTATTCTTGAAATCGAAACTTTAGATAACAAGGACAATTTATAACTCAATAAAGTCTCCCTCAAATGTCGTGTTTCTTCTCAGCACTGACAAACTTATTCTTTCTTCAACAGTTTACATGGGATCATGGTTTGATCATGTGAGAGAATATCAGGCAGCACGAGACCAACTGAACATCCATTTTGTGCAGTATGAGAACATGTTGAAGGTTGGGAATCTTCTTTTTTTATCGTATGTTTAATACAGTGGTGAAAAAGTATTCTCATCTTTAACCTAAGTAAAAGCTAGAATGCCACACTGTAAAAATACTATGTTAAAGAGTTATGCAGTCACATACTTACTTGAGTAAACATATGCAAGAACTATCATCATATCATCAAGAAATTTGTGCTTAAAGTCATGCTCACACATTAATGCATTACCTTATTAACTATGAAATAATAAAACTATATATATTTAACAAGGCTTTTAACGCGGCAAACTCTTTCAGCTCACCTGTGTGTGAAATAGCATACTGGCGTTTCAGGATTCTGCAAGTGTTGCATGTAAACCGTTACAATGACTGATTAGTATCAGTAACTGCAAGCATGAAACCTGACAGTGAAAATGAAGTAAGGTCTGGAAACACACCTGCAATTACACATTATCGCCATAGGTGGTGTGAAACACAAGAAAATTAAAATATTTAAGATTATTACTTTTAGATGTACAACAAAACATAAAGGAAAGCTTTATGATAAACTAAAGGACATTAAGTACAACATGGTAGTTAATGTTAAGTAATGAGCCCACATTACTTGGCTACAACAGCCATGAAGCAACAACTCCGCTCTATTTATCAAAGTTTAAAAGAAATGCAGAAATTGATGCTCTAATACTTCAGTGATTCCTGCAGACATGCATTTAGGGGCTTCTGTTTTGTGAACAATCTTATAAATAAACACTAAGTAACACTACATTAAAATGTTCAAAAACATCTGTGACTGACAGGACCTCAGAGGGGAAGTTGTGAAGATTTGTGCCTTCCTGGGAAAAGACTTGACAGATGAAGCCATTGATCACATTGTGGAGGCATCCACCTTCAAAAACATGAAGACTGACCCCAAAGCAAACTTCATGGACTTGATAGAAACCTCTCGCTATAAGACGAAAACCATGCGCAAAGGTTGGTTTCTCCTCATGTCCGACTGTGTGTTTTTGACATTTCCAATGATGGGAAAGAAGTAAACAGTCGACCATTAAATGTCTGATTCCTTCTGTGTCTGAACAGGTATCGTAGGGGACTGGAAGAATTTCTTCACGGTGGCTCAGAATGAACAGTTTGACAAAGTGTTCAAGGAGAAGATGAGCAACTGGCCTCTGACCTGCACCTGGGAGATGGACCAGCAGCTCAACAACGGTGATTCCCTCCCTCAGGACAAATTGAACCTCTGACTGGACTGAAGAAAACCGGCCTCCATCACAGTTAGAAATTCACATTTTATAGTCCTCTCATCTTGTTATGCTGTCCAATGTGAGTACATAAGGGCAAAAATCTTACAGTCCTAGGTTTAGAGCAGTTACAGGGGAAAAATATATATTTTTAATATAATTTAGAAAAAGAATAATTGTGAAAAAGAAAAAGATGTTTGTCTTCTCATGTTCATACTATGTATCGAGTATATTTTTCTGCTATTGGGCTTAACTGAACTTTCATTAGCGTATAATCATTGGAAATCCTGCTGGAAAACACAGAAACTGCACACTACAACTTGCAAAATGCAAGCACACTAAAACTGCAACTATAGGTCGATTTAAAACCACAATTGCCAACTATTCTGCTTTTTAATGTCACTCTTTTTACTGTGTCTTTTGCTGTGTGTGTGTGTGTTTTCATGTTTATTTTTTTCTATACAAATTTATTCAGTTTAGTTTTGTACCCGAGATCACTGAAAATGAGGGCATGTTCTCAGTTATTCCACTCAGTTTAAATAAAGGATGAATGAATACATTTGTCTAAAGTCAATGCTTATTTTTACAACAACAGAGATAGAGACTAGACTAGAGCAACATTAGCTGTAGTCCTCAGTTGAGAGTGTGATTGGCCTTTGTAAGTGACGTGAGCAATAACATCAGAGCCAGTGATGGAAATAGTGGAAAGAGTTCAGGAAGTTGTAGAAGACTGGCCTGCATGTGCCAAAAAAAATCAAACATGAACATAAATGGAATGACAAAAATCAATACACAACTGCAAATAAATGAAGGTAAAAGAAAGCACTGCTTCCGAAAAAAAGCTGGAACATGGCCTTTACCTCTACGTCTCCACAGATCAAGTCGCAACACAACACCCACTTAAAAGGCATAGCAGAGGACCACAGGCCTTTATGTATTTTAAAAAGAAGGGCATGGTGAGTGGCCAGGTTATGCTCTTCTATTCTTCTTATTCTCCCTTCACCAGAGCGGTCGGTGTCAGTAGGAGACAGTGGAACAATGGAGGTGATCTCTCTGATCTCAGTGCTTCTATTGTGGCCCGTCATATTATTAATGTTCATCTGAGAAAAGCCACGGCCTCTGCCTCGCTGCTTCTGCATCGCTCCGTCATTTTCTCTCTGCTGGACTTTTCTCTCTTCTCGCTGTCGTACTTTATCTCCACACAGCTCAGCCCTCTGCGTGCTGCATTCGCTCTGCAAAACGCACATGCAAGGAACTGAAAATCTGAAAAAATCAACTCCAACCACCAGAAGAAAATTTAAGTCATTCTCAGAGTCAGTTCTTGGACAGTTTCAGTTGTAAATGATAAAACAATATGTCAGGTGTATCGAGTCTGTACAGGGACACTGACAGCTGCTAACACACTGGTGCAGAGAGGTAAAATTGTCTTTAAAGTCCTTCCCATTGTGCCTTCACTTTTTAACCCACAATCCCACTCATGCCCAAGGTTTTTGTACTCCTTCAATTGTGCAAAACTTGGAATACTTTGAAGGTGTGTTGCCCACTCTCCTTTGAAAACACACAAACGAGAGAAGCTGCTGTTGCTGTCGTTCATTTATCAGCGGTGCCGTGGGCTGCTCATGCCTTGCTGTGCTGTGCTTGGGGTCAGGCTTCCCTCACTGTGGACTCAGAGTAATTATTAACCTACTGGGATTGTCCCGCCGTCCTGCGGTCATCTGGGACTGCTGAGTGTCAATCAGCAAAGGTCACGACAAGGCAACACAGCAAAGAAGGATCCAGAGAGTGAAAACAGACAGAGAGAGACTGACTGATGAATTAATATCAAACTGGAAAATTACACCACTTTCCTGACAACAGGCGTGGATCATGGATTACACACTTCTTTTCTCTGTGCAAACATTTCAGGAGTTTAAGTCTGGTTATATTCATTTTTTTTCCAATAACATCAATGACAAAAAAAACAACAAAAACAACAATGAATGAGTTCTACTAACAAGCAGAATCTCCTCAGCAGTAATCCATTACTCAGTGAAGTGTTGCAGCAATTTTAATACTTTTTGTCATCAGTAACGACCATTGCAAGGGATAATAATGTACTTATTGTTACCAATCTCAGTGATGCTCTGTTTCTTGGCATTTTGGGGGTGTCACCAGAAGTTTGATGGTGGGTTGATATCAGTCTGATTTCTTTGGAGTGAACGAGTCTGCCTGGCGCATGTTAGTGTCATGCAGAGGACAACAGGCGTGGGGAGGCTATTTGCCTCTAGAAGTATGCAGTAGTTATATTATTTCCATTTTGTGCCATCTTAGCTGTCTCGTTAATTAATGTTGGTCACTGGTTTTCTTACATCCAGGAACCCCACAGCCTCACAATGAAATTAGATCAGGGAGGTGCAGTCGGAGTGATAGATTGGTGCATTTAAAGGATTATCAGATGCCTTTACACATCAGTTTGTCATATTCACAGATGGATTGTGATGATGTTGTGGTACAATGCAGCAAAAGTTGAGCCACATTCTTCGCAACTTTTTTGCCTTTATGCCATTAAAAATTACTTGAAACCTCAAAAAGAAATTATGAGTTTTAAAGTCTGTGTGTATGTAAAATGCTCAAGTGTTTAAATATTTTCTGTAGACCAAAGCATTAACATGGTGAATCATCTACACATTAATCCATTATGTAAATAATTATTAGTTTCAGCACCACTGGTAAGTCAATAAATTATCTTAAATTACCTTGTTTTGTTTAACTATCTTAAAAAATATCCTTATGTCTTTATTAACATGCATTGGTTTACTTCAGCAAAACATGTTACAATCACATTTTGGTTTTTGTGATCTTTTTGCCCAAACTTAACTCTACCAAAAATGACCAAATCATGAATATAGCTCCCGCTTTCCCCTGACTTACTCAGCTAAACCCCCTGTGTGTGATATAACCTGGGAAAACCTTTTTTTTTATCATGGGAAGACCAGGGTGTGGACGTTCTCTACATAAAACCCACCACCACAAACTGAATGTAATTTATACTGCTGCTATGGCATTGTGGCCTACAGAGCCTTTGTGAGGCGCCGCACAACACATCTTCTAAAGATGTTTGGGTCTTGCGGGGAATAAATTGTGCGGTTCGTCTGCAATCCGGCTCTATATCATATTCGGCTAGCTTGTCGTTGCCACTGAGGTATTGAATGGGCCGCCAGAGGCGCAGCCACTAGCGGGTGGTCTGACACAGAAAGGTTAAATATGGTTCAGCCACGGACGCTCTCAAAGGGCCACGCTGTTAAAAAAATAAGTTATGTGGGTTGTATGTCTTCACGCAGTCAGGAAATTGACAATACTGGCGCAGTGAGGCACAAGGCTGTCCCAGGACTGAACTTCATGCTTGACAGTCCAATTGAAAAAAAAAAGTCACAACATCACTTGTTTCCGAGTGGATTTATTGATGGCTCATCAAAGCCCCGGCTAGACAAGAGGTGTAAAGTCAACACAATGACTATGCGTGTATAATGCTTTTATTCATCGAACCCCTTTATACTGAAAATTCTGACAACAAACTTGAACCCTTCAGTGACAGAAAAAAACTAAGAAAACAAAAATGCAGCAGTGACGGAAAATAAAAGATTGAAACATAAACTTACTAGTGCAAACATAAAGTGACTTTAATGCAAGCAGAGACACTGGACGATGGTCCTGCACACACACTGCTATAGTGATCTATTGCATTGCTTAATTGCTTATTTAATTCTGCTTTGTATTAAAGACTCAGTTCACCCAAATTACAGACAATAAAAGTTTCTCACATGAATAGTTTTTATAGTCTTTTTTCCCTGCCTCCCCCACTGTCAACAGAGTACATAACTTTCTCTTTATCATAATAATTCTTTTCAAATATTTTCTTCCTATAACTGATTCAATCCTACAAGCAAACCTAGTTAATTAAATTATAATGTAATCCTCCAGAAACTGAATAAAAAAAAGAGCAAGTGTCCAAATTACATTGAAGTATGTCAGTTATTTTGGTATATTGTCATTGGTGTAATGTAGTCTGTCAGTCTGCCGTGTAATGTAGATTCACTGAAAATTGGTCTTTTTATTATCCAGATGTGTTTCTTTTTTAATTTATGACCAGATTTCCTATATATTAAAAGTTTTTTACCATAAAAATGGTTATCATATGATCATCAGATGACAGTTGATCCGCATGAAACTCTCCTAAGTGTTATTTACATCTACAGGAAGCATTTTGGCAAGAAACATCCAGTTACTGATCTTGAGATTACATAAGATGCATTGCTTACCTAAAAATTAGGGTTCTGGGAATGATAAAATCAAAATTAGAATGAGAAAGATGCTAAATTCTGCACCACTTTCAGATTAATTCAGCAGCGATGGTGCCTTAATTTTGCAAAAACAACGCGTTTTGAATTTGCTCTGATTGGTGCCTGACTGTCCCACAGATTACATGACAAAACATCTAATTGGCTGCTCATCAACAACATCATTTGTCTGTGCCTTCCCAGACCCACATGTCATTCCTTTTTGGAGGGCAGTTTCACCTGACTTCTTCCACTGAAGTGAAACCATGGATGAAACATGATTTCCAAGAAACAAATTTGAAATAATTAAAAGTGCTTGTTTTAACATAAACCCGGATGAGACATACAGTTGTGTTCAAAATAATAGCAGTGTCTTTAAAAAGGTGAGTAAATGTCAAAATTCTTTAAATAAATTGTA
>JBAJHX010000033.1:16852048-16865889 GCA_037176925.1 Amniataba percoides | reverse complement strand
AGGTTGAAATTTTAACAAAAAAGGTGATTTATCTTGCTACTGTTGAGGGACTGCTATTATTTTGAACATAACTGTACGTATCTTGTGTTTCAAAGTAACATTGAGGAATTTGTGAAAGAAAAATCAGAAATGGGAAAAGAGAACCAAGGACAGACTGAAACCAGCTCGCCCAAACCTCGACAAATAAAACCAAAACTATCTGCATGGCAAGATACCCCAAGAGAAAAGTGAGTTTCTGACTGTGATGGAGGCCATTTTCCATCACACTTGACTGAGAGAGCTTCAACTGTGTATGAAGGAGCCCTGAAGAAGGGGCTCACCGTTGTTGAGCTGCTGGTCCATCTCCCAGGTGCAGGTCAGAGGCCAGTTGCTCATCTTCTCCTTGAACACTTTGTCAAACTGTTCATTCTGAGCCACCGTGAAGAAATTCTTCCAGTCCCCTACGATACCTGTTCAGACACAGAAGGAATCAGACATTTAATGGTCGGTTCCTTACTTCTTTCCCATCATTGGAAATGTCAAAAACACGGAGTCGGACATGAGGAGAAACCAACCTTTGCGCATGGTTTTTGTCTTATAGCGAGCGGTTTCTATCAAGTCCTTGGAGTTTGCTTTGGGGTCAGTCTTCATGTTTTTGAAGGTGGACGCCTCCACAATGTGATCGATGGCTTCATCTGTCAAGTCTTTTCTTCACAACTTCCCCTCTGAGGTCCTGTCAGTCACAGATGTTTTTGAACATTTTAATATTGTGTTATTTACTGTAGCCAAGTAATATGAGCTCATTGACTGTAGCCAAGTAATATGAGCTCATTGAGTGTTCCTTTGTATGTTGTTGTACTTCTTAGGGTAATGATCTTGTGTTTCACTCCATTGATGGGGATAATGTGCAATTGCAGGTGTGTTTCCAGACCTTGCTTCATTTTCACTGTCAGGTTACTGATACTTATCAGTCATGGTAAAGATTTACATGTAACACTTGCAGAAACCTGAAAAGCCAGTATGCTGCTTCACACACAGGTGAGCTGGAAGAGTTTGCTGCGTTAAAAGCCTTATTAAAAGTCTAATTGTGCTCTGGTTGTGATTTTTCCAGTAAAGCTGCCACTGACACCTGTGTGCAAATACTGTGAATGCAAAGGCTTTGATCAGTGTGCGAAGGGCCTAATCACCATTTTGTTACCTTAAAATGGCTTAACAGACATTTCTTTAAATGAAAATCTTCAAGATAATATCTTTAAGCCAAATAAACTATTGGTTAACTAGCTGTTTCCCAAGAAATGTTTATTTTATTTATAGATTTGTGGTTCTGGGTAGTGGTGAGTGGTGGAAGAAGAATTAACATGTAAATATTGCAAAAGTACCAAAATTGAAAGTATGTATTCTGCAAAATGACTTCAGGAAAATGATACAGTATATTGTTTTATTAGATTATAATTAGTGCAGTAATGCATTCATGTCTGAGCATCACCAATGTTGCACTTGAAGACTTTTACTTCTGATACCTACTTCCTGCATGCGTTTACTCAAGTGAACTCAAGATCGTATGTGAAAGATCAGAATACTTCTTCACCACTGTATTAAACATCTGATTAAAAAAAGAAGATTCCCAACCTTCAACATGTTCTCATAATGCACAAAATGGATGTTCAGTTGGTCTCGTGCTGCCTGATATTCTCTCACATGATCAAACCATGACCCCATGTAAATTGTTGAAGAAAGAATAAGTTTGTCAGTGCTGAGAAGAAACCCGATGTTTGAGAGAGACTTTATGTTGTGTGTGGCCCCGGTTACCTAAATTGTAGATACAAATACATTTATACATGTATTTTCTTCAAGTGGAATTTATTGCATTAATTGTGCAGTTTTAACATTACTCAAGAAAAGTTAATTTAGTTTCTCTTTTCCAAATAAAGGCAAATAAAATCCTAAACATATAAATGCAAACCAAAATGCCTAACTAACATCTTAGCTCTGAACCTACCGTCACCATCCAGGAACTGCTGAAAGAAACCCTCAAAGCTCTGAGGTGTTTCCAGCTCAACCCAGCTGTAGGAAAAGTGATAAAGGGACACCAGGACATCCTTGGGGTTCCTCCAAACATACACAACCTAAACAGAAAATATATATACACATACTGTAGAAGATCATGTATGTATAAGAGATATACTGCTGTCAGAGTTGGATGTTTGTTATGTCAGTTTATATATCAAGGATACTCTGCAGATGCATGATAAAGAGGATCATGACTGGATGCACTACCGCCTGGTACAGCGGCTGTACTGCCCTGAACTGTAAGGCTCTACAGAGGGTGGTGAAAGCTGCTCAGCACATCACCAGGACAGAGCTGCCATCCACGGAGGACCTCTACACCCAGAAACAAGGCCGCCAAGATTATCAAGGACCCCAGTCCCCCAGCCATAAACTGCAGCCAGTCATCTCTCAGGACAAAAAAGTCTTGAACTCTGTTCACAGCACCACCACTTTCTATTGTATAATCTATGTGTCTCTCTGTCTAATAGTTGTATATTTACTAAGTTGTAAAATGTATATTTTAATTGTCTAATTTATATTTTAGGTCTATACCAGTTTTAGTACTCTAACACTATTATTTACTTTTAGATTTTTATTTCTTTAATTTCTGTTTTCTTAAGTGGTTCTATTCTTGTTAATATTTCTGAGCATTGTTTTAGGGAGCCTCAGATTTAAGGATGTCTTTGCCAATGATTGCTTGATTTAAATTGTTGTGCACATGACATTACATTCTTGAAATCTTGAAATCTTAAAAGACAAAATCAGTGCTGTTGAATATTGCTAATAATGATAACCTTGAGTTGCTTGGCTTTCACATCACGGGGCAACATGTCAGGGGGGAGGTGTGAGCCAAAGATCCGAGGATCTGGCCTTTCACGGAAACTGTCATTCGCCCCCCACTCCAGCCAGGGAATCCTTTCTGAATTGGGGGCATCTTCTACCCAGTCAGGGTGAGCAGCATCCATGATCTTGACCAGGATCTGCCTCATCCATGTTGTACCTTTTGAATCAGACTTTCAATCAGAGTTCATTCAATATCAAAATATCTGAATATATGTTTATATATATGTTGAAGATGTGTTTTTGTGCCCTCTGAGAAGCAAATGGTTTAAATTCTTTCATGTTTGTTATTGGTTATGACTGTCAAAAGTGTTGATCTTAGCTGAAATTATTACAAGCAACTGACCTGACTTTGGGTATGTGACGAGGAACATATCCGTGGGTCGGAGCTCGATATCCAGAAGAGCATCAATGTCTTTGGGTCGAAATGTGTCCATGACCGTAAAGTTCCTCCGCTTGTGCCTGTACAGGTAAGGGCTCACCAAGTCCAGAGACTCCATGGATGCTAAGACTGAATAAATAATAGTCATCATAATTATAATTACATTCATTTAGTACATACAACACAAAACTGGTTCCTCATCCAACCCTGTCTCCAGAAAATATAATAATAACTATAATACATAGAGTATGTTCTGGAAAGTAGTGCGAGCCATATCACTTAATCTTTATCATCTATCTTTAAATCATATCTTATCTTAAAAGTGTTCTGCCTTGCTGCTCCCAGCCAGACAAAGAAGTGGGTCTGCTGACTGTGCGTGTTGCTTAACGTGATACAGAGACTCATACATTTCACTAATTTAAAACACAAGTTGGCATGCATGGATCTAGCACCCTATACTACTACTAATAACGTTTTATATCACTTTTTTTGTGTAAAGTGAAGTCGGGTCCAATGACAGATTGGACCTGACTTTACTTTACATATATAGAGGCAGACAAACCAAAACTGGCTTCTCATCCAACCCTGTCTCCAGAAAAACACATGCATCCAATTTAAAATATTTTCTTACCTGCAGCTCTACAGTCCGCAAACACGTCAAGAGAAGCACTTGAAGGAATCCACTGCTGCTCCACTCTGCTGTTGCCGCTGAACTTACAGATACTATTTATACTGTGTAGGAACGCTCAGCAGTTAAACCAGTTTGACATCATCATCAAGATGTGGTATTGTTTAGTCGTTGTAGGTGTTTATGCATAACCTGAAGAAACTTGTCTATGATGATCTGATGAGGACACAGTGAAATGTTTCCAGTCGAGACTGCATCGACACAAGTTGTAATTTTGTAATTCACTTGGTCACAGATGACAAAGTACAGTCATGTGAAAAAAATCAGGACATCCCATTAAGCAGTCAACGCTTTATAAAAAAAAAAATGTTCACAAAAAAAAAGTCCAATCTTTTTATTTATTTCTGGAAAAGAAGGTGAGTGATTTTATTGTAATTAAAGTATTGTGTGTAACAGAAATGAACATATTTTCACTAATCAAACAATACATATGAACAAAAATAAAACACCCTAATCCAGATCCGAACTAATGTTACCCCCTTTGGCTGAAATAACTTAAGTGAGACGCATCTACCAATCTCTGACTGAAAGTTTGTCCCACTCCTCAATGCAGAATTCTTTCAGCTGTGAGATGTTTGAGGGGTTTCTTGCATGCATGGCAAGGTTCAAAAGTTTCCTCCTTGCACACCTCTGATGAAAGTTAAACTTGTGTAGTTCTGATAGTGGAGTCATGGACTTTCAGATCAACAGTAGCGATAATATAGCCATATTAAATGGGAAAATATTTGGGGGTGTCCTAATTTTTTTCTCCATTGAAAGAAGCATTGTTAAAATCTTTTGTTTGATGAGTAAAAATATGTTAATTTATGTTGTTTAATTACTATTAAATCATTTTATTTTGCAGAAATAAATAAAGACAAGACTGGACATTGTTAGGTGAACATTTTTTGATAAAGTGTTGACTCTTTAATGGGGTGTCCTAATTTTTTCACGACTGCATTTGTCTGTTGTCCTAGTTGGTAAATGTTAACATGCTGCGAAGATTGTGAAATTTGCCTGTTTAATAACAGAATGTTATTGTGATGAGATACATGTTTTTTAGTAACCCTGTATTTGTCATTCACCCACCCATTTGTACAGTCGGAGGACGTGGAGACGTATCGTCCATCTCTATATACAGTCTACAGGTGATACAGTTTTGACCTCGTGAATGACTTTGTGCCACTGGATTAGCCTGCTGAAAGAGAGTCTGGACAGTTTTTAACTGTTGACCAGCTTAACGAGTTAGTTAGTTAGACCTCCCGTTAAGGCATAATCTATTAGATCTTGTGGAACCAGTAAACATTGTGTGTGTAGGCCTGAGATGAAGATGTCTTTTCTTAAATTTGTGCTTGAGAAATGTCATTACATGTTCTTAAAGCACAGAATTGTCACGATTGTCAGTAAGGGCTGATTCATTTTAAAAGTGAATGAATTAGAAAATCATAATTATAAAGACATAATTATAAGTTAAACCCTGTAATATTATACAACTGTAGAATTAAATAAAACACAATAACCAATTGTCTGAAGATTCTCAGGCATCCAGGTCATGGTCACTTTTAAGTGTTAGATGAAAGTCAGCTGGACCTGCTTGAGGTTCTTGAAGACGTTTCACCTCTTATTCAAGAGGCTCATTCGGTTTTAACTGACTGGTAAAGACTCTTGGCATTTTAAGGGGCACGTGTCCTAAGTGAAAAAGTGGAATCCATCAGAAGGCCGGTGGCAGACAGGCAGCTGACAGAAAGGTCTTGGAACTGTTGGTATAAGAATGTCTGACTTAATGTACATGAGATTTGTGTAATTTGAGGTGTTTAAGTTGTGTGTGACTTTTTGTATTTTAGATCCTTCATGACAAACCAGTTTGCATCTATTTTCCATAGATCTGACACCCTGCATCTCCATTTCCCCATATGCCTGCTCACCAGTGCTGCATTGCACAAGAACAGTTCATGCCTGAGGTGCTGCAGAACATCACCAGAGAAAGGTGGAGCGGTGTCAATAGAGCAGAGGTTCAGTGGCTGACCAGGGGAATCCCTGCGGTCATTAATCACAGGACTGGACAGCCACAGACAGGCCGCTCTGAGGTGGACAGGTCTGGGCCACTGGAATACAACATGTCCTTGACCTTATCTATGCTTCTACTCCATTTTACTGATTTTTTTTTTTACTTTTCTGGATTTCTTTACACTCTTGATTGTAGTCTTTTAATGTTGATTTTACTGCATCTTCAAGTGTAAAAGATGATGTGTGGATACAGTTTGATTGATTGATTGATTAAATGACTGACTGATTGATTGATTGATTGATTGATCAAGTGCTAAAAGAGGACAAGTCTCCCTTCTGTTGATAGGACTCTACGCTACAGAGGCCAGTGTCCCAATTTAGCTTTTCTGATGTTATTAGCTGCTAAATCAGTGTGAGCCCTAAAGCAATGTTGTTTTAAAATTGGATCATAACCTCAAGGTGGGTCACAGGAAGACAAATATGGATTATTTTCATGCAGCCTTTCAGTGGAACCGCAACACAAAACAGTTTTTATGTTGTCAAAAGATGTCAAAAGCTTAAAAAGGTTAAATAAGCTAGGAATCTAATAATGTCCACTGAGTTTTGGACTTAAAAATTACATGCATTTCTTATATGATTATTATTTTGTCTGTCAGCTCCCCTTCTCAGTCTGTATTTCCTCTTGTCATGCTTTCATGTGATCTTCCTATGTTCCAAGAATGTTTATTCAAAGCGTGATGGACCCGCAGGCCCCCACACTCGAAGTGTTAAAGCTCAGCCTTCCGTCTAAGCATAGCCACTTTGGCAAATAAAGAAGATGAATGTGTACAAATCTGAAAGCAAACAGCCGAGATTGTCAGCACCACGGGAACATGATAGGGGCCAAGTGAATGATGATGTCGCTTAGCTCGCTGACAGATCACTTAGTGGGCTTGAGGAGGCTGCTTCCCCTCTCTCCTCCTCTCCTCCTCTCCTCTCCGGGGACGCAGCTTTCGTCCAGAGCCATTTTTCAGCCAATTTATTTCTTGATGTGGTCTAACCTGGGGCATCTCCCGCTGGGGAGGCTTTATGTGGTGATTAATGACGGGTATTTAGCCCAGGTACCTGGGGGAGCTGGAGCCCATCTGCACAACACTGACAGGTACAACACTGCACTCCAGGACCAGACAGGACAGGACAGGCCTGCAGCAGACTGGAGAGTGGCAGACAGGTGTGATGAGTGTCACTGTGCCACCTCCAACACTGTTACATGTAGTTTATTAATCTTGCTAATAGGCTCCTGCCTTGTTTAACCAGGTAGAATTGAAACTTTCCTAATCAAGATACCCATTTTCATTTCTTCCTCTATCTGCTTTTATCTTATGTGTTCCAGATAGTTTCCCACTCATACTTTCAGAGCATCACATGAAAGAGCAAGAGGACCCACTGGCTGCGGCCAGATGATTTAGACATCTATTATACGCTTGAACGCCTTGTCTTCTTCACTCTATCATAGACCATCCCTCAGCAGAACAAGCCCAGATGCCAGAAGGACCCTAATGAGATTAGGCTGCGGACAGGTTGGTGGCCAGTAGCTGTCACAACTACTCTGTCTGTGTGTGGAGAGATTAATGTGTGTGCGTGTGTTTGCATGAAGGTGCATTTGTGTGAGCTTGCGTCAGTGCATGTCTGTGATATGCAATCTATGTGAGCGAGTGCGCGCGAGCTGCCACGTTGATGGTGATTAATGAGCGAGGTAATCCATAGTCTCGTTCTGTCAGTGACGGACACATCAGCAGACCCCCGGAGCCCGATGAACAGACTGTGCAGCTCCATCAGTCAGAGCGCACAAACATAAAAGAGCGCGCTCGCACACACACGCATGCAGGTAACACAAACAGGAAGCGCAACATCCACATCTACTTTCTGACAGGCTCCTGGTTGTGTTCCAGTTTATTATTAGATCAGAAAAATCTAATTATGTCCAGATAATTGATGATTTATCTTAAACAGACAGCTAGTTTTACTTTTCTTCTAAATCATTAATTGTCCTCCACCCCTGCATGCAGCTTTGTGAACATACACCTCAACACTCAGAGCTAAGACCATGGTAATACAATGCTAACGATAGGCTGTTCATAAAGCCAGCAGTCTGCATGCACAATGCCTGAAACCCTGTGGCCCCAGACTCCTTTGAAGCCCACTGAGATCAAAAAGCAATGCTCCATGGAGCACAGACTAGGTGAGGAGCATGGGCAGAACAAGAGACGAATGGTTGGAAGCGAGGAGGGAGGGACGGAAGACAATGCCTGCAGGACAGGGCTGCTGACTTCCGAAGATAAAATCATATTTTGAGGGCAGGCGTCCAAAACTCCCCGTCTGCCTCTGTCTCCCCTCCTGCCTTCCCTCCTTTCTTCTCTGAATATGGACAATGACTGTTTGCGTTTACAGAACCATAAATCAGAGGTGCCCATTGCCACAGAGCAGCTGGCACGTTTGCCAATAATTATAATTATTAATCATGCCGATTTCACGGTCTTCAGTGGGACGGCGGGAGACTGCACGGGACAGGGTGCGGCTGGCGCCTCCGGGCCCGCAAAGCAGGCTGGGAAGGGAAGGGTGGTTGGCAGAAGTGTGGGGGAGGAGGAGAGTGGTTAGAAAGAGGGAATCAGCAGAGAACAAAAAGTCAGGTTACAACAAACTTCTTATAAACTGCTTCACCCCCCCCCTTCCCCCTCTCTCTTTTAGACGAACAACTGCATCAGTCGTTTCAGGACATCCCCCAAAACAGCACATGTTCAGTTTAAGTGAGGGAAAAAAACAAAAACTCGTAGATGGTGGGAGCAAACAAGGACGTCCGGTGACATTGTTATGTGGTGACAAAGTCTGTATAGAGGAGGTGGACGGGTCAAATATCACACTGGCCTTTCTAGCTCAGAGTCAGTGTTTCTTATCCCTAATGCAGTCACTGTAGTTGTGACTCTCACTGTAACCATGGCGACAAAGGTTTCCTGATCTTAATAAAGTATTTTAATTCAAACCATGATCTCACCAAAAGCCTAACCAAGCCGTTTTTCTGCCTCAACCTATCCTGTCAGATAACTAACCACATTTATTTTTCAATATGAAATAATCTCTTGCAAAAAAGCAGAAAAAAGTTTCCATGTTTCGTTATAAAGGGCAGCTACAAACAAAAGTATTGTTCTGTTTAATTTGGACTCGTTGTTCCAGGAACTACCTTGTGCTATCTTGTACTCCCACGTCTCCCATTTCCTTCACAGTGCGAGAATATAAAGCTTCAGGTGATCATTGGAAGCGCTGAGCCTCTGGAGGACTTTGTGTTTTAACTACTCGCATTCATTCCAGCAGCTGTTGCCAGTTCCCTCCTCCTACTCAGGCCCTCTGCTAACCAGCTGCCTTACAGAGCCCAGTAAAGCATTGTGAGGAACTGCCAGCTTGTGTCATCTGCCTTTCACTTCTACAATACTGTAAACACGAGGACGACTGTATAATTAGATGGTTAACTAGTGGAATATGGTGTTTTCCTTGTTAAAATGTGTGCGTCTTGGGAAGCCGGCCACATGTGTGTTCCTCAACTTGTGTGAGAATATGTTTGTGCGCATGAACATATGCGCTCTGTGTCCTGCTCGCCTGTGCCCATTGTCGTACTGTATGTAGTCATCAGTGCTCTTACATGTACAGTATCACACGCTCGACAGATGGACGCTGCACGGGCGTGATCATCAGAGACCTGAACCCTGTTTTCCTGATTGTCAGTACAAACTCAACAAATACCGTGAGACCTGCAGGGTCCAGCTCTGGTCTGAGGTCAACACATGTCTGTGCTGGCACAAACACACCCTGAACAGATGTGTTATTGAAGTCTGGGGATAAATAGCAGCTCAGAGAAGTACCTCAGCCTCTCTTAAAATGTGGTATCACAGCTATTGTGGTGGTTCAGGAGGGAAAATGACATGCAGGAAATGTATTCATTTGTGTACATTTATCCACAGATGCAATAAAAAAATCACATCCATTACAATCCTAAACATAATCCCTACTTTCCTCTAATAATCCGGCAATGCTCACATTGTCTCAGTTCATAGACGTGAATTACAGTTGTTGCAGCTGTTGGTGTTGAAGGAAGATACAGCCTCAGCTATGAAAACTCATAGCAACAGGTAGTCCTCTCAGTTCAACACTCTGTACATAACTCTTAAGTTACCAACATAAAGAGTCACCAAGTAAAATACGCAATGATCAAGTGAGAGCTAACAAATAAAAATGTATTCTGTAAAGTCTTTACAGTTTTGACTGAATAAGTCAAGATGAACAAAATAATATATTTGCTGATTGTCTGTCAAGCTGTTTAGGTTAGGTTTTATACCTGCGGTATTTCAGCTGTCTCCTTCTTGATGTGTCTCCGCAGGAGGTGGGAAAATTGACAGCAGGTTTGATGGATGACCTCCAGTCAACTCTCTTTCTCCCTCTCCTCCCCTTCTCCATCCTTCCTTCTCCTCCTCTCTCCGTCCCTCTCCTCTGGCTCTCCTTATCCTCTCCATGCATAACACAGCATCCCCTGGGCAGGCCCGGACAGGGGGCCGGTCTGGGAGGCCAGACCCAGAAACAAAGCTCTCTCTGCCATTCGAATGCCCTCCCCCCGGCCCCGGTCCTCCAGGGAGAGTGCTCTGCTGGGCCGGGGCTGTTAATAAGCTGCTAATGAGGAAACAGACCTCTATTCTCTGCTAACATCAAGACAGATGGATGCACACGACATGTTTGTTTTAAACTTCCTACTGAAATGACTGATTAGATGGAAGAAAGGTTCTGATTGGTCCGGGTGGCTGGGTTTGTTGGCATGTGATTGGCAGTGATTTTTGTGATATTGGTGATACAATTATAAATCATTAAAGTAACACTAATTATAATAAATCAAAGAGATAGTATCATTGTGTGGTTGGTGACAGTTTTGGGGATTTTGTCTTTGTCTTTAACTTCTTTACAGCACAAAATAGAACAGAAGTTACTGTGAAAGTGGGAGAAAGCGTTTGGCAGCACCTCATCAGCCACTTTTTATAGTAAAACTAGATAAGCTAACATCATCCAGGAACATTTAAACTAGCTTATTTAGGGTGAAAATTGCAAGTGACAACAAGACAAGTCATTTCTGTTTTGGATCTTTTGATAATATAATTATATGTTCTTAATCAGTATGAAATTGACTGAAACTCAACTTATATAGTCAAATAGTGCTCAGAAAAAAATGGCACATGGACTGTGCCAGGAAGGTCACACAATGAGGTCAAAAGCTCCAGCATAGCTACTAACTGGATCTTCGGGCAAGACTGTTGTTTTAGCTGCTGCTTCCAAGGTCAAGAATGAAGAAATACAATATTGGCTTGACAAGCAAAAGTTATTACAAAATGAGCAAAATAGAAATAAATAATGCAACCATTGATCTGTAGACTGGTGTGTGAGAGATTTGTGTGATTTTACCAGGAGTGAAAAGTGGCTTTTCAGAACATTTTAGACATCTGCACAGATGCTCTTCCAGCAGAGTTAATGTGAGCTGCAGTCTGACTCTGAAACAAGACATTTTTCAGGACCACAGTGTGACAAAATAAAGAAAAGGATGAATCACCAGAAAGAGAGTCAAAGACTGAAAGCAAAACCAATACCGTTATACATCAAATAACCAGAATTTGGTCTGTGATTAACTGTTTGCAACAATCTGTCGTTTCCAGTAAGCATATTGTGAATCACTGCATTTTTAACAACTCCTCAACATCACAGTTTGTTTGTATGTCTTTGCCCTCACACACTTTCCCTTTACCTCCGTTCTCTCAGCGTGGTGGAGGAAGCGGCATGCTGTAAACTCTGCAGGCCAGATGTGATCCAAAGAGACAACTGATGGTATTAAAGACACCAACAGGACTAGGAAGTGTGCCTTTTCAAACTCTGCATTATCTACTTAGGTCCATCAGCGCAACAGGAGGAGTGACAGGAGGTCCGCACTCAAGTGCCACACTCTCATTGAAACCCCATCCTCACTGTGTCTCGACAGGAGGCCCATGCAGGGCTGTCTGTGCCAGGCAGGCAGCCTGGCTGTGTCTAGCAGTGGGAGGCATAACAGACAGGTATTGATATGGATTTCTCTCCAGTAGGCCCCAGCAGAGAGCCCGGGGACTGTTAATAGGCCTCTAACGGGATGACCAGCCCGTGGACGGCCCCCACCGACCCCCCAGCACTTGTGGAGAAGGGGAGATGATAACAGATGGAGGTAGGGAAAGGCGCCCTTCCTGTTTGACGGACAGACGGAGAAAGGTAGGGATGAACAGAGGGTGGTGTGGGGGTGAGTGACAGCTCTTGTTGGGCCATCAGAAAGTGACAGTGTTGGTGAATTTGCTGAGGGCAACTTTCCCTCAAAGGAGCACTCATCTATTTATTTGCAACTTTTGCATAACAGACTAAGAAAAATATTTTACAGATTAAACTTACAATTAAGATTTTGAAAGACTGGTGCAAAAGGAAAATACACTAAATGTGTGACACAGTTTATAGTGTTTATTTAGACTACATATCCAAAGTCTGATATGGATCAAGTCAAAGTTCAGTTGAAACTTTACTGTAACTAAGCTTGAGGATCAACCAGCTGCCACCACAAAACACCCAAATCCCAAATGAACTGTCAGCGGTGCAAGTAAGGAAAAGTGTGCAATCAAATCAAGTCTGAATACTGCAAACAAATCCTGTTTTTCACACAATAACTAACTAAACTAGCTCTTAAACTCAGCATGTATAAACTGGGGCTTATGCACTGCGCTGCACTGAAAAACTGTGATGAAGTGTTGTGTACTGCTACTCGACTGCAACAGGGTTGTGGATAGCTTGGCCATTCTCCCTGGTGGTAGTTAGTGTCATAGTTACCAGCTGCTAGATTCCAGCACAGCATCCAGTGGCTATTAGCACAGCATCTGCTGCTGCTGACATTTTCAATATAGCAAATCAGAGCACTGCTGCTTTTATGACATTATGTTCTGGAGAGAAAGATTGCTGTACAAAGATACTTTCACTTCTTTTTACAGAGCAGGAGTGTGTGTGTATGCTTTATAAATCATATGCTGACTGCATTGTAAATGAGTGCATATATTCTTTAAGACTTAAATCCACATTCAGACATTAGGCTTTAACTTAAAACAGTCCACTGGTTATAACAAGTAGATGTTTTACTGATACTTTTATATTATTGAGCTTTCATATTTATATACATGAGGGTAAACAAAACAAGTAAAATGTTCAGACTGTGATGACCTTTCTGATTTCAGCATTTACGGTCTGTAAGTGCCACAGGGTGTTTGAATTTAACTTATGCGTAAAGTAAGCTCGTAGGAAGGAGGACACTTGTGAGCAAAGTCGTGCTGATTGGATAATCATGATTCAGAAGCATCTGAAATGCAGAGTGTGGACGTGCTCTGGGCTCTGCACCAGATTACCAACAAAGAAAAGCAGCTGCCTTGCTCTGCAACAACAAATCTACAAACTAAAGGGATATGGATATTTCCATTATCATGTTAGTTTTTAGCTTTTCCATTAAAATCAAATGGAGACTCAATGAGTCAAAGGAAATAAAAAAAGAGAAATAAACAACATATTGTCTACCATTTAGAGAGGAAAAATAAAATAATAACCTACCCCATAATCATGAAAATAGAAGGGACCATATCCACAATAAAGCAACAACCCACTATAAGCAAACAATAGCAAAAACCAATTAAAGTCCAGATTACTTTGTAGAGATATGAACAGCAAACTCCCCACAAAAAATCTTCAAGAAACAACAGAAGACTAAAAAATCTTTCTATAAAACAAGCAAAAAAAACAAGGTTATCATTGTTTTAATCGTCAAAGAGCAGATTTGTAAATGTGTTCCTGTCCTGC
>JBAJHX010000033.1:16794548-16849548 GCA_037176925.1 Amniataba percoides | reverse complement strand
GAGCGGAGAGATGTTACCTATACGTTAACTCTGCTCCCAACTGATGCAAGATGGACACGAAGGTTAGACTGCTGAATGTGGGCTCATGCCAAACCACGTACCTCCAGTCGGTGGGGTGTAATGTCTGTTTTTATGCTGCTGCCAACAGAGATGTTAGGCAGCTCCCAAAGGCCTGTTTGAATCCCTCTTTTTTTACTTCAGTGACAAAAGAAAGGAAGAAAAAAAGGGTCATCTCAGTAGAAACGTGATTACACACAGCCAGTCGTTTACTTTAAATACAACTCTCTCCTTATGCTAAAGGTATGAAAGCATTTTAAAGTCAAAGGTGTAGTTTTTGTGTTGCAATGAAGAAACTCATTCTCAGCTGTCATACTGTTATGTTTCAGTTTGGCCATCACAATAAGTACTGTGCTTTGGATCTTTTGAATTGTTTTTATGCATGATCCATACAAAATATGATATATATATATATATATATCCTATATATTCATATAGAAGTTAGATAGAGCCAGAAGTTGGTTAGTGTAGTTTAGAATAAAGACTACAAAACATAAAGCTAGATTTTTTGCAAACTGTAAAAAGATCCACCCTTTGAATGCTAAGCTAAAGGTCTCCTGGCTCCTAGCTGTATATTTATTGTACAGTATTGAGAGGACAGATTTTATAGTGAACTTGTAATCATACCTATTTAACATGCAGTAGAAGATCCACCTAAAAAAATCCCCAAACATCAATTATTCCTTTTAAAGATAACTTTCTATTTTATGACAGGAGGGTTCTTTTGGCATTATCAATAATATTGGCATTCACCAAGTTTGGTGAGTAAAATTTTGATCTGCTGAAAAGATCCATTACAGTTTACAGTGCACCAACATTTAGCATAGTATATATAATCTCCATTCTTGTTGTGATGCTGCCACGCTTCCAGATCTCTGCAATTAACTTTGCGAGAATGAGTACTGTGGATTATTCAACAGATAAATGTATTCTCCTGTAAAGACACAGGTTGTTTGAAAGCGCTCACTCAGAAAAAGAAAAGTATGATTTATCTGCTGTCATTTATCTGCCGTCACCAACGGAAAACATTTACTGTATCAACCACAGAAGGACGTCATGTCACCTTCAAAGCCCAAACAACTTGGTCCACATTCAAACTCCCTTCATTTCAGAACTTTTTTGTCCCTTGTTTTCAGCGAAGGAACACTATCAAACACGTTGTTATTTCATTTTGGACGGGACCGTACAAAGAGGTGGTCTGATCTCTCTATTTGTGTTGTCTGTTCTTGGCTTCAGTCGTGGCTCGCTCTCTCCTCACGACCATGTTTCACTTTGTCGCCCGACTCTCCCCGCTGAGAGGGGACTGTCACCCAGCACTGTGCCAGGTCCGGAGCTGGCACACATGCACACACACATACACATACACATACATACACACACATACACACACACACACACACAAAATGTCTGTTTCTCTCTCCTATATTTAAGGAAAAAAAAGTTCTCCTGCTCTGTTTTCCCCCGTGTCATCTTGCTGAGAGACTCGTTCCTCCGGGCAGATTTGAAGCATGTGGTGGCCAGAGATTTAGATAGATATATCTCTCCCATTAACATCTGCTCCCCTGGCCTGCTCCGCTCTTTCCAGAAGGCCACTGCATACACACCCACCCACACATAAATACACACACACACACACACTGCGGTTCATCCATGGTTGACAATCAAGGACAGTTGGTTTTGAGCAGTGTCAGGACAGTTAGACTCTCACGGGGAGTCTCCAAACTACAGGCGACTGGCACACAGACAAACACTCAGAGAGCACATTTACGGCCAAACACTGAACGCCATCTGTCAGTCACTGTAGGAGGATATTACTGCTGACACACACACACAGGCGGGCACACACACACACACAGGCTGGCTGAATCTGTATTTATTACACAAAATTCACACCCAAACTGGCTCGCGTGTGGACAAATGAAAGTGTGAGCGTGTGTGTGTATTTGTGCGCAAACAAGTTTGTCGTCTTGCGCATATTTTTGCATGCTGTGTAAACCCAGCACGTCCGTTTTGTCAGGAAGGTTGTCTGTTTGTTACATTTTCTTTATTTTACAGGCCCGTAATTAATAACACTGACAGTGATGATGCTCACATGGTAATTTACTGGGGGAAGAGCTCAGGTGGCTGTAAAGTAAAATTACTTTGTTACCAGTAAAAGTCCTGCGCTTGATATTTCCTTCATGTGAAAGTATTATCAGCAAATTAGCATCAAAAGTACTCATCATGCATTACATTATTAAAATCTAAAACTAATGGTTATTTTCTTTACTGATGAATCGTGACATTTGGTTTGCTGGTTAGTTGATAGATCTTTTAGTGTATAAAATGAAATAAAATGTCAAAAAACGTCCCTGACTAAAAATGAAGGTGCGATGTTCAAATAACTTGTTTTGATCAATCAAGTCCAGATGTTCAAGATGTACAATTTACAACAATAAAATGAACAAAAAGCAACTAATACCTCTCACACTCACAAGAAGATGAAAACAGTGGCATATTATGAATAATGATGATCATTAATCTTCCGTCAATTGACCAATCTAATTATCAATGAGTTGTTTCGCCTATAACATTACAAGATTATTATCTTCATTATTGATGCATTAACATTTAAGCATCATTTGACTGTTGCAGCTGGTCAGAGGAGGGAGCTAATTTGACTGTTTAATACACTGTTAGGAAGTGGTGCAACTACAGTAGTAGAACACTTAAAATTTTGAGGTAGTTGTGCACTGATTGAGTGTTACCTTACTCCTCTGGCACCAGAGGCAAGTGTTGAACTCTTTTCTCCACTACATTCATGTGAAATCCACATTTACCAGTTATTTGACATGTAAATAAGTAAAGAAGCTTCACCTTAATAAGGTACAGAGAAATTCTGCTTTCATGTGTATCCATCATAACAAGAAAATACTACAGTACACAATTATATAACAGGCAATTATGATCCACTTTATGTGCTCTTTTAAAAAAAATGCCAATACTACTGTTGTAATTTTAATCTAGTAAAGTATCTGCGTACTTTTCACATGTTGTGTGTAACTTTATCTGCAGAGTTAAGTGCAGTTGTCAGATGAATGTAACTAAATAAAAACGATCATGTTTACCACTTAAATACTGTTCAGTAAAAATGTAAAGTAGTGTAGAGCTAAAATACGACGTATGTTGTTTGTACAGTAATTTTTCCACATAAAAACAAATGCATGTGTGGAAAAAAATGATTTAATTTGAACTGGTTTGATAATGGTTTTATCTCCCGAATATCACACGAATAACACCTTATTAAATTAACTTGACTCTTTTTTCATTGTGTTGGGAAGTCCCGTGATAACAGATGATCCAACCAGCCTGAAACAATAACGCACATGGATGTCATTCTGCAGGCCCATCCTCTCACTTCCCGCGACCCTGCGTGGACAAAGGGAAGTGTCAACACCACCTCTCTAACTGCACAATTAACATGCAAATGAGCTCAGTCGCTAATGGCGATGGCAAAGCGCTCTTATGATGGAAATATGCTTTCTGTTTTGGCAGTATGGGTTAAACATTAGTCTGTGGAATCAGCTGAGGACAGGAGGGCAGAGGGCCCCGAGGCTTCCCTGAGGGCGGAAAGAGAGAGAGAGAGAGAGAGAGAGAGGTAGACACAGAGAGGGAATGGCCTCTGCACCTGCTTCACTGACTATGACTATGACACACACACACACACACACACACAGAGCACAACCAGGCAGTTATAATCAGCCTCGTTCAGGCTGTCAGCCTGGTCAATAACTTATCCCCTCAACTGCTTTTGTTCTAGCAGCGGCTCGGCTGATGCGGCCGCTGCCCCTTATTCAACTGAAATTTATTTTCAATTGCCGCCCTCAGGCACCGGCCCTGCAGCGGCTCACTGACCGAGCAAGTAAACAAGCCAGCAGACCACTTCACACACACGCACGCACGCACGCACGCACACACACACACATATACACACATACACTTCCACACAGGCAGGACTCTTCAGACCGAAAGCAGCGACAGTCTGTGATTGCCAAATGAGGTGTTTATACAAACTCTGGAGTTATAAAAGCCTTGAATGACCCCAACTGTTTGTACATATCTGACTGAAAGGCTGCATTATATTTGGAGTTTTGTAAAGCTCATTTTTATATAATGGAGCTGCAAAGCATCTATGAGTGTGTTTTAATTCAAACAACTTTTCAGATTTTGATGTTTGGTTTAGGAAAAAGGCAGTTCAGTCACAGAGGCCACCGAGCAGCATTTGTTGGCTTGTTAGTTTCTGTGTGAAAAGAGTGAAAAAAAGGCCTGTTAGTGTGTGTATGTGTGTGTGTGTGTGTGTGTGTGTGTGCGTGGAGAGGGTGAACAAAGCGGTGTTGCTTTAAGTGATAAACCTCGAGTGGCTCCCAATAACAGGTGTGTGCTCTATAAAAGGGCCAGTCATTTGTCAGACCTCATGAAAAGAGGAGCCGATGGCCACAAGTCCATTCAGTCATCGCTGACCGGCCTACAGAGCAAAAACATATAGAGATGATATCACCGGTCTCTCTGTCAGTCATGTTCATATATTCAGAGGAAAACTTTGTTTAAAATCTGGATGCTTTAAAAGAAGAACATAAAGTAGTTCCTCAAACTATTTGACCCTTGATCATGGACGTCTTTGCAATCTTTTGTATATTTAACTTTTTGCAGATCTTTTATAACCACACTGCTTCAAATAAGTCCTTATATATGTGATTGTTTTGCCTTTTTCTCTTTGAGCTTGCAAAGTAAAACATCTAAACTCATTCATCTAGAAACATTTTGAAGAGCAGAATAAGTCGAAAGAAGCAGGTGGAGAAAAACATCTAGAAACCAAATAAATTTGAAAACTCCCTCTGATTAATTGCCATTGGCAGAATAAAAAGTTTCCCAAATACCTGAGGGACAACTTATTATATCTGCAGCTCATACAGCATCAATATTTTAATCTTCATTTGAATACGTTTTGTTTTTACTTGGTTTTGTTATGTTGTGTCATTATCACCGACTCTCTGCCTTTGCCTGCCATGGAAGGAAGAAAAAAAATGAGAGGAATTTGAATCTCAGTGGGATTTACATGATGAGGTAAAAGAATAAATAAAAATCTGAGTCTAATGAGGATCATTTTTGTGAATCCATGCTAAGAGTAAGCCCCGCCAGCATGATAAACACAGTGAGAGAAATCGACTATTTAATCATTGTTTGCAAGCCTGCCATTACATTTTCTTTTTCTTCTTTTTTTTTTTTGCATTTACTTGTAGGCAGTGGCAGAAGAAACATCTCAGAGAGGCCAGATACTATAAGATGATGCACTCGATTCACACTCCCAGAAAGAAAGAAAGAAGAAAAAGCAGTGATTTACATGCATCTCTTTAATATGCAACTGCCAGTCTGCATTTGTTTTGTGCATGTTATTTGCATGTGCATGATTGTTTTGTGCATTATTTGGTGGCTTACTCACAAATGACACCCCCCCCCACACACTTTTGCATGAATGTAACAGTGCTTGATGGCAGCAGCAGCAGCAGCAGTTGTCTCTGCTTTACTCAGCTCCTAATTAGGCAGAATTAAGAAGTATTTCTCGGCCCATTGAAGAGTCCATTTCCTTTGAAACCAGAGCATAATAAACCTTAAGTAATTACCCCAACTCATGACTATTAACTCGCAAACCGCCAGCTTCCCTTGACAACATCCTCCTCAGTGTTGTGTGGTTAAAAGGCCATTGCAGCTACCCAGCTATTTAGATCCCATCTGGCAGCCTGCGAGGGACAGACAGGCCATACTCATTCCGAAAGACAAAAAAAAAAGAAAAAAAAAAGACGAAGAAGTGTAAAATGAACTCTTTCACTCAACTTTGCTGCAGAACTTGTGTTTTCTTCCCTCCGAATAAGTTACAAAGGGGCTTCATCTCCTTTTCTCTCTCTGTCTTTTCTCTATTTTTTTTAATCCACACACTCATTTGCATGCAGTGAGGCCGAGGAGGGTGTGTGTGTATGCGTGTGTGTGTGTGTGTGTGTAGTGTGGGGGGGTCTGAATGTATAATCTTCTGCATTTAGTAGCCTGTAATCCCGACGCCTTTCTGTGATGTGATTTTCTCCTCTCGGTCCCCCATGAACAATTAACTTGTAATCTCCACAAACATACATTCTGTCGCTGCGGAGATGAGACGCGCAAAAACACCCGAGGGAGCCCGCGGACAAGCCGCCCCTGCGCTCCCCGAGGCGGATCACTCCGCCGCCGCTACGGGGAACAATCCAGCCGGGCTCCCATTAAGGCTGCAGCCCCCCGGTCCCCTCATTTCATCCTGCTTTTTTTCCCTTTCTCTCTCTTTTTCTTTTACATTTGTGCGCAGAAATGTTAAATAAAAGCCACGTCTGCGTTTTTTTTACTCATTATAAATTTGGTGCACACAGAGGAGGGATGAAATGACCAGCTGATGAAAATATAATCAGGTTTTTAAAATATATATGTCAGTTTTGTTTTTAAGTGGTAAAGTCCAGAAAGTTCACCCATAAAGCTTTTTGGCTTTTCTCACTTGCATTATTTATTTCAATAGTGGAGAAAATTCTTATAATGCTGGAAATTTTTGAACAGGAATGAAATGGGATTCGTTTAAAGAGAAATTAAAAGAGTGCAAATTTCGTCCACTCACTTATGTTTTTTTAAATATTTCATCTGTGAGCAACAGATTTAAGTGACTCTCTGTTTAAATCAACTTGTTTTGATGAATTTTATCACCTGTCTTTTAGTTAAAAATGAATGAAGGAGTGACCAGTAGAAATGTGGGGTGTGTGTGTGTGTGTGTGTGTGTGTGTGACTCAACACATCGAGGCCTCACTTTTTTTACACCAAAATACGTAATCTAAAATAAAGTTTATGCAATGAGAAATGTTCAAGAATTAGATTTGTGTTGGATGAAATTAAAGGAATAAGATTTATGTGAGGTGAAGGTTTGAACTGATCTGAGAATAAACCAAGTGTGTGCAGATAATAAAGAAACTGGAATATACATCAGGAAGTTCATTATATGAGACGTGTTTTTTAAAATGTTTTAATGTTCCAGGTAATTATTTAAAATAAATGAGAGAGAGAAAGTCTGGGTATGATTCATAATTTCAGTTTTATTGAAATTTCATCCAGGGACGCTGGGCGATAATAAATATTTCATCAACAATGTACAAAAATAAAGACACGGGGTCTCTGGGCATAACAAATTCAGTTCAGCAAAAACAACCATGCTGTGAGAATTATACAATCATGCAGAAAAAAAATGAGACAAATAAAAAAAATGAAGAGCACAGACAGACATACAGTGAGCCACAAAAATAAAATCTAAAAACTTAGATTTCCAAAAACAAACTTCCGCAGTGGCAGAATCAATTTAGCCAAACACATAAATGACATTATTTCCATTTACAACTCAAGTTTAAAATCCTTGGTACAAGGC
Source organism: Amniataba percoides (assembly GCA_037176925.1). NCBI lineage: Eukaryota > Metazoa > Chordata > Actinopteri > Centrarchiformes > Terapontidae > Amniataba > Amniataba percoides. The sequence continues at coordinate 16,842,026 of JBAJHX010000033.1, read as the reverse complement.
ACAGAGAACATTTCTTCGTTTTCACAAAATGACGCCTGATACAAAATAATAAAAAAAAGGAAAGTGAAATGAAATTGTTCATGCAAACCTCCTCCAGCTTTCACATCCTGCTGCGAGAACAAAACTCGTCTCGTTGCATGACACTGAACTTTTTTTTTGTCTTTTCACCTTCAACTGGCAAAATCATCAGTCTTTATAAGTCCTTGGTACAAGGAGGAAAATAACACTTTTTCTCATACGCCAAACAAGAAAACGCACTAAACGGCAGCATGCAGCAGCGAGGCCGGACCCCCCCTCATGCCCTGATCTCTCTATTTACAAACAGCACCGCGTCTGTCAGTCTGTCAGCCACTCCGCCATCATTTCATCAGCTCCTTGCCCTCCCCCGTGAGTCTCGTGAGGCCGCTGGAGGTGATGGGGATGTGCGGGGGAGGGGGCACCTGGCAGATGGTGCAGGGGCACGGCAGGCCGGCCCAGTGCTGGAAGCCGGAGCCCAGCTGCAGGGCCGGGGGCGCCGCCGGGGAGCCCTTCATCAGGGAGTGCGGCGCCCGGATGGACGTGAGGCCGGGCAGCGCGCTGGACAGGGTGGAGGACGTGGAGGAGGACAGCGCGCCCCCGAGGAGGGGGTGCACCTGGTGCGCGGCGGCGGCGGCTGCGGCGGCGGCAGCGGCGGCGGAGGGGCCCCCGGAGTGCGCGCCGGCACCGGCGGCCGCGTGCGCCACGGTGCCGCAGTGGAAGGCCGAGTGCTGCCCCCCGTAAATCTCCCCCACCAGGCGCTTCATCTCGTCCAGGGAGCTGGTGAGCATCAGGATGTAGTTCCTGGCGAGAAGCAGCGTCGCGATCTTGGACAGCTTCCGCACCGACGGCCCGTGCGCGTACGGCATCACCTCGCGCAGGCCGTCCATGGCCAGGTTCAGGTCGTGCATGCGTTTGCGCTCCCGGCCGTTGATCTTGAGCCGCAGGTGGTACATCTCCTCCTCGGTGACCTGCTTCTTCAGTTTGAACTTGTTGCTGCTGCTGCTGCTGCTGCTCTCCACCGACGCGGACTTGGCGTCTCCGGAGCGCAGGTGCTCTCCGCCGCTCATCTTCTGCCGCTGCTGCTGCTGCTGCTCGCCGCTCTGCGTGGAGGAGGACACGGAGGAGCCGACGTGGTGGTGGTGGTGGTGGTGGTGGAGCGAGTGGTGGTCTCGGAGAAACATGCCGTCCATGTCCGGGGAAGAGGCTCTGCTGCTGGAGCCGGAGTCTGAATTCATTTTATGGGTTCGCTTCCGAGGTTGTTGGGTAGGAGGTCGCTGCTGGCTTCCTCCCTCTCTCACTTTCTCTCTCTCTCTCCCTCTCTCACTTTCTCTCTCTCTTCTCACTCTCTCTCTCAGTTTGTGGAGCCTGGAGTCACTCTGATCACCTGATGGTGTCTGTGTCCCTCCTGTCCCGCGCTCCTGTCCTTCTTATCACATCGGTGACCACTTCGCCTCTCTCTCTCTCTCTCTCTCTCTCTCTCTCTCTCTGTCTCTCTCTCTCTCCTCTCAGGGTCTCTGTATCTCTGCGGTGAGGAGGACACTGATAGTGGGTATTTATACATGCGGGCAGACAAAAGCGGCTTTCCTATTCATAACGCCTCGTTAGGAGATGACGTGCCCGTTAGAAAGGGGCGGTGTGCTTTGACTGTCCCAGTGACCGCGGCGCGCAGCCATTCACTGCCATTGTCAGGACACTGTCGGGGGGCACAGCGCGCCTCTCCTCTTCTTCTCCTCTCCTCTTTTCTCATCCTCTCTCTTCTCTTCCTCCTTTCTGTCTCTCTCTCTCTTTTCTCTTGTCATGGATCAGAAAGTCGCTCTTCCTGGAACAATCTGGTCAGTTTCAAAATTGCTTCTTTTAAGTGTCTTTTTAATTTGTTTTTGTATAAGTTAGATATATCTTATAAGTTGTCTTACTTTAACATTTTCAACTTTATTTTTCCTTCAATCTGCTGCAACTCCAAATTAGTTGAGGCTCCTCTTGTCTGCTGAGGATGTCTGCGTAAAGTAGATTTTACGCACGAAAAAAAAAATCAGTGTTTTAAATTATTTCTCCAAAGTCTGTTTTAGCAGAGTGAGGTCGCTGCTCTCTTAAATAACCCGAGTGGTGTTTTTGTGATCGGACAGTGGCCGGTGGTTGCCTGAGGGAGTGAGGAGGAATGGGAAGGGAAATTGGTTTCCCATTCAGCGGCTCTCGGTGCCGCAGGGGTGCTCGGCCTCCGCTGGGACGAAGGTAACAAGCCCGCTCCGACACTCCGCGCTCTGCTGGCCATATGGCAGCATGTGGGAGTCAGCCTGGACCTTCATAAAACTTCTCACTGAAGGATCGTTTTTCTCTGGATAATAATAATAATAATAATAATAATAATAATAATAATATTGTTATTGTTGTTATTATTATTATATTATTATGATAATGAAAAGAAGAGAAGATTATTATATATGGAATATTTTATAGCATGTTATATTCTCTAAACATAATAAAATGTAAAAGCTCAGTTTTGATTTATAATATTCAGCACTTGATTATTAGAAAATACAAGAATCAAAATACTTTACACTTTATACTTTACAGTTATTATTATTATTATTATATTATATAAAATGTCTTATTCCTTCCTTGATTGAGGGATGAATTAATGAATAAAATAAGAAATGCATTCATTCACACAGAAAAACAAGCTCTAAATATAAAATAAGCAGGAATGTTACAAAAATCAAACTACAGATATATCTGAATAAGAAAAACTGTTGCAAAATAAAAATAAAATAAGATAAAAAAGACAATAAAACTGTTGGTGAAATTAAACACAAAGCGTTTATCTATTATGAAAAACATGTCTTATTGATTATCCAAGCAAGCAGTCTGGTCTGTGACGGTGCTGATGTGTTGAAATATTGGAGAATACCTCAAATTGAGTCAGTATTGTCTATATTGAGCTGCTGAGAGTGCTCTCTCCACTCTGAAGGGTCTACTCCAGATCTGTTTTGTGGAGGTGGAGTGGAGCACCAGGCCTCCAACAATAACATGTGGAAGTAACTGAAGCACTCTTCCTCTGACCAACACCTCCGCATCCCTCCATCCATACATCCATCCATCTGTCTGTCTATCCTCCTATCCATCCGTCCGTCTGCACAGCCACCCACCCACCCAGCACTTCAAACCCGGATAATAAAGTCTGCCTCAAACTCCTCTCGGTGCTCTATGTCCTCCTCCAATGAGATCCCCCTGGTAGAACAGTAAAAATGTGTATTCACGGCCTCATTGTTGGCCCAGCAAAAGAGCCCTTCTCATAAAGGTGCTGCCAATGCAAAGAAAAGCGCTGGTCGGCTTTGCTCTCTCTTGGTGGCATTTGAAAGTGTAAAGCTTTGAATACCAATTGGTTGAACTGGACATATGTGAATCCGCTGTAAGCCTACTAATCCTGTCCCCAAGTGTTTCTTTGTGTGCGGGGCAGCCTCGCACACCCAAGAGAAAGTGTTCCTAATCCGGCCAATGTGGAGAAATGTGTGAATGAGAGGGACAGAGGAGAGCTCAGAGGAGGTGTGTGAACATGTGTGTGTGTGTGTGTGTGTGTCAGGTATCAGTCTGTGCAGGAACACATGCTTTTGAATGGGGTTCCTTTGCTTTATTTATGTATTTTGGTGTTTTTCAGTGTGTGTGTGTCCATCTGAGGCCCCCGGCTCCACACCACCAGGACACTGGTCTAAATGGAGGCAGTTATTCACCGTTCCCCACACTACTGTCGCAGCAGGTCGCCCCTAATGTGCTCTTTTCACTGCGTAAGCTCCTCGCTTTCCTTTTATTCTGTTCTGTTCGTATCTTTTTTTTTTATCTCTTCCCCCTCTCACTCTCTTGTTTACTATCTCTGCTGTCCAGCTTCTGGCTCTATTTTTTGTCTCTGTCTTTCATAAGTGACTCTGCTCTCTCACATCAGTTTCTTTTTTATGGGCAGCAAGTGGACAGTTAGTTACTCACCATAGGTAACTGGGTCAAAACCAGTCCAATCTCTGTCTCTGTCTGTGTGAACTTTATGCAGTTCCCATGGGAACAAAACCAACTAAAACAAAGACTGTTTTGTGTCAGTGTTAGTGTGATTTCCTACATTACTTCTGGGTTATGTTATCATTGTAAACTGATATAAAAGAGCTCTCTTTAAACTTCCATGTCACTGATTCTGATCTCTAATCTGTTTGAATGTTAGATGTTTATCGTTTTTTTTCCAACTAGTTGAAGTTAAAAATTGAGCTTGTGTGTGACACTGGATCAATATAATATAACCCCTAATATATAATAAATAATCCACTAAAAAGAAAACAACAACAACAACAACAACAAAAACACTGGGACCAAATGCAGGTTGAGTCGGTAATTTTGCTATGTGTATGTGTGTATTCCCCCCTCACTGAGGACATTTACTGAGTGATGCAATTTTCCATAATGTGATAAATCTTTAGAGACAAGAACAAACTTTTGAAAAAAATCTCTTTAAATGGTGTGTAGAGTCATTTTTCATTGGATACATGTAGCAGGTAATAATGTGTTTTCTCATTTGGCATTATTTTGTGTCACTTATACTGTAAATGAAAACAGAAAAAAATGATCATACACCACACCAGCAACACCTGCATCATCATGCAGCACTGTCTGGCTACAACTGTCTTGCTTTGGTTCACTCTCATGGCATCGTTTTTGCATTTTTGCTCAGCACCAAAACAGCAGACAGACGCAGTAAGTGACTAGCTGGTGAACATACTGGAGCATATGGCAACTCAAGAGCCAGATATTTCCCTCAGAGGGTTGGTCGCGACCAAAAACAGAGCAAAAAGAGTGAATATTGGACTTAAATTCAACAGATGGTCAAAAGGACTCAAAATGAATCATAATGTTGCTCCTAACAGCTCAGAAAGTCTCCCTCTTATATCAACTTCCCAAACAAAGCATAAACACAGATCTTGTCCTGTACCTTAGTTTGTTTAACGAGCAACAAAATAAACACTCACCTGGGCGAAAGGGCGTCGCTAACAGCATGTTAACATACCTGCAAATGTTGCATGTTGGTGTGGCCCTTAATCTTCAGGACTGCTTGCAAGGATGGTGGCAGTGGAGGGAAAATATGTATGTTTTATTCTAAATTTATACAACATTTTTCACATTTCAAGTTGTTTTTGGTGAAATTGTGAATGAAATTAACTGCAAAAATGGTATCATGGCTTTTGCACAGGCTGACCCTCACTTCCAGCAGCTCAGCACATGACTGATCAACTCAGCTCCACTAATGAAATAATTCAGAGGAGTCTACCTGTTGCATTTAAACAGTAAGCTCCTCCTCCAGATAAACCAAACATTAAGCCATAATCAATCAAGATAATTAAATCACCTATAAACCAGAAAACAATAATAACTTTTTCTAGTCTTTATTGTTACTGCCCCAACACAGAAATATTAGCAATATAAGTTGTTTAGAGTACTTAAAAAAGAAAGTTACCCCCAAAAATATCAGAACCCCCCCTGAAGTCTACTCACAATGGTACAATCTGACTCCCCTCTACTATAAAGCCCATTGGGAACTCTCACTTCCTGTTTGGCAGTTTGGACCCATGACCAGCGGGTAACACAGGTGAGACTATGAGAAACGATTTATTCACTTGATGTCCATAAAACCAATAAATGCATTGAATGATTACTTTATTAACAGTGTGAGCGATGGCAATATACAAACTTAAATGTTCAGATATGACTAAGATGTGCAGCCTACACATGCTCACATTACTCAAACAAAGGGGCCCAACAAGGCCACTTTGCAACACAGCCAGCAGATCTACTGTGCTGGCAGGATAATGATTAAAAATATGATATTTTTTAAACACAGTAACTCTGAAGATGAGGATGTCTGAGGCAAACTGATGAATGTATGTCTCATGTTGCAGTGACCTCAAAACAGAGGCAGTGATTTATGATTAATGTGCTGATTAGTTTGTGTTTGGTTATTTTCAGTCACTTTGCTGTGTCATGTTTCTAACAGACTATGTTTAAAGATATCAGTAACTTTTTCTTTCTTTTTTTTAAAATCTATAATTGATTGAAAAAAAAACAAATATGGAAAAGAAATGTGTTGTTTGGTTGGTTTAAAGTTGACAAGCAATTTTATTTTAATTCAAATCTAAGCTCAGTCTGTGTCTCATTAGTAACAGGACTTTAAAGAGCTGAGATATGTCGAAATTCTTCGCGCCCACATATTTAAAGTTTAAATACATCAGAGAAGTGAACCCATGTCCTCCAGAAACAGACACATTTCTCCTTCCTGGGTGGGCCAGGCCACCAGACCCCCTCTAATGAGCTCGGAGCAGTAAACAGTCAGTGGAGGCGTCCCTGCAGCGGGATAGTCGAGACAGTCGACGGCAGCGGCTGTCTCACTGTCACTGCGACACGAACAGTGTGAGCTGACCGTGTGGTCAGCGGACAGACAATACAAGTTCAAGGTTGCAGGCGAAAGTGTCAAGGTTGCTTTTAAAAGGTCACAAATAATGTGTTTTTAGTTTAGTCCCAGTTATGGCTTTTCATTGTCTGTGGGGATCGTGAATCATTAAAGCAGCGCTAAAAACATTTTTTCACATCACACACATCAAATCTATCAGATGAGAACACTTCAGTAAGAGTTGTAACTGTGTGTGTGTGTGTGTCATTATATATTAAACAGGTTATTTAAATGAGACTATAGAATAAGTCCATGCACTGTTAAATATAATCTTTTATACAATAATATTAAACCAATCACACAAAGTTTTTATCCTCTTAGGTAAATATTCAGTGTTAGTTTTTGGTAAATACATAAATACATAACAGAATCCTAAAAAATAAATTATATATTTTCAATATATGAAGGAGGACATACATGAAGCAGGCCCAGACACTGTTATTAAATACAAAATTAAACCATTAAAATGACTGTGTGAAATGCATGAAGAAAAAAGAATACATTAATACATGTTTATGGTATATTTAAGGCTGCAGTGATTCTTTAGGAAGGCGGCTGGATGTATAAATCATGTAACTGGCAAAGAAGTGAAACTCTGAATTCACTTCGAGCACCACAGATGCTTTGCAGAAGTTCTCCTCAATGGCTCTTTACGTCAGCAGACTGAGAAGACATTTGCATTTTTCTCTCAATTCTCAACAATATGGACACCCTTTCCTTCTACAGATACATGCCTCCATTTTGCTTTGAGACTGAATGACTGTATACTGTCAAAGGGAGCAAGAAAAATGTCTTGATTACATGCACAGTGGGGTTTCTGTTTTTGTTTTTCCTTTAGGAGAGAAAATGTGTGTGTTGTTCAGTATGTTCAAATTGAAATGAAAATATACAAAACACAGGCACCGGTGTGTTTGAGCTCTATTTGGATGGAGGTTCTGTCATTTCTTTTTGGATTAAGTGAAAAGTATTTTTTTTCCACCCTTGTTCTGTTGGAATAAAATCCAGACTACAGCACTGAGCAGGCCTGAAGTATAAAATGCCAAATGCATGTGTTACTGTTGATCTATAATCCTTTCATTTTGCCCATCAAAGACACCATCAAACCACAGTTTGAAGTTTCACAAAAAAGAGATTTCACAGAGGTTGAAGCATTCGAACGGCAGATGGAAGACAGCAACACGAGTGTTGAGATCTGAGAGCGAAGCCCAGCAAAACCCTCCAGCCTCCGTCAAAGGTAGCTCCGAGATTCGTGTTTATTTAAATGAAAACTTTACATTTGAAAAGTAAAAAGATGCACTGGACCTCTCTGAAATGTTTGGGTAACTTTTAAAAGCCTTATTTTTCCGTCTTATTTTTCTTTGGGTAGATTCTGTGTTAAAGAGAATATCAATAAGATTTCCTGTTTTGTGAAAAGTAAACAAACCTTCAAATTATAGCAACCCTTTAATTAAGGAGACGATCAAACAATTAAAAGCTCGTTAATTACAGACCTCACAACCATCTCCGCCAACATGAATATTGAGGTCCTAATTAATATTTGTGGGGCTGTTTTGTTCTTGGAAGACATTGGCGTTAATTAGGCAAAAACAAGTCAAATTAACATTTCAGTAATGAAGAAACATACCTTCATGTTCTTATTTCTCTCTGTCTGAACACGCTCTGATACAAATTTGGCATCTCAAAGCTTTCTGAAGCATGTTGATGATGAGTTTTATCAAACAGAGGCAGTGAAGTTTTCTGTTGTGCATTTTTCATCCCGACTGCTCGCGGTGTGGATGTCTTTATTGTCTTTTCTGAAAAGAGAAATATTTACTGCTCTGTGGAAAGTCACACTTTACTTTTGAATCTCTCACAGCTCTCAGATCCAGACTGAAATCAATAATAATAATATGAAGAATCATATTATTAAATGATCTTTCCTTAATTCACTAAGTCACTCATTTATGTCTCAAGGAAAAGTTCCACTCTTTTTTGGCTATAGGATATAGTTTTTGGTTGATAGTTAAGATAAGACAAGATAAAATCAACTTTATATATCTTGAAGGCAACTGCTTCGCCAGAGTACAGTGTTAGTAAAAGTACAAATGCAGACCATGTATGAGCACCTCTAAAGTGCACAGATTAATATGTTATATCTAGTCTGACAGTTTTATAATGGATAATTCCCAATTATATGGGGGTTATGTGTCAGACTATCAGACTTCTTGGCTACAACTTCCTGGATGCTCCGCTGGTTGCCTGGTAACTGCCCCGAGCCAAGAAATAGTCCAATCCACAACCTCCTGATGATTTTTGCATAATAAACAAACAAGATATAATCATTTAATCTGAAGTGTTTATAGGTGGTTTTAGGCAGATCTTTTCATTTGGACAGTGTTATGCTAGCTATTTCCCCCTGTATCCAGTCTTTATGCTAAGCTAAGCTAACCAGTTGCTTCTCATAAGTGTAAACATGTTTCCCAAAATGTCAAACTGTTCTTTTACCCTTTAAATCATCATCTCCAGTGTCACCTCGGTCATCAGTCACCCTCCTCCTCCTCCTCAATAGACTCTCACAGACACACACACACAAACAGAGTTACACACACCACCAGCACTTAACCAGCCTCCAGCCCGGCCCACCAGCTTTTGCAACAAGGTTCTCCTTTTAACTGTCCCTTTCAGCGCAGGACAATCGGGACACCTCCCATCGCCTCCTTTCAGGCTGCAGCTCCAGCACGGCCCCCCTCTCCTCCCCACGCTGCTCCCTGTGTCACTTTGTGTCTGCTTCGCCCCCTCGCAATGGGCTCACATGACCAGAAAATGAAGCAGGGGTCTCTGCAAGCGGAAAATGAAAGCGAGTATGTTTGTGTGTGTTTGAGAGAAAAAGAGAGAGGGAAGGAGAGAGATTAACATGTAGGATTTAAGCCGGTCTGACGGGGTGAAGGCGGGTGAGTGGGGTTACGTGTAGGGAGGAGAGTGCCGACCAGGTCTGGCTTGTGCACATGCGTGTGTGTGTCCATCTATCTCGATTTAATGTAACAAGGTCATCACACACACACACACACACACAGGGTTGTAGACCACGCACATCACTAATGCAGTCCTCTCGTGTGTGTGTGTGGGACTGCAGACACACTCAGGCTACAGGGTGTGAGCCCCGTTGGCTGTTAGAGAGATTATCACATCATTAACTGCTAATGAAAAACCAATTCAGACAGCTCTCCTCCTGCACTCTGTGCTCCCTCCCTCTCACTCAGCCTGAGATTATCTTGGCAACAGGGGCAATAAAACGTAAAGGGGGGTACAGGTGTTTACAGTAGCTGATTTTCCTTTCTAATCTGGTGTAAATTTGAACCGTCTTTTGCAGAGGTGAATGATTTCATCATCTGCCGTTATATCAGCGCTTGTGATGCTCATTATCCTGTCAGGTGATGATGTTTTCATCTGCCGACATCTTTTGTTTCTTCAGCGGATGTTGCTTGTCCCATGCTATGGCCCATTAGCACCAAATCTTCCTTGATCAGTGGTGAAATAAATTTGTTGAAAACATCTGATTTTGTTAAACAGCAACACTCAGTAAGGTTACATTATTATGTTATTAATGTAGCAGACAGAGAGGCAGCAGTGAGAAACGTCATTTAGGTAACTGTGGATGCATTTGTTTCTTCAAAAGTCCAAGGAAACAGTAATGTGCACGTCAAGCAAGTGTCATAATTTCTTTCATAATTTCATTTTTCAGCTGTAGAAACTGTTTCAAAGGTCAACCCTCGCTGGATCTCCTTGAGTCAAATGAATGAATCACCAGCAGGCCTTGTGGCACAGAGACAGAAGTAGTCACTGGTAACTCAGATTGTTCATCTCCGTTGCTTGTCAAAGCTAAAACCAGACCTTCTTTTCCGGAGCTAGAAGGATAAATCGCTGACGAAATGAATTGCCTGCATATTTTAATGCTCTGAGAGAAAGTTTATGGCAACGAGACTGAAAGAGAGTGAAGAAACAACTTCATCAAACGCATCATCTGTCCTGTGACTCTTTGCCTTGTGACACCAGTTTGCTCCTGCGTACAGCAGTTTGATATTTATGCGTTTGCTCGTGCGCACTTTTTCTGTACGTGTTTGAAGGCATGTGTGACATGTGTATGTGTGTTTTGACTGCATGCAGCAATAATAAAAACCACACCAGCACCGGGCACATTTTTCAAGTTTGTTTGACGCATTTAAAATGCTAATAACCAGTTTATTATGTGCTACATCAAATGCAAATGTTCTGTTTTACTGCCGTGAAGTTGGGCCGACGTTAGCATTTGCATATCTTATGTCTGTCTCCTTAGCATGCATGGAGGAACTGGATAGCGGGCAGACTCCCAATAAATAACATTAACAGGCACATTAGATAAACAAGCTGCAATGATGCTGCTATTAGGGAATGCAAAGCCGTAGCCTGCTTAAATGTAGGTGTTTGACACAGCAGCATATGGTGTGCAAATTCCCCCAAATCAACCTAACGCCAGCGTTATCTGGAAATGTCAGGGAGAGCAGACGGATTGAAAAAACATCGCTTTAACGGCAGACGCTTTACGATGTTGAGAAAATGCTGCGGAGGAATTTGCCTCTTTAAGACCAACTGGCGGCTGGTGCTCCTTGTGTGTGTGTGTGTGTGTGTGTGTGTGAATAAGAGAGACAGCCGTTAAGACTGTAGTTCAAACTCTAATTGTAAATGTGAAACTTTGTCTGGTTTAATGTTCGGTTCACTTTAAGTCTTAATCACTTCCAGGCTCCATTGAGAAACCCACTAAGATGTGAAGTAAACATTCCATAAAGGAAGTCGTATATTCTCGTTAAAGCGTCTCTGAATATCACAGCAGCAATTCGTTATGAAGATGAGATGCGATGACACTTTAAGGCGGTCGCTTTTGTGTTAGAGTGACTGTGTGATGTGACATGTTGACAGGTGTTTTCTGATGTGTGCATTAGAGGAATATACAGTCGAATGTTGGCTTTATATCACAATATACAAAGAAATAAGACACAAGACTAACAGCCGCAACAGAGTCGTCCTTTCCTTTCACATTGCAAATGTTTCTAAAATGAGCAGATGGTTCTAATAATTAGTTTATAATTATGATAATGATAATGATAACTTGTTAAACTCGTCTTGAACTTAAAGATACTTTATCTACCCTGTGTTTTATGATTGGGGTTGTTAGACTCCTGGTGCATCTGATAATACAGGGTGAGAAAAGAAAGTGAGAACATGGTACAAAAACATGTTTTTGAATTTAAAGTTATAATACAAATGTTAATTTAAACAATGTCAATGTCTATCACAAGTGGTGCACAGTTTTTAACAAGGTTTTTTACAGACTTACTCTTCAATTCACCTGTGTTTTTTTTCTGGTCTCTGCTAGCAACGTAAATGAGTTAACAGTTACTATGGTCAAACGAACAAAGTACAGATAGATGACTACAGACATGAAACAAAAACAAAAAATACACACACATCTGTGATTATTGCTTATCAGTGTAGGTGCCCAATGAAAATCTTATAATTATATTAATAACAAATGTATGAAAATTACTTATTTGTGTACGGTATAAGAAAGATGCTTTTAAAAAAAAGTTCATTCATTGCAGGGGCAGGCAGATCAACACCTAATACAGTGATACTACCAAGACTTATTCATTTTTTTAATAGAGAATATGAGCAATAAACCTTACCTTCATACACAGTCTTGTAATTTGACATGCGCGTGACTGATTCATTACCAGTATCACGGAAAGTAAAAAGTGGAAAGACATGACAAACATGTATTCAGAAGTACGATACTGAGGCATTTACCTTGTTATTCATGACACATTATGCTCCCCATGTGACTGTACATTTCCTATACATTTGTTAACTTTAACAATAAATTGATTGGTTTTTATATTGGGGCCTGCATTGCTTATAGATCAGATTGGAGCCAAACTTCGTGGTCTCTCTCTCATTGCTCACTGTGCAACACTGACTTCCTGTTACACTTTCAAGTTTTGCTAAAGTTTAACAGCATGAGCACCGATGCTGCTTTCAGCAATCTTTAAATTTGCAGAGGACCAAAATCCAAAATTTGAGGGAGCGCTCAGTTCAGTCAATCAAAGTGTGTTTAGAAATGAAAAATAATGGTGCTAAAATCCAACTCCAGTCATGTAAATAAGTACTGAATTAGACAGCAGCTGAGTGTGTGTGTGTCAGATTGTTGAACATCAGCCGTATTTCCTCTCTCTTATCTGTTCTGTTGTGTAAATATGTAATTATAAGTGTGTTAGGACAGTCTCTCTTTAACCCAACATTCCCCTCCCTCGTCTCCTCAGACCTCCTCTCTTCTTTGCTAAAAGGCCACTTGTGACGAGATGCCAACGTTCCCTTGTTCCTCCATTTGTACTCACTGTAAACCCGGGCCCTCGGGATGAGTGTCAGCTACATACCACAAACAAACACTGAAGTGTAGATGCTAATGCTCTCTTTTTGTCGTTCTCTCCGTCCTCCTTCCAGCCGGCCCGATAATCTCTCCTCCTCTCTCTCTCTCCTCCTCTTCGCTCTCTCCTTGCTCCTAATCCGCTCCACAGCCGTGAAAACTTTCCATGAGAGAGAGATGACCCGTTCTAATGGGTGGAGGCAACCACCCACACTCACAAGCCGTGGAGGGTCCAAGCCAACACACACACACACATACACACACTCTCTCACGCACACACCAAACCTCGCTTGGCTTAGTCTAGATTGGCCGAATAAGACGTAGCGAGCCGGGAACACGCTGCATGATTTAAACCCCCATTATAAGGCTGAACAACTGATTTTCCAGGCCGTGGAGAGTCCGCCCAGCTTTGTCAGCGTGGGCAGTCAAAACACTCGCCTGCTGCTGAAACGATTAGTTGATTAACTGATTAGTCAATTAAGAGAAAACCAGTCATTTTAAAGTAAATTATTAGGCAAAAGTGACAAACATTCTCTGTTTCCGGCTTCTGAACTGTGAGGATTTCATGCTTTTCTCTGATTTATATCCTTGTAAATTGAACGTGTTTGGATTTTTGGTCCAAAAAAAAGGAATCTGAAGACATTTTTTTAAGTCATTTTCTGATTTTACAGATGGAAAATTAGTCATAGATTATTCAGTAATGGAGATAATTGCTGTGATTCTAGTGAGCGAAGGTTTTAATATTCAGAAATCTTTATTCCTGTTTGTTTGTTGTTTTTTTACAACCTTTGAACTGATTAACTACATGAATATGAATGCAGTGTGTGACATGCAGGATTTAGGAAGTTTTTACGTCTCAGATCTTTTAGATAAAGAAACAAAAACATCCAAACGGCTGGAAATGAAGAGACTGTTTAATGTCACAGCTATTCTTAAATACCCCCTTTGAGAACATTTCTCTCATAATGTATCAGGTTTATACAGATAATTGGAGTCACGCAGAGCGAACAATGACCAGATCTACCGAGCAGACCTCCGAAATGAGGGGAAGACATCGCAGTGTATCGGAGCAGCTGTTTCGCTGGGCTGAGTGTGTGCAGGTGTCGAGCTCTCAGTGGGATCGTTCGGCCATTTTCCTGCTGGTTCCTGTACACTTGTTTATTAGACTGCTTACAGCTGCTTCTGAATGTTGTTGGCCAGTTGAGTGCAGGCTGCATATGTTTTGCGCCCCTGCTGACCATTTTCCAAAGTCTTAAGATCGGCTCCTCACTTAGTCCACAGATTCCCGTCAAACTACGTCACATGGAAATACCAATGTTTGCTGTCTCTTTGTTTCAATTTACTGAGAACAAAGCATGAGATTGAGCCTTTTTTCTGGCATGTGACTGTTTTGGTCTGAGCATCCTTAAATGTGTGAACAGTCAAAAACATGAACATGATTTTTCGTGAAGACGACTACATATTCATTGCAATAAGTTTCAGGTCTCTGTAGACTTATTTTTACAGTAGAAATAAAAAAGAAGCTGAAAACTAGGAAATTCATTCATTAAAAACATGCATTACATGGTAAACATCAGTACAATCAAGGACAATTCACTGCTATTTGGCCAAAAGTAACATTTAGATTTGTTTAACCAAATATTTAGTTTAAGGCTGCGTGAGAACAATCTCTTAATCTTACCATGGGAAGGTGCTCCTATTTTTAAAATTAAAAGTATTCGCACCAGCTTCCTTCTTTTACTATAGTGCGCTACGGCTCATCCCTAAAGCTCCTCCTCTCAGCATCGCTCAGTCTAATTCTTTCTTTTTTAACTCGCTTTTCCTCATTGTTCTCCTGTTTTCTTATATCTTGTGCAAACTGTTGTTTTCTCAGTGCTTGGCCGTTTAGTTGTTGTTTATCTGCCGTTTATGTCTGCTCTGACTTGGCACATGTGCAGTAGAGTGACGTTTGTGCAGGAGCAGTGATTGACGCTCAGATACTCTCTTCTGATTGGTTGTTTTTTACTGTGGATGGAAGCGATGGAAGAGAACGATTGATTAAAAATGTGATGATAGTGAGGAAGTTGTTTTCTGTTTTTTCAATGCTTAGATTAATAACTACAGTTAATGCGAATGGCCCTTTGTAAACAGGAAGCTGCACCTACTTTGCAATGGTTTAAGCTATTAGATAACTAATTCTCACGAGTCATTTCATTTTTATTTCCTCACATGCTGTATTTTTAATCTCTGGTCAGACATCAAGGGGAAAAGTTTTTAGAGACTAATCTAAAATAGTTAGTTTTTAGCTGCTTTACATTAATGTGATGCCATTTTATTCTTCAGACTTGTGCTGTGATGAAACTTGTACAGAAACATTACCACCTTCAACGTTATTAGAATGCTATCGTGACTTTTACGTAAAATACACGAGGCAACGTGTTTAATTGTCCTCTGATTGACATAATGAGACAAGGCGCTTACAAATTAAACTTTTAATATATGAGAGAAAAATAATGTGCTGTGTCCTCATTAATAACTTAAGGAGGCATTTTTTTATGGTATAGTCCTTCACAAACAAGCTTAGAATATAAAAATCCTCTGAAAATACACAACAGTTTGTTTTTGTTGGACTGACATGCAAGGGATCATCTACCATGGGATGTCCTGACATGCACACACACACACACACAGACACACATAAAATACCCCTGCTAGTTAGGGACAGCCAGGCTAACCACACACAACCTCACGACAGTAGCATTTCCTCTAGACAAGCTCTGGTCCCGTTTCAACAGATGGTCCGACAGGTCCCTGGACAGGCCTGCAAGGTGGAGGGAGGGGGAGGACGGGGGAGTTGAAGGGGGACGGAGGGAGGTTGCGGGGGGTTGGCACCCTCTTAGGAGAGCTGGGAGGGGGTGTGTGGGGTGGGCGAGGGAGGGAGGAGACATATGTCCACAGCCCTGGCCCCTGCCGACGGACTGTCTCTGCTGGCTGCCTGGTGGTTGGCTCGCTGACACACACACACACACACACAATAACTTGTTTTGTCATTTAGGAGGACATTTCATTGACATACAATTATCTCTTGAAGACTAAATGACAAACCCAATCCTAACTGTAACAAAAAAAACCTAAAATGTGACCGTTTATTGTGTGGGGACCTTTGTCCTCAAATTGGGAGGTGAGTTTCCATAATGTGGCTGTGTGAATACATTTATGTCCCCACAATGTGAGTAATATAATACACACAAACACACATTCTCTCTCTCTCTCTCTCACACACACACACACACACACACAGATACACAAACTTTCTCCCCACTAAGCCTGGCAGATCGCTGCAGTACAGCTCCTCTCCCTCTCCATCTGCACCTAAAAGACCCCCGCGCCCCGACAATGAGGTGACCATGTCACTGCCTGAGCCGAAGCAGAGGGATGGAAGAGAGAGAGAGAGAGAGAGAGAGAGAGAGAGAGAGAGAGAGAGAGAGATGGGATGCAAGAAGAGAGGAGAGGGAGGGGACGAGGGAGGGACACATTAACAAGCTATAATCTCAACTGCCTTATCCATAATGCATTGTGTGGGCCAATTTACATGGTGCTGGTCCCTCTGGGAGAAAGGAGATCATCCATCACATTACTTTATTAGCTCCCTCACACTCTCTCACAGATGCACACACGCGCGCACACACACACACCCACGTGCACACACTCACACACACACACATCATTATTTGTCTCTGCCTGTCCTCCCCTCTCTCTCCCTCTGTTTTGTGGGCCTGTTTTGTCATGGTTGTTGTTTCAAACTGCTGCTGCCTCTATAAAACAACTCCAAGCCGTGTCGTGTTGTGCAGACTGTGACAAGCAGGGAGGGATTTTTGTTCGTTTTTTTTTTCTTTAACAATGCAACAATAGTTTATTTTAAAAAATGCGACAGCCTCAGAGTCATGGAAGAGTTTGGAGGTAAATGTCGGGAATCTGATGCTGGGATTTGTTTTCTGAAGCCATACTTTCTTTGTAATTCTCACCAATGTAAATCCACAAAGAGGCATTAATCCCTGATAGTTTGTCTCCAAATAAACAAAAATGAAACACTTTTAGGGGGAATTTGGGGAGATTTGAAATAAACTACTCGAAAAGCCAACGTAAAGTTTCATACTCTGATAACCTGTTCACAACTTAAAAGTAGGCCGACTGTATTTTAATATTTCAAAGCAGTAAAAACTGGAGCGAACACTAAAAATGAAAAAATCCTAATTTTCTTGTACTTTTTTATTCTGTCCAATTGTAGTCCAACATTTCATGAAACATTCAGGATATAAACTGAACTAATATCAAAGGATCAAATAACTCTGTGCACAATCAAACTGTTGATGGCTCCTCTTTCAAAGTAATTTAATTCACAAGAGTTTTTTTTAATGCAGATTCCAGTTAAATTTAATTGAACTGCACTTTTAAGAGACTCCAGTCAGACATGAGTTTCTGAATAATTTACACACATAAATCAGCATTAGAAATTATAGTTCAAAATCAAGTCATTTCATTCATGGCCATTTTTTATTGTCCTCTAGCACAGATCAGATTAAAAGCACCAGTTAAATTTATCATGCTATCAGTAAACACACAAAATTAGTCATGCATTGTGTTTTTATCCAGCAGGAGGTTTGGTGTTTGCTGTGGCCTATTTACACAAATATATTTCTCTCTCTCTCTCTCTCTCTCTATATATATATATATATATATATATAAATATTTATAAATTACTATTTTTAGTTTAAATGAATTAATAGTAATAGACGTTTAAAATTTTTAATTTAGAATTGAGAAGTTTGAGGGAAGAAATAATTTGCTGTTAATTCTTAAATCAGTGCAGATGATACAGATACATTAAAAACACATTAACATTTCCATAAAACCGACTTCAGTTCTGTGTGTGTGTGTGTGTGTGTGTGTCTAATGGCTGGATCGACTCAAGTCGTCCGTGCTTGTGTCAGTGAAATTAATTGTTGGCACCTTAGCCTCACACACACACACACACACACACACACAGATCCATCAGATTACCGCAGTCATCCTGTGAATATAAAGGGCTGTAATTGCAATCATATACGTGGAGCCTCGGCACTGCGCGCCATACCGTACCATTAGTATCACAAATAAGTAATAATTTGCTAATGACAACATTATGTTGAGTCAGTTTAGGGGCAATTAAAGTGAGTGATATTTACATATGCCCAATGAATCACCGCGCGCGGCTCTAATGAATATTCATCCAGGCATTTCTCCCCTGCGCGCCGCACTTTATAAACTGAATTATGGCTGATTTGCCCTTTTAAAAAATGAACATGGGCGCATCTCCCACAAGGAGGCGGCGAACAATAACGTCTGATTATAAAAATGTTTTAGTGCTGAACTGCCGGTGAGGAGACGGCGGCAGCGTGGTGAAAGACTCACTTGTAGGGGTGCGGAGGAGGGAGAGCCCACCTCAGATCAATCCAGCTTACTCCTCTTTTTTCCTTTTTATTCTTCCTTTTTTTATTATTTAGACTGACATCAATATTTACAGCGTGCACGCGCAGAGCTCCATACATCACGTGTAACTGATTTGTCTTGTCTCCGGATTAAGAGGAGGCCCGACCTTTTTTAGGCTTCGTTTCCATGAGGAGAGAGGACCCCCGGATCCGTGCCGGTCCGTGCTGGTCCGTGCCGGACCCCGGTGTGTGTGCGGGCGCGCGCTGACCTCTCAGGTGCAGGATCAACAGGCGACATCAGTTTGCATTCACGGGGCGCTTAACGAGATGGGCTGCATGCTTATCATGCAAATCAGCAGCTCTCTGGCAGGTGTCAGCACACACACACACGCACACACACACACACACACGTGCACACACACACATGCATGCAGGCGCGCACACGTGCATGCATGCGCGCGGCGTCTTGAAACTGGGCCGCAATCATTACCGCATTGAGGGATGAGACCGGAGACACGCGAGGTTTCAACCTGACAAATGCAGCTGCACCTCACAATGACCAGCGATGGGAAACAAATACAAATGCTTAAATTAAATATGGACAAATGGACTCCTCTGACAGACTGGAGCACCCCTATAAAAGCTGATTTTTGGTGAGCCTTTACACCCCATTTTGAAAAAATTAAAGTCCTTAATAAACCAGTTTTTGTTAATCAGACACGCTGCTGAATATTTTTGACACAGTCCCTCATTAATCCAGATTTTATGTGTCTCATTTGCTGTTTGTGATGATTTAATTTGGACAAATCAAACACAGAAACAAAATAAAACCTAAATCCTGATTTTAAATGAACAAGCCACAAGTGATAGGTAAACCATTTATTTCTGTTTTTTGTTGTAAACAATGCAAGCCATTACATAATTCATTTTTCAATAATAAATATCAGGCCACACTTCATGAACCTTTAACAACGTACCTCTAAATCATCTAATTCCCCACAAGCCTTTAAAGTGCTGAGATGTGTCGTGACACATTTGGTAATTTTAAGCTTCACTATATTCTTTAAGAGATATAACTTAAATAAAAAAGAAAGTAACGAAGAAATATTTCAGCTTAGTCCTGCCTCAACACTTCAGGTTGCTGCTCGCTCTTTAACTCAAATGTATCTGCTGCCATCTTGTGGTTCAATGTTGGAGGCATCAAATTGATTCCCAAAGTTTCATTCTCATGTTTGAAACCGAACAGTGTCACAGCCAAATTCTTAATTTATGATTCGACAAACCAACTTTAACAGGTCTTTGACCAGTGTGACATTATAAAAAGCTAAATCAGCCTCCAGGGTTACATTCAGTTTAACAACCAGATCAGCACTTTTAGCTGAAGCACAGTTTCTCTCTCTCTGTGCAGTCGAGAGAAAAATCAAGGGAGTAAACCACCACTTTCATTTCATTTTGGAAATAACACTGTTCATTTAAACTAAACAACATTTACTTGGCTAACAACTTCAGCTGGAGGGGGGTTGGCGGGCTTGAGGGGTCATTCATTAGTTGATCGACTTTCCTCTAACATGCTGATGGCAGCTGTGCAAAGATTTAGGACGCTTGGGAAAATCATGATTAAAGTTATTGGACGAGAAAATCAAATGTTTCTTGCATGTGTCTGTATATTTGAGCCAAAATGTGCTTTTACTTAAAACAAACATTCATTTTTCTTCTCAGTTTATATCCAAGAAAGCTTAATAATTGTACCCTGGGACTATGTTTAGAAAATCATTGCATTCAAAAAGAGCTAAACTAACATGTAAACAGCTTTTGTTTTTTTATCAAACTTTTGTTTGGCACTGCATCCATCAGCAGATTTGTCGTCTTCCCAAATGTCCAAATGCTTGAAGAAAACTTACAGTGCAACATAATCTAAAGACCATTTTTCATCCCAATTACTCATCATAATCTTAAATCTTGTAGTAAATTAGAGGTGTAGGCCTGCAGCAAAAAAAAACAAGACTCAGATCAGATCCAGAACTGAGGATCCCTGTGAAGCGGCCTCATGTTGTTCCCTCGTGAACTCCTATCCTAACTTGCCGTCAGTAAACAAAGCTGACATATATGACGGACGTCTCAGGTAACTTTGGCAGGTGGAGGTCGGGGAAGGGCAGCGCGCCGTCGTTGTCTATGTGTGTCTGGACTGTGTAGGCTTTGACCTCCGCTCCCCACTCCAGCACGGAGCTGTGGATGACTCCCAGTCTGGCCTGTTCGTGGTACGACGCTCCAAGCTCCCTGCCCAGGAAGATGTCTTGGATCTGGGGTGAGGACCGAGCCGAGGAATCTCTCTTCAGGTCCGGGATCGTGTCTCTGTCCCTGTTGTACCTGTTCATGTCGTTATCCGTGTCTGGGTCAGCGTTGGAGTCTGCGCTCTTGGCTCTGCTTGAATCTGGACAGGGGTGAGCGGGCCTCTGCAGCAGGTTCACCACCGTCAGCCTCTCCAGGTGCTGCACAGCGAAATGCCCCTCCAGCAAAGGGGAAGGTGTCCCCTTGGATCCTCCGGGGCCGCAGTGGATCAGGGTGAGGTGTCTCACCTCTGAGTTGTTGAGCAGACGCGCAGTGTTCAGCGGCGACGTGAACCAAACCGTCAAGCGTCTCATCCGGAAAACAGGAGACGAGTGCGACTGGGGGCGGTGCAGCGTGGAGAGCTGGATGTCCTTGCATCTGCAGTCGGTGAGTGACGAGACGCTGCAGGGCTGCGGGTCCTGGCTGCAGGAGTAGTAGAAGAAGCTGTTGTGGGTCACGTACGCCAGGCGCAGGTCGGAGCGCTGCAGAGCCACCGACACACACAGCAGCACGCAGAGGAGAGGGGCGGGGGGGCTGAAGGCCGCCATCACTGCTGGAGGACGGTCTCAGGTCGCATGACGATGGCGCTCATGTGTGGACGGGTTTGCGTTCAGGGTGTGCTGGTACATACACCCGGGCCTGTAGAAACAAGAGATCACACACATTCAACGTCAGAGGCAAGTGAAGATAAAGAAAACACGCTCTCATCACAACTATGATCAAACCTCTAAACTCAGAGATGCTAACTTATGTTAAGCACGCACCATTTACTGGATACTGAGCTGTTTGCAAAAGAAACCCAAGGTGGAGCCTTTACCGGAGTGAAAGTATTGATTCCACAATGAAAAATCTCTTTCAAGTGAAATTCCGTCATTTAGAAGAACGCTAAAGGAAAAGTACACAAGTATTGCAACATACAAGGTGTTATATTATTGTATCGATAGAACTCGTCAGATGTTTTTAAATGGTATTTTTCTCAGTCAGATGAGAAAAAGGCTCTTACAGTTTTCCCAACAACTGAAGTGAGGACTTAATGAAATGAAGAGGCTAGGAAGTAAATCTGTTTTTCTTTTACACTTAGACTGTTCTGAGACTCATAAAGATTATTATTGATCAGGACAGCCAGGGGAGGTTGAGAATGGTAATAAAGCTGAACACACACACCGGAGAGGTATTGAGGAACAATGAGATCACATCTTGCTGGTGCCACAAACCTCCCATCTCTACATTTCAAGCTTTGTATCTCTTGTATCTTGCCCTTTCCTTTTCTCTGCCTCAAAGGGCATTTATCTTGATATCTTGCACACTGTCAGGGTCCCTGTGTTTTCCCCTCTCTCTTTCCCTTGTGTGTGTGTGTTTGTCTTACCCTGTGTCTTTGTCTGTCTGTTTAACCACCTGCACACCTGCATCAGTCACACACCTGCCATCTACACCAGCTCTCCACTCTTTGCCATTTCATTCCTTACCAATTGCTCTAAAAGCCTGTTCCAACCTGTCGTTACTCATACTTAGCTAATAGTGATTAGTTCAGCAAATGAGAACACAAAGGGGTAAGCATGAAGAGGTTAAGGAGGGAATTGAGGATGTAAAGAAATGAGACAAATCAACTGATCTGGAAAAAAATAGGACTCTTTGTTTAATTTGATTTTCAGGGCTTTTAATGTGACAGCAGCCACAAGTAAAGGCTTCCACACCAGGGACTCAGTTTGAACAAAATAACTGTCAGTAGGAAGAGGAAAGTATCACTCGGGCTTCTGCCACTTATAATAAGAAGTGTGATCAAAACAAAGCACAGTCTCCGGGTTAGCTGCAGTGTGCTGTGTCTCAGTCTGTTTACAGGTCTTCAGAAAGGATAATAAGAGATGAAAAAAGAAAGCAGGCAAATACAATAGAAAGTGAAGACACACACAAGTTTTTTTTTATCTTACCAGCCACAGCTGCAGACACAAATGTCCACTGCTGGCTTGAGAAATGTGAAAAAGAGATGTTTGTGCAGACAAGTTTCGTAAATGACTTCCTTTGTTTTTTTTTTGGGTTTGTTTTTGCAGATAAAGCCCTGTTTTCAATCCTGTTTGCCCACTGACAGACTGAGAGAGCTATTTAGTTTCTTCAGCTGCTTTTTCTTGGCAGGTTCTCAGAGATTTGACTTTTGACAATGTGCCCATACAGCAAACAGGCAGAATTTGTCATCATTAGCTTGGACTGCCTGTTGTGAAGTGAAGCTTTCTGATGGCTGACTGAATTTCAGCGCGTTAATCAGGCTCTCTGTGTGTAGTATAAATCATTGTGTTTTGTCTTGTCTATGAAATGTGGGTCTTTGTGTTGCTGTTTGAGGCCTCTGCACTCTTTGATATACTGAAACTGTAGCTGATAGTAAATACCATCAGCATGAAATGTTCAATGAAAGTAGTGGAAAGGAACTTTATACACTTTCCTCCACTACTGACAGCTGTAGGTTGTAGTTATGCACTCCTATAACACTGCTGGGCCCGCAGTTAAAAAGAAACAATCAATGCAGCACAATGAGCGATGTCATATTTTCTATTCCACACATTCTTCTTCCTCAGCTAAACATGGTGCCTACATTACCCACAATTCAACTCAACCACATGCAGTTCAGTCAGACATTGGGTGTGTTACGCTTGTACTAAATAACTAAATCACTAACCTCAAGCAAAGATGAGACGAGGGCTACAGAGGCCTGCTAACCTCGCTTCATTTTCACACTTGTGGCATTTAGACCCAACAGATGCTCAGTCAAGTGACACAGACTTTATCAGACTTTGCAGACAACTCCCTCTTGACCCACAAAAGATTTTTGACAACTGCACATAATGTTATACAACTTCAGATATGCAGTAATGGTGCCAAGCACATGAAAACAGAAAGTCACAGCTGTGCAAAATTGGCAGAGTTCCTCTTTATTGTAAGTGAAGGATCTAAATATTTCCACTTCATGGACTTCAGGACTGACTTCATGTTGTAATTTGATCTTTTAGTAACTCATCTGTCGTCACCTTGTCTTGGCTACTTTAACTGCGGTTAAACCCCAGAGAGCGAGCATGAACTTGTTCATTTCCCAGTGGGTTATTGTACATCAACACGTACATCAATAACTTTGATGTCAAATACTATTCTTGGCATGTTTGTGGCAAAAGTCCAACGAAAGCTAAATGTTTATATGAAGAGGTGAAACGTTTCCTCAAGTGTTACACAGATTCAGGTTACCTGCATTGTACTTTACTTGAGTATTTACATTCTATTGAACTTTACACTTCTCCACTACATCTCAGAGGTAATGTTGTACTTTCAACTCACTACATTTGTTTTCTCTTTAACTCTCAAGTATTCCTTTACGTGTTTAGTCTACCCATCAGTATATACAATGGTTAAAATTAGCTCAGAAACTCTCATAAACATAAACAGCAGTAAAATACAACATGCTTATAATGCATTAATATCATTCTAAAAGTATCCCATATAGTAATTTACTGTCAGGGTATTTTTAATTTACTTTTTACTTCTTACCTACTTAACTTTGTTCTTTGATTTCTTACCTTCTTTACCCATACTGCCTTCTTTACTCACTTAATTAATCATTTGGGTCATAAAATGCTGATAATACTTATGTATACTTACTTATCAAAGTCCTCTGTGGCGGTTATGAGTCTCTTTCTGACCTTTAAAAATAACTAGCCCAACAGATAGATAGTTTCCAATAGTTACTCTTGATGTCTGCCACTGGGTCTGAATTTTCTGCAGATCAGACAAAGCTTTGGTGGCTTTTTCCCTGGATGAATTAAAGTAGCTTCAGCTGCTAACTGAAGGTCTGTCTGTCCCCCTGACAAAGCAGTCATTTAACTTTTAACTAATGCAACGTGAAACATTACCACCTTTGTCCACAGGGACCGCCAAAGTCAATAAAAAATGAAAAGCCTCTTTAAATAAAGATTCAATGCAGGACTTTTACTTTTAACAGAGTATTGTTATATGTGGTATTGCTACTTTTATTTTTTTTAAATACAGGATCTGAACACAGGTCAGCTTTAATACAGGAAGTTCTTTTTACTGGAGTAAAAAGCTCAGAGGTCACTCCCCTGTGTGTTTCTCACCAATGAAGTATTTTCTTAGGAAAGCATGAGGAGAGGGGATGTGGACATATGACAGCTGTTTTGGATTAGTACTTTGTTGCACACACACACACAGTCCTGGGTGTGTTCTTCCTGCACTGCAGTTAGGAATACATTGTTTGGCACCGTGAGGCCACATTGAATTTCACATACACCATCACACACACACGTTTAGAAAATTATAACTGTGGAGACTGCCTTTCCAGGGAAAACATTGTTTTTAAATGTTGGCTCTTATAAAAGGTCTGGACGGATTTGCTGGTTTGGCAATAATATGAGACCAGGAATATGACTTTCTGCCTCATTTTGAAGCCAGCGTTGACCACTACATTCTTTCTTTGGCCTTGTGTGACATTAAACAGAAGATATATATGACCATCTACTGTATGTTTAACATCCATTCTCACTTCTTTTATTTTGCCTTATAGAGAGATGCTCTCATTCAATTTTGTCTGAGAGTAAAATTTGTATTCTTCATATGTATTTATATTCAGCTTTGGGTTGAAGCTCCATGATGTTTATACTGAGTGAAATATTCAACATGTCATGGTTTTCATTCAAACTCTGAGACTCCACTAGAATTTAAAACATAGTTTTGTGGATTTGGACATTTTGGTTTGTACTTTCTGTCCCACCAGTGGGTCAGTCAAGTTTAAAGGGGTTTATACTTTTCTATTTTGTTTGCATGCTAATAAAAAAAGAAGAACTATTAGATTAACTATTCATAAAGATGTAAAACAAGCTATGAAATTCATAGGATGACAGCAGTGTGCATGAGGTGATTAGCCATGGCTAAAGAATAGATCTAGAGATAATTGCATTTTTATTATTGTCAACAAATCCCATGAAAAGATCAGAGCATCAGACTTAATCTTAAGTATTGTCTGTGTAGCTAAATCTTATTTCTTTGTGCTCCCAGAACCATTTAAAACGCATAACTGAATCGCACTGCAATGTGTTTCTTAAATACAATGAGCACAGACTGTACAGTTTGTTCTGAGTCAGTGCCAGACACACCAACCTGCTGCTAGAAATATTCTCTATCACAACATTTCTGCAGCTGAAAATAATCCCTTACTGCTGTTAATAGAGCCTGGCTATGTTGAAACAGATTATCACACCTTTTTTAAAATGATACTACATATTTGTGGCCAATGAACAAGTGGGCATGCAGCTAAGTGACACAGACAGACTGATGCTTTGTTGGTTTGGGTATTTCATGGGGTTTGTTGACTATAACTAAAATGCAGAACATCAGAATAAGTATTTCTGTATTTTCTCACCTTCCAACAAAATTACACACACTCTTTGTGAAACTGAGATTAGAACCTGTGTAACGTCATGTTCAGCTAATTTCCTGGAGCACACAGTACTACTTGAGACTATCCTCTCAAGAAGAACAACAACATCAATCCCAAATGCAACATATGTTTATGCTCAAGTAACAAAACCCTCTTGCAGCCACAGTAATGGTGACAGAGGCAAAGAGAGACCACAAGTCTTTTTTTTTTTTTTTTAAGCATGACCACCATTGTTCTCCTGACCTGAGCATGATCTTTCCCAAAACCTACAAAATTATCTTGGGCTTAAACCTAACCAACCCTTAAGCACAGAGTTATTACTGTCAGATCTTAAACTGGATTTATTTTTCAAAAGGACACAGACATATAATGTCGATAAGGCTGTCAGATCAGAAAACTCTCCAAAATAGGGGCACAGTTTCTGTCCCACAAAGTACCATCTACAGTAAAGTACCACCAAGGGCTATTATTGAACCTAAATATTTTATGTACCTTTTTTTATTAAAAAAAGTCGTTTTTAAGCAGTAAAATATATAATATATAATGTACAATATCAGGTGACAGTGTGAATTACGTTGGACCTATTTTTTAAGAACCACATTCTGGTAATAAAATGCAGATTTCTTAGTCAAGAGACAGAAGTTTTTTCATACCAAATGACAGTAAGTACTAAATGTCAAAGACAGCAGCTGTAACTTAGGAGGGTACTGCCACAGTGTCAGCCAATGTAACCCGAAAGGTACAAATTTAGCACATAATTTGTGCCAGTGTGTGTGGTGAAGAAGATCAGTCTCAGATCTCTTTTGTAAATAAACTGTGCAGGAAGTATTAGCTTAGCTTAGCACAAAGACTGGAAACGGGGGGAAACAGCTAGCCTGGCTCTCTAACGTTACAAAATCCTGATAAAGATCACTAATAACACGTGATATTTAATGCATTCAAGAGAAAGTGACTAATGATGGTTCTCTAAATACTGAACTATTCCTTTAAAAACATCTCTGCTTTGTAAAAACACAAAGCAGACACAACACAGAGTGCATCCAAATAGCTAAGAAATGACAAAATATTGCAAAATTACTATTGAAACAAACCTTACAGCTTCAGCTCCAAGATTTGATGGTGCGCAGTTCATGATAAGAGCGAATGATGGGTAGATGAAGAAGATGCTGACTGGCATTAACACAGTGAATGACAACATACAGTACAAGCATCACTCTTCTAATAGGAGTGTCCCTGTTTGCTTTTCCATAAGGCCCAAAAAGTGTTCATTCCTCCAAGGACACAGCCCCACTGGAACAGGGAAAAATCTTTTTCTGTGTCCCAGCTGAAAATAGTTTCCTCTCATTGCGTTAAAAATGTGTCTTTGCTATGAATCACCGGCTTGAACTTGGGGTGACTCAAACCTCAGATATGAGGCTATCAAGTCACTTGTGCATTTGCGTGGGTTGGGGGAAGAGGTCTCTGTTTGCTAAAAATCACTTCTACGGTCTCATTTAACCCTCAGAAGAAGTTTACAGTGGGATGGCAAGTGACAGCCTTCTGTGAGATAATCCATGAATAAATAATCCAGCATCCTAAACGAATACAGTGTTTCCCTGTGACACTTTTCACAGTTTTCCATCAGGACAGATTTGCGAGAATGTTTCTGTTACATAACAGACACAGGAATGCACAAGCTATGTAATGTAATACGAGAATGCAAAGCCGGCTTGGGTTTCTCTTTCTTTTATGGACAAAAGAGGTTGATGGCAGGACACAAACATACATTTTCTAACAGATGTAAACGAAATGGTCAGAATCTCTAGTACAAATATAGACAGTTTCCCAGTTTTTTAGGGTGTAACTCACCTCAAGTTGCTGCTGAAGAGCTCATATGTGAATGCGTCAGCTTGAGGCTGGGATGGGGAGGAAAAATCACACATCCAGCTGACGTCAGGCAGGGGGAAGTATCCCACAGAGGAAGCTGTGTTTTTTATGCCTCAGAGTAGCCTGCACATGTAGACTTAATGATGGAGGTTTAAAGGTCAATTTCATATAATTTAACAGAAATCCCAGAATATTCTGCTGAAACTCACAGACCAAATTTTAGCATGTAAAACTGTGAATGTTATATTATAACCATAATAAGTCATCAGAATGTGGTTTTGTTAATGTATCTGTCTACATGTTTGTTTATCAGTTTAATAACTGATCCTTTCCTGACAGGATGAGGAGGTATTTTTGAGAATGAAAAAAAAGAGGAAAATTGGACACTTCCCTTGGATGGGAGCTAAGATGATGCATTCAAGTGTTGTAGGACACATCTGAATTTGGTCTTGAGCAATGCATGACGCAGAAATACCGACTAGAGAAGTCGTATTAGTTCATTATTAGGAGAAATAGTAGATACGATTTTTAATTATTATAAATTACGTTTTTATGTCCTTGTATTGTTATCGCCCAGAGATAAAAGAAGCCAGGGAGGGACAGAATAATTAATTCGTACATATAACAGCATGCTAAATAATAAGACATAAGATAAATAATAAGATAGAAACATAAATAAACAACTCGGACGTGGCTTTGTGTCTTTGTGGTAATTTTAAATCGGCTTTATGCCACTTTATCTCTCATACTAAACGACGGCGAGTCACTGGAGGTGTAGATTTACGATTTTTGGGAAGGCAGCAGCGGGGAGGTGGAGGGGAGTTCCGCTTAGTGTCCCGCAGTTCTCACTAACATAGCGACGGCTTTTCCTCAGGAGCGACTCGGCGTTGTTAGTTTCTAGATGTGTGTATGTAGATAAAAACTTGAGGTGGTGTAGAAAAAACAAACAAACAAGCGAATAGTTTTTCGCCTGCTGACCGATGGATCCGACAACATTTATCTTTCTCCTGGTTTTGTTACCAACAGTCGCGGCCCACGGTGAGTTCCCGTCAGCTGTTGGATTTTACATATACAAGCTAGCTTATAAAATATGTGTTAAAATCCTCTTATTAGCTATTTTTGCCATACCTTTGAGTAGCCGAATGAAAGATAAGGTCTTACACGACTCAGGAAACAGCAGTTTGGTCTGATTAATTGGCTTTGTGTCGCGTTTCGTCATTGTTTGGTTGAAAGAGGTGAAATGAGGACAGACCCTGGTGAAAGTAGCTTGGAGCTACCTGCCTGATCTCCAATGTAGACGTGCGCTGGTCTGTATGTGTAAAATAACAGGTCATTTTTATGCTTAAATAATGTCACTGGTTTTATGTGAGGAAATCACGTCTAGAAAGACCGATACTGGGAGTCTAAGACTGCCCACAGTTACTGCAACTAACCGCGGTAATGAAGTATGAAAGGTTTAATTTGGCAGCAAAGGGGTGGTAAGGACGCGCTCACATTTTAGACGAAATATCTCATAAACTACCCCCTACCTTGTGAAAAAGAGAAATCTCTCTAATGTGCAGCATAATAAAAAGCAAAGTGTCCTACGTGAATATGTGTACAAATCAAACGGAGTCTCGTGTGAACAAACACTGGTGAAGTCTATTTGCCTTCTGTTTGGGGTTTTCTTATTTCCTCTTTGTACTTCTCGCTATTACCCAAGACGCTCTACGTGCCTGGTGAATTACTGTAAGAAAAGAGTTATCCAGTTTTCTTACAGTAATGAGATGATTAAACCAGCCCCTTTGTGAATCATCACAGATGGGAATCAAACCCATCAGCTGTCATACATGCAGGTATACACGGAGCTTATGCTGAATGGGCACAAACTGGGGATATTGAGTGCTCATCTACACATCTACACCTCCACATGTTCATTTCTTTTTCAGAAATTGCTTTAAATGCGGGGTGCTTATTTAACCTTTTGGCATTGTGCTTTGTGTGGCATTTAAAACTCGGGAAAAGACCATTAAAAGTTTGGCAGTGTGGTAGACAAATGTTCCAAAACAGGACTTCCTGTTTTGGCCTCCACACCCCAACAATTTTCTGCAGCCAGGAAGATATCCGACAGCATCCATTTAGATAAACGGGCATTTCACATTACGTCAGCTTCACCCCCTCAGACCCGATATTTCATCCTGGCCAGTGAGCTAATGCCTGTAATGTGACTGGCTTTTTATCCTAACCATTTATCTTTTAAAAGGCATTATGCAAACCTGTATCTGTCTACTGCAGCCTGTGAGAAATGCTGTCACGCACTTAATTCTGTAATCCATCGTCGGTGATTTGATTGGGTACGATCAGCTCGAAGTATAACCGCTGATGCAGCTAGTTGCAAAATGCAGCACTGAAGTTGTTGGAGTCACAGGAAAATAATTAACAACTATTTGGGTAATTTAGTAAACACTCAGATTTAGAGCAAAATCACCCAAACATTCCCATAGTCCAGCTTCTTAATTGTGCATATTTTCATTGTTATTTGCAGCTTCCATGATGAAAAGGTAATTCGTCAGATTCCAACACAATTACAGGATGTAAATGTTTAGTTGAAAAGGGATCCGTTAACGCATACTGTTCTCAGTTTAACAGTATTCATGTATTTGAGTCGCAGGATACACAGCATGCAAACATCCCAAAAAAAAGAATATATATATATATATACCAAACATATCACATAGTTGTTTCAACAGCCACGCACATTTTCTGTTCTAGCACAGTAGCGGTCAGTTTTCCTGCACATGAAGTGAAACCTGTGAGGGGAATTGAAATCTTTTCAGAAGTAGCCACTCAATAAGCCTTTTAAGCATTTTTTCTTGCCTGGTTTGAACAGCTGGCTCATTTTCACACATTCCTCAAATATTTGGATAATTTTTTTTAATAGAAGCATCTCAGAGTCACTCCTAGAAGTCAGTCAGAAAATATAGTGTGATTGTTTTCCTAATCTGTAATGTATTGATAAATGTAATCAACCCATCTAGACTGTCAGTAAATATCCACTTAAGTGGCTCAAAGTATAGTTTATATATTCGTAAGGCAAATAGGTTGTTTACTTTTTATCCTATTGACAAATTTATTGTCGACAGTATGACTATAATAATACTGCGTCCTGCAAAAGCCCACATAGTAATCATCTTTAAAAACTGTATCCTGTATTCTGTATTTGTCTGTATTATTTTATTCCTTTAATATCACTCAGACTTGGAAAAAGAATCTATAAACATTATCATCATATTTTTCAAATATTACTTGAAATAAATGTAAACCTAAATGAACCCTATAGTGATTTGTTTTTTCCTGTTGAAGGAGTATTGGTGACCGATTGGTAGGAATAGTCTAACTAAAATCTTCTAATATTAATTTCTGGCCTGTTAGGAGTGATTTCCAAGTGAATTCCTGGCTGCATGGCAAAGGATTGGAAACCATGCAGTTTACATGGCCGAGAGCTCATCAACATCCTGTGATTCAGTGAGATTGTGGCGGTGGTGTGCTCACTGTATCCTGTGTGTGTCAGGGGTCAGCCAGGGGCTGTGTGGTAATCGCCTGCAGACCTCAAGCTGTATGGACCTGAACCTGCCGCTGAGGCTTCAACACCTTGTAGGTTTTGTACAGTGAGGAATCAGTCTGTCTTGAAACATCACAAGACCGGTGTCCTTTTGTCTTGTGCAGAGCCTCAACAGATGAATCACCTTGCGAGATGGAGACCAAAGTGCTGCAATATGTGGGAAGCCATTGTGATGAGTCACAATATACCATTATTAAGCTGTGCTACGGTAGCTGGGGCTTTCCGAGGAAATACGCACCTTGTTTCTGGATTTGCTTTCCTTTATGCCTTAGAAAAGATTTGAGTAATTTAAGTGCCTCACACTATGCTGCTGTGAAGACATTCCTACAGTCACCAGAACAGACACCAAGTAATACTTGAGTATTGATCTGCGATACATTATCAGTAAAGATTGAAATGTTTCTAAAGCTCAAAGTAAAAATCATAAAGGTCAAATTGAGTTGAATTTATTCATTTATTAATTGATTACTTAGTCGACAGAAAATTAATTGGCAACCTTTATAATAATCAATTAATCATTTGAGCTTTTTTTTTATTGTAAAAAGGCCAAAAATGACAAAAACTCCTTGATTGGTCCCCAATGATGATACGGGACATCTGTAGTTTTGAACTGTCGGTTGGACAAGAGAAGAATTTAAGATAACAGTAAGGGCTTTAGAAAATGGTGGCTGGCATTTTAGCTATGATGTGTCATTTTATTGCTCAATTGGGGAAATAACCAGCAGATTGATTGAGATTAAGAATAGCTGTCAGTTGCAGCCCTGTTGTCAAGTACTGAAAGGTGGTGTCAAGTGTCTGGTTGGATTTGTTATTTGGGCCGAGCACCGAGGCACCACCGAATGCAGTGCGAGGCCCTATTGTTTTTCAAAAGTTTTTTTTTTTTTCTTTTTCTTATTCTTCTCCCAAATGAATTGCATTTTTTACGGTCTTAATGTGCTCAAAAACTCACAAAAATCTGTGTACCCCCCCAAAATAGGGTGTAAAATTACGTATTTTATAGGTCATGGGCACGGGCGCCCAAAACTGTCTCTACGGCGCCACCTAGATACGTGTTTTTGGGGGGTCCCAATTGGACATTTTGTGACCTACAAGTATGAAATTTGGAGGCTTTATGTAACATCCCAAGACGCACAAAAAAGCCTCTTGGAGCCATGGTCTAACTCCAACAGGAAGTCCGCCATTTTGAATCAAAATTTATATTTTGGCCCGATTTTGGCCTGTTTTTGGCCGTTTCCAAGTGTCATACTGAAACGAACTCCTCCTAGAGCTTTGATCAGATTTTCTTTAAATTTGGACTGTATGATCTAGAAACATGGGCGATGTTAAATTGCGAAGCTTTTTTGTTTCGGGCAAACGGCGTGGCTGTGGCGGCTTTGCGAATTTTGCTCTCACCTCAAAAAAGAAAGTTGTTGTTATTTCCAAGCCTCATTCTAGAAAAACTCCTCTTAGAGATTTGGTCAGATCCGCTTCAAATTGAAACAGTAGAATCTGAAGACATGAATAATGATAAATTGCGAAGCTTTGTAGTTTTCGTCGAACAGCGTGTCTGTGGGGGCGTGGCAAAGTTGGATTTTTTTCGCCATGAAACAGAAAGCAGCTGCTGAGGGGGCTATAAACAAAAACAGCCCTGTGATTGATTTCACTCACATCTTTGAACTGTGAACTTGTGACGGCCGCTGAGGCTCAGGCGTTTTCCAGCTGGTGTTTAAACCGTGATAAATAAGCTGTCAAGTGAAGTTAGTGTGAAAAAGAGTGTCTTTGTCTTCAGTATTGGATGTATGGTTATACCTTTTGTTCTCTTTGAATATGAAGAGCACTGGATCTGCTTGTACAGTTCTTTGTATCAAGGTTTACATGCTTTGTGGATGATCAAGGCTGGACTCAACAACAATCATGATTACTGGGCTAATGAATGATACTGTGAGACTGAAAGAATAATGTCATTTTCTTTGCTCTGCAGGCTAAATAGCAACTATTGGAAGCTTTGAACACCTAATACGTCTCATACAAGTCTTTTTCTTTGTGCTAATTGAAAACATCGACCAAACTTCATCTATTTTTTGCAGGCGCCTGGCTGCATATTTTAAAAGCTTTTCTTCTGCTTGTCTCCTCATGCAGCGAATCACGCTTTTTCCCCCTCTTTCTCTGTGATAACTCACAAAGCTCACAATGAATGTCGCCTGTAATGTGGCGCCAGTCAAGAGATGAGTTCATAAGGCGATCACAAATACGCTGCTTTCACTTTTGTGCCCTATTACCTTCCCTTAAATAAAAGACTCTCCGCCTTATTTGTCCATGGCCGAGGTGATTTCATAGTGAGTGCTGAGTGTAAGATGAGATAGTAGGCCTGCTCGTCTGTGAATACATCTCTGACTTTAGTCACAATTCAGGCTCTTTTTTTGAAAACTTCCCATAAACAAGGATAGAAGGTGAAAGATGCTTACAGAGGCAGTAAGTGTGGTCGAACTGCAGCGCAAGTCTCGGGTGGAGAAGGCAGCAGCGCCTTCACAGGCTTTATGTTGATTCATTACTCTATTAGGCCTTGTGACAGAGATAAGGACCAGCATGTTTCAAAGTGATAGCTGACCTCTGTGTTTTATCCATCCCACCGTCAACATGGCCTCAGCAGCCACTGTTTTTCAAACACAGATGTTCATTTGCACACAGGAGGTGAGACATGGGTAAGCTATCACTCACACCCACACATGCATGTGCTCACGCATACATACAACTAAAACAACACACTGGCAAAGAGACCAACACAAACACCATGTCAGCATGCACACTGACACACACACACACACACACACAAAATATGGACATGGGCTAGCACACACATCTGTGCTTGTGTGCACAAAGAGAAAAGCAGCCCACATACATAGAAAACACATTTTCCACCTCATGAATAAGCCTAAACTACAATGAGCAAAGCTGGCTTAAATCTCAAATCTCATTTTTTGGCTGCAGCACAGCATTTCCTTGAGCAAACATTAGGCGTCTGATTTGGTAATATTCAGAAATGTTAGCAGGAAGTGACGAAATGTAAACCCAAACAAAATGCCACATGATGTTGATCAGAGGTGGTGTCGTCTTTGTTCACTGAAAAAAATCATAAACAAAAAGCCATTTTCTACTGCCCCTCATATTTTTGCATGTAATTTAGGGCAGTGCTGTGATGTTAACAGACAATACAATAAATGGGTGAAGAAGCTTATTTCAATAATTCAAATTTATATTTATCTCTTGCTTCCAACTGGGCTCACCAAAGTTGCTGCTTTGACAGCAATAATGAAGTACTAACTCAATCAAGGCTGTATCATCACTGATTAAGAGAAGTGGCAGGTAAAATATCACAAACAAAGTGCTGGGGTTCTGACATGAATTCATCCCAAATGTTTTGGTCCGCAAACTAAGAATGAACATAATCATGTGTTCTGAGGCTTTTTAGTTTTCATCGAAAATCTGTCTGTGTGGGCGTGGCAAAGTTGAATGTTTCGCCATGAAACAGGAAGCAGCAGCTGATGGGCCCTCTGATGCTCATACAATCACAGAATTTGGCAAGTTCATCAAAAGTGGTAAAATCTCTCTAGACATGTCAATCTCAGGACTGTTTGTGATAAAATGCCTCTATAGCGCCCCCCAAACAGATCAACAAAAACAGCCCTGTGATCGATTTCACCTACATCTTTGAACTTGTGGTCAGTGTGACGACCGCTGAGGTTCAGGTGTTTTCCAGCCGGTGTCGAGTCGGTGCCTCCCCTGACATGCCAGCCTCCCTGACGGGCGCCAAGGTGCGAGGGCCTGTCCAATGCTGCTTGCAGCTTTAATTGGTACTCTCTTTGTTCATTTAAATTCAGACCTTTCCTTTTTTTTTTGAGTGTAAAATTCCTGTGTGGCTGATTGTGTTCAGACCGGGAACATTATTTATATAACTTTAATTTCGTCTGTCAAATGAAAGAAGGAATTTTGTGGAACAGCAGTTTTATTTTCCTTAAATTTAGGTGTAAAAAAAAAGTTAGAATCAGTGTCGGTCCACCAACAAATCCGGTGATGATTATTAATATAGGAACGTTCACATGATTCCTCCCAAAATGTCATCAATTATTGCAGAAGTCTTAAGTTTCATATGGTCAGAGCTTGCTGACGTGTCGTTCCCCCTCTCTCGGACCTTTGGTGACACAGCGGCCATTTTGCCTTTTTGTTTGGGAGCTACATTGCATTGAGGTGAGATCGGCTGTGACACAGCTGATACAGGCGAAGCCCTGCAAAGGCAGGAAATCCATGTGGGTCATGTAGCTCACAGCTTACTGAGGTTGAGTAGTTGTACGATTGCACTATTTACTTATCTTTAGATTGTTTTGCAGTCTTGACGTGTGAAGTTCATACACTTCTGTAGCGTGTCTTTGAGTCCTTATCATCTTATCCATCTGTTCTTTTTTTCTTCCTTTTCACTCCCTCTGTAAAGCACATTGACGTCTGCGTTGGTAGCTGTGGTTTAGTTGAATTCTCAGTCTGACTAGGTATCATGAGAGTTTTTTCCCCAATAAAAATTAAAGTCACATCTCCAAGTATTTCCACAGGTAACCAGTAATGTAGAAATTGATATTGAATGAGAGTATATTATATCAAATTTACACTAACAAATGTATCTAGGAACAGATTGAATAAAAACAATGAAACACCATTACATTTTAATATCACTGTGCTGAGTTATATAGTAAATGCACTGGAATGGGAACATGTTTGAGGTGAGGAATAATGTAAATGTACTGTGCTTGCATGCTTTCGTTTGTGCACGTGATTATTGCAGTGGACGTCGTGAGATTCACTTTCACATCCTGCTCTGGCTTTCTGTGCGAAACAAGGGCTTCGCTGGGCATTTGTGTGTATGTTTATGAACTCATTTTGAAAGTGATTTGTTGAAGTGCCCTTTCAGTCGTTTTCTGACAAGTGTTACTCACATCAGTGACCTTTTTTTTTTTTTATCTCTTCCTGCTTCTGAAAGAGGTTTTTGCTTTGCACGCACTAAATCAGTGCACCTCGCCTGCTACTGTCGCTTCTGTTTTTCAAAGCAGGACACTTGCAATCTGCGTATTCAAAAAAAAAAAAAAGTGTGAATATCTGGTCCTTTTTTTTTTTTTTACTAGTTAACTGAAGTCAGGTACTTAATTTTAACCCTAGGTGACTAAACTTGAGAAAAAAAAAAGCTGTTAAAACCTCAGTGTGAATGTGGTTCAACAGTACAGGAAGTTGAGGGGAACTGTAAATTTCCTTGCTGTAGTTCTTAAAGTCATTGCAGGTTTCTTCAGCATCACAGATGGGATTCAGTGGGTAAAAGTTACTTGAATTGAAAAGGAAGTTCAAAGTGATACATTTCCTGTTGTCAATAGACAAGATCTTTGACATTTCCAGCTTGCGTCCAACGAGCATCTATCAAAGCACTTTGAGATAAAACAGAAGTTAAAGTTGTGCAATTATTTGGTGCGGTTAAAGGTGTGTGCGTATGTGTGTGCGCGTGGGCCTTGAGCTGCCATGTGGTGACAGCCCTCAGTGACCAACTTTACTGTTGCGGTTATCACTTCTTTAACACTTCGCCCCCATCAGTGATTTCTCTTTCACTCTTGTTACATGTCAGCTTGTTTTTGAGCATCTCACATTTGCGCGGCTGCGTGTTATCACGTTTCGGCACATAAACAGCGCTTCACAAAGGAAATGAAAGTGAAATGTACTTTTTTAAATGTCTTTAGCCATATAATAGAGATATGCCTTTGACATTTGCTCAAATCTTGTGGTCGGGGCTTACATTATAAAAAAAAAGTGTCCACTGAAGGCTTGGTGATATTGCAGCCATATTTGGACATACGTGGATGTGATGTCTGAGTGGAATTTGTTGCCATTTGGTCTCGAAGCGGAGCAGCAGAATCTGTCTGAGAGTGTGCTCGTCCGTCTTCTGCACATCTTGAGAAACGTTCATCCGCTTGGCTCCATACTTGGCAGGTGTATCGCGAAGGAGAGTGCAGCGATGAGTGCGAAGTTGATCGGACGAGCGAGAGGTTCTCAACACATCTGCGGGATCAAACAATCTGCCTGGTCTGAACGGGCACAGCACAAGTCTTACTACAGATGCAGGAAATGTCTTTCTCTCTATGTGTCCTTCAATTATCTCAACAACCATCCATCTGTTTGGCCACACACTCGGCGGGCATGTTGCAGACAACCTGAGGAAGTGCACTGTTGAATGTGAAGTTGGCATGTTTTGAACAGGCACTGACTTTGATTTATATATAGAGAGAAAAACATCATTAGTATCATAATATGATATTGTGAACTGAGCTGGTGAGCTCATTTGAACCACTTTGGCTCGATTATTGACGGAGTCCTTCCTGCAGCGCCTGCATGTTGTGTGTCAACATAATCACTACAAACATCTGCCTGCCTGAAAAATGAGCAGACATGAAGATGGCATTGCCAGTATTGTTTTGGTAAACCACAACAAAACAATTATAAAAAGACTTTATTATATACAACAGAACAAAAAGAAATGTTTTGTTTTGGTTTGGTTTTGGACATTTGAAATGGAGGA
Organism: Amniataba percoides; assembly: GCA_037176925.1. NCBI lineage: Eukaryota > Metazoa > Chordata > Actinopteri > Centrarchiformes > Terapontidae > Amniataba > Amniataba percoides. The sequence goes on along the minus strand of JBAJHX010000033.1, from coordinate 16,803,841 downwards.
ATCACTTGTGAGATTGCGGTGTGTGGAAATTAACTGTGCAATGCTGTGAGGCATGTCCTTCCTGTAACAGATGAAATGTCAGGCTTGTGTAAACATGCCCTGAATGAAAAACAAGTATCCATTGCGCCAATGCTTCTAAAAGTCACTTAAACTGCAGGTCAAGGCACTGAAATGAGGATCAAATAAAATGGGAGTAAAATGGGGAAACGCTGCAGATTTGTCCCTGTGTGCTCTGCTTTTTCATCCTTTTAGATTTAGGGAAGTGTGTTCAACCTGAGAAAGCTGTTAGGAAATATCTCTCACAGCCGGTGTCACAAGAGACAGGATGTAAAGAATCTGGGTTAGACTGGAGGAATCCAGCGCAGGAGTAAAGCCACAGCTTTTTATCTGCTCACCAGCAAGTTTAAAGGAATTGATCCTTACATACTTCCCGACATTATACTCCTGAACTATTTTCGAGTTATATAAGCTTCTGTGTCTGTGTACACGTAGATCTCCTGAAAGCGCTTTACCAGAGTTACATTGTGTGTCATCGCCCTCTAGTGGGAAGTTTGTGGTACTGAAAATACCCAAACTCCAACTCATTGACGAGAAAGGCAGAATGAGGGTTGAGCTCAGTGTCTGTGTATGATCTAGTGATCATTAAAGATCTTCTGCATGGAGCGGGAACATTTCTCCCCATCGAAAACCCTTGTTGTTTTGGTTTAATATTTGAAGATGTTGAGTGCTAAATCTGATATCTTCAAAATAAATACAGTCTGACACCTCTTGTTTGTTGTCACAGTGGAGCCTCCCACAGATGTGAACCTAAGCTGCCATAACCTGCACAACGTACTGACGTGGAGCTATGATCGCCCCTCACCAGGACTGAAATTCCAAGTGGATTACTGTTCAGATCAGAGGTTAGATATAAATGTATTTTTTCTTCCACTTTTTTTCTTTTACACATCCACCCATGCAACCCCCATTTCATAATGTGGGCTTTCTGTAAATTTCGTCTTGTCTTATTTGTTTCCCCAGGTGCCAGAAACCCATTTGGGTTCGTCCACCAAATCTAAAAGCTGAATTGCCAATTTTCTCTGATCCGAGTTATGACTACTTTGTTACTGTATCTGCTGTGGTTGGAGAGAATAAGTCTGAGGCCGCCCCTCCTGATGGCATCAGTTTCACCTATTTCAAGAACTCTCAAGCAGAAAGGAAATGTGAGTAATAATAATATTAATAATGTCAGAATTCACCAAGCATGCAATGAGAATGTTTGTTTTTTTTTACTGATTGATTTATTTAGTTAGTAAGTTATTTTGAGTCAGTTGAAATAGAATTGATGACTTTGCTAACTTCTGAAAACAGAAAATAGCCAAAGGTAAAACATCTGGTGAAACTCATGACACTAGATGAACAGTTAAGAGATCACCAAAGTTATTAGAAGTAATTTTAGTGGGACATGAAATTTTGAATCAAATCTCATTTCATCTCTTTTTGAGATATTTCTGTCGAGACCAAAATAATGAATCGACCACCAAAAATAGAGTTTATAGCCATCACAATAAAAAACAATGTTCTTTGTTCCATTTAATAGAGTACATTAATTACAATCACCTTTTTGTGCATTTTATTGTTTTTTAATCACCTTTATTGAGTTTCGTAGTGAAACACCATTTCTGAAAGTACCCAGTGTAGGAGTGGATTTGCGGAGCAATGTTTTTAAATGAAGGGTTTCCTTGTGTTGCTCGTACGGTTTCTTATTTTGACAGTGCACACACGGCAAAGTGCGGATCAGCGTTTACTTTGATAAAAGAAAAACGGAACGACCTTTCTCCTGCGTGCTGAGCTCTATGAACACTTTCGTCTACAACGCCTTCATCAGGACGGCGCTCGAGACTGTTTTCAGTTTTATTTTGACGAACCCATGTCGCATACCAGCAAACATGACAAACGCTGTTCCACTGATGAACAGTCGGTGGTGCTAACGCGCAGAAAAATGCAGATCTGAGCCTGTAAAGCCTGATGTTAACAATTAAGTTTACCTTGTGGCTTTTATTCAAAGCTACCTTACCGTAAAATCGCAGGGTAAAGCTTAACTGTCCCAGCATGCCTCATTCTCAACTTAAACCGTGCTCATGATGGTTTGCAGGTTATGTGGATTTCCCCGCAGTTAACGTCACTGCCCTACCAGATGGCTTTGTCGTGTTCCGCTTCACACATCCTTGGTTGTTGTACAAGCAAAGACTGCCTGCCAACCTACAATCCAAACATAGACAGAAGAGAAACCGCTACGCGGAGTTCGAGGAGAATGACGAGTTGCCTCCATTCAATTACGATGTTGTGATCGTCCACGAGGTCAGACTGCACACTGTTTCACACCTTCTGAAGCAATAACCACAGAGCAAATGAGTATATTATATTATATATCTTATCATGTAATAATTCATAAATGAACCAGAATCAGGAACTACTACTGCTAATATAGTTTTATTTATTATTCATTAGCAGTGCTACATACTAGTATACGTGTGACATACAGTGTGTCATAGTCTTAACATTGTGCAACACGCGCACCATCACTTGTGTATCGCTGTGGAGTGTTACTGAAAAGGAGTGTCTCTGTTTGCTGCATGTGCACAAGGAGCGACACTACAGCTACATCTGCGAGGAGAGTGTGTGTGAGGAGAAGGTTGCAGTGGACAATAAACAGGAGAAACACTGTCTGAAGTTGAAGGGAGAGCTGGAAAAAATCACCGTCCACGGCACACGAGAGGTCTGCGAAGCATCAGATAAGCCAAAGAGTTGAGTGAAAACATTTTCATTTCTTTGGCCGCATTTTGAAAAACTCATAAATCAAGATACCACTGTACTTGTAACTGATTGGCTTGCAGACTTGTGTCTGAGGCGAGTGTGGTTTCAGTTCAGAGAGAAGCCCTCTATCCCAGTTTGCATGAATTGATAAAAATGGTTGTGTTGTTCATGTTCAGATATACTTACTTTTACATCTGGTTTGTCCAGATTACAGCTACATCTATGTGCTCATCGGTGCATTGATCGCCATCACCTTTGCTCTTATCCTCTTCATGGTGTACAAAAAGAATACAAAACCTACATCTTCTTTACCAACCTCTATGGTAAGAGCGCATTATTATTATTGTTGTTGTTGTTATTGTTGTTATTATTATTATTGTTAGTAGTAGTAGTAGTAGTAATAGTAGTAGTAGTATTACTATTCGGTTTTCTAATCTAACAATTCCTCTTTGTGTCTTAAAGAATATCGCGACTATGGTGAAGCAGTGGCCTTTCCGCGCGGTTCAAGAGCAGGTTTCTGTTGCTGACGTGGAGCCCGCCTCTCCCACACCTCTGCTCACAGAAGACCTCCCACCTACCGTCAGCCCCTCCACTGACGACGACGTCCGTCTGCGCCTCGGCCTTCCTGCTGAGGATGAAGGCGTGTGTGTCGAGGAGGCGAACAGTGAGGAAGGACCCGGGTACATGACAGGCAACGACTTCGATGAGGATGACACACTGGACGTCAGCAAGCCCTCCTGTGGTTACGAGAAGCGCGAGAGGGTGATTGTGGGTTTGGCGCCAGACGAACAGACTGAGGGCTACCGTGGCTGAAGGTGTGAACTTAGAACACTGAAAAGTTTAGGTCAAATAATTCCCTGTCTTCCTGCTTCCACCCGTCATCAGGCTAATGATCAAATCTAAACCGTAACTTACAGGATGGTTGTGGTTACACATTTCAGGTAGTCTGATAAGGAAATAACACAAAGTGAAGATTGCCATGCACTATGATTAATCGGGAAATTAGTCCTTCTTGACATCACTTACATTAATTTGTTAAATTAAATGTTAAATGTTAAAATGTCAAAGCAACAAGCAGCCTTTGTGAAATCTGCAAAAGCAGTTTCAACCAGAGTTACGTCCATTGCATGGCCGCAGAGTTGCAAGATGAAGCCATTTTAAGTGATTCAGATCAGGCTAGTTTATTGATGATTCTGCCCCAGTTACAAATTTGTATGTCCGACAGTGCTGGTAGGTGAAAAAGGCAGCTCGTGTAACCATGTGATGAATGACAGAACATGATGCTCTCTATCCAAAGTGGCTTAAAAGAAAAGCATTGACCTCCCCCCAAAAAAGTAGATGGACATTCTGTCTGTATGTAAATGAGAGCTTGTGCTAAGTTCCCGCATGGGACAAAATGACTGTTTACAAAGTACTAACTCAACTCTTTAGATCAGTCCACGGCTATAGCTAGCATAGCTATAACCTGTAGTGCATTTTCAAATACTATAGTAGACAGTAATAACAACATGTACATAGATAGGTCTGTACAAATATTAATCTGTTTCATGCATGTAGGCATCACTATATTCACCAGCTAGCTGAAAAACATCTCATGAATTCTGCCAATGCTGATTTGCACTTCTGTCTTTTTGCATTCGAATGGGGACACCCTGGTTTCTCATCAGGTGTTTTGCACTTTATAAAAGTCGCAGTGGATCAGGTGTTTGAGCGTCTTAATGTCTCTGTCTGTTGTCTGTGAATGAAATGAAATGAGACAGATTTGATTGGATTACTGAAAAACAAATCCTCCACCCCCCCTTCGGTCACCTCCCTGATCTGCGGGTAGTACAGGGATGCTGTTTCATGGGACGGGTGGGATTAGCTGTTGCACTATATTGTTTGTTGCTGTTTAACACCGTCTTTAAATTTGCAAACTGCAATTAAATCACTTTCTCATGAAATGAGAAGGCAGCTCCCATAGGAGTAAATAAGCAGAGCTTAATTTTTTAAAATACATTTTTAAATAAAACACAGCGCAATGAGCAAACTAACTAACCCGAACACTTCTATAAAAACAGTCTATAAAACAGTCTGTAGAGATGAGGTTTTAGAAGCCACGTAAAACAGCAAACTCTCGACTGGTGTCGATGATCCCAGAGGTTTGGTGCTAAGACGGTAAAGGCCGTGAGCCCCTTTTGTGATGGAGGGATGGAGAGAAGAACAGGTGTGACGTGAGAGCGACTGCTGAATAGCTGAATTTTGAACCAGCTGTTAAAACGCCTCAACTGAAGCACACACTGAGGCAGGAGAAAAGAAGGATGTGAATGAATCCTTCAAGATCAGGAGAGAAAAGACACTGGAGAGGATAAAATGCTGTGGTGTAATATTTTGTGCCTCCTCTTTGTGTCAATTTTCTGGATAGAGTATGTAACATTTCTGTAATAGTATGTAACATTTCTTGCGTTAAATTACTGGTGCAATGTATCTAAGAACCACACTGCTCCGTCTGCTTGTATTTTAGCACTAACATTGCCTAATGTATGACTGCACTGACCAAATGCGCTGAATTATCAATCTGTTTTTCAAAGGACGCTGACACAAAAAGGGAAATGGTGCTTCTGTAAGTCCAAAAAGTCTAACGGTGTCAGATGAGAACGGATTAAATTAAATTAGCAGTCGTGCTGATGTAACAGAAAATATTAAGAAAATATCAATAATATTGGTGTTGGTATCCACCTGCTATCTCTGTGCCTTCATGTGTATAATGTCTGTTGTCTTTTGCTATCATCTTAGCATTACACTGTTCCAATAAATTTAAATGTATTGAAATGTATATTTTCTGCCTTTTTCCTGCCTGCATCTTAGCCGTGAAAGAGTTTAGAAAACTGTGACCCAAATACTGAGTGTCCCAGGTCTTCTGATTACTGTACGTGAAACGTTACCCATTAAAGGAAGGGAAGTTGGTATTTCGGGGTAGTTTAACGACAGCTGAGTTATTGCTCTGGGTTAAATCGCTGTGTCATATTCCGTCACGTAGCGTTACCATGTAAGGTAAAGAGGCACACATGTAATGATGTTTCATGACATTTGAGGAATCCGCGTTGTTCCTTCCTCTGAACCAGTAATCTGAGTGATGAGGGAAACCTCTTTTGTGTGTGTGTTTGCATGTATGTCTGTTGGTTGAGTTTCCTTCCCCTTTGCTCTGTGTGTGTGTGTGTGTGTGTGTGTGTGCGTGCGTGTGTGTGGGCGGGAGTTGGAAGACTTTCTTTTGTTTCCAGTAATGTCCATTTTCAGACTTCACATTTAAATGAGCATCCTCAACTGATTATTGGTGTCTGGTCTGCAAGTAAAAGCATTGAGGGTTTCTGGTAATCTGCAGCAGTTGTTCCCGACTGTTTTTCTCTGATAACGGTCCTGTTGGATGAACTCAAGTAGCTCTTTGCCTTGAACAGTATTGACAATAAAATATAGTAACAGGAAAATAGACAGTTGAACTGTTTCTATTTGTGCTACTAAATGAAGAAGCTAAATCTTTTAGTTCATGATTTTAACTTTTTATTTACGTTTAGTTAAATATTACAATTCATCCTTTACATTGCCATTTTATTTATCCTTTATTCATTTCATTTAGCTAAAGGTTTTAATCATTAGACATTTAGTCACTACCTCTAACAATTTTAACTTTTTCTATTTTGTCCATTATGTTTGCCCAGCCATTTAAAAATATTATCCATTATTATAGCTGGGAGTTGAATCTTATTCGCGTCTAATCAATGTGCATTTCTTTAAGAAGTTGTATGTTTTTCAGACGAGTTGAGCCAATCTTTCCACCAATCAAAGCAAGCAAAGCATGGCACGCATCGTTTGAGTAGCCAAAAGTATTAATTCTGTGGAACGAGGACGTACACAGTATAAAAGTGTTGCAAATTCCATCAACATGTTAAACGAGAATAGAAACGAAGCCGATAGATGCTAAACAGATAAGATTAAAAAACGATGGCTGTCAGTGTGTTTTCCAATAAAATACAAAATTTAAATGAATTTTTCATCTGCACACTCAGGATTCAGCCACATGTTCTGCAGGAAATGACAAGAACTCTATAATCTCAACAACTTCTGTAAATATTCATTAAGCCATTAACAACACGTGTAATGATTAACGCGAAGTGCCAGAAATAGAGACGATAAAGTGAAGCCCCTCCTCATTTCCTCCTTCTCTTTCTCATTTTAACGGACAGTTAAAGCTCCCACTGAGCTGCATTATGTAACACCTTTCCCGTAAACTGTGGATGTGTCCAGTAAAATGTTTGAACAGCAGATAGTTATCACTCGTTCCAGTAACAAACAGTGTTGTAATACTTCCAGCCTTCAGACAGGCTGGGGAGAGAAATACACCTCCCAGAGCTTTATTCAAGTAAAAATAGACATTCTGATGTGCTTTGACATGATTTATTATGTGACTTTTCAAACATCAGCAAAAAAAGAACATTACACAAGCATGTCTTTGAGACTTGTGTGCAAAAACCAAAGCAATTAGGGCAAAGTTTAACTAGGTAATTAATGTAGAAAATGTTATTTTAATTGGATTACAACCTTTTTTGTTTTGTCTTGGATAAATGGTTAATAAAGGTTGGTCTAATTGAAACAGTGGGTCAGGGGCATGGATTTCTTTCAGATTTCAAATAAAAAAACAATCACTGGGAAATGAGTCAAGCACATTTCTAACCTGACTTTTTTTTTCTTTTAGCAGAGCCATTATGTAAAATGCCTGCAATATCTTTGCACTATTACGACCTGTCAGTACTTGTCTTCTAAAAAAGATTATGTCAGCTGCATATTGTTCTCAAAAAGAAACGAAGACTCTTTCGGTCTGAGTCCGCTAAAGTGACTCCACCAGACTCCTTATTCTCACTTCTCGGTCAGCGAACGCACCATTAGAAGTAGACTTTTTAACACAGATAAGGCAGGAGGGCTGGTTAGGTGATCCCTGGCTTTGGAATGAAACATGTAAATTGCACATAAATACTTCTGTAAAAAAAAAAAAGCTGTGGGGAAGTTATGGTATGTTAAAGGCGGGGGAGTCACCGGCAGCGTGTCCAGTGTGGCTCGCCACCGCGTCTGTCTACCTTGTTTGTCGTCCACCAACAGCATCAGCGCCATGACCTGTCTGCTGCTGGGAGCCGTGCTGCTGGGGAACTTGGGGGTCTGTGTCACAGCACAAGGTAACCTTTGACCTTTTTTATGTGTTTCTTTGTGGATTCGAGCTGTTAGTGCTCAGTGTGATGCTCCCTCAGAGTTTAAAATGCTCAGCTGAGATTTTATGGGCACTATTACAAAAATGAAGGCGTGTGACTTCAAATTTATTGGTCTCGAATGACAATAAACCAACCAGTGTTAGTTGCCATAAATAGATTCCTGATCATCTGCTTTACCTGCACATCTTGTGTGTTAGATCTGATTGTGTTAGAGATTGTAAAGAAAATCACAGCAAAGAGTAAGTTCTCTCAATTTAAGTCATTCTAAGATAGTGAATATTTTCAAAGTGTCAATGATAGATTTGTTTAAGCTAAGAATAAGAATAAAGTAGACGTTCTGTCTCCTCGAGGCGTGGCACAAGAGAAACTGTCATCTGCCATCAGGGATCAAAATAAAGACAGTGATGCGCTCTGAGATTTCGAGGAACTTACCTCTGCACCGTGTTTTCAGGAACATTAGTGCACCGAGCAAGTCTGAACAGGGGAAAATGTCAAGAGGACCGAATTCTTGGAAAACTTTTGCATTTTTATCTGGTGGCAGATATAAAGTACAACAACTAAACAAACTAGTCCTTTACCGGTAATTCATTTTAATTTAACTAAGGACAGTTTGTCTCATTCTTTGGCATTTCAGCCTTGAATTCACCAAAGTTACAATTTCTCCACAAGTTGTCTTAAATGAATCCTGAAGAGTCTCATTTTGAATTTAATATTAAATCCATATAGATGCTCTTTGAATTGGATTCAATGGAAATCAAATGAGTTGTGACCATTTCTTGGTCTGCTGCTGTTATGCTGCTGTTTATATATTTAGAGAATTAGACCCGCTTTTTAAAATTGTTTATTGAAAATTTTCCTTGTTTTACTGTTTTGCTCTTTAATGAGCAGACTCTGCAGAAGCCCACAGAGGCAAAGTGAGGAAAAAAGGGGTCAAAGTGCATCAGAAAGCATCGTCTGTATTTATGAGCATTTTTGTTTAACTGACCAACCAACCAACTAGTTATTTTTTACTGACTTTGATTGTTGTTCTTATCTGCTCATAAACCACCTAATCAGACCCGGTGATGGTCGCTCCACCTGCCCAGGTGAGGTTTGACTCTGTGGACTATAAAAATATCCTGCACTGGACTTCGCCCACCAACAGCACCTTCCTGCAGTACTACGTCCAGTGGAAGATGTGAGGCATTACACACACACACACACACACACACACACACACACACACACACACACACACACACACACACACACACACACACA